>OX465600.1:236812781-237437781 GCA_950022295.1 Bromus sterilis
GGACATTCCCAAAACGGCTTTTACTACTCGTTATGGTCTTTACGAGTACACCGTCATGTCCTTTGGTTTAACCAATGCCCCCGCCACATTCTCACGCTTGATGAATTCGATCTTCATGGAGTACCTAGATAAATTTGTTGTGGTTTATCTCGATGATATTCTCATCTACTCGAAGAACGAAGGAGATCATGCCGAACACTTAAGGCTGGTATTGATGAAGCTTAGAGAGCATCGCCTGTACGCTAAATTCTCCAAGTGTGAATTCTGGCTACCAGAAGTGACCTATTTAGGCCACATGATTTCTACAAAAGGCATTGCTGTGAATCCCGAGAGAGTTCAGGCCGTCCTTGACTGGACTCCACCTGAATCGGTTAAGCAAGTTAGGAGTTTTCTTGGCCTAGCCAGCTATTGCCGTCGCTTCGTCGAGAACTTTTCTAAAGTTGCAAAGCCTCTAACTGAACTCCTCAAGAAAGATAAGAAATTCTTATGGACTCCCAAGTGCAAGGAAAGATTTCAAGAGCTAAAAAGAAGATTGACTTCTGCACCTGTACTTGCACCTCCAGACACCAAAAGGGATTTCGAGATCTATTGTGATGCATCACGGCAAGGGTTAGGATGCATACTTCTGCAAGATCGACATGTGGTAGCTTATGCTTCACGCCAGTTGCGGTCACATGAAGAGAACTATCCTACCCATGACCTTGAACTCGCTGCCGTAGTTCATGCCCTAACGACTTGGCGACATTACCTCCTTGGTAATCGTTGTGATATTTATTCCGACCACCAAAGCCTCAAATATATTTTCACCCAGCCAGATCTTAATCTCAGGCAAAGACGCTGGACTGAGTTGATAAAAGATTACGACGTAGCAATTTCTTACACCCCAGGCGAAGCCAATGTCATGGCTGATGCACTAAGTCGTAAGTCATATTGTAACAACCTTATGTTACAACAGTATCAACCACTTCTTCATGAGGACTTTCGCAAGCTCAACCTTGAAATTGTTCCTCATGGCTATCTTTCTACCTTGGTGGCGAAACCAACTCTTGAGGATCAAATCATAGTTGCCCAAAGGCGTGCACGAGGTGTTCGCCGGATCAAGGAGAACATTGCTAGCGGAGTTGCTAAATGTTTCTCCACAGATAGCAAAGGAACGGTATTCTTTGAAAATCGTTTGGTAGTACCTAAGAATAGGGAACTAAGGCAACTCATCCTCAAGGAAGCCCATGACACACCCCTCTCAATTCATCCCGGTAGCACAAAAATGTACCGAGATCTACGCCAGAGATTTTGGTGGACTAGGATGAAGAGAGACATTGCTCAATTTGTTGCCGAATGTGATGTTTGTCGTCGCATTAAGGCAGAACATCAAAGACCTGCTGGTACACTTCAACCTTTGTCTATTCCCGAGTGGAAATGGGACAAAGTCGGTATGGATTTCATCACCGGCTTTCCAAAAACCCAGAAAGGAAACAATGCCATCTTCGTTGTCATAGATAGGCTTTCCAAAGTTGCTCACTTCCTTCCGGTTCGCGAGTCTATAACTGCTAGCCAGTTAGCGGACTTGTATATCTCTAGAATTGTATCCCTTCACGGTGTTCCTTTGGAAATCAATTCTGATCGCGGTAGCCTTTGTACCTCTAGATTTTGGGGAAGCTTTCAGAATGCTATCGGAACTCATCTCTCCTTTAGTACGGCTTTCCATCCTCAGTCTAGCGGCCAAGTCGAAAGGGTTAACCAAATTCTTGAAGACATGCTCAGAGCTTGCGTTATCTCATTCGGAAAGAATTGGGAGAAGTCTCTTCCATTTGCCGAATTTACTTATAACAATAGTTTTCAATCTAGTCCGAACATGGCTCCTTTTGAGCTCCTATATGGACGACGATGTCGAACACCTTTAAACTGGTCAGAAACCGGTGAAAGACAATTCTTTGGACCGGATATGGTCAAGGAAGCAGAAGAGCAAGTTCGCATTGTTCGTGATCAATTGAAAGCAGCCCAGTCTCGTCAGAAAAGCTACTATGATCGTCATCATAGGCAAGAGAGCTACAATCTGGATGAGAAGGCTTACCTTCGGGTTACTCCTCTGAAGGGAACCCAACGTTTCGGTATCAAAGGCAAGTTGGCTTCACGTTACATCGGACCTTTCCGCATTATTGCTAAACGTGGAGAAGTTGCCTACCAACTTGAACTACCTCCGTACCTCTCCCGAGTACATGATGTATTCCATGTGTCCCAACTCAGGCGTTGCTTCAAGGACCCCATCCGCGAAGACGACCATGAAACGCTTGATCTTCAAGATGACCTTTCTTATCGAGAATACCCCGTTCGTGTTCTTGATTCCGCAGAGCGTGTCACTCGTCGTCAGAAGATTAGGTTTCTGAAAGTGCAATGGTCACACCACTCCGAAAGAGAAGCTACGTGGGAAAGAGAAGACCGTCTCAGTGCCGAGTACCCCACCTTCCTCCCGCAGACTTCTGAATCTCGGGACGAGATTCTGTTGAGTGGGGGCGAGTTGTCAGAACCCTCTGTTAGGTAATGTGCTAGGATCAAGTAACCTTGCATCATGTCAAATTTTCAAAGGAAATCAACTTCAAAATCCAAATGGGAGAAGGAACACCCCCCAGATGAATTAATTCAAAAGGCCAGATAAAAATCTTTTCCAAAAATTCATGTTAGACTTTTGAAAAGTCTTATAAATGAGTGTGATCACATATCAAGTGATGTGGGAACCACCCCATGCTCATAGATTTTTCAAATATTCAAACAGTGCCTTGGAATTAAAGAAATACCCCTATTTGATTTAAAATTCAAATCATTTGAATTTTAAAAATGTTGAAAGTTTATGAGTGGCTAGTCTATATTATTATGAGGCCACATAAAAGTTTTCAGCATTTAATAAAATGATTTGGTATTTTTACCAAAGTCAAAACAAATATACAGAAAAACAGAAAGGAAAGATTAAACAGAAAAAGGAAAAGAACTTACCTCTCGCCAGGGGGCGAGGCCCACCTCTCCAGCCGGCCCAGCCCACCAGGGGAACTCCCCTGTCGTCTTCCCCAGGCATGAGCACACAGCTGCGTGCCCGGCATGCCGTGGCCGTCGCGGTGGAGGCTCCTCAGCGACTCCCCTGCCTCCTTCTCACCGCCCGCGTGTCCTGGAGAAGCCCAGGCCTCTTTCCCCTCCTTCTTCGCCCTCCAGTTCATCCTCCCCGCGAAGAGCAGCGACGCCACCATAGCCAAGCCGGAGCGCAGCCGTGCGGACTCGTAGCCAACGACGTCGAGGAGCCGAACCAAGGTGTCCAAGCGCTTCGCCGTCGTCGTCTTCACCGACTTGCAAAAGGAATCGAGCCCGGAGCCCGCGTAGACGCCGAATTCTTCCTCGAGTCCCCGCCGGCCGCCCTGAAGGACTTCGTCGTTTCCGCCGCCGTTGAACCACCCCGGCCCTCGCCACCACCTCTGCTGAGTTCAGGGTGAGCTTGCAAGCGAAATCCCTCTGTCTCCCCCCTGTATTGCTCACTCTAGCCGGATCCGCCATGGTTGCCGAAGCATGTCGCCGCCATGGATGAGCTCGAGGTCGCCCCTGTGCCCCTTCGTCTCAGCCAGAGCGTGCGTTTGGCTCCTAAGCATGCCAGCGTTCGAACGCACGCGAGATCAGGTCGAACCGTGCGCTACAACGTCGACTAAGACCTCGCCGTGGTTCTGCTTCCGCCGGAGTCGTCGCCGTCGTCGCTCCCGACCTCCCCGCAACCCCCTGTTGCCTCCAGAAGACGCGGACGACCTCCAGGAGTAAGCCGGTGCCCTCCGTTTGCCCTCCCGTGGCCCCTAGCTCACTCCGGCGAGTTGCCGCCGTGGCTCCAGTCGCCGGCGTCAAGCCGCCGGTGGGTTAGCCACTAATCACCCAGTTAGTGACCCCCTGGGTCACTGACCAGTGGGCCCAGTGGCTTAATTAACCCCAGCCACTGACAGGGTGACCCCACATGTCAGCCCCCCCCCTGACGTCAGCCTGACGCATTAAATCAATTTAAATGAATTTCCAGAGATTATTTGAATTAAAAGAATTCCAGAAAATCCAGGAAATACCCCAAACTTTGGAAATTCATAGAAAATTCATATTGACTCCAAATTGGACAAATAATATATGAAAAATGATCAGGAGAAAATTATCTTTCCAAATATGCAACTTTCAACTCTGTTTGAGTTGAATTTAAAATGTGATCAGTAGCATTTGCTATTTGATTTAAATGGAATTAAATCAAATTCAAATCAAATATTTTTGCAACTTGAACCATGGCAACATGCTACATTTCAATCACACATCAGAGGCATATCATACACATTTGGAATTTTTTCAAAATGATCAAACTATATCACATACAACTTGGATAATGTTGAATTCAAATGTGGAGTTTGAATTTGCATTTCAAATGCAATATACTCCACTTAAATGGAATTGCCTCACACATCACAAATTATACTTCAAGTATCAACATTTATTCATGTGCTTGAGCATTGCATTCATTTGATTGCTACTTCGTGCTTTGTTTGTCGCATAGAGGTGGAACCGGAGCAAGAGGTTGCAACCTTCGTTCAAGACCCCGAACCCGAACCTCGTCAGCAAGGCAAGCAAACCCCCATTGATCATGTCGATAAAATCCCACTTCCTTCTCATGTCTCGCTTATGCATTGTTTAGGATGATCACCATGTTACGATTCTACCGCATAGATGAACCCATTCCTTTGCATGACCTATCATTTTGTCACAGTAGTAAGCAAACCACAATCCTAGCAAATGTAGGAGTTGTTTGATATCATGTGGCCCCTGCAATGTTACTGCTTATTGCATGCTTAGTATGATACCATGTTGTTACTGTGATGTGAGTCGGGATGGGAATGATCATGTTGATGATGGTAGAAAAGTGTTGGTGAATCGACCCTAATACAAGGTGAACGATGAGAGGCTGTGTAGGAGTACACGGTGGGTTGTCTCGTTGAACACCGCCCTAGTACGAGTTCTTGTGTGGTGATCCAAGATGAAGAGTACAACCACACATTGGGCTCACTGACCCCTCTCAACTTACTAACTCATCCCTTTCGATGTCCAGATGTCGCAGTAGTTCGGAGTTCTGGTAGGCTTGTGGCCTGGATGCTAAGTGAGAGAACGGCTCACCCGAGACCGGCTTATGCACCACGCACACATCGCTTGGGTCCACTTCGGTAAAACGGCCGGGTTCACGATAGTGGTAGCCAACCCAAGTAGGCGGCTTTCTTGGACTAGATAGGCTATGAGGTAACAGTTGTGGTGAGCATCCTCGCCGGCACCCCTTGAATGGTGTCGAGTACAAAGGCGGTAAATGATGATCATGTGTGTGTAGCGGTACACCCTTGCAAGGTTAACAAAACTATTCGAATAGCCGCGTCCGCGGTTATGGACTGCTTGGAAAGCTTAGCTTGATTATTAGATAACTTGAACCGGATACTTCTAAAACACACCAAGATAAGTGTGAGTGCTATGGCGTGCTTTCTCGTGGGGAAGTCGAGGAAGGAACCATCGTGGTGTATTGGTTGGTGAAAGTAGTGGACTCGTGTATGCTTCTTACCTCAAAGTCTGGTACTCGTAGTTCAGGACTAGCCAAGTCAAAGCTGGCATTTCTGCAAGTGAACCCCACCTCCCTTTACCTTGATACATGTGCATGAGTAGTATAGCGCCTATGTAAGTCTTGCTGAGTACGACTTTGTACTCACGTTTGCTTAATCTATGTTTTAGATGATTCCACTGACCCCGAAGGTGGCTTCTTCATCGAGCTGGACGACTGAAGACAACTAGTCTAGTCCCAGTCAGACGACTGGTTCCCTCGTGGAGGGCTTTGTGTTTAAATAAGGCTTCTTAAGCCATTTGTTAAACTTGTCTGTACTCAGACATAATTTTCTTCCGCCTGTGTTGTAATGTTGGATCACATGTATGTGATCTCTGTGTGTACTCTATAAGAGTTATAAATAAAATGTACACTTTGTAGAGAATTGCAATGGTACCTGCTGTTCATACAAGGCATGTGTGCTGCGTGTATGTTTATAACATGCATGTCTTTGTATGGGTTTTCGAGACCTTAGTTGTGTTCTGGCTGGCGGTCTTTCATACACCAAGTGGCCCTTAGATGTGCGCAGCTTGGGGCATCGCGATGTGATTGCTCGAGACTCCGTCTCGTGCACACTTTGTGGTATGATCGACCCCGCCCTAGACCCCGACTAAGTGATCGGGCTGGAGTAAGTCTATGTAAGAGTTTTGAGATAGTCGATAGTATGGTTGAGGCGACTTGTCTTTGAATATGGGAGTTCACCACCCATATCATTAGACTTGTGTGCGGACGATGAGGACCCATCTCAGTTGATCATCCGGCCTGGATGGGATGCCCCTCACGTACGATGCTTTCCGAGAATGTTCAGTGCTTGGCCTTGTCTGCTTAGACAAGTGGGTGCGGTTCTCGGCTCTCCATATGACTATGTCTTAACTGTACTTGCATACGCTAACCCCGGGTCCCGACATCGGCGTTATGGAAAGAAAGACTTGGCGTCCAAGACTAAAGCTAGATTTGGCAACTGTCTCTGTAAACGTAGATGGAATCCTTGCGGCCCAACATAATATATAAAGGCTGGGAGAGGGGACGTCTAGGTAATACAATCTCATAGCATCGCCTCCGATCTCGAGCGATCTCGCCTTGACCTCCACTATAATCGCCTCCATCATAATACAAAAGAGTAGGAAGTAGGGGTTTTACCGATCGAGGGCCCTGAACCTGGGTAAATATCTGTCTCTTGTTAGCCGACGAGCATCGCCAACCAGCTCCTCCCTCTACGATCTAAACCCAGGGTACATTACCATGGTATTGCCGAGGTTGATCCTCATCAGCCATCAAGCAAATTTCGGGCGCCGTTTTCGGGGATTCCAGTCTACAAGATAGAGGAGTTTCACACTATCTTTTACCTTTGATTTTTAGTGTTGTTAGTTTACTTTCTAGTTTTCGCTTTAGTGTCTTATATCAAAACCCCCCCAAAAATAGTTACTTTGTTGTTGTCTGCTGCTACTATGGGTACTTATAAAAGTAACAGACCTTGTGACTACACTAGCTATGATGGGGAATTATGCCCATGGCATGGTCTCCCTGGGAAGAAACCGGATCTTCGGTTTGAAGTTGACCCTAAACGTCCTCACACTTGGGAGGATGTCAAAACTGTTATAATATAAAGCAATTCAAATGTAGAGGATGACACCACATCTTTGATAAATAGAAAATAACTTGATTTTGATAATTGCACTCTCCCTGATGTTATTACATTTTTGCAAAGAATGGCCAAAGAACCCCACACTAGTTCACTTAACATTACCTTCATCGAGCATATTACCAATGCTCTTATCAAAGCTAGGGAGGAGAAGCTTAAGTTAGAGGTTTCTATCCCGATAAAACTAGAAGATGGTTGGGATCCTATGGTTAATATCAGAATGAATAATTTTTCTTCCTTTTCTTTATGTGATGTTGGAGCTAGTGCCTCCGTTTTACCCAAAAGGTCCTTGTTCTTTTGGTGTTCGCCTCGTTGATTCTTTGATAAAGAAACCTTTAGGGAGGATTGATGATGTTCTTATAGTTGTCAATGATAACTATGTTCCCGTTGATTTTCTTGTCATGGACACTGAGTGTGATTCCTCATGTGCAATTACTTTGGGGCGTCCTTTTTGAGGCATCGTTGGTGCTGTCATTGATATGAAAGAAGGGATTATCAGATTCTAATCTCCCCTCAAGAAAGGAATGGAACATTTCCCTAGAAAGAAGATAAAGTTACCATTTGAGTCCGTTACACGGGCAAGCTATGCTTTCGAAATTGATAAAACTTGATCTTCTTGCATCATGCCTAGCTCAAAGGCATAAAAGAAAGCGCTTATTGGGAGGCAACCCAAAATGTTCTTTACTTTCATTTTTAGTGGTCTTGATGCTTTTTACTACTGTAGCAACATCATTGTATCTTTATTTTCAAGCTTTGTGCCAATTTTAGCCTCCAATAGCAAGAAAAATCAAAAGTTGTGACATGCTGTCCAAAAAATAGATTTTGTTTGCTTGACAGAAAAAGTCGCCTAAAACACCAGATCATCTTTTTGATCTGATTTTTTTGAAAGTATTATCTGTGCAATCGACTTTCTGCCATCTGTTCTGATTTTTTTGATTTGAGTTGCAGAAGTGCCCCTAAAAATTATTTACTACCTGCTGGTTTGTTTTTCCCAGATTCCGACCTTTATTGCGTTTTCAACGTTTTGCAAATATTAATCTTGCTTTTTCTTGGAATTTTTTTTGGCAATCTTGAGAAACAGTAGCTCTTTCTGAAAATAGTTATTTCCAGTGGAGGAAACTTATTTATTTATGGGTACTAACCACTGTAATCAGCTTATGATGAGTTTCGTATGATGGGAGTTTTCAAGTGTGCGAAGGAAGATGATGAAAGATATCCGGGATTGTCAAGAGCTCAAGCTTGGGGATGCCCCCATGAACCCCCAAGAAATATACAAGGAGAGTCACGTCTAAGCTTGGGGAGGCCCCCGTGCATCCCCTTCTCCATCAACAATCATCAGTTCCTCCTTCTACATGCTTTTTTTATCACTTGATGTGTTATGTGCTTAACTTGGAGCATCTCTCTCTTTACTTTTTATTTTGTTTAAGTTTTTTTATGTTCTTAACAAGTTTGACCCTAGCCTACATTGTTTGGGAGAGAAACACGCTCCACTCCACCCTAGAACACAACATAGGTGTTCTTTATCTTTTTATAGCTGATGCCATGCTTAGCTCTTAGTTTTCATGCTTATCCTTTTTAAAAGCTTTTATTTAGGTTGTTGCTTTTGGAACTCTCTTGAGTTATCATGCTTATCTTGTTTAGAGAGTTGGTCTATTGCACTGAGTTGTGTGTCTTGACTTGAGTTGGTAATTGAGGTTGTTATTTAAGTATATATAGTAGTAACTTGCAATAGTTTTGAGGTATTGATTTGAGTAATGTTTGGTCTTTTGGTGTAAAGAGCTTTAGCCTATTAGTGAAAGGTGTCATATTTTGGGCAATCCGTGTTTATTTTCAAAAATACAAAATAATAATTAATTGAGAACTCTAGGTACTAGATGGATTTCTAACCTCTGGAGGGATTGTAATATATAGAGTACCCTCACATACCATGGGTCGATGATGCGCAAGGATAACCAAACCCCCATACACTCCTCCTTGGGGTACTTGTCTCTTTGTGAACGTCCTGATTAGATAGAGAGTTACCGATCATAAGTGAATGAGTTCCTTTGACTAATGTGAGTATTCGATTATTGGCACTTCCACCATCCATATTTTGCTAGCCTCTTTGATACCGTGCATTTCCTTTTCTCATCTTGAGAGTTGGTGCAAACTTCGTCGGTGCATCCAAACCTTGGCATGATACGCTATGTCATCATAAACCTCATTATATCCTTCCTCAAAACAACCACCAAACCTACCTATCAAGGCATTTCCATCGCCTTCCGAGATACATTGCCATGCAACATTCTTTCGCTTGATCGAGGAGCCGCATGCTAGTTGGGTCTTGCCCTTATAATTGCTACATGACGCACTAGAATAATTACATATCCTGCTACATTGGCAGAGGCATACATTTGCATACATCATAATAGTTTTCAGTTTTCTTTATGGTGACTACTTCTTATAAAGTGTGTGATCTCCTATACTCTTGTAAAATATGGAGTGTTGCCCTTAAAGTGAGGAAGAGATCCCAAAGAGGACACAAATAAAAGATCCCAAAAGTGGAGAAATTAAAAGATCCCAAAGAGGCCAAATGAGAGATAAATAGAAAGAGCCAATGAGGCCACAAAAATACAAAAAAATAGAAAAAAGAGATAAAAAAGAGAGAAGGAGTCAACACTACTATTCATGTAGAAAGATCCACACTCGTGCTCCATATAGTATTTGTACTCCATAGAGATTTTCATAGCATTCATGCATAACTATGTGTGGATCTTTACACTATAGAACTTGTCTTGTATATTCCAATGATGAGCCTCCTCAAATGAGCTCTAGGTATTCTTGAGAAAGCAAGTTGGATGCACCCTCACTACTTCCATTGGAGAGTTTACCATACCTCACATGTGCATCCGTTGCATGTCAATCCCTACTCCTCACTTCATATCTATCATTTGGCTTTCTCTCGCCTATGATTGTCCTCATTGATGTAAGCCTTACACACCCTTTTTGTCTTCCTTCCCCATCATTATTCTATTTTCCATCTAAGTGCCAACATATCTTACTTGTGCTCATTCATTGCATGAGTGCTCAAAGTCAAAAGGGAGTGGATCAGTTTGACTTGTGCCTGTCTAGTGGTCTGGGAACGAGTCATAATAATATTTTGAATGAGCCCAAGTGTGAAGTTTTAGTATATTGAGTTCTCAATTAACTAAATAGTATTTTTATGCTCTAAACCCATCTCCCACTTCTTGAACGCAATCACCATTTGGAGACAATCGAGTCACGGACAGCGAGAGCTCCTGCACCTTTATGTTCTTATGTTGCTAGTTTCAATAGTAGATATAGACTCTTGCTTGTTATTTTCTTGACTTGAATTGCATATATTTCTTGTTGTACTATAAATTTCATATGTGTTGGTAGAATGTCACCACAAAAATTATCTTTGTTATCATTTACCTGCTCGAGGACGAGCAGGAATTAAGCTTGGGGATTTTGATACGTCCCAAAGGTATATATAATTTCTTCTTGTTCCATTCTTATATGGGTGATATTGCTATGTGTTTTGCTACACTTTCATACCTTTTTCAACATATTTGGACTAACCTACTAACTCAGTGCCCCAGTGCTTGTTTCTGTCTGTTGTTGTCCATGCATTGCAGGTAATTACCAATATTTAAAGTGCTCAGAAAATTACATAAACAAAAAAATATATAAAATCAGCGCAGAAGAAGACTCCAGAATCCCGAAGGGGGGACACCCCCTCCCAGGTGGCCACCTGGCGTGGCCCAGGGGGAGGCTGATAACCCACAACTTCAGGGGATCGAGATTGACGGGGATCAACCCCGACAAATCCCATAGTCAGGGACCCTGGGTTAATCATGAGAGGCACAGGTTGGACGATAGCTCGTCGGCAAACAGGGAGGCACGCTCCTGCTTGATATTATTGATAGGGAAGATGCGATTACAGGGGATGCCAAGGCTGGAGCGTTCAAGGCTAGGGTTACAGGTGATGTTGGTTGTCTTCGGTGTCGCCCCTCCTAGCCCTTATATACTAGGCTAGGTCTCGGGGAGTTCATCTACATTTACAGGTAAGCTTTCCTCACCCTAGCTTGCTTCGTACGGCAGGTCTTCCCTCCTTCCTTGTGAGTCGTAGACTCCTACGTCGGTGTTCATTAGCAGGCCGAGGCTGTATCTTCATGGGCCTTCTGTCTTCATGGAAACCAGGTAGGCTCATCCACAGGAGTCGTGGGGTCACCCCCTCGTCAGTAGCCCCCGAGTGCCTGGGGGACTCGAAGAGTCACGCAGGGACTCGAGTATATTTATTTGTCGGTTATTGGTATGCGCGATACATCCGCGGGTCGCTGGCAGTCTGGTGGCCATGACAAAACATGTTTCGAGGGATGCTAAGCTGAAAGGGCCCAAGGAGTCGACTGGTCGAGCCTTGGTGAATTGCACTAGGGAAAATACCACAGTAGCCCAATCAAACCCACGTCCCTCGACGTGAGCTTGGAACACTGGTGCCAAGCAAAAGTCAGGCCGCTTCAGGTCTTACGGTGTTCATTTGCCGCCAGTAATGTGCATAGCCTAAGGCGCGTCCGCCCGGCTTTTCTATCATGCCCAGCGCATGGGAAAGGTTGGGAGTGAAATCGCTCTTCGGCAAGTCCCAGCCCGGCCGTACTTCGCAGCGGGGTCTTACCTACACGCTAATCTTGCGTGGCATCTGGGCACAGTGTATCGTGTTCCAGGAATGTGTGTTTTTGAGGCGCGGAGCCTTATATCATTGCACCTGCTTGGAACAAAACATCAAGCGAGCTGTTCACTCATTCACCCTAGGAGCTTGTTTCGAGTTCTCATTCGGGGTTTTTTTTCGCGAGTAATCACTCGAATGCCGTTTCGTCTCTTAAGGTGAGGGAGCACCTGAGACTCTTAGCGCCGTATGATCTTGGCGAATGCATTTTTGTCTTACGTCGGGTTGAGGGAGCACCCGAGACTCTCATAAGTGCGAGTGGTCACTCGAGCACATGGCTGACCTTTAGGTGAGGGAGCACCCGAGACTCTTATGATGTACTCTACCGATGGGAGTAAGATGTTTTCCTTCCTTGGGGAAAAGATCTGAAAGATAGAATCTCCGAGCCTTGATGGCGTACGCAGTACGCCTTACTGTGATGTGACGTTGGCGTGGTATTTTGCAATGTTTTGACTGCTGTGGCCTGCCGGGGGAAATGACTTGGCGCTGTCCCGCCGAAATTTTTGCGTCGCGCGATCATGGTCCTCTTTTTGCGCGCATAGTGGGCGGTGTTGTTATTGTGCCGGTTGGATTTTCCATACCTTTCGCCTCTGTATGGGGTCGTGCCACGTTTTACCGGGCAAAAAGATTGGACGGTGGCCCCTCTTGCTGGGCTCCTGAGTTAAATACCATGCGGTTGGGTAAATTGTAGGTTTTACCCAGCCGTTGCCTTCCTCCTCTTTCTCTGTTTCCTTCTTGTTCCTGAGACTTCAGCTTTTCTCCTCTGCGGTCTGCTGCGAGATCTATGACCAAGCGCCCCCGTGCTGCTGTAGAGTCGGCCAAGATGTCCGGCAAGTGGGAGCGGTCCACGTTCGGGGCTGGAGATCTGGATGCGCTGGTTGCTAATGGCGTGGTGGTGGAGGGCGATGTGCGTCTTCCTGGTGATGAGTTGATTCCAGCGCCGGCAGCGGACGAGCAGATATGCTTCCAGGCTTTCTTCCACCGCAGGTTTGCTCTTCCGCTGCATCCTTTCGTTCGGGGCTAGCTGTATTCCTATCGGCTCCAGTTGCATGATCTGACTCCCAACGGGATTTTGCACATTGCGTGTTTCATCACTCTTTGTGAGGCCTTCCTGGGGATTTACCCCCATTGGGGACTTTGGAGGCGTCTTTTTAGTATAAAAAGGACGAACTCTGAGTACGCCGTGGGTCGAGTGGGCATCTCCATTGGGGATAAACATTCTTATTTTGACTTGGAGAAGATCGATTCCGTTAGTGGCTGGCGAAGGGGCTGGTTTTATCTGAAGGATCGCTTCGTCGATGGTCAGCAATTTGGTCTTGCTTCTTTCAATCCGGGAATGCGGGCGGTCAGACAACCATCATGGTCTCATTCTTTGACCGAGGTGGAGTCGTCCGGGCTGGCTCAGTTTTTGGAGAGGATTGCTGTGTTGAAGGATAACTTGATTGGTGGTCAGCTCATCTCTGTTTTTGTGGGAAGGCGAGTTCAACCGTTGCAGCATCGAACTCGCCCTATGTGGCAGTAGGATGGACTCGGTGACTCGAGGAGATGCTCGCCTGAAGAGCTTGAACCTGACGCCTTGCTGGCCCGTATCCAACATGTGACCAAGTGCTCGAGTATTTGCGAAATGCGCCTTGTCCTTCCATATGCTTCCGATCATCCTCCGCCGCCGGTTGGTGCCTATGTTCATTCATTTGGTTGGACGAGTACCTAGTTTTTCTTTGTTGACATTTGCTTGCTTCGCAGAGCCATGTTCTGGTGCCATGCAATCCTCCACAGCCGGAGGACGCCGATATTCTTGAAGAACCTGGTGCTTCGGCAGCTGATGATGCTATGCCGGCTGTTGACGCTGAAATTGTGCTGGTGGAGACTGGAGATAGTGAGGATTCGAGTCCCTTTCGTGTGAAGCGATCACGCCCCTTGAGTGCTGAAGATCATGCTGCGTTGGATGATGACGTCCCGCCTGCTGCTCCTTTTGTTGGGCCTTCCCCTTCGGCTGTTGCTCCTGCCATTCCTCCCAAGAGGGCCAGGCTTGGGAGGCTGGGGCGCCTTCGTGCTGCGCGTGTCGGGTGAGAGTCTGCTGGTTTTGTGCCCGCTCCTTTTTCCTTGTTCTTGCGCCTGATACTGCTTGTTTTGTAGTGCTGCACCTGCTCCGACTGCTTCGTGCACCAGCGCAGCTACTACTGATCTGAAGTCGACAAGTTCTGGGGCAGCAGCCAAGCATCTTGAGGACCTCTCGGCTGTCGCTGGTCAATCTGGGCCAACGGCGACTCCTGCTGTTTCGACTGCGATTGTAGTTCCCGGCGCACCTTCTTCTGAGGCTCCTGGTGTTGTTGTTCCTGAGCCCAAGCCAACTGAACTTGGTTTTTCGTATTTTGGCCGGCTTGATCTGGCGATTGAGGACAAGGCTCGTGCTTTCGACCGTGTCTCCAAGCTGGTAAGTTGATTCATGTCTGTGCGATTTTATCATCGGGGGCACGGAAGTGCTCCCGATGGGAGTAGCCCCCGAGGCTAGAAGTAACTGTTTGCAGTTGCTTGTAGGCTTGTCTTTTCTTAGCACCTGATTACCTGGTTTTTGCAGCCTGTTTTCCAACACTGTGAGCGTATGATGATTGATGCTGAGCGTTGGCAGTAGGCCCATGATTCTGCCCAGGATGCTTTGTCTGCTATGGATGGTGAGTTTTCGTTCTTGCGCTGCTGAGCTTTGGACGCTGCGTCTTTTGTTCTGAGTACTGTATTGCTTTGCAGACCGTCGCCAGGCTGCCGAGAAGCAAGCCGAGAAGGCGGAGAGGACAGTTTCCATTCTTAAGGCTAGCTTGGCTTCCAAGGAGGGGGAGTTGCATGGTCAACACGAGGAGCTGGTTCGCCTTCGTCAGGCTGAGGACGCGCGTGCGCGTGTCGAAGCAGTCGAAGGCAAACGTCTTCGTGCTTTGGCGAGCTCGCTTGTGTGTAAGTTGTGCTTTCAACCAGTTGTCTTGCCGTTCCTTCTGTCTTCTCGTGATGACGTTTCTTTTTCTTGGTGGAGCTGCTATAGGTGCTAAACCGATGGAGGCTGCTGCGTCAGGGTCTGGAATTCTTCAAGGTGCTGTAGATGCTGTTGCCGATGCTGTTGCGGTGGTTGGGGACGTCTGCACCCGGGCTTCCGATCTTCTGGGTCTTGCGCACGAGCACCTTATGCCTGAGGGTTCACAGGTGCCTGATGGCCTGGACGCTCGGGTGGCTGCATTCGGCCCAGATGGGAAACGTATGGTGGAGCTGGTTGCGGAGAGCGTGGTGAGTGGTTCTTCCATGGCCTTTGTCGTCCTTATAGGGCATGGAGTTTCCTTTGATGATTCCTTGGTTGAGACCATCCCGGACTATTCTGATGAGCAGGATGACCGAGCTGATAAGCTGGCTCGTCGCCTGCAACAGGTTGTGGATGCTCAGGGTCCCCCTGTCGTAGGTGAGGGGGAGGCACAGTAGTGTTGCATCGTTTTAAAACTTTGTCTGTAATTCGTGACTCCATTGTGATGGTTGATCTTTTGCTACCTTTATCTGAGTGGCTGTTTGGCTGTTCCTTTTGCTGCTTTTGATTTCTTTGTCTTGTTCATCCTGCGGTAGGCCACTCCGGGCGTTCTTCGTCCGTGGAGTTCGCTGAAGGATGACGCTCGCGAGGGTGCGTACGAGTCCGTTTTCTTGCGGCTGAAGGACGCTGAGCGGGAGATTGTTCGACTCAAGGGATCCGTAGCCGTTCAGCGTACTCGGCGCGAGCGTGCCGAGGCCGTGGTTGAGAGCCTTGCGTCGTGGGTGGTGAAGTTGTCCGACCTCCTGCGGGGTGAGTCTTGCCTCTGCTTGGTTGCTTGATTCTGCTTAGTGGGTTTTGCCGTCTCTGTCTTGATCGTAGTTTTTGACTTTCGAAGTGCTGGCAGGGCAGACTCGGGATGAAGAGAGGGCCGTTCAGTCGGAGATGTCGCGGCTTGATGATCCCAGAGTGCAGGCGAGCAATCCCTTTTGGGCGGATGGGGCTCGTGCTCGAGCGTTTGCTTTGCTTCGTCTCCGAGTTGAGCGGGTACCGGATGCTCTCAAATACTGCCAGCGGGTATTGGGTGGTATCCATGCTGAGTTCTATCCATTGGAGGTGGTTCCTTCGTCCCTTGAGAGGCTCTGTCGCATATTTCTCAGCCTGCCGAGTTACGTCAAGTTATGGATCATCAGATTCATGCCGGAGCCCGAGCTGCTTTGGGTTTGGTCCATAGTCATTGGCCGGGGGTGGATTTTGCTCAGGTGGTGGCGAGTCCTCCAGGAGGTAGGGATCATACGATGAATGAGCACTACATGGCTGTAGAAAAACCTGCGTGCCAGGTTGTGAGGCGAGTTTGTGAGGAGAACGACCGCCATCTGGGTGCGCTTATCAAGGCGAAGTTGGAGCCTAAAGATTAGGTGCTTCCCTTCGTTGTATATGCTCCTTCTTGGTGGTATATATTCTGTTCTGTCTCGTTTGTGTCGCGGGGGGTCGTCTGCGTTGTAGTTGCGAAGAGTGCCTCGGGGGATGGGTTTCGGCGAGCCCCTGAGTGCCAAGTTAATGTGCTGCGGTTGCGGAGGACGCCTCGGGGGGTTGCGACTTCGGCGAGCCCCCGAGTGCCAAGTTAATGTGCCGTTGTTGCGGAGGACGTCTCGGGGGGTGGCTGCTTCGGTGAGCCCCCGAGTGTTAAGTTGATGTGCCGCGTTTGCGGAGGACGACTCGGGGGGTGGCTGCTTCGGCGAGCCCCCGAGTGCCAAGTTTATTGTGCCGCGTTTGCGGAGGACGACTCGGGGGGTGGCTGCTTCGGCGAGCCCCCGAGTGTTAAGTCGATGTGCTGCGTTTGCAGAGGACGACTCGGGGGGTGGCTACTTCGGCGAGCCCCCGAGTGCCACGTTTATTGTGCCGCGTTTGCGGAGGACGACTCGGGGGGTGGCTGCTTCGGCGAGCCCCCGAGTGCCATGTTTATTGTGCCGCGTTTGCGGAGGACGACTTGAGGGGTGGCTGCTTCGGCGAGCCCCCGAGTGCCAAGTTTATTGTGCCGCGTTTGCGGAGGACGACTCGGGGGGTGGCTGCTTCGGCGAGCCCCCAAGTGCCAACATGTTTTGGGGAAAAATATATGTAATACTTTTCCTGCTGTCTCTTACAAAGAGTAGGGGGGTTCTGTTGAAGACAGAACCCTTTTACTTAGAACGATGATGTAGTGGCCTTTAAAGGCCTGGTAGTTTTATTTCCGAGTGCCTGGGTTCTTCGGGCGATTCTCCTTTCCTTCTACGGGAGCGCTTCTTCTGCGAGTCCCGTGGCCCTGCTGCCTTGGCGAAGGCTTCTGCTATCTTGTGGAATTCCTTGTCGCATCGGTCGGATCTGACGAAACTGCCGCTGATTGTGATGACCCAGTGCGGGCTTGGCATCTTCTGCTTGAGGTAGGCGTAATGGGGTACGGCCATGAAGCGAGCAAAAGCTGGTCGCCCGAGGATTGCGTGGTATTGCGACTTCCAGTCGACCACTTCAAAGTTGAGCGTTTCCTTGCGGAAGTTTGTCGCGCTCCCGAAGACTACCTCCAGGCTTATCCTTCCGAGGGGGTAGACTGCTTTTCCTGGTACGGTCCCGTGGAAGGTTGTGCCTGAGGACTTGAGGTCGTTGTTTTGGATAAGCATGTCGTCGAGTGTTTGGGTGAAGATGATGTTGATCCCACTTCCGCCGTCCATGAATACTCGCGACATGTCGTAATTTCCGATTCTCGCCTCGAGTACTAGCGCGGCGTGCCCTGGTTGGGGAACGACTGGCGGGTGGTCGTCCCGGGAGAAGGCGATTTCTGTCTCCGACCCGCGCAGGTACTCTGGGACGGCCGGGTGTGCGGAGGTTGCCAGGAAGACTTGTCTGGTGACTTGTTTCTGCTGCCTGTTGGAAGGTCTGCATTCTTGTATCATGTAGATCGTCCCGTGGGCTTCTGGGTACTGTTTTTCCTCTTCTGGTGTCCTTTGGCGTTCCTGGATGGCGGCCACTTGTCTTGTTGACAGAGGGGGGGCTGGTGGCGCATCGTGGGCGACTGGCCCAATTGCTATGATTGCGAGTGGTCGTGCTGTTGCGGCCGCGGAGCGGCTTTTCGCCTCGGCCAACTCGTTGAAGCTTCTGCAATTCCTGAGGGTGTGGGACGATCTGAGCTCTACTCGCTCGTTTCTGAATCCATGTATAGAACACGGTCCGTCGAGCTGTTCTTTGGCGGAGCGGAATGTGCGAGTGCCGTTGCGTGGCTGCCTTGTTCTCCATTCTCGTCTCTGAGCCTGGGGCTCGTCTTCTGGGTTGTCTCGTCTCTGTGGTCTGTTGTTATCGCCGTGCCTGCCGTTCCGATCGTCCGAGAAACCAGCGGCGACCAAGTCAGGTCCTCTATCGTCGTAGAAGTTCCGCCTGGGTCGCTTCCTTCTTCTGTCGGCTCCTCTATCTCCGTTGTAGTCGTAGTCGTACTCTGATCGTGCAGTGTGGGTTTCTGTTTCATTACGAACGGAGTCTTCTCCGTCCGCCCAGTTGTTGGCTAATTCTAACAGCCGTGCGAGTGTTCGGACTTTCATCTGTCCGAGCTGCTCCTTGAATTCAACGCGCTGAAGGCCTCGCCTGAACGCGTCGATCGCACTTTTGTCCGAGATGTCTTCCGCCGAATTGTTGAGTATCGTCCATCGCTTGATGTATGCTCGCAGGGCCTCCCTCGTTCCTTTTTGCATGCCCGCAGTTCCTCGAGTGAGGCTGGTCGCTTGTATGTGGATTTGAAGTTTTCTATGAATGCTCCTCGGAACTGGCTCCAGGAGCTGATGGATCCGCGCCGAAGATTCTTCAGCCAATGCCGAGCGGAGCTCTCGAGCATGAGCTGCATGTACTGCATTGCCGTGACGTTGGTTCCTCTTTGGAACTTGACTGCTGTTAGGTAGTCGTCGAGCCATGCCTCCGGCTCCTCGAGTCCGTTGTACTTTAGTGTCATGGAGTTCAGTTTGAACCCATTTGGCATACGCGTCTCACGTATGGCGCGTGTGAAGCATAGTGCTCCACATGGCTCGATTTCCTCGTCGAAAGCCTCTTCGTCCGAGTACTCGTCGCGTGCTGCGCGTCTTTGCCTGCTGCAGTTGATTCTGTTCTGCGTGATGTCGTCTCGCGCATCTCGCCGAGTGCTGCCGCGCCTGTTGTTGTCGTCACTGTCGTGATTCTTGTACTTTTCGGGGTGCCTGCGCCTATCGTCGTTACTGTCTTCATTGTCGTCGTCGTCTGGTGAACTGGGGTCCCTGTCTGGTGTCCGCTCGCGAGTCTGCCGTTTTGCGCTGGATTTCTTAGGCGCCGAGGCGTCGATGGCGTCCTTCATTATCTGCAAAGCAATGGAAGTGTAGCGATCCGTCTTGCCCTTTCTGCTTTTCTGGGCGCGGGACAGGTAGTCCTGGGCGCTTATAAGTGCTTCTGCCGGAGTGAGGGGCTCTTCTTCGTCGTCGTCTTCCTCTAATCTGAAGTCGTCTTCCAGTTTCCGCACCACTCTCGCCCTTTATGTCTTCCGCAGGTTGTTGAGTTTCGATCTGTTGCGGGTGGGGGAGTCGTGGCCTGGTGAGTCACTTCTGGGAGGTTGTCTGCGACTGCTTTTCTCTTCGAGTTCCGCCATTTCTTGCTTCTCCATGGCTAAGCGCCATTGTCTCGTCTGCTGGGTTAGCTAGCCCGCTAGCTTGTTGTATGCTCTTAGCTCGTCCCTTGAGGCATCTGATGGTAGTAGCCTGCCGCGGGCGACTACTTCCTTTACCATTGCCATTGATTCCTTGGACAAGTATATTTTTTCTTTGGGTGGTCCATCTGCCGCTGCAACCGGGGTTTGCTGCCTGCTGCGTGATGGCTGGCTGCCTTGTCCGGGTGCTTGCTTCTTGGCAGCTGGCTGCTTTTTTGATTGCTAGGTCCTTGTTCCACCTGTACTTTCCTTGGTATGGTCCCCGGTTCTCCTAGCTGTACGACCATCTGACTGGTGTTGCCGGGACCTGCTGCCCTATTGGTGGTTGGGGTGTCTTGACGAGTGCCCGGGTCTTTGACTCGTTCGTTGTTACCTGACGCTGGTGCGCCAACTTCTGCCATGAACACCTGTGATGGTGTCCTTGCTGCCTCCTTGCTGATACGTGTGATGTTGCTTCTCCATGCTGTGGCTCCACTCGGGCGGTCGCGAGTGGCGTGGAGCCTTGAGTTGGGTGGGTAGCTGCGGCTGCCAGATAGGCTGGCCGTGCGGGCGGTGTCCATTCCGATCACTGCTACAAGTGTTGCCGTGGGTGCGCGGGTGCCGTCGGTGAGGTGAAGAGTCCCCCAGTGGTTGATGTAGATCTGATACGCTCCGAAGATCAGGTTGACGCCGGCGTGTAGATCGGTGAAGAATGGCTGGAGGGCCGAGAGGTGGGCCGTGAATCCGAGGGACCCGAACAGATTTGATATTGCCGGAGCGGTCGAGTCGATGAGTGTTGATGATGGTGAGGCCGCCGAGATCGCGTTCCCAACCGGCGCGGTTCCCACAGACGACGCCAATAGACGGGGATCAACCCCGGCAAATCCCATGGTCAGGGACCCTGGGTTAATCATGAGAGGCACAGGTTGAACGATAGCTCGTCGGCAAACAGGGAGGCACGCTCCTGCTCGATATTATTGATAGGGAAGATGCGATTATAGGGGATGCCAAGGCTGGAGCGTTCAAGGCTAGGGTTACAGGTGATGTTGGTTGTCTTTGGTGTCGCCCCTCCTAGCCCTTATATACTAGGCTAGGTCTCGGGGAGTTCATCTACATTTACAGGTAAGCTTTCCTAACCCTAGCTTGCTCCGTACGGCAGGTCTTCGCACCTTCCTTGTGAGTCGTAGACTCCTATGTCGGTGTTCATTAGCAGGCCGAGGCTGTATCTTCATGGGCCTTCTGTCTTCATGGACACCAGGTAGGCTCATCCACAGGAGTCGTGGGGTCACCCCCTCGTCAGAGATAGTCTTCGCGGGTAAGAATAACCCAATTTACTGATTCGACACAAGGGGAGCCAAAGAATACTTATAAGCTTTAGCTGTTGAGTTGTCAATTCAACCACACCTGAAAAAGCACTAGACAAGATATTTAGTAGCAACGGTGTGTTGACGGGTGTAGCCTTATAGACTTCCCCAATCACCAACACCACAAAGTAGTAACAAACTAGTAGCAGCAGTGATGAGAGCAATAGTAACAACGAAGGCAATAAAGATGAAAGATGGACCGGGGTTCAAGGTTTCACTAGTGGTAACTCTCCAAGCAAAAAGAACAAGGTGTTGGTTGAACAAATTACAGTTGGGAAATTGAAAAAATTGCACAAACTCTAGCCAAAGAACAAACTAGAGAAATCCTAGTCTAAGAACCAAACGTAGGCATGTGTTCCGTATGTAGTTGTACGTGCTTGCAATAAGAACTTGCACAACATCTATTGTCCTACCGTCCCGCTACGAACGGGGCCAAAGGGAACTTACGGAGATTAAGGTGCTCCTGTCAAAGAGCACCGGAACAAAGCATTAGCACTCTATGAACACATGCGATCCTTAAATTATAGCCCATCCCCTTTGGTGTCCCAAGCTGTCACCATTGGGATCGCCGGTTCCGGACTATAATAGGTGCATACAACCGTAAATAAGATATAGAACAAGAATTATAATCATGCAACCATAACGTGCTCAGATCTGAAATCATGCTACTCGTGCACTAGTAACAAGCATTAAGAACAACAAAATTGCAGCAACAATAATTCATAAATATCTTAGGACTGAACAAGGTAACAATTCATCGGATGCCAACAAACACAACACGAATTACATCATATGGATCTCAATCATGTGGGGAAGCTCATGAGAACTTTGTATTTGAAGATCAAGGGGGAGAAGATGTAACAGCCCAGTTTTCACAAAATTAATTTTTTTTGTTTTCGGTGTGAATTGGTCGATTGTCTGATATGTTTGCGGTGTTTGCATACCCGATTTATCGATCGGCGATTATTTTCCCCTCTCTTATCTCGTATCGGACGGAGACCGACCCTTGCCACCCTGACACTCGACCTTTGCGACACCGGGTTTCACCCGATCACCGTCGCGAAAACCGCACGAGACCAGCCGCAGCCAACGGAACGAAAACCCCGTTTAATAATTAAACGGCATATTTTTATAGCACGCCGAAAAGTGTTTTTGGAACGGTTCCAGCGCCAGGTGAACGCCTCCGGCTCGACGCACCGATCGCGCAGTTCGAAGTTTTACCCAAATCGGAGGTACTGCGGACCCCGTCGGTCAGAAACGTGAGCACCGTGCGCGCGAGAGAAAAACCGGAGATGTTTTTGCAAACTGCCAGCCACCGGGGCTATATAAAGACCACCACACTCCCACCCATTTCTAGGGTTTCCCTATTCAAAATTTGCAGCCACCCCCCTCCACTTTGCCCAGTTTTGCCTCCCAGATCCCCAGATCCCGAAAATTTTGCTCCATGGCAATTTTGGACCGTCGGATCGCAGATCGGAGGGCTACGGGCGCGCCACGTAGCCCCTTCTCGCTCCTCCAACTCCCCCCACCGTGCAGCCGTGGAGGCGAGGCCGCCGCCTCCGCATCCGGCGAGCCGCCGGCCAGGACGCAGCAGCCCCGCGCCTCCCTCTCCTCATGCACCTTCCTCTTCTCCTCCCCTCTTCTCACCCGCTTCCTCTCCCTCGCAGGCCACCTCCCCGCCGGAGCCATGGAGCTCGTCGTGCAGCGCCATGGCCATGGGCCACCCGGACCAAGGACGGCCGCTGCGCCCTCCCTCCGTCGCCCTGGAAGGCCGCCGGCGCCACCTTCCTCCGCATCCGCGGCCGCCGCCTGCCCCTGCTCCGCTCCGCCCGCCGCTAGTGGCCGGCCGGCGAGCCGAGCCACCAACTGCCGCCTCCACCGCTCGATCCAGGCGGGATCGGAGCCCTGCCTCCAATCGTCGCTGGAGACCCACCTGGGCCGGCCCAGATCCGCCAAGCCAGGCTGCCAGCCCGAGCAGGCCTCGCCAGCCTTCAGGCCAGATGGGCTGAGCCCATGGGTGGGAGCCCGAACCTTTTTTTTTCTCGTGTCTTTTTCTTTTTCCAAATTATTGCTAATTCATGTGCATTTTGCTGCTGATTCGATTCCGCGTTGACGATAGCAAGCGATCCGTAGCCCGGATGACTTCGCGCCCAAAAGACGAATTGTTTAGAATTGCGTGCTCTAGCTTTCATCTTTTGTGAGCATTTGCATTTGAGCTCATCTTGATTGTGTAATTGTGTGCTGAACAGGGCATCAGGCCGTTAAACTGCTACAAATTCCTGTTATGTGCTGCTGTTATTATTTTGTTGCAACTTTGCATGATGATTGTAACAAATCCATGAGGCCTATTGCATTGATTCTTTCTCCTATGTGTTAAGCATCATGTGTACTTCAATTCCATGCTTTAACTTGTCATGTTTGGGTGCTCTAGCTATATTAAATCTTGCTCCAAAGTAGCTATCCTGATGTTATTGTGCTGCTATTGCTGAAACTGTTATTTTGTTGCAACTTCGGTCGACGAGTGTGTCGCGACCGTTTATCGGAATTGAGTGATTCCAATTGCATATTGTTAAGCATCATGTCTACTTTCATACCATGTATTTCATTGCCATGATATGCTTGCTGGTCATATAGATATTTAGCTCCAAAGTTGCTATGCTGCTGTTTTTGACAGCCACCTCTGTTTTTCTCTAAGTCTGTTACTTTGCAATGCCATGTTGTTTGCTTAATATCTTTTGATCTATGATGCCTATTTGCATGATTCTTTTGCCATGCCTTCCCTGTCATGTCTAGTTTAATTTCATATTATTTGTGATCATGTTTGCATTCATTATCCTGTTTATGCATTGTTCTAAACTGTGCTTCGTGATGTTGGCAGTTTGTGCCCGTAACTTGTTTTGCTTGTATCTTTTTAACCGTAACTCCGTTTGGGGTGTTCTTTATATGTAACTTGATTAGTTTTTCGTGTACTTTGTGTTTATGCTATTTTTTGCTGCTGTTAACCAACCTAAAATATGGTTTAGGACAGAAAAGTACCAAATCTTTAATCATCGTGCGGCACTTAGTGGTATGCCATGTTTAGGTTGTGCCTCACTTAAATTGACTAGCATAGATAGTTTACTTTGTGCTTCACCTCTTGACCTGTTTGTGTGTTATGCCATGCTTTCTTGAGTTGCCATGTTAATAACCATTGTTTGGTCACCTGTAGCTAAACAACTTGAACCGCCGTAAACGTGCGGTATTCGTCGTGTGTGACCGATACCCCACTTAAATTGTTAGCAACCGCTCTCGACGGTAGGTGCGATGTTTAGTGTTGCCTTCTTGTTGATGCTTGCTCGTGTTTGCCTCGTAGTAATAGAGTTCTTGCTCGTTGATTGCTTGCCAGTGTTTTCGTCTTGTGTGCTTCCACGGGTACCTCTCGGAGACGATGCGAGCTTGCGATCAACTACACCTTCGGAACCCGACTTATCAATAGGCAAGGACTATACATTACTTATGATCCATTCTATTTCAACCAGCGGTTTGCATGCTAGTCTAGGCTAGGTTCGATGTTTGATCCTACCACATGTTTACAGCCTCTTTCAAACCGATACAGCCATGTCCCTTCCCAGCAAACCTTGTACTGCTATGTTACTATTACTCGTTGCTCAGCCCCTGCTTAGTATGCATGCTTAGGATGCTACGATGTTACCCTGTTACTCCTGGGTTTGGGATATCACATTATTATTATTGTTGTTGTTGATGATATCATTATTATAATGTTGACTATATTCGACGAAGGATGGAAGGTCTAGGCTATCCCGCCCCGACGCTTTGTTCCATTCGAGTCACCTAGGATCCGAGTTCCGGGTATTGGTTTTAAGACTGAGCCTGCCTAATCGCGTGTGGGATTTTATGGGATCCCCTCTTCTTACCTACCTAGCTTCAAACATTTCTAGTGGTGGCCCAAGCTGATTTACCATTTGAAACCGTGTGTGTGCTGGTCAGCTTCCAGTAGTTTTAAAACAACTCGGGCCAGCGGAGACTTAGTTCCTTTGTTGGTCCACACTTGGTGAGCTAGGGAAGTCCCCTGTTATATAGGCGAGACTAAACCCGACCTTGGCCATACGGAAGAGTCCGATCCGAGAGCGTGGCCAGCTTTTGGATTGGGTGTCGACTCCCCGGGGGCCACCCAGATTTGTTTGTTGTTAGTTAGAGGGACCTGTCGTTTCGGATCTCTTGGAACTAAATCATAAAATGGTTGCCTATAATGGGTAGCAACTGAGAGAGATGGGCGAGCATGCGACGCCTCGTAATGGGCAGTTGGTACACCCCTGCAGGGTTAAATCTTTTCGAGAAGCCGTGTCCACGGTTATGGACGACTTGAGACCTACTCCTTGTTCATAGACAACAACTGCTGAGATAATCTTAACATAACTTGATCAACGTGTGTGTGTGCCTTGACTGCTTCTTCTTTGTCGGGATGCGAAGAGGAGGACAAGGATAGGATAGGTGTTATGTTTGCGTATGTAGGTGGATAGCAGACTTGTTGGAGGCGATTCCTCATCGAATGCTTGGCTTCTTATCTTACTCTCTAGATCGTTAGCCACTTCATAAATGCTAGTGCGGTAGCAACCTCACCACTTACCCCATCCTTACCGTAAACTACTAGTTGTCCAAGAATGACGAGTGATGAAGTCCTTGATGGGTCAGATGACCACTACAGTTGGATGCTGAGTACCTATGTACTCATGATACTACCCCCAAACTCTTTTCAGGGTTCTTGATCGACAACAGGTATGGTGACCGACGTTTCACGTGGAGACTCGACGACGACTAGATAGGCGGATCCCGGTGGAGGGTCTGGACCCGTGTGGTTATGGGAATCGATGTTTTTCTCTTTGCCACTAGGCATTTGCTTGTAGTCTGTACCCAGACATGTATCTTCCGCTGTTGTATTGTATTTGAGGCAGTTGTATGCCGATTGTATGAGATGTTGTATCCTTGTATCTGTAATATTGTGATATCATGTTGGAAATTCGGGGCATATGGCTTTGTCATATGTCGCGGTGGGACCGATATGTGCTTCGTCCCCGGATCTGGGTGAAAACACCTAGATCTGGAACAGTATCGCATATCGGGCCTTACAGAAGATACCAACAAGCTACCGCCAAGAACCCGTAGTCCAAGGAGGAACTACTCACGATCCATCATGGGGTGAAGAAGAGTTGATGAAGATAGCCCCGGGGGCCAAGGACCTCTCCGGCAGGGTGCCGGAGCAGGATCCTAGTGACCCCCAAAGCTAGGTTTCGATGGCGGCGGAGATCGGGAGCGCTTCTGGAGAAAAGGTTTGGATATATCGGGTTTGTAACGACCCAATTCACACAGAATTGAAGTCTCTATGCTCAAGTGCCAGTCCCTGGATCGAACTCGCTGGCACACACAGTATTATAGATGTATATCAAAGTACAAGTGCATCATTATTACAACGTATGATCCAGAGTAAATAAATAACAAGTTGCATAGCTCAAGGCTAGCTTATTCAATGTAAATTTAGCGGAAGCAAAAACAAATAACATGGAGTCCCATCAACAGCCACATGCGAACATGCTGAGTGTAGACTCGCAACCCCTAAACGCACCTTACTGATCGTCTGAAAAACCTGCAACACCGAAGGTTACAGCCCGACAACGGCTCAGTACATCTGATTTGTACGACAAGTGACACGAAACAGTTTATATAAAGGACCTACAACTACATGCAAGGTAAGTCAAAGAAAAGGCTTATGGTTTAGTTTTGCAGAAAGGCAATTTTCTCCTAAACTAAACTAGTCAAAATTTTAAGTTGAACTTACTACTAAAGATTGAACTGGGCACACCAGTCTCAATCCACACCCTTTATTAAAATCTTGCCCACTCAAATTATTAAGGTGGTTCATCTGTCAAGATCCTCCAGTAACAGTAATGTCTAGTAGCTCAAGGATGTCCATAACCGGGGACATGGCTAATCATGATTAGTTTATACTCTGCAGAGGTTAGTACACTTTCCCCGCTGGACTCAACCCGAAGATTGAGACGAAGTCTTTCAGAAGAGGTCACCTACCCCCAATGGCAAGCCGGTACCACCTATCACATCTACATCTTCTAGCATTGTACGGGAGAGGCTTCCTACATCATACTCAACTAAGCCAGAGCCCATATGGCCAGCGGCTATACATGTAAGCTCCTAGTCACCAAGTATGTCTGATCTTTTTGAGCCTGGACGGCGCCCACTACGTCAGAGGGTACTCGGCATGACGTATTCTCGACCACCAAACCAACCATTAGGGGTACAACCTGGTCTCGTCCTTAGATAAGGAAATGAGCCCCCAGGAAGCACTCCCTGCCCGTCCAGAAGTGATTTCTAGTTATTAAACAGTTGCTACACCAATTATTAAATAGCTCACAAGCACTCCATGAATTTGCACAACCCAAACCACGTCTACAAAGCATAGCAACAAAGCAACAACACGGCTAGGTTGATCTACGGTAGACAAGTCAAAACATGTGGCTATCCTAACTGGTTTTGCAGCAACAGTATAATAAACTACCTATCATGCAATAGAGTGATATTCCTTAACATAATGCATATAGAAAATATAGGTATGAGTATGGTCAAAGTATCACTTGCCTTATACTTTCGATGAAGATCTTCGCTCTCACGTTCCAGTCAACTCTACTCGTCACACTCCGAGCAATCTATCGTCAACGAAAGAACTCAATAAGCAATCACACCACAAGGACAAAACATAGGATCAACAAAACAATCACTAAAGTTTTAGCAACAAAACAAAAGGTTTTGAAATGCAACGGTGTGGATGTGCTCGAAGGTGATCGGTGGAAGTGAACTAGAGAGAGTCAACGGATAAAGAGTTGTCGATACAAGATTATAATCAAGGCATTATGAAATCAAGGTAGAGATCATAGCAATACGAATGGTATGTCGATATTGCCGATAAGATGTCTCATATGATCCAATATGCAAAAAGGATCACGTGAAACGGAATACTACAACGCAGGTCATAGCAATTGCAACATGGAACTGAATTTGAATTTTAACAGATCAATAAACTTGTGAATTTTTGTGTACACATGATATAAACAGAAAGTACATGGAACGAGTGATCCAACGCAAAAAGAAACGGCGCAAACGGGCGCACCGGTAAAAAGTTACGGCTGCCGGAAGTTCAAATGTGGATCAGCTTGGGATCAAAATTTAGAAACTTCACACTTCTGTAACACTTGCAACACTGGCTAGAGAATTTCTACACGGTTGCAACGCAACTGGAATCGCCCAATTCCGAGTTACGGTTAAAAAGTAGTCGCGAAAACGGTTTCGGGTGAAAAACGGGGGTACCGGGGTGTTCCACTGTAAAAAGGACCCGTACATAAATAAAAGTTTTACGAAAAACGTGATCGGGTCCCCGGGCGGTTTGGATCCAGATCTGGAATTTTTTTTTTCGAAACGTTTTTTTTTTCTTCTAGCTTCTTCTTCCACGGGCAGTACGCACGGGCACGGGACAGCCATGGAGCCATGGCTCGGCTGTGAGCTCCGGCTTCGGCCCACAGCGGCCATGAGCGGCCGGCGGGCGGCGGCCGGGCGCGGCACGGCACGACAGCCGGGCGGACGCGCGGCCGTGGCGCGGGGCGCACGGGCCAGGCGGCGAGCGGCGGCGGCCAGTGGGGCGGCGGCGCGGCGGGCTAGGGCGGCGGGGTGCTCCGGCGAAGCGGGGACGGCGGCGGCTCGCGAAGATTACCTGGAAAAAACGCAAAAAAACGCACTCCGGCGAAAAATCCGGCGATGCTCCGACGAGATTCCGGCGAACTCCGGCGATGACGTCGGCGACGGCGGGTCCCGCGGATTAGTTTAGAGCTAACCCTAAAACGCTAAGCAAAAATAAACTTAGCCCTACTCGGGGCTATTTATAGCCAGCCCCTAATCCTTTTTTTTGTAAATCCGAGATAAATACAAAATCGGTCTGCGGAAAAAACCCAGAGCAGGCCCGTTAGGCCCAAAACAATATTAGAAAAATCACGGAAATTTATTTTAAAATTCTGTCTTCGCCAATATTTTTAAAATAATAAAATTGAATTTTTGGCTTGACCAAAATTATAAAATAAAATAAAAACTTTGCAACTTATTTTTAAATATTTTTAAATACTTTTCTGGCATTTTAAAAATACCGAAAACTCCGAAAATTGATTTACAAACTTTTCCGGAGCATAAATAAATTCCCAAAAATATTTTTAGAAAAATATTTATAACTCCAAAGTAAAATTAAAAAGTCTCCAAAAATATTTTGAACTATTTTTCAACAAATTAAAATGGGGATAAGTCCGTTTATATCCTCTCCAGCGAACTGCCATGTGTTGAAAAATATTTTGAATATTCAAAAGAATTCCAATAAATATTTAAAACCTTTTCCAAACTTTTAATATGTTGAAGGAGTCATATTACCTTCTCTCATTTTATTTTGTTGGTTTTGTTTTTAAATAATAAACTCCAAAACGCCAACGGTGAATATTAGGGAAAGTCATTTTATTCCCTCTCTCTTTAATATTCCTTTCAACACCAAAAGTTTTTTTTTAAATTCCAGAGACAATCAAACACATCAGGCAAACAATCAATATCTATTTAATTTTATTAACATTCCAAAATTCGAAGAATTTTGGGATGTTACAGGGTTTTTGCGTCATGGGAGATTTTATAGGCAAAGGGGGAGTCTGAGGCGGTGCCAAGGTCGCCCAGGCGGCTACCACGCGCGGGTGGGCCCTGGCCGCACCGGGAGGGCGCCTGGGGTCCTGGGGCCACCTCCTGGCTCCGTCCTCTGGCTGGAGGACTCTTCCGATGTAGATATTTTTTGGTAATTTTTTGGGAATTTTCTGAGCAACTTCATTTTGGACTTTTTTCTGCATTGCAAAGACAAAACAGACAAAAACTGGCACTGGGCTCTATATTAGTAGGTTAGTCCAATAAATGATTCAAAAGCATGGCAAAAATATGTAGCAATGACACAAAAAGGGCATGGAACGAGCAAAAATTATAGATACGTTTGAGAAGTATCAGCATCCCAAGCTTAATTGCTGCTCGTCCTCGAGTAGGTAAATGATAAAAGGATAATTTTTTATGTGACATGCAACTTAGGAGTAAAGGCAATCAATCTAATGTAATAAAGATACATAATCCAAAGACAAAGTGATATAAAGCAATAGTCTATAGTTGATATTAAGCAAGCAATGGAGAATATATAACCAATTGAACTCTTGCTGTCCGTGAATAGAATGTCTCAGTCGGGGTCCCCGTGCCAAGAGTGGGGATGGTTTAGATCATAAAAATATTGAATAGTTGTTGAGAACTCAATCTACTAAATTTCACACATGGTCCCTTTGGAATCTTATTTTGACTCGTCCCGAGACCACTAGTCAGGTACCAGTCAAATTGGTCCTCTCCCTTTCGACTTTGAGCACTCATGCAATGGATGAGCGCGAGCAAGATACGTTGGCACTTAGGATGGCAAATAGAATAAATGAGGGGGATAGGAAGTCAAGAAGTGAGAAAGGCTCACACCAATGAGGACAATCATAGGAAGGATAAAGCCAAATGATAGATATGGTGTGAGCAGTAGGGATTGCCATGCAACATGCAGATGCACAAGAGCTATAAGTGTATGAAAGCCCTCCAATGGAACTAGTGGGGGTGCATCCAACTTTCTTTCTCATGAAGACCTAGAGCTCTTTTGAGGAGGCTCATCCTTGGAATATGCAAGCCAAATTCTATAGTGTATAGATCCCCACATAGTTATATAAGAATGATATGAAAACTCTCTATGAAGCACGGGTGCTACTTTGAAGAAAAATGTGGACTAAAGGATAGTAGTGCTGCCCCCTCTCTCTTTTTTATTCTTTTTTCTTTTTCACCTTTTTTGTATTATTTTTTTGTTTTTGGGTGGCCTCCATGGCTCTTTATTCTCTCTCTCTCTTTTTTTCGTCCACTTAGGGATCTTTTATTCCTTTCCTCACTGTAGGGGAAACACTCTATAAGAACATCAACACACTTTTATTTACTTACACCTCTGAATCAAAAAGTAATGACTCTATAGGAATGCCCCTTCCAGTGTAGCAGCAAGGCAATATGACAATGAAGGATAAGTCATATGAACATGAAGAACGATGGATGTTGCATGGCAATATATCTCGGAAAGGTTATGCAAAATGCCTTGATAGGTAGGTATGGTGGATGTTTTGAGGAAGATATAAGGAGGTTTATGTATGACAGAGCGTATCATGCCAAGGGTTTGGATGCACCGGCGAAGTTTGCACCATCTCCCACGAGAAGGGAAATGCACGGTACCGAAGAGGCTAGCAAAATATGGGAAGGTGGAAGTGCCAACAATCGAATACTCGCATTAGTCCGAAGAACTCATGCATTTATTATCATTAACTCTCTAACTAGTCAGGAGATTCACAAAGAGACAAGTACCCCGAGGAGGAGTGTATGGGGGTTTGGTTATCCTTGCGCATCCTCGACCCATGGTACGTGGTGGTACTCTATATATTCCAACCCCGCAGAGATTAGTGATCCTTTTAGTAGCTAGAGTTATCAATTATTTTTTTAGTTCTCGAAAATGAGGCACTGTTAGCCAAGATGCGACACCTATCACTAATGGGTGCAAGCTCAATTGCATAAACATTCATCATTACTCAATCAATACCTCAAAACTATTGCAAGATATCCTAAGCTAGACCTAGTGATCTAGATTACCTATACACCACATATAAAACATACCATGAGACATATAAACCAATGCAACATAAATAACTCTCTAAACAAATATAAGTGAAGCATGAGATTTCTATACTTTCTACAAAAGAAATTAAATCCTCTGAAACAAGATCTAAGTGAAGAACCAGAGCTAGCAAAACAGGTAGTAGATAAATTTAACACTCAACAGATATAAGTGAAGCTCTAGAGTGTTCTATGATAAAGTGGAGCGTGTATCTCTCCCAATCAAGCATGGTAGGGTCCTACATTGTAATGACCAGAAAACAAAACTAAACAAAACTAAAAAGGAAATAAAGAGCAAGACGCTCCAAACATAGCACATAACGCATGAAGTGATAAAAATATAGTGGGACAAAGGACGAACTGATAATTGTTGATGGAGAAGGGGATGGATGGGAGAATCTCCAAGCTTAGACGCTTGAGTCTCCTTGATTATTTCTTGGGGATGCATGGGGGCATCCCCAAGCTTGAGCGTTTGACACTCCTGAATCTTCTTTTATCATCTTCTCTCGCACACTTGAAAACTCCCTTCATACATAACTCATCATAATCTGATTAGCGAGGTTAGTACCCATAATAAAATATATTTTTCTCTACTGGAAAAAAGGATATTCTTGAAGAGCTACTGTTTATCAAGATTGCCAAAAAGTTTTTGCAAAGAAAAAGAAGCTTAAGGTTTGCAAAACGAAGAAAAGGAAAAACAGGACAGAATATGTGAAAAACAGACCAACAGGTAGTAAAGAATTTTTTAGGGATACTTCTGCAACTCAAATAAAAAAACTCAGAACATACGAAAGTTCCGTGATTGTATAGAGCACGCTGTGTAAGAATTTCAGCTCAAAAAGATGAATTGGGATTTTTCTATGATTTTTCCCGTCACGAGGACAGAATCTGTTTTCTGGACAGCATGTCACAACTTTCACTTCCCTTGTCATATGAGGCTATAAATGGCACAAAGCTTGAAAAGTATAGATACAATGATGTTGCTAAAGTAGTACGAATCATCAAGACCACTAAAAACAGAAGGAAAACAAAAAGGAAAACCTAAATTCGTTGCGGGCTGCCTCCCGAAAGCGTGTCTTTAAAGCTATTAGCTAGGCATGAGTGTAACGATGCTCACAAAAAATAAAAAGTTGAAGCACAAAAGAGAGCATAGAAGGAGCAAATATAAATCACATTTAAGTCTAACATGCTTCCTATGCATGGGCATCTTGTATGAAAATAAATAACTGAAGAACAAAGTATCAAGCATAGGAAGGTAAAACAAGAGCACCTTCAAGATTTTCAACATGGAGATAGGTGTTTTCCTAACATGAAAATTTCTATAACCAAAATTTCCTCTCTCATAATAATTTTCAGTAGCATCATGAACAAACTCAACAATATAACCATCACACAAAGCATGCTTGTCATGATCTACTAGCACATAATCATATAAACTTTCTAAGCATAACTCCTCATTATCAAGAACATTCATAGTAGGCAAAAATAGAGGGTTATCATAAGAGTTATCAAAATAGCAAGGGCTATCATAAATAACAGTAGAAAAATCATCCTTGCAAGTCTCATTCATAGGGGCATCATGGCCACAAGCATAAATTTCATCAAAAAGGGATATTTCAAAAGATTCAATAGGATCATAGCAATTAATATAGCATTCAGCCTCCTTAGGTAAGCATGGAAGGCAATCATATAAAGTAAGAGTCAAAGAGTTACTCTCATTAGTTGGTAGAGATGGGTAGCTACTCCATTCTTCCTCCTTTTGTTCATCACTCTCCTGCTCTTTTTCATCCAATGAGCTTTCAGTTTCAGCAATTTCTTCTGTAGAGTCCTGCAAAGCATTAGTCTCTTCCTCTTGTGGAGAGAACTTTTTGAGATAGTTAGTAATATAAGAATTATCATTAAAACTCTCAAAGCAATATATAAGTATATCAAGACTCTCAGACTTATAATGGGAATCTTCAATATTTTCAACAAAGAAAGCGATTTCATAGGCACCCTTAAAAACAAAAAATTCTTCTATTTGTGCTACATCAAAGAAATCATAATGTCCTTTAGTATAAGATACCAAGGTTTCATTATCATTACACCAACATTGGAAAGGAAGGTGTTTAAAGGGCAAGCAACAACAAGATTCATCACAGCAATAAGATATATCATAAGCAGAGCATAAGTTTCTAGTCGATTCATTATTTTCCATATAAATACCCCTTTTCCTGACAGGAGGTATTCCTTATAATATTTTTGTTGATCCTCAGTGAATCCACCTTGCCAATAAGATCTAGTTTCAAAGAATTTAACCATTGTAAGCAAACAGAGTAATAAGATAAAGTGTACTTATCAACTGAACTTACAAGTAGAGCTATGGTCCCCGGCAACGGCGCCAGAAAACAACCTTGATAACCCACAACTCCAGGGGATCGAGATAGTCTTCGCGGGTAAGAATAACCCAATTTATTTATTCGACATAAGGGGAGCCAAACAATACTTATAAGCCTTAGCAGTTGAGTTGTCAATTCAACCACACCTGAAAAAGCACTAGACAAGATATTTAGTAGCAACGGTGTGTTGACGGGTGTAGCCTTATAGACTTCCCCAATCACCAACACCACAAAGTAGTAACAAACTAGTAGCAGCAGTGATGAGAGCAATAGTAACAACGAAGGCAATAAATATGAAAGATGGACCGGGGTTCAAGGTTTCACAAGTGGTAACTCTCCAAGAAAAAAGAACAAGGTGTTGGGTGAACAAATTACAGTTGGGCAATTGACAAAATTTCACAAACTCTAGCCAAAGAACAAACTAGAGAAATCCTAGTCTAAGAACCAAACGTAGGCATGTGTTCCGTATGTAGTTGTACGTGCTTGCAATAAGAACTTGCACAACATCTATTGTCCTACCGTCCCGCTACGAACGGGGCCAAAGGGAACTTACGGAGATTAAGGTGCTCCTGTCAAAGAGCACCGGAACAAAGCATTAGCACTCTATGAACACATATGATCCTCAAATTATAGCCCATCCCCTTTGGTGTCCCAAGTTGTCACCATTGGGATCGCCGGTTCCGGACTATAATAGGTGCATACAACAATAGATAAGATCTAGAACAACAATTATAATCATGCAACCATAACGTGCTCAGATATGAAATCATGCTACTCGTGCACCAGTAACAAGCATTAAGAACAACAAAATTGTAGCAACAATAATTCATAAATCTCTTAGGACTGAACAAGGTAACAATTCATTGGATACCAACAAACACAACACGAATTACAACATATGGATCTCAATCATGTGGGTCAGCTCATGAGAACTTTGTATTTGAAAATCAAGGGGGAGAAGATACCAACAAGCTACTGCCAAGAACCCGTAGTCCAAGTAGGAACTACTCAAGATCCATCATGGGGTGAAGAAGAGTTGATGAATATGGCCCCGGGGGCCAAGACCCTCTCCGGCAGGGTTCCGTAGCATGATCCTGGTGACCCCCGAAGCTAGGTTTTGATGGAGGCGGAGATCTGGAGCGCTTCTGGAGAAAAGGGTTGAATATCTCGGGTTTTTGCGTCATGGGAGATTTTATAGGCAAAGGGGGAGTCTGAGGCGGTGCCCAGGTGTAAGAGCACAGTTATGCCCCCATGAGTTTTGGATATTGTTGGACAAAACAGTAGAGGAACTAACAAGTTTTTTAGTGTAAAACAGATGGTTAGGTTCCTGAAGTTATAGGTTGGTGATAAAGCTTCAACGAAGATTTACATATTTACTGAAGCATATCCCCTGGAGTGAAGCTCATCACGGATGTCGACCCCTAAAAAGATAAGGTATCCTGAAGCACGTCGCATCGAAGGAGATGATCAAGATGGCGCAAGACTTAGTAGTTTTTGCGTAGTTCTTTTTCACTTCTTTGAGTCGTAGGAAAAACCGTACTATCAAGAGGGGTTTAGTAAATGTACTCCGAAGGTTTTGGTGAAAAGACTCAGATCGAATCCAAACCTATGAGAAGCCAGAGATGAGAAATCTCATGTGCACTAGGTAATGCTTCACCAACGAAGACTTAGTTCTTTCAGATCCTGAAGCATAACCAAGTTCGTGAGTCAGCTTTACTTGTTCCTCAAATAAAGTTGCACTTTGATTGAAAATATGACCGTTGCGGACATGTGTCAAGCTGTCGCATCGGGTCACTTCAGTCATTTCGCACCTTGGGATCGCCACCTATAAATAGGCCACCCCCGCCCTCATTGGTGGGTGGCTGCTCCAAGAATATTTTCTGACAGTGAAGAAGAGAGAGCAACCCCACCGAAGCAAACCAAAAACCCATCCACCGAAGCATAAGTCCTATTGATCTGAGTTGATTCATTATGACTTAGGAAGAAGTTTGCTAGCCTTTTTATCTTGGAGAACTGAAATTCTCCTAGACGGTTAGAGCGTTGTTCTTCAGAGAGCGAAGAGTTATTGTCGCTTCGAAGTCCAGTTTGTCAAAGGTTTCGGTGATTTCCTCAATAATCAACCACGAGTGAAGAACTGACCAAGCTCAAGGAGATTGGTGCAGTGGAGATACGGACGGAGAGAGGCTAGCTCTTGTGTTCAATCACAAGTCCCTCCAACCAGACGTAGCACTTTGCAGAGTGTGAACTGGTCGAACAAACATCGCCGAGTCAAGAGTTCGTTTTACTTTCCGCACTTACATTCAGTTTAGCAATTTCTTCAGTGATTTGATTCAATGCAATTGATTTGATGCTTTTGATTCGCTATGTTATGCTTCAATCCAGTTCTGCTTCAATTTTTACCTTTCTGTTGAATTTCTTCTGCTGCTAAGTTATGCTTCACTTCATAGTTTCATGCAAAAATTTGAAGTGATCATTCACCCCCTCCCCCTCTGATCACATACTTGGACTTACACCAGGTCGCCCAGGCGGCCACCCCGCGCGGGTGGGCGCTGGCCGCGCCGGGAGGGCGCCTGGGGTCCTGGGGCCACCTCCTGGCTCCGTCCTCCGGCTGGAGGACTCTTCCGATGTAGATATTTTTGGTAATGTTTTGGGAATTTTCGGAGCAACTTCATTTTTGGAATTTTTTCTGCATTGCAAAGACAAAATAGACAGAAACCGGCACTGGGCTCTATATTAGTAGGTTAGTCCAATAACTGATTCAAAAGCATGGCAAAAAGATGTAGCAATGACACAAAAAGGGCATGGAACGAGCAAAAGTACTAGATACGTTTCAGACGTATCAGCATCCCCAAGCTTAATTCCTACTCGTCCTTGAGTAGGTAAATGATAAAAGGGTGGGGCCGCTCCAGGGGGCCGCCTGGACACTTGGTGGACCCCCTGGCTGCCCCCCTTCGCCTATTTAATCCTCTTGACGCAAAACCCCTGAGACGGGAACCCTTATTTGCGATCCCTCCTCTGTTCTGCCGCACCAGCGCTTCCAAGATCGGGAGCACCAGAAGACCTCTTCCCGGCACCCTGCCGGAGGGAGGAATCACCTCCGGGAGCTTCTCCACCACCATGGACGCTTCCCGGATGAACCGTGAGTAGTCCACCTTTGACCATGGGTCTATGATCAGTAGCTATGTGATGTTCTCCTCCCCTCTTTGTTCTTCATGGATTAGACCTCGTGATCTGCCCTACATGATCGAAGAACTTATGTAATATTTCTGCTGTTGCTATGCTGAGTTTGCTGGGATCCGATGGATTATGAGATTATGTTCAGATTGTGTTTGAGTTATATATTTGATTCTCCTCTTTTATATTTATGTTCTTGAGTAATTCTTGCATGTTCTCCGTTGCTGTTTATTGCTTTGGCCAAGTAGTAGGTAGTGACTCGAAGAGGGAGCGTTATGCATGATTGTGGGTTCATGACCCCCGATGACTAGCTTGAGTGACAAAAACATGAGTCTAGGGGACGTGCTGTTGCCACAAGGGGGAAAACAACAGTGCTTGTACTTGCGGGTGCAAGGATTGTTTACTTTACGCAAAGTTCTTTAATGCAGTTGTCTGTTGCTCTGAGTTTACACTTTGGGTGGGATTCACAACTTAATACCAGCGAGATGTTCTGGATAGATATGTCAAGGTGGATGATTAGTAGGTAGATGCAGATGGATTTCGGTCTACTTGTCTTGGTGTACCTCCCGTGCTTTTGAGCCTCTTCCTTTCTTTATAGCATAATTAACATTGGTTTGCGCACATAATCCTGTCAATTGCCCGGCTGTAATTTGTTTACCTCGCATGGCTATTTTATCGTCTTTTGGGAGAGAGAGACATCTGTAGTGAACATCATAGGACCCCGGTCCATATTTCCACCACTGTTTACACCCACTATCAATTTACAGCTTATTTACTTTTCCGTTGCTATCACCATCATTATTATCCCGTGCGTTTTATCCTTCGTAAACAACAAGGACGGAGGGATTGACAACCCCTTTGTACTCGTTGGGAGCAAAGCTATCTGTTGTTTGTGCAGGTTCACGATAACCACCAATCTCTGGCGTCGTTGTCACTATCTTGTCGTTATCGGAGTCCTACTGGAGACAAACCTTGGTATCTTCATCGAGGGAAATTGACGCTACTCTACATCTCAACCTTCCACTTTGGGTAAACCAACAAGGGGCGAGAAGGGAAGTCTCATGACATCAAAGCAATTTCTGGTGCCGTTGCCGGGGACTCCGCTCTTCAAGATAGGGGCGTTGCACACTATCTTTTATCTTTGCTATTTAGTCTTGTTTGTTAACCTTTCAGTCTTTGCTTTAGTGTCCTTTATCAAAAAAAAATAGTTATCTTGCTTGCTGCTACTATGGGTTCCTCTGAGAACACCAAGTTGTGTGACTTCACCAGTCACAACAACAGTGACTTTATCTGCACTCCTATTGCTACACCTGCTACTTCAGCACCTTCTTATGAGATTAAACCTGCTTTGTTGAACGTTGTTATGAAAGATCAATTCTCTGGTGCTAGAGATGATGCTACTTTGCACTTAAATAATTTTATTGAGCTTTGTGATATGCAAAAGTACAAAGAAGTAGATGGTGATATTGTTAAGCTTAAGCTTTTTCCTTTCTCCTTGAGAGATGAAGCTAAAATCTAGTTTCAATCATCTATTATATAATTAAAGCAAGAGACAAACAAGGAACTACATTAATCCACATAGATTGAATTATCTCAGCCATTACTTTATTAATATAAACGGTTGAGATTTAAAGATATTTCGTTACATACAAATATTATGTATATGCATATATTATGTTGCACGTGACAACTTCATCACGTACATGCATCTATGATGGAAAGATATATCATAATTATGTACAGAAGAAGGACTCGCTCAAATTTAGTATGTCGCCGGCACATTTATAGACCACATGATGTACGTGCCAATAAAAATTTATACTAGGAAAACCTGAAAAAAGGAAAGAAATACGTGTAGGACAAGCGCAACTATATCGATGTTGTATTTACGTAAACAAGATCCTCCCACGATCAAAAAGGAGATCCTCTCAAGATCTCATCCATGGCTGCCTCTTCCCGATCCTCTTACGATCTCATCCATGCCTGCCTCTTCCCGGTCGAAGAGAAGATCCTCCCACGAACTCATCCATGGACGCCTCTCACAGTCAGATGCGTGCTTTCAGTTCTTAGTCCACCATCTCATCCATGGACGCCTCTCACAGTCAGCGGCGTGCCTGATGTTCTCACTCCCCTGACGATATCATCCATGGCATCTCCCAGTCAACCGCGTAGATGAGGTTGTCCGTCCACTGCCTGGTCTTCTGCTGAACCGGATCACTACCACCCATCCCAGCCGCTCAAGTACGTTCAGTTGCCGTCCACAAATTCTCAGGTTAGACCGTGACTCCATTGGCATATTAGAATACATGGTGGAAGAAGGAAGGAAACCCGGCAGCCAATCGACAATGGAGGATGAGTATAAACCGTGAAAGTTCTTTGACAGATTACAGTACATGGAGAAGGAAGTAAACCAGTCAGGCAATCCACATTTGACGATGAAAATGAACCGCAAGAGTTCCTTGACAGATTATAGTACATGGAGAAGAAAACCAGGCAGGCGATCGACAATGGAGGATGAATAAGATTATACAAACCATGAGAGAAACTTCAGTTCAAAACAATGAGAGAAAATTTAGCATCCTCAACCTGGCAATACATTTGCGATGCACATGCCCTGCATTACCAGATATACCTAGAGCTGAGCTTCTCTATTAACCATCAATTTAGATAGTTCGGTCCAGGCCGGTTGGTCCTTAATTAATCCCCAAGTCTAACTTAGTTTTTCTGCAGTAACAGGACAGACCAATCTGGGGATGTCACAACAATGTGCTGAGCATAGAAAGAGGCTTAGAAGGTATTGCACTATTTCTTTGTTCTGCTGTAAATTCTCCTGCATCTTCCCTCCATGATGATTTATAAAATAATTCTTTGCTAAAGATCTCCAACCAAAGTTCGATTTTTATTCAAAGGATTTTCTTTTATTAGTTTAGATCTGTCTTCACATATATAAATAATTCAGCAGACAATTTATTTATTCTTTTTTACTTTTATGAGTTACAGACAATGGCCCTAACTCCGTAGATACCATGTTTGGTGAAAATTGCGTAGATACCATGTTCACTATCTGAATTTTCAACCGAAGTCGATGTGTGAGTTATTTTCAGAACAGTTATGAAGTTTTTGGCTCGACCTACTTGCAAGAGAAAAAGTGTATGCATGGGAGATATGTGTATCAATCCCAGGTGTTGTGCTTCAACTACGTTCAGGTAGCCAATACATTTCTATTAAATTCCTTCCATGTTGCTACTTGCATACCAAAGGTTTAAGATTAGCCCAAAAGTAGTATCCATATTAGAAAGTTATGCTGAAATTTTAGTTAGGGCATGCTAGATTTGCTCAAAAGTTATTCAATGATGGACGATAACCACAAGTTTGTGTGCTTTTAATGTTGCAATGACCAATGTTCTGAGATAGATATAGCTTCAAATATGAGAAGGTACGAACAGTCAATTTATTATAGTAGGGGAGCTAATGTTTTAAGGCACTACATTAATTCACATAGATTGAATTATCTCAGTCATTACTTTTTTAATATAAACGGTTGAGATTTAAAGATATTTCGTTACATACAAATATTATGTATATGCATATATTATGTTGCACGCGGCAACTTCATCACGTACATGCATCTATGATGGAAAGATATATCATAATTAAGTACAGAAGAAGGACTCGCTCAAATTTAGTATGTCGCCGGCACATTTATAGACCACATGATGTACGTGCCAATAAAAATTTATACTAGGAAAACCTGAAAAAAGGAAAGAAATACGTGTAGGACAAGCGCAACTATATTGATGCTGTATTTACGTAAACAAGACCCTCCCACGATAAAAAAGGAGATCCTCTAAAGATCTCATCCATGGCTGCCTCTTCCCGATCCTCTTACGATCTCATCCATGCCTGCCTCTTCCCGGTCGAAGAGAAGATCCTCCCACGAACTCATCCATGGACGCCTCTCACAGTGAGCTGCATGCTTGCAGTTCTCAGTCCACCATCTCATCCATGGACGCCTCTCACAGTCAGCAGCGTGCCTGATGTTCTCACTCCCCTGACGATATCATCCATGGCATCTCCCAGTCAACCGCGTAGATGAGGTTCTCCGTCCATTGCCGTGTCTTCTGCTGAACCGCATCACTACCACCCATCCCAGCCGCTCAAGTATGTTTCGTTGCCGTCCACAAATTCTTAGGTTAGACCGTCACTCCATTGCAGATTAGAATACATGGTGGAAGAAGGAAGGAAACCAGGCAGCCAATCGACAATGGAGGATGAGTATAAACCGTGAAAGTTCTTTGACAGATTACAGTACATGGAGAAGGAAGTAAACCAGTCAGGCAATCCACATTTGTGGATGAAAATGAACCGCAAGAGTTCCTTGATAGATTATAGTACATGGAGAAGAAAACCAGGCAGGCGATCGACAATGGAGGATGAATACGATTATACAACCCGTGAGAGAAACTTCAGTTCAAAACAACGAGAGAAAATTTACCATCCTCAACCTGGCAATACATTTGCGATGCACATGCCCTGCATGACCAGATATACCTAGAGCTGAGCTTCTCTATTAACCATCAATTTAGATAGTTCGGTCCAGGCCGGTTGGTCCTTAATTAATCCCCAAGTCTAACTTAGTTTTTCTGCAGTAACAGGACAGACCAATCTGGGGATGTCACAACAATGTGCTGAGCATAGAAAGAGGCTTAGCAGCAAAGTTGTTAGAATCGAGATTCTGAATCGGATCTTAATTCCGTTCGTAGGATCGTGAATCGTAGAATCTTAACTACTAGAATCGTAGAATCTAAGATTCTATGAGCAAAATCGTAGAATCGGAGGGGCTAATTTGGATCGTAAGGTCGTAAGATTCTAAGACTTGAATCGCGATTCTGACAACTTTGCTTAGCAGGTATTGCACTATTTCTTTGTTCTGCTGTAAATTCTCCTGCATCTTCCCTCCATGATGATTTATAAAATAATTCTTTCCTAAAGATCTCCAGCCAAAGTTCGATTTTGATTCAAAGGATTTTCTTTTATTAGTTTAGATCTGTCTTCACATATATAAATAATTCAACAGACAATTTATTTATTCTTTTTTACTTTTATGAGTTACAGACAATGGCCCTAACTCCATAGATACCATGTTCACAATGGTGAAAATAGCGTAGATACCATGTTCACTATCTGAATTTTCAACCGAAGTCGATGTGTGAGTTATTTTCAGAACAGTTATGAAGTTTTTGGCTCGACCTACTTGCAAGAGAAAAAGTGTATGCATGGGAGATATGTGTATCAATCCCGGTGTTGTGCTTCAACTACGTTCAGGTAGCCAATAAATTTCTATTAAATTCCTTCCTTGTTGCTACTTGCATACCAAAGGTTTAAGATTATCCCAAAAGTAGTATCCATATCAGAAAGTTATGCTGAAATTTTAGTTTAGGGCATGCTAGATTTGCTCAAAAGTTGTGCAATGATGGACGATAACCACAAGTTTGTGTGCTTTTAATGTTGCAATGACCAATGTTGTGAGATAGATATAGCTTCAAATATGAGAAGGTACGAACAGTCAATTTATTATAGTAGGGGAGCTAATGTTTTATTCTTTTTAATTTATATGAGTTACAGACAATAGCCCTAACTCCATAGATACCATGCTCACAATGGCGCTAACTGTGTAGATAACATGTTAAATTTCGGAATTTTCAACCGTAGTCGATGCAACAATTATGAATTTTTTTACTCGATCAACATGTAAGACAAAAAGTGTGTGAATGGGAGATATATGTACCAATCCCGGTGTTCTGCTTCAACTATGTTCAGGTAGCCAATACACTTCTATTAAACTCCCTTCCATGTTGCTACTTGCATACCAAAGGTGTAACATCATCAAATAAACAGTATCCATATCACAAAGTGATGCTCAAAATTTAGTTTAGGGTATGCTAGATTTTCTCAAAAGCTTTCATGATGGACGATAAGCAGAAGTTTGTGTGCATTTAATGTTGCAATGATCAATGTTCTGAGATAGATATAGCTTCAAATCTGAGAAGGTACGAACAATTAATTTATTACAGTCGGAGACGCAATGTTTAATTACTGAGAGCGGACATTAATTAGTTGATGAATGCAATGACAAATTCAATCTGAAGTTATCCTTGGAGAGCAAGTTTGATGCTGACCAAGGAGTTTGGTCTCTCAAAGTATGGCATACTCATGTAGGATGTTTTTATGTGATATTCTTGAATAATGAGTTGTATGCATCCTCTCTTTGCCAAGGTTAGCTCGCCTCCATGAGGGTGTCTTTATATGTTAAGATTTTGATTATTAAAGAACCATGATACAATTGCACTTATACTAATGTATGGTCCATGGTATGTGCGCATGCAGTTTGTTTTCTCCCAAGTTGATCTATCTTTATATTGAATTACTTATATTTTATATAAAAATACAACTATTCTCTGAAGTGATGTAAGGAAATTATACAACTGAGTCTTTCCATAAGTCAAAAGTATGGTTACTTTTTTTTCACTTCGGACACTACAAACGTTTTTGTTGAGCTATAGGTACTAATACAGAATTTCATTAGTTTCTATTTGTTTGCAATGTTAAAGCACCTATGCTACTTAGTTTTCAACACGAACATAAATTCTACGGAACTAACATTCGGAAAAATAATTTCCAATCGTGATGAAGTTTTGACCACTTAATTAGTTCATGAACTCGCACGGTTGTGATAGATTTGTGACAAATGCCTGATTTTTGAAGAAAAATGTAAAAACATCCATACGTCATAGTGCGATACTGCTTCGAACCCTGAACAAATATTTTAACATAGAAAAGTCTACAATCCCAATAGAATAAGCTGATTTTAAACAACTATAAAAATGGTATGAGTATATTTCAGTAATCGTCTAAGACATAACTCCTTTTTCTAGAAATTCTGAGTACTACCCAAAAATGGTTTTCTAAAGATTATAGTTGGAGATAATTATAGATAAAAGTATAGCCGCGCAAATGCGCGGGTCACATCGCTAGTTGCCTAAGAATAGCATAGATTCTTGGGATAAGTGCAAGGATGCTTTTATTGGGAAGTACTATCCCCATGCTAAGATTATCCAATTGAGGAGCTTTATTATGAATTTTAAACAATTGGATAATGAACACGTTGCCTAAGCTTGGGAACGCATGGAATCTCTTGTTAAGAATTGCCCTACGCATGGTTTGACTACTTGAATGGTTATCCAGACTTTTTATGCAGGCTTGAACTTTACCTCGCGGAACTTGCTAGATTCAGCCGCGGGAGGAACCTTTATGTCAACTACACTTGGTGTTGCGACAAAACTTCTCGATGAGATGATGACCAATTATTCCCAATGGAACACCGAAAGAGCTCCAACAGGTAGGAAGGTAAACTCTGTCGAGGAGATCTCCTCCCTAAATGAAAATTTTGACTTGATTATGTCTCTACTTACCAAGCAATCTTCTATTGATCCTCAAGATGTAACTTTAAATTATTTGATTGCTCAAGATCAAGTAGATGTGAACTTTATCTCTAGAAACAACTTCAACAACAATGCTTATAGGAGTAATTTTGGTAGCAATCCTAGACCTTTTGCCAACAACTATGGGAACAACAACAACACTTATCCTAGCACCAAAAACTCCACTTCCGAATTAGAGAGTATGCTTAAAGACTTTATCACTACCCAAAAAGCCTTCAACAAGAGTGTAGAGGAAAAACTAGACAAACTAGATAACCTCTCGTCGAAGGTAGACAATTTAGCCCACGAAGTAGAATTGCTTAAAATTAGAACTTCTCCCCTTGAGGAGAGGAAGGTCACTCCTATGAATGCTATCCAATTGCAAATTAATGAAAACACTAGGATGATGGCTAAACTTAAAGAGAGATGTTCTAGATAAAAGGAGGAAGAAGATAGAATTAAGAGCCTTCCTACACACCATACTGTTGCTACTATCCAAGTGGTTGAGGATATCCAAACTCGTAGCACCCAATGCACCCCTAGTACCATAGGACCTATTAATGGTGATGCTATGACCTCAACTGTAGAAGAAGAAATTCCTATGACTATAGAAGCTACCAAACAAGTGAGCCTTAAGGACACCACTACTACTCTACTTGATAGTAGTGACCTTGATTTTGATAATTGCACCCTTTCTGAAGTTATTCGTTTCCTTCACAAGATGTCTAGAGACCCCCACACTAGCACAATTAATCTTGCCTTCATGGAGCATATCACTAATGCTCTCATCAAAGATAGGGAGGAGAAGCTTAGGGTAGAAGCCTCCATACCTAGAAAGCTAGAAGATGGTTGGGATCCTATGATTAAAATTAAGTTGAATAACTTTTCTTGCTATGCTTTATGTGATGTTGGAGCTAGTACCTCCGTTATGCCCAAAAGAATGTATGACATATTTGAATTGAAACCTATTGATCCTTGTTCTTTTGGCATTCGTCTCGTCGATTCTTCCCTAAAGAAACCTTTGGGTAAGATAGATGATGTTCTTATCATTGTCAATGACAATTATATTCCCGTTGATTTTACTATTATGGACATTGAATGTGAACCTTCTTGTCCAATTATTATGGGACGTCCTATTCTTCGCACCGTGGGTGATATTATTTATATGAAAGAAGGGATTATCAAATTCCAATTCCATCTCAAGAAAGGGATGGAACACTTCCCTAGGAAAAATATTAAGTTGCCTTTTGAGTCCGTCACACGGGCTAGTTATTTTCTTGAAAAGACTTGATCTATTTGCATTAAGCCAAGCTTGTTGAGCTATAAAAATCAGAGAAAAATCCCAGTACATCTTGTTGAGCTGAATTTTTTACACAGCGTGCTCTATACAATTATGAAACTTTCGTATGTTCTGAGTTTTTTGATTTGAGTTGTACAAGTATCCCTAAAAAATTCTTTACTACCTGCTGGTCTGTTTTTCACAGATTCTGTCCTGTTTTGCCTTTCCTTCATTTTGCGAACCTTAAGCTTGCTTTTTCTTTGCAAAAACTTTTTGGCAATCTTGAGAAACAGTAGCCCTTCAATAATATCTTTATTTCCAGTAGAGAAAAAATATTTTATTATGGGTACTAACCTCGCTAATCAGATTATGATTAGTTATGTATGAAGGGAGTTTTCAAGTGTGTGAGGGAAGATGATGAAAGAAGATCCAGGAGTGTCAAGCGCTCAAGCTTGGGGATGCCCCCATGCACCCCCAAGATATATTCAAGGAGACTCAAGCGTATAAGCTTGGGGATGCCCCCGTGCATCCCCTTCTCCATCAACAATTATCAGTTCGTCTCTCGTTTCACTAAATTTTTATCACTTCATGCGTTATGTGCTATGCTTGGAGCATCTCGCTCTTAGGTTTTATTTTTAGTTTTCTTTAGCTTTTCTTGCTGTTCATAAAAAGTTAGAACCCAGATTTATTTGTGTGGGAGAGAAACACGCTCCACTTCCAAAATCTAGAACACAACATAGGACTTTTCATGCTTATCTTTGTTGTGTGTGTTATTTATCTTTTTCGTAGCTACTGCCTTGTTTTGCTCTTAGTTTTCATGCTTATCTTTTCAAAGAGCTTTTGTTTAGTTTGTTGCTGGAAGTCTCTTGAGTTTTCATGTTTATCTTGTTTAGAGAGTTTGCCTGTTGCACTGAGTTTTGTGTCTTGACTTGACGTAGGTAATTGAGGTTTCTATTCTTTTGTAGTAGTAACTTGCAATAGTTTTGAGGTATTGTTTTGAGTAATGTTTGGACTTTTGGTGTCAAGAGCTTTAGCCTATTAGTGATAGATGTCGTATTTTGGGCAATCCGTGTTTATTTCAAAAACTTACAAAATTAGTTGAGAACTTTAGCTACTAGATGGATCACTACTCTTCTGAGGGGTCGAATATTAGAGCACACTCACGTACCATGAGTCGAGGATGCGCAAGGATATCCAAACCCCCATACACTTCTCCTCGGGGTACTTGTCTTTTTGTGAACCTCCTTATTAGATTGAGAGTTACCGATAATAAGTGCATGAGTTCTTCGGACTAATGTGAGTATTCGAAAGTTGACACTTCCACCTTCCCATATTTTTATAGCCTCTCCTGTGCCGTGCATTGCTTTCTTCTCACTCCGAGAGTTGGCGTCCACCTTCGCCAGTACATCCAAACCCTTGGCACGATACGCTCTGTCATCATAAACCTCATTATATCCTTCCTCCAAACAGCCACCATACCTACCTACAAAGGCATTTCCAAAGCCTTTCTGAGATATATTGCCATGCAACATCCATCTTCTCATGACTTGATCTTCATGTCATACATGCTACTTGCTTGATCGTTGAGCCGCATGCTAGTTGGGCCTTGCCCTAATCATTGCTACATGACGCACTAGTATCATTACATATCCTACTACACTGGCAGAGGCATACATTTGCATACATCATGATAGTTACATCTTCTTTATGATTTGAGTACTTTGTAAAGTGTGAAAGATCTCCTATAATTTTTGTAATATATAGAGTGTTTCCCCTAAAGTGAGGAAAAGATCCCAAAGTGGAAAATGAGAGGAATAGAAAGAGCCATTGAGGCCACCAAAAAATAAAAAATATAAAAAAGAGAAAAAGAAATAAAAAGAGAGAAGGGGGCACACTACTATTCCTTTTGAGAGATCCACACTCGTACTCCCTCTTATATCTTGTCCTCCATAGAAATTATCATTCATGCATATAGCTATGTGTGGACCTTCACACTATAGAACTTGGCTTGTATATTCCAATGATGAGCCTCCTCAAATGAGCTCTAGGTCTTCTTGAGAAAGCAAGTTGGATGCACCCTCACTAGTTCTATTGGAGAGATTACCTTAGCTCGTATGTGCATCCGTTGCATGGCAATCCCTACTCCTCACATCATATTTATCATTTGGCTTTCTCTCACCTATGATTGTCCTCATTGATGTGAGCCTTTCTCACCTTTTTGACTTCCTCCTCCACCATATTCTCTCTTTTCCATCCTAAGTGTCAACTTTCTTGCTTACGCTCATCCATTGCATGAGTGCTCCAAATGTCGAAAAGGAGTGGATCATTTTGAATTGTACCTAGCTAGTGGTCTGGCGATGAGTCAAGATAAGATTCCAAAGAAGACCAAGTGAGAAACTTTAGTAGATTGAGTTCTCAACAAAAAAAAAACTTTTTCTCTTATATCCCTATCCCTTTTCTTGCATGCAAACACCATTTGGAGACATTCGAGTCACGGACAGCGAGAGCTCTTGCACCTTTATGTTCTTATGTTACTTGTTTCAATACTAGATATAGACTCTTGCCTGTTATGACTTGAATTGAATTACATGCCTTGATTGCTTTACTTAAAAGTTCTTATATGGTTGTTAGCATGTCACCACATAAATTATGCTTGTTATCATTTACCTACTCGAGGACGAGCAAGAATTAAGCTTGGGGATGTTGATACGTCCAAAACGTATCTATAATTTATGCTTGCTCTATGCCTCTTTTGTGTGATATTGGTATGATATTGATGAACTTCCATACACTTTTGATCATATTTGGACTAACCTATTAACTCAGTGCACCCCAGTGCCAGTTCCTGTTTTCTGCTGTTTTTCTATTTCAGGTTTCCCCATATAAAAAGTACTGCAAAAATTCGGGAAAAATCCAAAAAAATCAGCGATCAGGAAGCTTCCGGAATCATCGAGGGGGGGGGCAAAGGGGACCCACCAGGGCCCCAGGCGCCCTCCCGGCGCGCCGCAGGGTGGGGCCGCGCCAGGGGGCCGCCTGGACCCCTGGTGGACCCCCTGGCTGCCCCCCTTCGCCTATTTAATCCTTGTGACGCAAAACCCCCAAGACGGGAACCCCTTTTCACGATCTCTCCTCTGTTATGCCGCCGTAGCGCTTCCAAGATCGGGAGCAGCAGAAGACCTCTTCCCGGCACCCTGCCAGAGGGAGGAATCACCTCCGGGAACTTCTCTACCACCATGGACGCTTCCCGGATGAACCGTCAGTAGTCCACCTTGGACCATGGGTCTATGATCAGTAGCTATGTGATGTTCTCCTCCCCTCTTTGTTCTTCATGGATTAGACCTCGCGAGCTGCCCTACATGATCGAGGCACTTATGTAATATTTCTGATGTTGCTATGCTGATTTTGCTGGGATCCGATGGATTATGAGATTATGTTCAGATTGTGTTTGAGTTATATATTTGATTCCCCTCTTTTATATTTATGTTATTGATTAATTCTTGCATGTTCTCCATTGCTGTTTATTGCTTTGGCCAAGTAGTAGGTAGTGGTTCCAAGAGGGAGCGTTATGCATGATTGTGGGTTCATGCCCCCCGATGACTAGCTTGAATGACAGAAACATGAGTCTAGGGGATGTGCTGTTGCCACAAGGGGGAAAACAACGGTTCTTGTACTTGCGGGTGCAAGGATTGTTTACTTTATGCAAAGTTATTTAATGCAGTTGTCTGTTGCTTTGAGTTTACACTTTGGGTGGGATTCGCAACTTAATACCAGCGAGATGTTCTGGATAGATATCGCAAGGTGGATGATTAATAGGTAGATGCAGATGGATTTTAGTCTACTTGTCTTGGCGTACCGCCCGTGCTTTTGATCCTCTTCCTTTCTTTATAGCATAATTAGCATTGGTTTGCGCACATAATCCTGTCAATTGCCCAGCTGTAATTTGTTTACCTCACATGGCTATTTTATCGTATTTTGGGAGAGAGACATCAGTAGTGAACATCATAGGACCCCGGTCCATATTTCCACCACTGTTTACACCCACTATCAATTTACTGCTTATTTACTTTTCCGTTGCTATCACCATCATTATTATCCCGTGCGTTTTATCCTTTGTAAACAACAAGGCCGGAGGGACTGACAACCCCTTTGTACTCGTTGGGAGCAAAGCTATCTGTTGTGTGTGCAGGGTCACGACAACCGCCAATCTCTGGCTCCGTTTTCACTATCTTGACGTTATCGGAGTCCTACTGGAGACAAACCTTGGTATCTTCACCGAGGGAAATTGCCGCTACTCTACATCTCAACCTTCCACTTTGGGTAAACCAACGAGGGGCGAGAAGTGAAGTCTCGTGACATCACCAGGTCACCCAGGCGGCCACCCCGCGCGGGTGGGCCCTGGCCGCGCCGGGAGGGCGCCTGGGGTCCTGGGGCCACCTCCTGGCTCCGTCCTCCGGCTGGAGGACTCTTCCGATGTAGATATTTTTTGGTATTTTTTTGGGAATTTTATGAGCAACTTCATTTTGACTTTTTTCTACATTGCAAAGACAAAACAGACAGAAACTGACACTGGGCTCTATATTAGTAGGTTAGTCCAATAAATGATTCAAAAGCATGGAAAAAAGATGTAGCAATGACACAAAAAGGGCATGGAACGAGCAAAATTATAGATACATTTGAGACGTATCAGAGGCCGCACCAGGGACCCGCCTCGAGGGGTGGGACATCCATCGGTGCCCTCCTTCGGCCTATATTTAGCCCCCGTTCCGTAAACCCTTGAGGGGGTTTCCGTTCCGTGATTTTCACCACTGTTTCGCCGCCACTGCGATCCCGAGATCGGGATCACCAGAAGACCCTGTCACGACACACTGCCGGAGGGAGGATTGATCTCAGAGAGCTTCTCCACCACCATGAGCGCTTCCCGGATGTGTCGTAAGTAGTCCACATTGGGCCAGGGGTCCATGAATAGTAGCTATGTGATGTCTTCTCTCCAATCTTGTGCTTCAATTCTTAGCCCTTGTGAGCTGCCCTACATGATCAAGGCATCTATGTAATAGTTACTGTGTTGCTATGTTGTATTTGCTAGGATCCGATGGATTATGGGAATATGTTCAGATTGTGATGAGTTATATATTTGGTTCTCCTTTTATATATTAGTTCTTGAGTAGTTTTGCATGTTATTTGTTGCTTTTTATTGCTTTGGCCAAGTAGTAGATTGGAACTCCAAGAGGGAGCGTTATGCAAGATTGTCGGTTCATGCCCCCCGATGTCTAGCTTGACTGACAGAAACATGAGACTAGGGGATGTGTTGTTGCCACCAGGGAGAAAACAATGGTGCTTGTAGCTGCGGTTGTAAGGGTTGTTTACCTTACGCATAGTTTGTTAATGCAGTTGTCTGTTTCTTATAGTTTACACTTTGGGTGGGGCTCGCAACTTAATACTAGCGAGATGTTCTAGATAGATATCTCAAGGTGGATGATTAGTGAGTAGATGCTGGTGAATAAATGGTCTAGTTGTCTTGGCGTACTACCCATACAATTGACCCTCTAACTTTCTTCTAGCATAATTAGCATTGTGGTGCGTTTATAATTCTTTCAATTGCCTAGCTGTAATTTTTTCACCCAGCATAGTTGTTTTATCGTCTTTTGGGAGAGATAAATCACTAGTGAACATCATGGGACCCCGGTCCATATTTCCACCATTGTTTAAACCACCATTATTTACTGCTTTCATTTCCTTTCTGCAGAAATGACCACTACTGTTTCCCCTTGTGTTTCGATCCTTTGTAAACAACAAGATCGGAGAGATTGACAAGCTCTCTGAACTCGTTGGGAGCAAATTTATTTGTTGTTGTGTGCAGGTCCACGACAACTCCTTGGTCAGAGCCAAATTTTTGACACCGTTGCCACATACTTGTATCTCTTGGAGTCCTACTGGTCGATTAAACCTTGGTATCTTCACTGAGGGCAACTTGCTGCTGACTAATTCTCAACCTTACACTTGGGGTAGCCAACGAGGAGCACTACTTCAGTGCCATCACCTAGGCATCACGGACACTGCAATGATGAACTCATGTCTATTAGTAAAGTGGTGGTGGAAAGTGATGCATGCTGACTTTGATTCTCTTTGGTTCTCCATCCTGTCTAAATATTTTCCCACTTGCTCCCCCTTTTCGCCTCCGCCAAGTGTGGCTCCTAATTTTGGCGCGATCTGATTAGAATGGGTGATGCTTTCATAGAGCACATCTATTTTTCTGTGAAGAATGGTTAGTCAGTTAGGTTTTTGCGCGATCTTTGGTTCCCTATGGGCCATTTGGAACTTAAACATGCGTATTTTTTCCAACTGTTCCAACATTGATGCTTCCATCTCGGAGCTGGAAGCAACGGGTTGGGACTTTGGTTTCCGCCGATCTCTCTCTCCTGCAGAGATGGAGGATTGACAGCCAATTGTTTCCCTTATCCCCTTGATCTTAGAGGAGGGGGGTGATGAGGTCTCTCGGACCTTATCTCTATCCGGTAGGTTCACCGTTATGTCCCTGTATCTCCACATGTGCTCCGGGCAATGCACATATCGGTTCAAGGCGATCTAGAAAGCTAAAATCCCGACCAAAATTAAAATCTTCATGTAGCAAGCGTTTCGATCCAAATCCCCATCTTCTGATCAGATTCGTAAGCGAAACTCGTCCATCTCAGACCGGTGTGCCCTTTTCAATCTATGGAGCATATTTTCCTTCGATGTGACCTCACCCTCTTTATGTGGAGTTGTGTATAGTCTTGGATGTGAAATAATTGGATCGCCTCCTCTTTTGCTGATGTTCGTGCACTCACCCGTTCCCTCCCTTCTAAGGAGGGTTGCCTCTTTTGGATTTTCTTCTTCGTGGATTGTCGGGCCTTGTGGAATATCAGGAACATATTCTCCACTGAGCACAAATTCCCTAAGCGGACTGTTGATTGTCTATCTAAAACTGCTGACTTTTATAAATGTGGAGACCCTTGAGTAAGGACTGCGAGCAAGAGGCCTAGAATCTTATCATGGACCGCATCCTTGTGCTACGTCCCAAACGTATCTATAATTTCTGCTTGTTCCATGCACTTTTATGTGACATTGGTACATATTTTGCTACACTTTTATTTCATTTTGCACATATTTGGACTAACCTACTAACTCAGTGCACCCAGTGCCAGTTTCTGTCTGCTGATGTCTTTAAGTTGCGGTGATTTTACCCCAATTTTCCATGATCCAAAAATTCCAGAAAAATCATATAAAAAATCTGCAAGACGGAAGCTTCCGGAACCCCTAAGGAGGGAAAGGGGTCCCACCTGGCACCCAGTCAGCTAGGTGGCGCGTCCCCACCCCTGGCCGCGCAACCATGGCGCCTGGGAGCCCTGGGCCACCCCTGGCAGTCCCCTTTGTCCTATATTACCTCTTCGTCCAGGAAACACTCGAGGAGAATCACTCATCGCGAATTACCTCTCTGTTTTGCCGCCGCCGCGCTTCCAAGATCGGGAGCACGAGAAGACCTCTTCCTGGCACCCTGCCGGAGGGAGAATTGACCTCCGGTAGCTTCTCCGCCACCATGGACGCTTCCCGGATGTGTCGTGAGTAGTCCCCCTTTGACGGGGATCAACCCCGGCAAATCCCATGGTCAGGGACCCCGGGTTAGTCATGAGATGCACAGGTTGGACGATAGCTCGTCGGCAAACAGGAAGGCTCGCTCCTGCTCGATATTATTGATGGGGGAGATGCGATTACAGTGGAGGCCAAGGCTAGAGCGCTCAAGGCTAGGGTTACAGGTGATATTAGATGTGTTTGGCGTCGCCCCTCCTAGCCCTTATATACCGGGATAGGTCTCGGTGAGTTCATCTACGTTTACAGGTAAGCTTTCCTAACCCTAGCTTGCTCCGTACGGCAGGTCTCCGCACCTTCCTTGTGAGTCGTGGACTTATACATCGGTGCCAACTAGCGGGCCGAGGTTGTATCTTCATGGGCCTTCTGTCTTCATGAACACCAGGTAGGCTTATCCGTAGGAGTCGTGGGGTCACCCCCTCGTCAGTAGCCCCCGAGTGCTTGGGGGACTCGAAGAGTCGCGCAGGGACACGAGTACATTCATTTGTCGGTTATTGGTATGCGCGGTTCATCCGCGGGTCGCTGGCAGTCTCGTGGCCATGACAAAACCTGTTTCGAGGGAAGCTAAGCTGAAAGGGCCCAAGGAGTCGAAGGGTCGAGCCTTGGTGAATTGCACTAGGGAAAATACCACAGTAGCCCAATGAAACCCACGTCCCTCGACGTGAGCTTGGAACACTGGTGTCGAGCAAAAGTCCGGCCGCTTCAGGTCTTACGGTGTTCATTTTCCGCCAGTAATGTGCATAGCCTAAGGCGCGTCCGCCCGGCTTTTCTATCATGCGCAGCGCATGGGAAAGGTTGGGAGTGAAATCGCTCTTCGGCAAGTCCCAGCCCGGCCGTACTTCGCAGCGGGGTCTTACCTACACGCTAATCTTGCGTGGCATCTGGGCACAGTGTATCATGTTCCAGGAATGTGTGTTTTTGAGGCGCGGAGCCTTATAGCATTGCACCCGCTTGGAACAAAACATCAAGCGAGCTGTTCACTCATTCACCCGAGGAGCTTTGTTTCGAGTGCTCAGTCGGGGTTTTTTCGCGAGTAATCACTCGAATGCCGTTTCGGCTTGTGAGGTGAGGGAGCACCTGAGACTCTTAGCGCCGTATGGTCTTGGCGAATGCATGTTTGTCTTACGTCGGGTTGAGGGAGCACCCAAGACTGTCATAAGTGCGAGTGGTCACTCAAGCACATGGCTGACCTTTAGGTGAGGGAGCACTCGGGACTCTTATGATGTACTCTCCCAATGGGAGTAAGATGTTTTTTTTTCATCGGGAAAAAGATCTGAGAGATGGAATCTCAGGGCCTTGATGTCTGTTTGGTTTTCATCGCCACTTGTCAGGGATAACGATGCCTCTGTTTGATGGCTGTCAGGGATGCTCTGCCAGTGAAGCGTAACGTCTTCGTGACCGGTCATAATAATGGCCGCTGTGGCGTGCGGCAGGCGCCGGTTGAGTTTCCGATACGCTCGTTGGAAACACGCGTGAATTGACGCGTCTTGCGCACAGTGCGTCTCGTGGGAGAGCATCTTGGTCTTGGAGTCCGAGACGTCTGCGATGTTTGGTCTTTGAATTAATTTCTTCTGTCGTCTTGGCTTCTCTGTGCTTTGAGGATTGTTGTTCTATAAATAAGCCTTTCTCTTCCACAGCGTTCCGCCTCTATCCAGCTTGCTGCTTTGCGTCTTCCTTCTTCTCTTGTTCCTCTCATGGCTCCCAAGCGGTGTGTTGGCCGTGGCCGTGTTCGTCGTGGCCGTACGCCACGCTCATGCCTTGGTGGTCGCCATGGTGCGGCGCCAGTGCCTTCCTCTTCTCCCTTGGAGGAGGGATTCTAGCGTTATGACTTTCTTTTACATGTTCGTGGCCAAAGTGCCAATCGCGTTCTTCTTCCTTCTTCTTTTTCCGCCATTGTCTCTGAACATGGCTTGGATGGCTTGCTTCTGCATCTTCGAGGGAGCTGCCGGTCTCCTTCTTATTTTGACTTGGAGGTTGATAGTTCCCGCTTGATATTTCTTGGCTCTGGTTGGAGTTTGTTTGCTCGGCGATTGAATTTGTGAGATGGCGATGTGCTCAGCTGTCGTTTTGACGGCGAAAGCACTGTCACTGTCCGCGCGTTCGACCCGAGCGGCAACAGTATGGATCCGCGCTGGCAGGAGTCGAGCAGCGACAAATCCACAAAGTCAAGGAGTCCTTCGCCTGCGTCTTCGACTGCTTCTTCCTCCAGGGACTCTTCTGGTGCTGGTGGTGAGCCGTCTTCAACTACTTCCCCCTATGGCTCTGAAGAAGATCTTGATGTCAAGCCACCGGTTAAACGAGTGCGGCAGGCGACCTTGTAGAACTGGAGGCAGCGGCGTCATCTTCGCCGGCAGCTTGGGCGGAGCTGGAGAAGAAGCTAGAGGAGCAGGAGAAGAAGCTGGTGGAGCATCGTCTTCAATGGCTCCGCAAATAAGTCGAGCTTCACCTTTTGTTATGTCATTGACATCATGAGCCTGCTGCTTCGACTCCTCCTTTGTCTGTGATGATGCTCTTGTACTAGAGTCGATTACCCCTCATGGGCACACATGTAGAAGTCATAATTCCTTGGGTGATTCCCTCTGGTAACAGTAGCTGCCTTCTATCCAAATGTAGTTGAGTCTTTTTTGTACTGAAGATGATCCTTATGATGTAAACTGCGCTTGATCCTTTGCAATGGAATTTATATTTCGGCCTTTATGCAACCGAAAACTGTGTTCGAGTCCTTGATGATCAGGAGTTGTCTTCAATTTCTTTGGAACTGAGAGTTGTGTTCGAGTCCTTTGCGGCCGAGAGCTGTCTTCGAGTCCGTCCAATACTTTGCACTGTGGGTTCTATCGGGTGCACGACAGCGCTCCCGATGGGAGTAGCCCCCGAGGCTACGCTTGAGTCGAAGGGTCGAGCGTAGGCTAAAATTTGTTTCCTTTGTCGTTAGTTTCTGTCTTTTATCGGGTGCGCGGCAGCGCTCCCGATGAGAGTAGCCCCCAAGTCTTTAGGTGATCGTTGGCGATCAGGTGAAGACTAAATGAGCCTGTGTCCTGTGCTTCCTCCAAAGTTTCTTCAGAGTACTTGGTGCTTCATCTATTTGTGGCCATGTCTTTCGAGCCTTGTTTTCAGTAGGTGGGGCTGGCCGGGTATTTTTTTCTTGAGCGTTTTTTAAGCTTCAGACTGCGCGAACGGTCTTCGGGAGGCGATGGTCCTTGAGCTCCCGAGTGCTTGGATGTAGAGGTCGTGTGGGTGACGATAGCGTCCTCGGGTGGGGGTTGTACTCGAGACCCCGAGTGCTTTTGATGAAGATCGCGTAGGCGATAGTATCTCTCGGGGGGATTTTACTCTTTAAGCCCCCGAGTGCTTTGGTTAAGATCGCGTAGGCGATAGCGTTGCTCGGGGGGATTTTGCTCTTTAGCCCCCGAGGGCTTTGATTAAGATCGCGTAGGCGATAGCGTCTCTCGGGGGGATTTTATTCTTAAGCCCCCGAGTGCTTTGGTTAAGGTCGCATAGGCGATAGCGTCTCTCGGGGGGATTTTTCTCTTAAGCCCCCGAGTGCTTTGGTTAAAATCGCGTAGGCGATAGCGTTGCTCGGGGGGATTTTTCTCTTAAGCCCCCGAGTGCTTTGGTTAAGATCGCGTAGGTGATAGCGTTGCTCGGGGGGATTTTGCTCTTAAGCCCCCGAGTGCTTTGGTTAAGATCGCGTAGGCGATAGCGTTGCTCGGGGGGATTTTGCTTTTAAGCCCCCGAGTGCTTTGAGATGGCCGTATTTGGGCAACATTTATTTTATTGCGTTCAAGCGGTTACATGAGTTTCCAGTCATGTCTGACCGATAGGGGCTATGGATAGAACAGTCACAAGTTTGCTACGTTCCATGGGTTGCCCACGTCCTCAACTGTCTTCGGGTTCCATAGAACAGTCACAAGTTTGCTGCAAGTTTATGGACCTTCTCTTGTATTAGTCGTAGGACTAGGTCACCTTTGTTGAAGGTTCTAGTGTGCAATCGACTGCTTTGGTAGGTACGTAGTTTGTCTTGGTACCCCTCTAATTTTGTCAGGGCTGTGTCTCTTGCTTCGTGAGCCGTATCTTTGTCATCTTGTAGTGCTTCTTCTGCTTCTTCTTCTTCGTATCCGGTGACCCGAGGTGCTCCGAACTTGAGGTCATGTGGTAGGACTGCCTCTGCCCCGTACACCATGAAGAAGGGTGTCTACTGGGTCGCGGTGTTTGGTGTAGTATGTAGGCTCCATAGGACCGCGGGGAGCTCTTATACCCAGTTTCCTGCGGCTTGCTCGAGTGGTACGAGGAGCCGTTTCTTGATTCCCCCGCAGACAAGGCCGTTTGCTTTTTCCACCTGGCCGTTGGACTGCAGGTGCGCGACTGAAGCATAATTGATTTTGATGCCCAGTTCTTCGCAGAAGTTCTGAAATTCTGCGACTGTGAAGTTCATGCCGTTGTCCGTGATGAGGTTGTGTGGAACTCCGAATCTGAAGATGATCGACTTGATGAAGTTGACAGCCGTGAGGGCTGTGGAGCTAGTGATGGGCACTGCTTCAATCCATTTAGTGAACTTGTCGACTGCGACGAGCAGGTGTGTCCTTCCGCCCTTTGATGATTTCTTGAGTGGGCCCACCATGTCGAGTCCCCAGGTGGCGAACGGCCAGGATAGTGGTATGGTCTTGAGCTCTGATGCGGGAGCGTGTGGCCTGTTGGCAAATTTCTGGCAAGCGACACAACGTCGCACGATTTCCTCTGCGTTTTTCATGGCTGTGGGCCAGTAGAACCCAGCTCGGAATGCTTTGGACATGATTACTCGACTGCTCGCGTGGTGACCGCAGGTGCCTTCATGAATTTCGAGCAGTAGGGCTTTGCCGTCCTCTTTGTCGATGCACCTTTGGAGTATCTGGGTGATGCTGCGCTTGTATAGTTGTCTGTTGATCACCGTGAACGCCTTGGATCGTCGGCTGATGCGTCGTGCTTCGGCCACGTCTTGTGGTAGCGTGCCTTCGATTAGGAATCGGAGGAACGATTTTGTCCAGACGGGTCCTTCGAGCTCTGTCGGAGCTGTGCTGTCGGATGTGCTGGTGCTTGTGCCTTCCGATGGGGTTGCTGCTGCCACCTGCGCCATATTTGTTGCGTCTTTGCCGTCCATGACTGCTTCAGATGTTGCTGCATGTACCTTGATGGATCTCTGGATGATGCTTTCGAGAAAAACGCCGGGTGGTACAGGCCCCTGGGTCGAACCGATGTTCGCGAGCTCGTCAACTTCTGTGTTGTTGTCCCTGGTGATGTAGTTGAGCTCGCAACCGTCGAAACTTCCGTCGAGTTCATTGTAGATCTTTTGGTAGGCCGCCATGTTGTCGGCTATTGCGTTGCAGTGTTTCTCATCGTCTGTTGGACGACGAGATTGGAGTCCCCGTAAATTATGAGGCGAGTGGCTCCGCATGTTTTGGCCATGCGCATGCCATGGAGGAGTGCCTCGTATTCTGCTTCGTTGTTGGAGGCGTGACTGAAGTTGATCTGGAGGACATATTTCAGCTTTGTCCCTTTAGGGGAGATGAGCACAACTCCTGCCCCAGCTCCTTGTTGTCTCTTGGACCCATCGAAAAACATTGACCATGAGCTTGATAGGTCTGGGGGGCCTGGTGTCTGAACCTCCGTCCACTCGACCAGGAAATCTGGGAGTACTTGGGCTTTGATGGCTGTTGGGTGCTTGAACTGTAGGTCCCGTGGGCTGAGCTCAATGTTCCACTTGGCGACTCTCCCGGTTGCTCCAGGGTTGTTGAGTATGTCAGCGAGTGGTGCGCTGCTCACGATTGTGATAGGGTGCTCGTCGAAGTAGTGGGACACCTTTCTTGAGGTCATGACGATGGACAGTAGTAGCTTCTGATAGTGCGGGTACCGCTGCTGGGATTTGGTCAGGAGCATGCTGAGGTAGTAGATTGGTCTCTGGATGCTCTGGACCTTGCCTTCTTCTGTGCGTTCGACAACGAGCGTTGTGCTTACTACACTGCTACGTGCTGCCACGTAGAGGTATAGCTTCTCTCGTTCCTTGGGTACCGCCAGGACTGGCGTGCGTTCTCCCAGCCTGCTGATGAAGCGGCTTAGGGCTGCGAGTTTTCCAGTGAGCTGCTATACTCCTTTGATGTCGGTTGGTTCTTGCATGCGGGTGATGGCTTGGACTTTCTCAGGGTTTGCCTCGATTCCTCGGGCAGAGACCATATAGCCAAGAAGCTTTCCCGCCGGTACGCCGAATGCGCACTTCTTTGGGTTGAGTTTGATTCTGTATTTGTTGAGCGCCGCGAAGGTTTCGCGTAGGTCGTCGAGTAGTGTGGCTGCTTTGTAGGTCTTGATGACGATGTCGTCCACGTAGACTTGCACGTTTCTTACGATTTGCTCCTTCAGGAAGGCCTGCATCATTCGTTGGTAAGTGGCGCCTGCGTTTTTGAGCCCGAAGGGCATGGTCTTATAGCAGAATACGCCATAGGGGGTGATGAACGATGTGTGCTCTTTGTCTTCTTCCTTCATCCTGATCTGGTTTTATCCTGAGTAAGCGTCGAGAAAGGAAAGTAGATCGCACCCTGCTGTTGAGTCGATTATCTGATCGATTCTATGAAGGGGGAAGTGATCCTTCAGGCAATGCTTGTTGACTGGTCCGTAGTCGACACACATGCGTAGCACGGTCGTGTCTTTCTTGGGCACCAGCACTGGGTTGGCTATCCAGGTGGCTTTCTTTGTTTCTCGGATGAACTGAGCGTCGAGTAACCAGTTGACTTCCTCTCCGATTGCTCTGCGCTTGGGCTCCGAGAATCGTCTCAGCGCTTGCTTCACCGGCTTCGTGTTTTGCTTGATGCGTAGGACGTGTTCCGCGAATTCGCGTGGTATCCCAGGCATGTCGGCTGGGCACTAGGCGAATATTTCCCCATCATCTCGAAGGAAAGCGACGAGGGCCGTCGCCTGCTCCTCTGGTAGGTGGGCGTACACGCGGACTGTTTTGTCCGGGTCCGTCGGGTGCACTTGTTGAGTGACTGTGTCGCTGTCGATGCTGAAGTCGCGTCCGTACTCCCTGGATTTGCTTCGGTTCACCAGTGGAAAGGTGCTCTTGTCCGTCACCATGGCTATTTCTCTGAGTTCTTGTTCGGCTCCGAATGTGTCAGAGATTCTGTGGAAGTCACGATCACATTGATCTGATTTGATGAAGCTTCCGTTGATCGTGAGGACTCCTGGTGATCCTGGCATCTTGAGCTTGAGGTAGGCGAAGTGTGGGACCGCCATGAACTGCGCAAATGCTGGCCATCCCAATACGGCGTGATACTGCGATTTCCAGTCGAGTACCTCGAACTCGAGGACGTGCTTTGCGAAGTTGCGTCGGTTGCAGAAGACAACTTCGAGTTCGATGACTCCGAGGGATGTGGCTGCTTCTCCTGGGACTACCCCGTGTAACTCGGTGCTTGATTTTCTCCATACTGATCGTGGGATCAACATCTTTTGCAGGGTGCTGGCAAAGATGATGTTCATGCTGCTGCCTCCGTCCATGAAGACCCTATCCATGTCGTACCCTCCGATTTGTGCATCGAGTACTAGGGGCGCATGCCCCGGTCTTGGGACTGCGGGTGGATGGTCTTCCTGTGAGAACGTGATGTTGGTCTCCGTGTCGTGTAGCTGGTAGACTTCGACTATGTTTATGCTCTCAGCTGCTCTAGCCTGCAGGGTGTGGGCGTCGCGTTGTGCTTGAGGTACCCTTCCTTCTTGGATCATGAGCACCTGTTCTTGCAGCGGGCTGTGACGTCCTTCCGGGCTTGAGGTCGGCGATTGCTCGGGTTGCCGGTTGCGTCTGTCTTCTTTCTGCTTCTCCTTCTTGAGGTCGTCGGCTAGCTCGTTGAACAAGCGACAGTCTCTCAAAGTGTGACCTGACCTGACGCGTCCCCAGTCATCCTTGAAGCTGTGGATCGTGCAGGGTCCTGCTAGCTGCTCTCTAGCCGTGAGTTTGCTAGATCCGGCGTGTCTCTTCCTTCTTGAGATTCTGAAGATCTGCTCGTGATCCTCCGGGTGTTTGTGGAAGCGAGAGTCGGTTTCGATTCCTCGACTCATGACTTGGTTCTTGATGAGGTTGGCGAATTCATCCGGCCTTCCATCTGGGTCGTAGTACTCGCCTACAGGTGTCTCGGAGTCGCTGTCTTGGTTGGCGGCAGGTGCTCGCGCGACGGCGTGTCATCGAGTGGTCGTCGGTTGTGCGACTGCGTGATGTGGCTCGTTTGTTGGGGCCTTGCCGTAGATCTCCCATGCGCGCCTTTTGGGTCGTCGATTCCTTCTTCCTTGGCGGTGGTTCTGCTGATTGCTGGATTCGATCTCGTAGTCATCGTCTTGATGTGCGGCGGGTGCTCGGACGGTGGTGCGTTGTCGAAAGATTTGCGAGTCCTCCGCTGCGCGTCGCGGTTCGTCGAGTGGAATTCCTTCGTAGAGTCCCCTCGGCGTTCTTCTGGGTCGTCGATTTCTTCGGCACTGGCGCTGCACTTGGCCGTTACCGTAGTGTCGGTCCTGGCACAACTGTAGCTCGAGCGGTCTTGATGGGGTGGCGGAGATGTCCGCCGTGAGCTTGAGTCCTTCGAGTGGGCTAGATCTGGTTCTTGCCCTTGAGTTGTAGCTTGCTGAAGACGGGACCACCGAGATCGTGATCCCAACCTGTGTAGTTCCCACAGACGGCGCCAATTGAAGGGGATCAACCCCGGCAAATCCCATGGTCAGGGACCCTGGGTTAGTCATGAGATGCACAGGTTGGACGATAGCTCGTCGGCAAACAGGAAGGCTCGCTCCTGCTCGATATTATTGATGGGGGAGATGCGATTACAGTGGAGGCCAAGGCTAGAGCGCTCAACGCTAGGGTTACAGGTGATATTAGATGTGTTTGGGATCACCCTCCTAGCCCTTATATACCGGGCTAGGTCTCGGGGAGTTCATCTACGTTTACAGGTAAGCTTTCCTAACCCTTGCTTGCTCCGTACGGCAGGTCTCCGCACCTTCCTTGTGAGTCGTGGACTCCTACGTCGGTGCCAACTAGCGGGCCGAGGCTGTATCTTCATGGGCCTTCTGTCTTCATGGACACCAGGTAGGCTTATCCGTAGGAGTCGTGGGGTCACCCCCTCGTCACCCTTGGACCATGGATCCATGACCAGTAGCTATGTGATGGCTTCTCTCCAATCTTGTTCTTCAATGATTAGTCCTTGTGAGATGCCCTACATGATCAAGGAACCTATGTAATTTTCCTGTTGTTGCTATGCTGTGTTTGCTGGGATCCGATGGATTATGAGATTATGTTCAGATCGTGATGAGTTATATATTTGTTTTACCTTTTATATTTTGTTCTTGAGTAATTCTTGCATGTTCTCCGTTGCTTTTTATTTCTTTGGAAAAGTAGTAGATAGTAACTCCAAGAGGGAGCTTATGCATGATTGTGGGTTCATGCCCCCCGGTGTCTAGCTTGAGTGACAGAAATATGAGACTAGGGGATGTGTTGTTGCAAACAGGGAGAAAACAACGGTGCTTGTAACCGCGGTTGAAAGGATTTTTTTTACCTTACGCATAGATTGTTATTGTAATTGTCTGTTGCTTTGAGTTTACACTTTGGGTGGCGCTCGCAACTTAATACCAGTGAGATGTTCTGGATAGATATCTCAAGGTGGATGATTAGTGAGTAGATGTAGATGGATTTCGGTCTACTTGTCTTGGCGTACTACCCATAATTTTGAGCCTCTTACTTTCAAGTAGCATAATTAGCATTGTGGTGCGTTTATAATTCTTTCAATTGCCCAACTGTAATTTGTTCACCCAGTTTAGCTGTTTTATCGTCTGTTGGGAGAGAGACATCACTAGTGAACATCATGGGACCGCGGTCCATATTTCCACCATTGTTTACACCTCCACCTTATTTACTACTTTACTTTCAGTTGCTATCATTACCAGCACTATTATCCTCTTGTGTTTAATCCTTAGTAAACAACTAGGCCTGAAAGATTGACAACCTCTTTGAACATCGTTGGGAGCAAAGTTACGTGTTGTGTGTGCAGGTCCAGGTAAAGTAAGCAACCTCAATTGTGAACGGCGCCATTGTTCATTTTACCACCTACTTGTGGATCCTTGGAGTCCTCCTGAATTCGATAAACCTTACAGACACTGCATAAGGGAAATTTGCTGCTATCTTCATCTCAACCTTCCACTTTGGGTAACCAACGAAGGGTGAGAAGCCGTTATCATCTCTCGTACCATCACCTTGCGACGGCCGCCAACCTCTCCCCGTGAATGATTGATGTACGCTCTCTGATGCCTCCTTAGTCTCCTGGTGTTCTTTTGGTTTTAGTTGCCTTCTTCTGTTTGTGCCTAAGAGTGTGTGGTTGTGGCATGTGTGTCGTTTTGCCTTCCTTACTAGGCTTATACTGACTACTCTGTTTTTTAGACAACTGAGTACTCTGTTGAATGTTTGTTCCTGGTTATGGGCGTTATTTGTAAATTCAAGCATAAGCTGAAAGCTGAAGAATGATCAGAGGGGGAGGGGTTGAATGATCATTTCTAAAACTTCTACGAAACTTAGAAGTGAAACAGGGAAACGGAAAACATCTAAGTGTAACACGAAGGAAATGCAATATCGAAAGACATGCTTAAGCCGAAAGTAAATGGGATGAGGGGAAACATCGAAGGCAAACATGCAATAGAGTAAATATTGAATGTAAATACGAGTAAGAAAACGATCCTGGCACAACGATGTTTGGTGAACTAGTTCACACTCTGCAAAGTGCTACGTCTGGATGGAGGGACTGGTGATTGAACACCTTGAGCAAAACTCTCTCCGTCCTATTCTCCACTGCAACAAACTCCTCGAGCTTGTCCAGTTCTTACTTGGGGTAGATGATTCAGGACATCTCTGAAACCTTTACAAACTTCCTACAACAACGCCAATTTCTCTTTGACTTCTTGATAGGCAACGCCTAACCGTCTAGGAGACTTACAGATCTCCAAGATAAAAAGGTAGGGTAATATCAACCTAAGTGTCTGTGAATTGCTCAACTCAGTTTGGACTTGGGTTGGTTTTCTCTCGAGATCTTTCTTGGGATTCTCACAGTGTTGGTAATATGCCCTAGAGGCAATAATAAAATGTTATTATATATATTTCCACGTTCGTAATTAATGTTTATATTTCTGTGCTATAATTGCAATGACCCTGACTATGAGATTCAGAAGAAAACTCACTTGCATGTGTGGAAATGTAAACACCAAGAGTTCCTGGTTTAGCCTCTAAGACCAGCTCATGTGCTAACTGATGATTACGTTTTCTTAATCATGGACATTGTTCTTGTAACAAGGATGTCAGTAGCGATGGGAACATATTGTTAGCAGAACAATGATGTTGAACCGACCCCAGTATTGAATGATATACTTAGAGATCACATCGTAACTACGTTATAAGTCATATCATGAAATGTTATCATATACGTAATTCCTTAGACCATGAGAGTATCGAGTTGCTTCACACCGGATGACATGCTTTGGTTCTTAGATGAATCCTCCCGTAAATGGGAAGTAGTAAAATAAGTTCTGGGTATGTCAGATGGTGTGGCTAGTGACTGTGATAGTTCAAGAATGGGATTTTCTCCTTCACGATGAAGAGATATTGACTTTGGGCCCACTCGGTATGACGGTATCCATTCTAGTCTGGCCAGACGCATTGTGATTTAATCACGGGGATACCGGAATACAATAACGAGAAATAGAGACAAACGAGCAAAGAGGATAACAAGTGGCTTGTGTTCAAGAATTTGTTACACATGGGTGCCAAACATCTCTCCTCTAACTTTGTCATATATCACGAACCAAAGGGAATGGTACATGACTAAACATAAAGGTTCACTCGAAGTTTATTCGTGTATGTGCGGGAGTCAACATGGGTGTCCATGGCTCCGCTGTTGATTATTGGCTATTGACAAAAGGCTGTTGACCTATGTCCGGAAGATTTTCTGAGTCATGTCCGCATTATACCGAACCTATTGGGTCACACACTTAATGAGTAGTAATCTGTTAGAGAACTAGGAGATGAAAAGAGAAAGGGTACCGGAATTGTTTCGGGTGGAACCGGAAGTGTTTCCGGGTAGCACTAGAAGTGTTCTAGGTTGTGCCGAATGGTTTCAGAATATTTGTGAACGGTCTCGGATGATTCCGGAACATTCAAGAAGAGTCTTGAAGTGGTCACAAGACATCCGTGATAGTGTCGGAAGGTTTTGCAACATTCGGTAATAGTTGTGGAAAGGTTACGAAACATCGGGAACTTGTTTCGGGACTTCTAGAAATGTTCCGTGAGGTTTCGGAAGGTTCCCGGGAGCTTATGGAAGTATCCAGAGGGTTAAGGAACTCTCCAAACCGCGGAAACCGACGTTAGACCAAGTAGGAAGGTCCACAAGGTCGTAACTTGGAAGGAAAAGGACTTTCCTTCAGTCCAAGGCCCAGACGCCAGGGTCCCTGGCGTTTTGGACCAGGACGCCGGGGTCCGCGGCGTTTCGGCGGGGAATCCGTGTTGGACTCCTCCTGGTGGCCAAAACCGACTTTGGGGAGAACCCTCGCCCAAGTTGCGACCCCAGGCTTCCACCTATATATTCGGGGGCATGGGTAGCCCCAAAGACACACCAGAAAAGACCTAAGGCTGCCCCATCTAAATCCCACGCGCCTCTAATTCTCTTCGGGCTAGATCGTTCTAGTCCGGACGCCGCTAGGCTCTTATCCATCTAGTTTCTCTCGGTGGCGTTGTTCTCTGGACAGCGGAGCGCTGCTGGATTGCTACATCGGGATGTGTGGATACCGGTAGAGGGATCATACCTTTGATCCTTCTTCGAGGTCCTTCTTCTTCCTCGGAGATCATGTTCGAGGGACTTGTTCGTGGGACATGATCGGGACGGATCGTGGGACGGTTCACGGGATAGATCGCGCAACGGATCGTGGAACGGTACGCGGGATCGATATCCTCGCGGTTGGGAGGTCATTGAAATTCCTAGCTGCGGGGATCTGCACCAACGGTCTTCACCAACTCCACTTCCGCTACATCGGTTGGTGAGCCATGACCTAAAACCTTGTATGCAATCTTCTTGGATGATCTTGGGTTCTTGATTCGTAGGCCGAAATTTTTGTTTTCTACTACGTTTCCCAACAGTAGTATCAGACGATCCTTGATTAGATGCATGTTTAGGTCTAGATCATATGTGTGATATGAGGCATTGATTTTCTTGTTGCTTCCCTGTCATGTGATTTTTTCTATGCTTGATGGCAAGTTGAGGTTTTGCTACAAGGATTGAGTTTTCCATCGATCCCTCTATGCTGCTTTCAGTATGTTGGTTGCCTTGATCATGGTCTACATCAAACTCCTTGGATCTCATCTTAATCTCGCAATAGAAGATTTAACATGGAGGGGCTTGTGGATTTTATGAACTCAATTCCACACGGGTGTCACGCGTTGAACGAAGTTTGGCTTGTGGCATTAGTTGCTACACGCACCCCGAACGTTAAACTAGCAACATTGAAGTATCGTGTTTGGTTTTTTTAGGGAACAACTTTTTCTTGTAACCTGCTAATCAACCACGATAAAAGTCGCAACAACCCGTGTAGATGGCGATCTAACTTTTTTTTACAGAGTGTGCATGTGATGTGGTATAGCCTTCAAGATTTGCAATGTGTTTGTATGAGATGCTATATGTTATGTAATATTTATTCGCGACCTGCGTGTCGTGGTACGGCATGATGACTGGAGTCATATGATTGTCACTTAATTATGGCCTGCGTGCCAGAACTGTTTATTAGCTCGAGGCAAAGCAATAGATAGATGCAAGGTGATGATCTACGATGCGGAGGTGGACCCCGACGCACATGCCGGAAGCCGTGGTGATGTTCCCGGCGCCAAGGACATAGTTGGTGGACACGGTGACTTATACCACGACGACGTGAAGACAACAAAGACTTCACGAAGCAAAGGGCTATACTATATCACATAATTTTATGAACTGCCTGTGATGTTTATCCCTTTGATGCACCCTTGTTTGATGCGCGGTAGTCGTATTTTATTAGGGTGATCTCTCGCAAAACAATATCAAGTTGATAGTGTTCTTCCAACTGTAGCACCGTCTATACTATGTTTCACACCGGAGCAGGTCATGTCACATGGGTGCACACGGTGTGACGCATAAAAGGGGGGGTGTGTTAAAAGAACACACAACACATTACACTTGGTTGTCTTGACGGTTTGGATAAAAGTTTGCTACCGGAACACGCCCATCGAAAGATGAACAAGAATCACCTTTGGCGTGATTGGCAAGTTGGCCTACCGGTCCAGTCTAAGTCATCAGTGATGTCACATCAATGGCGGACGATTGGGTTGGATCTTGAATCACTCCAGCATCAATTACGAGAGATATTGATCTGAGTGGGAGCGCACTTAGTAATTAAATTGATTAATCACAAGTGCAACTTAATTATGAACAAAGTCTAAGTATTTGCAGTATCGTTGTAGAATATTGGCTCGCGTTACCACCTTCCCAATTGATTTTGAATAACTGTATTATCTGGAAAAAACTTTACGATTGGTACCGTATTGTGATGACTATCCTCAATAGTGCCGAGAAGGACCATGTCCTGTCGCAAATTTTTGATGCTCTCCCGCTGATGCTATGGATGATGTGACTTACGTCCATAATCCAAAATGCTAGAATTCCACCACAGCTAAGTGCATTATCTTCACCACCATGAAACCCAAACTTCGAAAAGTTTGGGATAGTTATGTTATATTCATGGAACTGAAAAAATGTTTTCAGTAGTAAGACAATTAATGTTGTATATAAGATATCTAGTACAATGTATGATTGTAAGCATTAGTGAAAATGTTCACTATGCTCTATAAAAAACTGATAAGTGTGGGATCCAGAAGAACACCGATCATATGATGATGAGAATTAAGGGAAAGGAAGTCCAAAGGATGTTAGTAAGACTTACACGCCGGAAATTCCATGGCCTGTGCCATCCTTAATCATGTGTGAGATTTTGTGAGTAGGAGTGACATTGGAAATAGAACTATGATACGTATAAAGGCAAAACGAAAGAAGACTGGAATAACCAGCTCAGAAATGAAAGTCATACAGAGTTATAGATGAATTCATTGCTGGTCAAGAGATGTAATTCTTGGGAATCATGATTAAGCAGTTAATTGTGGATTCTGTATATTGTGATTAAACTGTTGATCACCGGAATATCACATCGATTGCATATTGTTGCAACTCAATGCAAGAAATACTATGGCCTTTATGACTAGCTAATGATGAGTTTCGACACGCTCGGGAACACGGTAAAAGGTTTACTATACCGTGTGTTGACTCTATGATTATCTTCATAATTCATTTTAGAGTTGAGTAAATTATTACTACACTTTAGCCTTGTTGCAAAACATCATTTTGAATCATGTTTGTTGCAAGAGAGTTGTTCAAAGCTATGAATAACGTAAAGGCCATACTTCCATTATGAATAGGTTGTATGTTATGAATCTTGATAATAATACTAAACATCCATAACACTGACGCTAAACGTCGCAAGACTGACAGAAATACCACATAGATGTGGCACCGCCGTTTATCACAAGTGACATAACATGCATGAAGAATTTCCATAAGTGATGGACTTTTGAGTCATATGATTATGAATCACTTGACGCTTGCGATCTTTGTCTCGAAGTAATGTGACTAAAACACCGCTGATAGGTCATACATGAACGGGCAACTAAACCATTGGTAATCATACATGATGATGTGTGTAGTCCAATAAGTGTAGTTGTGTGCAGTGGATTCCCTATCTTCACTCATGAGTTGAAGTAGATATGTGGATATCTGTTCAATAGAGACATACGTCTGAAATCTTTGAAATGTTCAAGGAATTTTAGAGTGAAATAGAAATTCATTGTAACAAGAAGATAAAGCTTCTGCAAATTAGATTGTAGAAAGTAATATTTGAGTTACAAGTTTAGCGAACGTCTGAGGAGTTGTGAAGAAGTGTCATAACTTGCGTTTCCCGTGTGACGCCCCCAAAATCAGACCGTGTACAGTAATCATACACGCAAGGTACACGATCGAGATCGGGGACTCACGGTGAGATATCACAACACAACTCTACAAAAAAATAATACAAGCTGTTTAATACAAGCCAGGGGCCACGAGGGCTCGAATACAACAGCTCGAGAGCACAAAGTCAGCGGAAGCAATAGTATCTGAGTACAGACACAAGAATACAAGGTTTCCTTAAGAAGGCTAGCACAAAAACAACACGATCGAAAAGGCGAGGCCTCCTGCCTGGGAACCTCCAAACTACAACTGGTCAACGGGGAACTCGACGTCGTAGAAAGCATCGGGGATCTTCATGTTGCGGTGGTCGGCATCGGGGATCTCCTGCTCCTGGGCTCCAACGTCGACTGCAGCGGCCGATCAGGCAAAACAGTAAAGGAAATAAAGCAGGGTGAGTATCTAGTATACCCGCGAGTCTTACGTCCGCTACTAAGCATTATGCATTGTATCAACGGAAAGAAGAGGCTGTATATAGTGGACTGAAAGACAGAAATCCAGAGCAAGGATAAGAAGCTAGGCCTATCGAAGACTAGCATCTTCCGACGATGTCTTGCAGCATGAGGTAAGAATCAGCCAACAGTTATATAAAGCATAAAGTAACAATGCAGCAGAAGTTGCTGCAGCATTGTATAATAATAAGTTGTAATAATTAGCAATGCCTCCGAGTTCACCTCCTCGACATCCCCGCGAGGAAGAAAACCCGGAACCATACAGTTTAATAATAATAGTTTGTAGTGGTAAGATCCAGCTTCAGCATAAAGCATCCTGTTACCGTGGACACGGCTATTCGAATAGATTAATCTTCCCTGCAGGGGTGCACTTGTGTTACGCTACATGCACGGATCTCCAGGGTGGCGGGAACCTTGTTAGGGAACGCTCCACTGAGGCTATCTGACACTTCATAGCCCATCTTTCAAACTCAACAGAGAGGTCATCCGCCGGACTATATCCTATGTATGCGGGGATTTGGACCCTAACCCCGACGTACTCCTGCACGGTGCGAGGCTGGCCGGTGAAGTTAAAGCAAATCCAAATAAGACACCACCGCGCGAGCAAATAAGACAACACCACTTCCCGGCGCAGGCCGCGGTACTGCTGACATCTGAAAAGTCCTCGGACGACACTACGAAGTAGAGGAGCCCATAACTCGTAATTCCCACGGGTAGGTAATGCGTACATGGCATATAGCCAACTCAAGACATTCACTGAACCATTTAGCATTTTAATTAACCTGCGTGACAACCGTTACCGTTGCCTCGACTTAACTGACCCGCGGACAACGACAGGAGCCAGGACCACCAGTACATCGGTGCCTACCCCGTCGTCCCACCAAGTCACTGCGGTTACCAACAAGGTGAACCGTCTCCTTACCTTGTCTCGCGTGTGCTCCTGGAGGAGCTCGACTTTCGTGGTTTTGGTAACTCTCGCGGCCAACGATCAGGGGCCAAGCACACCGGTACACTGGTCGTACCCTCCCTGTCGTCCCGTCGCAATACCTCTCGCGGGCACCGTTGGGTCGCCCGACTTCTTACCTTTAAGGACACCAGTTGGTTCGAGTCCCTACCGTTAAGTGAAACCAGGAGGAATCACCCTCGATGGTACACTTGAGCTGGCTCGACTGAGACATCAGCGGGACGAACTAAAGAGGTAAACCTCGTATCATCCCGGTGATGCTACGCTACTGAGCCGACGAGAGTGAAATATGAGTCCATTCCACTCGTAAGTCAAACTCGAAGCGACTCGGCAGAGTCTCGCCGTTGTAGGTTCCCTAGGGTGTCTGCATTGATCCGTACCTGTTGCAGTTGTAATATATCGTTCCCGCGATCACTCCCAAAGTGATCATGACCCTCTATTCTAAACCTAGCTAACAATGCGCAGGGTTTACTGCTGAATAATGCATAAGTAATAATAGGCAGCATAGGATTAAAGGAAGGTAAATCAAGGGGCGACAAAAACAGGCTATGCAATTGAATAGGATTGTAATCGTAGCAGCAGCAGTAACAATGCCTAGTGCAAGAAATGTACGGAAAGATAGGAGATATCTGGGGAAGAGAATGGCTCTGCTTGCCTGCAAGCTCGACAGTAGCGGTATGGTCGTCGACGAAGTAGTCGTACTCAGCATCGGTGTAGTCGACGACAGCAGCTGGGTCTACCGGAGATTAAGGGGGGAAGAAACAATAAATACACAACAATAATAGCAATACAAATGCAAGACATAACAGATGAATTGTACACGGGGTTCTATCGCAGTACGATGCACGTTGCTCGGAGCGGGAATTCATCCGGGGATGAAATACCGGCTCCGGGTGATTATCGGACAAGGTGTCCGGATGGGGGGGAAGATATCATGCCGGAGGTGTCGTGGGAATCCGACACATGTGTGGGTGGTGTATTCGGGTTAATTGATCTATTCCGAACAACTTTCGTGTTCGAAATAAATTCATCCGGGCACTCTAACAGTACCGGACAATTTATCGGACAGTCGGTCCGGAGGGGGGACGGTTCGATGTTCGTTGTGTTAGAGGGGTGTGATAGACATACGGATAGCGTATTCGTATCCGTTATATTTTTCTGATCAAGTTTGATAGATAAATTATTTTCATCGGAGTTACGGTTTAAAAGATATTCAATTTCAAAGTTTTATTCATATTTAAACATTTACTGGATTTATTTTATTAAACAATTCAACATTATCCAGAACAGAGCCAGTTGACTGGTCAAACCTGACATGTGGGGCCTACATGTCATAGGATGGGCCTTTGACTGGTCAACTGACCAGTGGGTCCCACATGTCAGCCTCTAGTTTATAAAATAGTTTAATTTAATTAAACAATACGTGGACCCGCATGTCATAGACTCTAGTGTTAAATATGATTATAATTAATCCAGTGATTATTTTAACTACCTGGGCCCACTTGCCATACTCCAAGGGAGTTTTCCTCTACTTTATCTATTTACTTATTTCAATACAATATTCCTTTTTCCTTATTTTTTTAATTCGCAGGGGGTGGCCCACCTGGAAGTGGCTCACCCAGCCTCACGCACACAGCACACAGCACATGGCATAGCCATGTCCGTGGCCAGCGCCGAGCATGGCGAGTCCGGCCAGCCCAACGGAGCGGGGGCGCAAGGAGCTCGGCGAGGCGCAAGGAACGCACGGGGTCCGGCCATGGCCCGCCGGTGACAGGAGCGGCGCCCACAGGCGGGGAGCCCGACCATGGCGGCCGTGGGAAAGGCGTCGAACGCGGGTGGCACGACACATTTATCGGCGCAGAGGTAGCGGCTGGGTGCGGCCTCCATCGTCGGCGGCGACGAGGTCCGACGGCTGCCGGAGCGCGGCATGGCGGGGAGGGTAGTCCAGGACACGATAAACGGCACGAGAAAAAGGGGGAATGGAGCCTAGCTCACCATGATCACGAAGAGGGTGGCCATGGGCTCGCAGAAGCTTGGAGTGCGGCGAATCGACACGGCGATCACGGCGGCCGTGGTCGGGGTACGGTGGCGCAGCGCTCGCGGTGAAGCTTCCCGGCTCGATTGCTTCTGCGGGTAGACGAAGACGACGACGGAGCACCTCCTAGACATGACGGCGGGGCGTCGCGAGGTCAGTGGCCGCGACTGGCCACAAAAATGGCGAGCTCGGACAGAGGGGAGGAGACGAATGGCGCGAGGAGAGGAGGGGTGGGGGGAACCAGGGTTTGAGGAGGGCCTGGGGCCGGCCTCGTCCTTATCCCTCCACGAGGGGGAAGGGAGGAGTAGGTGGGAGAGGGGGGCCGACGCCCTGGCCATGGCCATGCTGTGCCACGGCGAGGGGGCAGGTGAGGGGTGGTTGGGGGGTAGGGGAGAGAGAAGAGAGGGGGGGGGCTGGGCCCGGGTGGGCCTCGCCCCGGGCGGGATTTGGGGTTTTCTATTTTTTTTTTGTTTCCTTTTCTTTTTTGTTCTATTTATTTTCTGTTTTAATTTATTTTAGATAGGTTTTGATTTTTTTTAAATGTTATAATTTCACCTATATTAGTGTTACACTTTAACATGATGCCACAAAAAGTTTAGCCCACAATAAAATTCATCTAGATTTTATTCAATGCACAAAATATTCAATGGAGCTAATTTTGCTACTGTTTTTATTTGTTTAACATTTTTAAACATGGTAATAAAATCCCATTCCACTATTAATAAAGCCTACTGATATTTAGGCATTTCATAAAATTGGTTCACCAATTTTTAGTTCATTTAAAATTCCCACTTGTTTATTTTATTCCATGGCAATTTAACAATTACTATCTATTGTTTTTATTTTAAATATTATTCCTATACCATTTTAATAAAAAAACCATTGCTATATTATCATGGCCTAAGATTGCTAGGCATTTTATTTAATATGTTTCATTAACTTTGGTTTAACTATGATTTCCATTTGTATATTAATTTCCAAAACAATCGGGATAATCCCCCAACATTGGTTCCATCATCATCATGGCCTTGGGATCATTCAAATGACTAGGGGGATTTGGCTTAACCATGACCAGGGTGATGGACATGCATCCACAAGTCTTGGAGAGAATTTATAATTTACCCAATTTGAAAATTTTATCTGGCTTGGAAATTGACAGAGCTATGATCAAAGGTGATCATGGCTTGATCATCAACATTAATGATCACAAAAAGTGGAATCACTGTAGTGATTACTGTACTGGATCTGAGGGTGTTACATCCCGGAACAACACTATGAGTAAAGTATTCGAGAGATGTAATCAAGCCATGTATGACACGGTATGATCAAATATGACGATTATCAATTTGCCATTATACTTATTAAAGTTATGCGTTAGTGACTACGGCTTTTACACTGAAAAGAGCACCATCAAATCTGTTGAAATGACACCATATTAGATGTGGTATGAACTGTTAAAACCATGTTGTCTTTTCTTAAAATTTGGGTATATGAGGCATATGTTTGACATACTCAAAACACCAAATCAGATAAGTGATACTTTGTGAAGGTTATTCCAAAAGGTTTGGTATTCCTCTATCACTACACAAAAGCAAAACTGTTTGCTGTTAAGAACAATGTGTTTTTAAGAAAATGGTTTCTTGCAAAATAGTGAGTGGGAGGACAGTGCAACTTGTTAAATGATTGTTGAATGTTCAAATAAGTGTGCAGTTGAACCACACAGGCTAGACAAAACTCGTACAAACATTCATGATATGTAAAACGAGATATTGTTGTTCGACAATGATATAACCTGTGATATACAAAGAAGCGTTGATGGGCCTTGACTCCGGGATTTGCCTAAATGCCAAATAAATCCGAGATAGTATCCATGGAAGTAAGTCAAGTTTTGAACTTGGTAGACCCTCTGAAAGACTAAAAGTCTGAAGAATATATATATGGATCTATAATTGATTCGGATGAAATTGTTTTATCCATAAAGCTCAACTCGTTGGAAAATTGTTTTCTAGCAAGTTCAAACATTGACTACGGCGAAATAGTTTCGACCGTAGAGATGCTTTAGTCAGTTCGGGTTATATTAGAAATTACTACATATCTCATTTATAGGATATGGTAGAATGAACGTCAAAACAAAGTTCCTACATAGAAAAATAACAAAGGACGTATATGTGATACGACCGGAATGTTTTGTCGGTTCAAAGGATGCTAAAATAGATGCAAGCCTTGGATATCCAGTGATGGACTGAAGCTAGCACAATGGAGTTGGAATTTTCTTTATGATGAAATTGCCAAAAGATTTTGTTTTCATCGGGAATAAACGAAGATGCTTGAATGTTCAAGAAAGTAAGTGGGAGCTGAATGATATTTCGAAAACCTTATGTAGATGACATATTATTGATTAGAAATGATATAAATTTCTTGACACGAATAAGGACTTCATTGGAAATAGTTTTCAGTTGAAGAACTTGGACTAATATAGCATTTGTATTGAGCACAGTGATCTATGCAGATAGTAAGTGCTTGATCATGCTAAAGCCAACGTTACATGTTGACATGATACTAAAGTAGTTTAGTATGAAAACGCCAAGAAGGATGTTCTTGCCGAGGTCATGGTGAAAAGTTGTTTGCAGAAATCGGTGTTCATGAACACAGATAAGAAAAACACATGAATTGGATTTCACTCACCTATGTGTTTGGATTAATCATGTACACCATAATATGTAAAACGATCAGATATGTCCAGTGCTCCAAAAGGTTGTGAGCAAGATACCAAAGTGATCAATATGTTGATCATTGGACAAATAGTGAAAAGTTAAACTTATGATAGATAAGATATGTTTCTCGGAAAATGGAGATAATGAAGAGCTCGTTGTAATGAGTTACACCAATTCAGTCTTCATACTTACTCCGACCGATTTTCGATTTTAATTGGGATTATGTGTTTCACACGTAAGGGTGGCACAGTATGGAGGAACTGTGTTAAGTTAGATATTGTGGCGAATTCTATAACAGAGGCTAAGTATATTGTTGCTTAAAGAAGTAACAAGGGAGGGTATTTTGAATCATCAGTTCATTTATGAACATGTTATGGTTTCCAAGATGCTTGAAGCTCATGGAACATTGATGAATGATTTCAAGACTTATTCTAAAGGAACCAAGGTCCTGCCAAATGATTCAAACATATACAAAGCTAAACTGATAAAATTAGTGAATTTTATGATAGCGTGAAAACGCGAAGATATGCAAGATACAAACGGGCCTGAAATGTCAGATCCGATGATGAAGTCTATACCACAAATGAAGCATGTATTACACTGATAATATTATTGACTCTAGTGCAAGTGGGAGACTGTTGGTAATATGCCCTAGAGGCAATAATAAAATGTTATTATATATATTTCCACGTTCGTAATTAATGTTTATATTTCTGTGCTATAATTGCAATGACCCTGACTATGAGATTCATAAGAAAACTCACTTGCATGTGTGGAAATGTAAACACCAAGAGTTCCTGGTTTAGCCTCTAAGATCAGCTCATGTGCTAACTGATGATTACGTTTTCTTAATCATGGACATTGTTAGCAGAACAATGATGTTGAACCGACCCCAGTATTGAATGATATACTTAGAGATCACATCGTAACTACGTTATAAGTCATATCATGAAATGTTATCATATACGTAATTCCTTAGACCATGAGAGTATCGAGTTGCTTCACACAGGAAGACATGCTTTGGTTCTTAGATGAATCCTCCCGTAAATGGGAAGTAATAAAATAAGTTCTGGGTATGTCAGATGGTGTGGCTAGTGACTGTGATAGTTCAAGAATGGGATTTTCTCCTTCACGATGAAGAGATACTGACTTTGGGCCCACTCGGTATGACGGTATCCATTCTAGTCTGGCCAGACGCATTGTGATTTAATCACGGGGATACCGGAATACAATAACGAGAAATAGAGACAAACGAGCAAAGAGGATAACAAGTGGCTTGTGTTCAAGAAGTTGTTACACATGGTGCCAAACATCTCTCCTCTAACTTTGTCATATATCACGAACCAAAGGGAATGGTACATGACTAAACATAAAGGTTCACTCGAAGTTTATTCGTGTATGTGCGGGAGTCAACATGGGTGTCCATGGCTCCGCTGTTGATTATTGGCTATTGACAAAAGGCTGTTGACCTATGTCTGGAAGATGTTCTGAGTCATGTCCGCATTATACCGAACCTATTGGGTCACACACTTAACGAGTAGTAATCTATTAGAGAACTAGGAGATGAAAAGAGAAAGGGTACCGGAATTGTTTCGGGTGGAACCGGAAGTGTTTCCGGGTAGCACTAGAAGTGTTATAGGTTGTGCCGAATGGTTTCAGAATATTTGTGAACGGTCTCGGATGATTCCGGAACATTCAAGAAGAGTCCTGAAGTGGTCACAAGACATCCGTGATAGTCTCGGAAGGTTTTGCAACATTCGGTAATAGTTGTGGACAGGTTACGAAACATCGAGAAATTGTTTCGTGACTTCTAGAAATGTTCCGAGAGGTTTCAGAAGGTTGCCGGGAGCTTATGGAAGTATCCGGAGGGTTAAGGAACTCTCCAAACCGCGGAAACCGATGTTAGACCAAGTAGGAAGGTCCACAAGGTCGTAACTTGGAAGGAAAAGGACTTTCCTTGAGTCCAAGGCCCAGACGCCAGGGTCCCTGGCGTTTTGGACCAGGACGCCGGGGTCCGCGGCGTTTCGGCGAGGAATCCGTGTTGGACTCCTCCTGGTGGCCAAAACCGACTTTGGGGAGAACCCTCGCCCAAGTTGCGACCCCAGGCTTCCACCTATATATTCGGGGGCAGGGGTAGCCCCAAAGACACACGAGAAAAGCCCCAAGGCTGCCCCAGTTAAATCCCACGCGCCTCTAATTCTCTTCGGGCTAGATCGTTCTAGTCCGGACGCCGCTAGGCTCTTCTCCCTCTCGTTTCTCTCGGTGGCGTTCTTCTCTAGACGGCGGAGCGCTGCTGGATTGCTACATCGGGATGTGTGGATACCGGTAGAGGGATCATACCTTTGATCCTTCTTCGAGGTCCTTCTTCTTCCTCGGAGATCATGTTCGAGGGACTTGTTCGTGGGACTTGATCGGGACGGATCGTGGGACGGTTCACGGGATAGATCGGGCAACGGATCGTGGAACGGTACGCGGGATCGATATCCTCGCGGTTGGGAGGTCATTGAAATTCATAGCTGCGGGGATCTGCACCAACGGTCTTCACCAACTCTACTTCTGCTACATCGGTTTGTGAGCCATGACCTAAAACCTTGTATGCAATCTTCTTGGATGATCTTGGGTTCTTGATTCGTAGGCCGAAAATTTTGTTTTCTACTACGTTTCCCAACACACAGCACTTCTGTCTCAGAATATTCAGTGGAGCAGCCAACCGCAAATGGCGGGTGGGTGCGGGGTATTTATAGGTGGCGATCCCAATGGAGAAATGACTGAAGTGACCAGATGAGACAGCATGACGCGTGTCCACAACGGTCGGATTTTCAATCAAAGCGCAACTTTCCTTGCGGTGCAAGAAAGTTGGCTCACCGAATGAGTTCTCTCTCGGAGGCACAAAGTGCGATGACTTTGCCTTCGAGCTATTACTCGACCCAGTGAGATTCCTCTCGGTAGGCTATCTTTGGGTTTTAAGTTGAGTAGAGAAAATGCACTTTGACTAAGATTTCAACTAGCAAACCCCTCTTGACAGTACAGTTTTTCCTGCGACCCGAGAAAGTAAAAGAGAAACTAGCAAAAAGACTAAGTCTTCATCCAACTTCAGCTTTCTCCTTGTTGCAATTCTTCTCGAGAACACCTTCATAGTCGACGACATTTTTAGGTGTCCTCCTTCATCAAAGGTTTCGGTATATGTCTGCAGCTTTGCTGCAGTGAGTTGTCCTTCGAGCTTCTACATGCAAACTCTATTCTCCAGGAACCTAAGTATCTGTTTATACTCGAAAACAATATTAGTTCCTCTACTGATTTGTCCAACAATGTCCAAAACCTATGAGGGCAAAGCTTTCTCTTACAATCTCCCCCTTTTTGGACGATTCTTGACAAAACAGACATCGACAAATAATTGAAAGTTTTTAGTTTTGAATATAAACCAGTGCTGATATAGATGATATAATCCCCCTTTATGTATGCACGGAAGATGAAAATTTTCTGTGAAGTTCATATTAGATAGGGAATGAATCGAGGGATATCACCAATATCTTAGCAAGCAAGATTGCATTCCAAAAAAATTCCAATAAGAAATTCGCAATCTCCTCGAATGTCCTGTGAACTTATGTGATAGATAAATTCCTACAAGACAGATATACATGGCAAGCAAAGTAGATAGATATCTTATGGTAGTGCACCAGTTCACAGATCTACTTAGAGTTAGCTACAACCATATCGAATAAGAATTGAATGTTTGTTGAAACTACTCAAACTCCAAAAACTTCAAATCCCTTAACCCCACAGGCGAACTATTTCCTTGATGCAACTACATCCCCCCCCTTTTTGTCAATGATTGAAAAAAAAATTGAGAATAGGGTCGAGAAAGAATCTAAGCGTCGGTAGAATGGCGTCGGCGACAACAAGAAGATTCCGGCGATGGAGAGCGTGGCCTTGCTTTTCTTGCTTGACGACGGCTTGGAAGATCACGTTGAGGCGTCGCTTGGCGGGGAAGGAATGTTGATCACCCGAACATTTAAGCTCAGTTCATGCAGGGGTCCTTGGGATTGCTGGGAACGGTTGGAAAATTGATCGAGCATTTTGATCTTCAGCTTCAGGCTCACACGTTTCAGGTTCAAGGGCAACGTGATAGAAATCATCAACCCAGATGGTGTCTCTGTTCTTTGGCAAAGTGGTGATTTATTTATCGGGCCTATCCACTCGGTCATTATTGGACTAGCGTCGATCAAGGTGCGGTGGATACTGAACAAAACAAGAGCGCTGCAACAAACCATGGGAGTTAAAGTTTCGGAGCCCTTTCCAGTGACGACGACGGGGTTCACGAAGAATTTGACCATTGTTGACAACAATATTTCAGAGTAGATTCAGCTCATTCATGATCTCTTGCTTCTGAATACGGTCTTCATCAATGTGATGCTGAAGCATTTACTGAGTTCGAAGAGAAACCTCCATATGATGGACTAGCTTGATAAATATGTTTCTCATGTTGCGTTCAGTAACATGTGCTCGAATGCCAACATACTCATCAAAAGGATCGTCCTGGCGAGCAAAAAATTTGAGAACTTCTGAAAGTCCAAGTATGTGATCAGAGGGGGAGGGGGTGAATTACCACTTCAAATTTTCGGGTGAAGCTTTGAAGTGAAGCATAAGCTAAGCAGGAGGGGATAGCAGAAACAAGTAACAGGGAAGCAAAACTGGAAGCGAAACTAAATACAGCGAATCAAAATACATTGAAGCATAACTGGGCAGCAAATGCAATGCGGAATGTAAGTGCTTGAAGTAAAACGAACTGTGACTCGGTGATGTTTGTTCGACCAATTCACGCTCTGCAAAGCGCTACGTCTGGTTGGAGGGGCTGGTGATTGAACACCTGGAGCAAAACTCTCTCTGTCCATTGCTCCACTGCACCAATCTCCTTGAGCTTGGCCAGTTTTGACTCGGGGTAGATTATCAAGGAAATCTCCGAAACATTTGACAAACTTGAACTTCGAGGGCTAGCAAGCTTTCACCTAAGTCATAGCTAATCTACTCAGATCAATGGGACTGAGGCTGCAGTTGTCTAGGTTTTGGGTTTTGCTTCGGTGGCATTCTTGGGATGCTCACTTAAGTCTCTCTCAGGAATAATCTTAGAGCAGCCACCCGCAAATGGAGGCGGGAGTGGCGTATTTATAGTTGGCGACCCCGAGGTGCGAAATGACAGTTTTGACTCGAAGCGACAGCTTGACACGTGTCCACAACGGTCAGATTAGTCATCCATGCGCAACTTTACTTACGTTACAAGTAAAGCTGACTCACGGACTTAGTTCTGCTTCGGAAGCCAAAGAACGAAGTCTTTGCTACCGAAACTTAACTTAGTGCACATGAGAATTTCTTCACTCTGGCTTCTCACTGGGTTTAGATTTGATCTGAGAATTTTCACAATAACTTCGGTGTCCACAAACTAAAACCCCCTCTTGCTAGTACGGTTTGTCCTATGACTCAAAGAATAGAAAAATAACTACACAAAAACATCTAAGTCTTGCGCCGTCTTCTTCAATTTCTTCAATGAGTTGAGCTTCAGGACACCTACATTTTTGGGGGTCATCCTCCATGATTAAGCTTCGCTCAAGAGGTAATACTTCGATAACTTGAAAACCTTCCTTGAAGTTTTATCGCCTAGCTTGTCCTTCAGGAACCTAAACAACTGTTTATACTAGAAAATATAGTTAGTTCCTCTACTGTCTTGTCCAACAATATCCAAAACAACATGGGGGCAAACTTTTCTCTTAGAACTTCTCGGACGGGTGGAGTAAATATCGAAGGATATTTGGTTGAGGGAAAAGGCATGTCCCGAGAATAATCGCAGAGAGCCATCAGCCACAGTGCATATGGTTTGAGAGAGGCTGGATCAGCAGCACATGAGACTAATATTCTGATGAAGCATTCTTCAAAGTCGAAGGGAAGTCCATTGACTAGCTTCATGATGGCGTGTTGAGAAAAATCAAGAATAGGATATTCATCGTGCACATTCAGCATAGGCAGCAATGTCTTCGACGGAATGTAGAACCAATATTTTGCTTCGAATATTAAGTGCTTGGGCATGGCCACATCAGGATATGCATCACCAACAACTTCTGGATCCATGAGGACTGAGAACTCAGTAGGTGTCATAGGAGCCAGGGTATGAATTTTGTCGGGTAATCCTTCGAACAGAGGAAGATTAACCAAGGACGACAATTCATCGACAGTCATGTGAAAGTCTTTGCCTTGAATCATGAAATCAAACTTCCAGGTTGAAGGGTCTCGGTGGTCTCCAGTGACATATTGAGTGGCATAGAACTGTTTGATTACCTCTGGATTGTAACCACTGTTGAGGGCAAACATTCTATGGGCGTGCAATTCATCTATTGTCTCGGCCAGGTTCATAAAGCATGTTGTCGAATACAGCGAAGGCATATCCAGATACTGATGATTAAAAATCTTGTCTTTGTTCAGCAAAGTTCGAGCATAATAGATGGCTTGCTCTTGAGTCCAAAACTGATATGGATTTGCACCGAAGAATTTTGGCTTATGCTCACGATGCTTGAAGATAGGGCCTCCACGAGGAACATCAGCCCTGAACAGAGGCTGCATTTCCCTTGGGTGATCAGAGTAGAGCAGTTCATCCGTCACATTAGCTGGAAATTGCATGCAAGAAATATCAACACAAGGGTTTGAAGATGGTATATTGATAATCTCCTGATTACTAGCAATAGTATCAGGGAGATCTTCCTCGGCCATTTCTTCGGCAGTATTTCCTTCGGCGGCAACTCCTTCGCCATCAGCTTGATTTTCAGCGGCCTCTTCAGTTTACATGGCCTCTAATTCAGCATCAAGTTGTTCCTCAGCATCAACCATTTCTTCTTGGAGGATGCAGAGGAAGAAGATGAGTCTGAATTGGAGCTTGCATCACCAGAATCATTGCTGGAAGCATTTTCTTCGCCTTCGATGACAGGCTGAGCGGCACGGCGAGGAGAAACTGTGGTAACATGCACATTTTCATATTCTTGTTCAGTGTGGGCCTAAGAGAAATCATTTTCGGTAATAGGAGGAGGAGGGGCAGTGAATTATTTGTCGATAGGAGCAGTTGGCTCGATCACAGCTGGGGCAGAGGGGGCATCTTCTTGTTGAACTGGTATTGTTTGTCGTGGAGTGACTTGTCGGGGTGCAGTGGGAGCTTTGTGTGGAGGAGTAGGAGCATGGGGTGTTTTAACTTCTCAAGGAGAAGTAGGCGCTTTGGGTGGAGTTTGTTCTCATGCTGCTAGGGGAGCAGAAACTTGTCAAGCTGATACAGCTTCGACCTCAGTAGATTGCTTCTTCTTCTTCAATATTTTCTCTGAAGTCCCACGTCCAGAGGTATTGGTAGCATATTTTCTGGAAACTTTCTCTTTCGAGATTGTCTCTTGGCGAGAGAAGCATTGCGAGTCTTGCACATATCAGCCACAATCTATCTGACCTTGGTTTGGACAGTTGTGATGTTCTGTTGTTGAATCTTCCTTGACTCTGCAAGGCCAGTGAGTTTGGACTTGAATAATTTCTTCGACACTTCATCTTCGGTTTCTTCTCTTAGTTGATCATCATAGAAGACCTCTTAGTGACGGTCCGTGGGATCCTGGGCAAGATACCTGGCCCAGCAAGTCACGTACTTTTCCACTCGAGCTTCGATTTCCTTCAGGACAAAGTCCTTGGGGGAAACATCGCTCGTAGTGGTGGCCATCTTCCAAAGGACGCCAATTATCTGAACTGCATCCCACTCGGTTTTGTTGAGGGAATGACCTTCGTTGGAGCTCTCTTCATCTTGTTGAGCTCCATGGGCAGGGGGAATAGCAGGGGAAGCAGGTGCTGGTGCAACAAGAGGGATTTGAGCAGCTTGGGGCTTCAGAAGAGCTTCTTTTGCTTTCTTCTCACCTCTCTGGTGGCCTTGATAGCAGCAACATTCTTATTCATGGCACAAGAGGTCGGAACCTTGTCCTTCGAGGCACTAGCGGCCACAACCTTTTCCTTCTCAGCACTGGGAGCTGCAGGCTTTTCTTTTGTGGCATTAGGGGCCACAACTTTCTCGAGCTGTGCAGCAGCATCAGCAGAATGCTTTTCTCCTTCGGCAGCCTTTGCCAACAGACACCGAATATCATATTTTTCTGAGACGAGATAGAGAATTCCCAATTTTCTGGCAACTTCAGGTTTCCTGTTTTCTGGTTGGCTGTAGAAATTTAGTAGTTTGGCCTTCTCCAGATCGAAAGCTTCAAGTTCCTTCTACCTGGAAATTTTGGCCTTCCTATGGCTCAGAGACTCATTACCTCGGACACAACGGTTTTCTTGCCCTTAGCAGTATAAGTTGGCTTGGTTCTTCGAGCTAGAACAGGGGAAGCTGTAGCAAGCGGGGGATCAGTGACCAGATTGGTCATGTCAATTGTCTCTCGAGGAGTCGTTGCCTCAGGCTCCTGGATCCTGATACTCTTGGGGTTTCTTCTTAGGTGTTATCTTCTTTGGTGGGGATGGGGGATGATCAAATTCATCATCGGCGTCTGCACCTTCGTCATTTTTCTCGGTGCTCGCCTCATCTGCTTCAGATGTAGCTTCTAGTGGTGAAACAATGTCGGCCTTCTTCAGGTAGTTGGCTGATTTCTTGCCGGTTTTGTTGATGACACTTGGGCCTGCAACTTCTTCTGTCTCAGCAGTAGCAGCCTTCTTGGCCTTGGCCAACTTTCTCTTTTCTGCTCGTTTCGCTTGAGCAGCAACTATCTTTTGAAAATCTGAACAGTCTTCAAGGTGGAGGGGGTGAGCATCCTTGAGAGGTGTGGGTCTATTTGCTCGAGTCCAGCCAGGCTTCAAGGTTGTGACATATGACTAGGGGTGCTTCAAGGCAAAGAGATGTTCCCACCAAGGAATAATGGCCTTGTATTGCTACCACCAAAGTGCTTGCAGTCTGCGGATCTCTTGTAATCTGTTATCTCTCATCTTTACATCTTCTACATAATTTTCAGGTGTTCTAAGATTTTTCTCGATGATTAGATCTTCAGATAGACCTTCGGAGTAGTTAGTGATCTTGGTTCTGCCACCTGCACGCTTGGGTTGCTTATGTTTCCTGCGTTTTCAAACATTTTCCTGCGAACAGAGAAAGGTACGCGGGAAAAATATACAAGATATGAACATGTACCAGAATAATTTTTGAAGGGAAAACATTTTGAGCGCAACAAACATATAGAGGGATTTAATGCAAGTTTTCATACGAGTGCTAGATTAGATTTCCAACGAGTGCAAATCTTACGAAGAACTGGTATGAACAAAGTGCACAGAGAGTAAATCTATCGGTATGAATCTGTGAGATTTGATCTAAGTCAGAAATTCCAGAACGGGCGAGGGATTTCATACCTAGATCGGATGGGAAAATGAGAATAGATAGAAACAAGTTTCCCAAGGTGCAAAGATCCAAACGGATCAAACTGACCTAATAAAAGAAAAATAAATCAAGAACAAATTCGATCTTGATGAAAAGAGAAAAGGATTTGAATCGAGTTCACCATCTCACATACCCTAGTTTGGTGATGTGAGACTTCTAAGGCGGCGCGGATGAAGATCGGCGTCGACGGCGAATCCCTCTGGCGAGATCCTTCCAGCAGTTAAGCGGAGAGGAGATCGACGGTGGTGAGGCAGCACGGCGGCGCACGTGAACCCGGGAGTGAGGAGAGAGACGGAGAGTCGAAGGGATGTGTGAGTTATGAGCCGGTGGGGGGTCGGAATTTATAAGGGATCTCTGATATAACTATCAAATCCGATCCAACGGCGCATATCTCGCGTCTCTCCGGATTCAATGGAAAGATTTTGTGGTAGTAATCTCGGGAAAATCCCAATGAACCGAAAGAAAGTTTATCCACATCCGAGAATAAACTCATCGAACACCGAGTATAAAACTTAGATAAGAGTTTGATAGATTTTCCTTCGGAATCAATGACATTTGAAGGGAATCTGATCGAGCGCAAATTTACATGTTCACGAGAGAAAAGAATAGAATGGGTAGGGATAGAATAGAGGGAAAAAAGGGTGTGATACTTAATCTATACGAGGGAAAACAAACGACAGAAAAACTTGGAGTGACAAGTGTATAGGACAAAACACCAAAACGAACAAATACAAATCTCGAATAAAAACACAGAAGAAACTAATGAAAGTAAGTTGCTGCAAATATGTATATACATATAATACAAAGGATAGATGGGTTTGATCTTACTGCGCATTGCGTGAGTCCAATATGTTTAACTCACACATCAATGCAAAGAACCTTTTCTCATCCAATAGCTATGTAAAGATATCTGCCAATTGATCTTCGGTACGAACATGGTTGATAACAATATCTTCTTGCTGAACATGATCTCGAAGAAAATGATGACGAATATCAATATGCTTCGTTCGAGAGTGTTGCACAGGATTATGAGCAATTTTGATTGCACTCTCGTTGTTACATAACAGAGGAATTTTCTTCACATGAATACCGTAAACTTTCAGTGTCTTCTTAAGCCAGATAATTTTAGTGTAGCAAGATCCAGCAACAATATACTCGGCTTCAGCCGTAGATATTGATACACAATTATGTTTCTTTGAATCCCAACAAACCAGATATCTACCGAGAAAACTACACGTGCCTGAGGTAGAATTCCGGTAGACACGATCACCAGCCCAGTCAGAATCGAAATATCCAATAAGATCAAACTGAGCACCTGATACGTCCCAAATGTATCTATAATTTCTTCTTGATCCATGCATGTTTTCTGTGATATTTCTATGATCTATATACACTTTCACACACTTTTGATCATATTTGGACTAACTTATTAACTAAGTGCACCCCAGTGCCAGTTTCTGTTTTCTGCTGTTTTTCTATTTCAGTTTTCCCCCATATAAAAAGTGCTCCAGAATTCGGGAAATCTGATAAAAAAAAACAGCGTGAAGGAACCTTTCGGAGTCCCGAAGGCGGGCCAGGTGGGACCCACCAGGGCCCCAGGCGGACACCTGGGGCGGCCTAGGGCTTGGCCGCGCCAGGGGGCCGCCTGGACCCCTAGTGGCCCTCCTGGCTGCCCCCCTTCGCCTATTTATTTCCCGTGACGTGAAACTTCCGAAGACAGAACCCTTTTTGCGATCCCGCCTCAGTTCCGCCGCCGCTGCACTTCCAAGATCGGGAGCGCTAGCAGACCTCTTCCCGGCACCCTTTTGGTGGGAGGACCGACCTCCGGGAGCTTCCCCTCCACCATGGACGCTTCCCGGATGTGTCGTGAATAGTTTTCTTTGGTCCATGGGTCCGTGATCAGTAGCTATGTGGTGTTCTCCTCCCCTCTTTGTTCTTCATGGTTTCGACTTCGTGAGCTTCCCTACATGATCGAGGCACATATGTAATCTTTCTGCTGTTGCTATGCTGAGTTTGACGGGATCTGATGGATTATGAGATTATGTTCAGATTGTGATAGAGTAATATATTTGGTTCTTATCTTTTATATTTTTGTTCCTTAGTAATTCTTGAATGCTCTCCATTGCTGTTTATTGCTTTGGCCAAGTATTAGGTAGTAACTCCAACAGGGAACGTTATGCTCGATTGTGGGTTCATGCCCCCTGATGACACGCTTGAGTGACAGAAACATGAGTCTAGGGGATGTGTTGTTGCCACAAGGGGGAAAACAACGGTGCTTGTAACCGTGGTTGCAAGGACTGTTTACTTGACGCAAAGTGCTTTTTAATGCAGTTTTCTGTTGCTTTGGGTTTACACTTTGGGTGGGGCTCGCAACTTAATACCAGCGAGGTGTTCTAGATAGGCTTCTCAAGGTGGAGGATTAGTAGTAGATGCAGTTGGATTTCGGACTACTTATTTTGGCGTACTGCCCATGCTTTTGAGCCTCTTCCTTTCTTTGTAGCATAGTTAGCATTGCGGTGCGTTTATAATCCTGTCAATTGCCCAACTGTAATTTGTTTACCTCGCATAGTAGTTTTGTCGTCTTTTGGGAGAGAGACATCACTAGTGAACATCACGGGACCCCGGTCCAAATTCTCATCACTGTTTACACGCTTATTTAATTTTCTTATTTTATTTTCAGTTGCTATCATTACCATTATGCCTTGCGTTTAATCCTTCGTACACAACAAGACCGGAGAGATTGACAACCTCTCTGAACTTCGTTGGGAGCAAAGTTACTTGTGTTTTGTGGAAGTCCACGTCAGTAGCGCCGTTGATACCTACTTATCATTGCCGGAGTCCTACGGGAGACAAACCCTATCCTCTACATAGGGGAAATTTTCTGCTATCCAACATCTCACCTTCCACTTGGGATAACCAACGAAGGGAGAGAAACCATTATTATCATGTTGCACATCAAGAAAATTTCTGGCGCCGTTGTCGGGGACTCCGAGTGCTAAGATAGGGGAGTCGCCCACTACCTTTTACCTTTGTTTTTTTAGTCTTGTTAGTTTACCTTTCAGTTTTTATCTTTGTGTCCTTCATACGTCCAAAATGTATCTATAATTTCTGCTTGCTCCATGCATCTTTTGTGTGATATTCCTATGATATTGATGCACTTCCAGACACTTTTGATCATATTTGGGCTAACCTATTAACTTAGTGCACCCCAGTGCCAGTTCCTGTTTTCTGCTATCTTTGTATTTCAGGTTTTCCCATTACTTAAAGTGCCAATAAATTTCCGGGAAAATATAGAAAAAATCAGCGTACAGGAAGCTTCGGGAAGAGCCCAAGTGGGGCCAGAGGGGAGCCAGGGGTGGCCCAGCCGGCCACCAGGCGCGGCCACCCCCTAGGCCGCGCCAGGGGGGCGCCTGGGGCCCCTGGTCCACCTCTGGCTGCCCCCCTTCGCCTATATATCTCTCTCGTCCCGAAACCCTCGAGAATGGAACCCTTTTTCGCGATCTCTCCTCTGTTCCGTCGCCGCAGCGCTTCCAAGATCGGGAGCACCGAGAGCCCTCTTCTGGGCACCCTACCGGAGGGAGGAACAACCTCCGGGAGCTTCTCCACCACCATGGATGCTTCCCGGATGAACCGTGAGTAGTCCAACTTGGACCATGGGTCCATGATCAGTAGTTATGTGATGTTCTCCTCCCCTCTTTGTTCTTCATGGTTTAGACTTCGTGAGCTGTCCTGCATGATCGAGGCACATATGTAATCTTTCTGTTGTTGCTATGCTGGGTTTGCGGGGATCTGATGGATTATGAGACTATGTTCAGATTGTGTTTGAGTAAGATATTTGATTCTCCTCTTTTATATCTATGTTCTTGAGTAATTCTTGCATGTTCTCCGTTGCTGTTTATTGCTGTAACATCCGAATTTTGGAATGTTAATAGAATAAAATAGATAATGATTGTTTTCTTGATGTGTTTGACTTTCTCTGGGATTTTAAACTTTTTGGAGTTTATTGAATATTAAAAGAGAGGGAATAAAAGGACCTTTCCTAATATTCATAATTGGTGTTTTTGGAATTTATTATTTAAAACAGAACCAACAAAACAAAATGAGAGGAGATAATATGACTCCTTCAACATATTAAAAGGTTGGAAAAGGTTTTAAATCATTATTGGAATTCTTCTGAATATTCAAAACATTTTTCAACTCAAGGAAATTCATTGAGAGGATATAAAATGACTTATCCCCTTTTTAATAAAGTTGGAAAATATTTAGAAGATTACTTTAAAGTTTTTAAAATTTATTATGAGTATTATAAATAACTCTAAAATTATTTTTGGGATTTTATAATGCTAAGAGAGATTTTATTTCATTGAAATGATTTATTAAATATTTTAAAAGAGTTGAAAAGGTATTCCAATGGGATATTTTATTTTACCAAATTATTTATTGGTGTAACAATTATAAAATTTATATGTTATTATTTAGAAATGGTTTGCCAATGCTTTTGACCAAATAAAAATATTTTTAGTAATTTATTGGATTTTATTTGATCTATGGAAAGTATTTTATATTTAAATAAAATATTAGAAAATGTTTTTATTTTTATTTTCCTTTTTGGAAAATGTATTCATTAAATAATTTTATTTAGATTATTTGAAGAATTTAAAATTTTATTTCATATTTTTCTGATTTGCGGTTGATTTTATTTTATTGTTTGAAGTTTCGGTTTTAAATAAAAAGAAAAATCTGTAGTCACCCAGCCCAGTAGCCTTTTCCGCCCACGAGCGCAATTGGAGCCAAATCGGGCCCGAATCCATTTTTTTTGCTCTCTTCCCTCAGGCACATATATATATTTTCCATTTTTCTCTATTTTTTTTCAAACCCTAGAAAAAAAACTTCCACGCGGGTCCCGCCGACGTCATCGTCGGGACCTCTCCGCGCCGCCGTCTCGCCGTGCGCTGCCACCGCCGGAGCCACGCCTCCACGTGCGCCGCCGCTCGCGGCAACTAGTGTCGCCGCCTCCCGCGCCTCCCCGCCTTCAGCGTCGCCGCCCCGCCTGGAGATTGCCGGAGCTGCGCCCGCGCCGCCCCGTGGCCGGAGCCTCCCGGCCGCGTCGGACGCCGCCGCAGTGCGCCGCCTCCACGCGGCCACCTCCCGTGTCGCCGCTGCCACCTTGCGCCCCCACCAAACCTCGCCGGAGCGCGCCTCCCACCTCGCCGGAAAACGGAGCTCGCCGGAAACCGCCCTCGCCGGAGTTGCTCCGGTCAGATCTGTTCCCAGGGACCCGATCGCGTTTTTCATAAGATTTTTATTGAGGAATAAGTCCTTTTGGCAGAAAACCCCCTGATCTCGCGCCTGCAATATCTCCTTCGCCGCGTCAGATCGAGGTGAAACTTTTTGCTACACGCTCATGTTGTTCTGTACTTTAGCATGGAATAAAATTTTGCACACTTTACAAACTTTTCAATTTGAATTTATTTGAAATTCAAATTTAAATTCCGGAGGTCGTATCTTTTAAATCTTTGATCCAAATCGAGTGATTCTTTTTGCGTTGAATCACTCATTCCATGTACTTTCTGTTCCTAGCATGTGTACACAAAAATTCAAATGTTTCTTGATCTGTTTAAATTCAAATTCAATTCAATTTTGCACTTGCTATGACCTGCGTTGTAGTATTCTGTTTCACGTGATTCTTTTTGCATATCGGATCATTTGAGACATGTTATCGGTAAGGTTAACACACTTTTCATGTGGGCATAATATTCACCTTGAATTCATAAATGTCCATGATCCCGATTCCTTACCGATGAATCTTTATCTGTTGACTCTCTCGAGTTCAGTTCCACCGATCACTTCGAGCACATCGACACCTTTACCCTTCAAAGCTTTTTGTTTTGTTGCTAAAACCCTTTGTGTTTGTTTTTTGATCATTTGTTTGCCTTTTGATGTGATTTCTTATTCGAGTTCCTTCGTTTGCGATAGATTTCTCGGAGTGTGACGAGTAGAGTTGACTGGACCGCGAGAGCGAAGAACTTCACCGAATGGAAAAGGCAAGTCATACTTTGACCATCTCACAACCTATATTTTACATATGCATGTAGCAAATATCACCTTATGCATGTGTAGGAAGTTTTATATTATTATTATTGCAAACCTGGTAGGGTAGCCACATGAGCATATCATGTTTGCTTAGAAAACCTCGCACGTGTTTGCTATATATTTGCTATGCTTGTAGACGTGGATTGGTTTAAGATTACATTGAGCTACGTGAGGATTTAATTACTTGAATAGCAAACTTTTAATTAGAATTCACCTCTGGACGGGCAAGGAGTGCTTCCTGGGGGCTCGTGCCTTATCTAAGGCGAGACCAGGTTGTACCCCTAATTGTTGGTTTTGGTGGTCGACAGTACGTCATGGTATCTACCCTCTGAACGTAAGTGGGCGCCATCCAGGCTCAAAAAGATCAGACATACTTGGTGACTAGGAGCTTCCATGTACAGCCGCTGGCCATATGGGCTCTGGCTTAGTTGCGTACAATGTAGGAAGCCTCTCCTGTGCAAAGGTAGCAGATGTATATGTGATAGGTGGTACCGGCTTGCCATTGGGTGTAGGTGACCTCTTCTGAAAGAATTCGTGTCAATATTCGGGTTGAGTCCAGCGGGAAAAGTGTACTAACCTCTGCAGAGTAAAAACTAATCATGATTAGCCGTGTCCCCGGTTATGGACAACTTTGAGCTACTAGACATTACTGTTACTGGAGGATCTTGACAGATTAATCACCATAATAAATTTGAGTGGGCAAGATTTAATAAAGGGTGTGGATTTTAACTGGTGTGCCCAGTTCAATCTTAAGTAGTAAGTTAAACTAAAATTTTGACTAGGTAGATTGGGAAAAAACAGCTTTCTGCAAAATAAAACCATAAGCCTTTCCTTTGACTTACCTTGCATGTAGATGTAGGTATGTTATATACTTTTTCGTGTGACATGCCGTACAAATCAGATGTGCCGACCCGTTGTCGGGCTGTAACCTTCGGTGTTGCAGGATGGTATACGACGAGTAAGTGATGCGATGTAGGGTTACGATGTCTATACTCAACTTGCCGGTGGAGTTGATGGACGCCACGAAGCTCTTTATTGTTTTCCATTGTATTCTATTTATAAGCTAGCCTTGAGCAATGCAGGTATGCTTTATTGTAATACTGGATCTTCGATGTAATATATATGACATGTGGTTTATTCTTGATATTACATCATGTACTATGTGTGCTAGCTATTGATCCAGGGACTAGCACAGAATGCACAGAGACTCCGGTTTGTGATGAACCGGGTCGTTACAGATGGTATCAGAGCCCATGTTGGCTGTAGGTCGTGACCCTAGAAAATGGATAGGAAAAGCCATAGGAAATTTTTTATTTTATCACTCTCTGATTTCTTACTCTCTCCATTAGTATTTCTCATCTATTATTCACCTTCTAAAACCCCTCATCTTGTTTTGCTATAAATACCCCTCTGAGTTGCTTACCCTTGAAGACAAGACTTTTGAGAAGTATATCATCAACCTCGTGGATCAATTGAAGTTACCACTACCAGAATTATAAGGATTATCCTATGGATTCAATAAGGATTAGTTTTGACACTATGAGAGGATTTACAAGGTCGGCTTAGCGGAGAAGGATGAAGCATTAGATTCAGACCACCAATTTTAGGTGGAGTTAGATAAACGAATTGCGTGTAGTATGATGAGATCGTATGTCTTGCGCATATAACCTTACTCTAGGAGTTGTTTGTGTGGTTTGATTTTTGCGACTTGAGTGATTGTTGTTATGTGTTGTTGTTTGCAAGTAGGTATTTTGCCTTATTCTTGTCTGTGTGCTTACGCTTGGTGCTATCTTTAGATTGTTTTCTTGTCTATATCCTAGTTTCCCTAACCCTTGTCGTTTGGACTCAATAGATGGAGTATGAAGTAGGACTCACCTTCTCCGAGGCGATGACCAGACTGAAGGTGGAGAAATGGATTCATAATATGGAGGAGCACATGGATCTTAACAAGGTTGGAAGTGAGCACATGGTCCACTATGCGGTCAAACATTTTGTAGGAGAGGCTGCTACTTGGTGGAGAATGCATCAGGCGATTAACGAATCAAAGAAGAAGATGTCTCCATAATGAGGCTTATGTTTGGCAATTGGAGGATAGACATTCTTAATCGTGCACTAAGAGTACGATGTTACCTTTTAATGTTAGCTGGAGTTGTGGTTCGCGGCATGTTCTGCTGGTTGAACTAGATGTTTTATGTCATGATTGTTTTGTTAAGTTTGGTCTTGTACCCTGTTGCCCTGATATGTATTTGATTGATGTCGTGTCTTGTCCTTTGTGTTTCTTCTATGCGAGTAGAATAAGTTCACGTTACCCTAGACCCCTCATCTTTTTAGTATGCTTCAAGACTAAAAGAGACACAACTGCAAGAAGAATAGGTTGACAATTGGCTAGACGATATGAAGATCACTTCGACGATGCGAAGTGAAACTCCCAACATTAAAGACTTGAAGACCTTGAAGATTAAAAGTTCTACCGTTACATCAATTGTGTGGGCTATCATTTCTTGTTTTACTGACAGCTACACATCAGAGCTTGTATTTTCAAAACTAGTGTGATGTTTGTATGGGTATCTATATCTCTCTACTTTCTATTCCCTCTCACCTCAAACCCTACACTGAAGGAGCTACTACAATGGCTGCTAATGCCAAGACGAGAATAAAGATGATGCAACCAATGCCAAGTTCAAAGTTAACCCCGTGTGCCAGGATCTTACAACAAGCAAGCACAATCTTGCTGAAGGAAGAACCCCGGAGGAAGTTGGAGTTCACAAGTGTACGTTTACAGTAGTTCTCGTAAACCCGAGAGTGGTGAAGGAACGATAGATGTTTGTTTGGCTTGCAGAACCATGGATTTATCTGAACCCAGTTCACGAACAAGAGGAATTTCTGCAAGGCTTGTGACGATGACCGAGTGTTAGATTGCGAGATTTACTAAACCATGTACAAGGTAATTATTTGGGTGCGGAATGGATTGATCACCATGACGACTACTCTTATTATTCGCTCTTGCTATGCGGGATAGTAAATCTTGAGTGACTTACCTATAGCAGAGAGACGACGACGTTAAACCCGAACCATAGAATGGTACGATGTTTGACCCCTGTAGGAGACTACCGTTTATAATAGTAAATCATACGGTGACTATAGGCCCAGACCATCTCCTGCAGGTATTCCGTAAAGTTATTATGGATGACCACCATGAGGGAATCGATAGTTGCTTAGTATTGGCGCCTGACCTGTCAACCATGAAGGTTCGGTATACGGAAGACTCCTCTTTTTCTAAGGATTCAAGACCTGATAGGAGGACGTGAATCTCTTTGGAGGAGCTTACCGATGGAGTAAGATTTTGAAGACCCAAACCCTAACCTGTTTCTTTCTAGCCTCTTCGAATCTCGGGGACGAGATTCCTTTTAAGGGTGGTAGTGTGTAACATCCCAAAATTCTCTGAATTTTGGAATGTTAATAGAATAAAATAGATAATGATTGTTTTCTTGATGTGTTTGATTTTCTCTGGGATTTAAAACTTTTTGGAGTTTATTGAATATTAAAAGAGAGGAATAAAAGGACTTTCTCTAATATTCATAATTGGTGTTTTTGGAATTTATTATTTAAAACAAAACCAATAAAACAAAATGAGAGGAGGTAATATGACTCCTTAAACATATTAAAAGGTTGGAAAAGGTTTTAAATCATTATTGGAATTCTTCTGAATATTCAAAACATTTTTCAACTCAAGGAAATTCATTTAGAGGATATAAAATGACTTATCCCCATTTAATAAAGTTGGAAAATATTTAGAATATTACTTTAAAGTTTTTAAATTTTATTATGAGTATTACAAATAACTCAAAAATTATTTTTGAGATTTTATAATGCTAAGAGAGTTTTTATTTCATTGAAATGATTTATTAAATATTTTAAAAGAGTTGAAAAGGTATTCCAATGGGATATTTTTATTTTACCAAATTATTTATTGGTGTAACAATTTTAAAATTTATATTTTATTATTTAGAAATGGTTTGCCAATGCTTTTGAAAAAATAAAAATATTTTTAATAATTTATTGGATTTTATTTGATCTATGGAAAGTATTTTATATTTAAATAAATTATTTAGAAATTTTTTTTGATTTTTATTTTCCTTTATGGAAAATGTATTCATTAAATAATTTTATCTACATTATTTGAAGAATTTAAAATTTTATTTCATATTTTTCTGATTTGCGGTTGATTTTATTTTATTATTTGAAGTTTCGGTTTTAAATAAAGAGAAAAATCTGTAGTCACCCGGCCCAGTAGCCTTTTCCGCCCACGAGAGCAATTGGAGCCATAATCGGCCCCGAATCCGTTTTTTTTCTCTCTTCCCTAATGCATATATATATATATATATTTTCGATTTTTCTCTATTTTCTTTTTTTTCTAACCCTAGAAAAAAAAACTTTCACGCGGGTCCCGCCGACGTCATCGCCGGGACCGCTTCGCCGCCGCCGTCTCGCCGTGCGCCGCCACCGCCGGAGCCGCGCCTCCACGTGCGCCGCCGCTGCCTCCCGCGCCTCCCCGCCTCCAACGTCGCCGCCCAGGCTGGAGCTCGCCGGAGCCGCGCCCGCGCCGCCCGGTGGCCGGAGCCGCCGGCCGGCCGAGGCCGCTGGCCACGCCGCCGTCCGCGCCGGACGCCGCCGCAGTGCGCCGCCTCCACGCGGCCACCTCCCGTGTCGCCGCTGCCTCCTTGCGCCCCCACCGAACCTCGCCGGAGCGCGCCTCCCACCTCGCCGGAAAACGGAGCTCGCCAGAAACCGCCCTCGTCGGAGTTGCTCCGGTCAGATCTGGTCCCAGGGACCCGATCGTGTTTTTCATAAGATTTTTATTTACGTATAAGTTCTTTTGGCAGAAAACCCCCTGATCTCGCGCCCGCAATATCTCCTTCGCCGTGCGTCGGATTGAGGTGAAACTTTTTGCTAGACGCTCGTGTTGTTCTGTACTTTAGCATGGAATAAATTTTCGCACACTTTTGAATTTGAATTTATTTGAAATTCAAATTTAAATTCCGGAGGTTGTATCTTTTAAACCGTTGATCCAAATCGAGTGATTCTTTTTGCGTTGGATCACTCATTCCATGTACTTTCTGTTCCTAGCATGTGTACACAAAAATTAAAATGTTTCTTGATCTGTTTAAATTCAAATTCAATTCAATTTTGCACTTGCTATGACCTGCGTTGCAGTATTCCGTTTCACGTGATTCTTTTTGCATATCGGATCATTTGAGACATGTTATCAGTAAGGTTCACACACTTTTCATGTGGGAATGATATTCACCTTGAATTCATAAATTTCCATGATCACAATTCCTTACCGATGAATCTTTATCTGTTGACTCTCTCGAGTTCAGTTCCACCGATCACTTCGAGCACATCGACACCTTTACCCTTCAAAGCTTTTTGTTTTGTTGCTAAAACCCTTTGTGTTTGTATGTTGATATTTTGTTTGCCTTGTGATGTGATTGCTTATTCGAGTTCCTTCGTTTGCGATAGATTTCTCGGAGTGTGACGAGTAGAGTTGACTGGACCGCGAGAGCGAAGAACTTCACCGAATGGAAAAGGCAAGTCATACATTAAACATCTCACAACCTATATTTTACTTATGCATGTAGCAAATATCACCTTATGCATGTGTAGGAAATTTTATATTATTATTGCTGCAAACCTGGTAGGGTAGCCACATGATCATATCCTGTTTGCTTAGACGACCTAGCATGTGAGGATTTAATTACTTGACTAGAATTTTTATAATTAGAATTCACCTCTGGCCGGGCAGGGAGTGCTTCCTGGGGGCTCGTGCCTTATCTAAGGCGAGACCAGATTGTACCCCTAATGGTTGGTTTTGGTGGTCGACAGTACGTCATGGTATCTACCCTCTGAACGTAAGTGGGCGCCGTCCAGGCTCAAAAAGACCAGACATACTTGGTGACTAGGAGCTTCCATGTACAGCCGCTGGCCATATGGCTCTGGCTTAGTTGAGTACGATGTAGGAAGCCTCTCCCGTGCAAAGCTAGCAGATGTAGATGTGATAGGTGGTACCGGCTTGCTGATGGGTGTAGGTGACCTCTTCTGAAAGACTTCGTCTCAATCTTTGGGTTGAGTCCAGCGGGAAAAGTATACTAACCTCTGCAGAGTAAAAACTAATCATGATTAGCCGTGTCCCCGGTTATGGACAACTTTGAGCTACTAGACATTACTATTAATGGAGGATCTTGACATATTAATCACCATAATAAATTTGAGTGGGCAAGATTTAATAAAGGGTGTGGATTGGAACTGGTGTTCCCAGTTCAATCTTAAGTAGTAAGTTAAACTAAATTTTTGACTAGGTAGATTGGGAAAAATCAGCTTTCTGCAAAAATAAAACCATAATCCTTTCCTTTGACTTACCTTGCATGTAGATGTAGGTCTGTTATATACTTTTTCGTGTGACTTGCCGTACAAATCAGATGTACTGACCCGTTGTCGGGCTGTAACCTTCGGTGTTGCAGGATGGTATACGACGAGTAAGTGATGCGATGTAGGGTTACGATGTATATACTCAACTTGCCGGTGGAGTTGATGGACGCCACGAAGCTCTTTATTGTTTTCCGCTGTATTCTATTTATAAGCTAGCCTTGAGCTATGCAGGTATGCTTTATTGTAATACTGGATCGATGTAATATATATGACATGTGGTTTATTCTTGATATTATATCATGTACTGTGTGTGCTGGCTATTGATCCAGGGACTAGCACATAATGCACAGAGACTCCGGTTTGTGATGAACCGGGTCGTTACAATTGCTTTGTCCAAGTAGTAGGCAGTAACTCCAAGAGGGAGCGTTATGCATGATTGTGGGTTCATGCCCCCTCATGACTAGCTTGAGTGACAGAAACATGAGTCTAGGGGATGTGTTGTTGCCACAAGGTATAAAACAACAGTGCTTGTACTTTCGGGTGCAAGGATTGTTTACTTTACGCAAAGTTCTTTAATGCAGTTGTCTGTTGCTTTGAGTTTACACTTTGGGTGGGATTCGCAACTTAATACCAGCGAGAAGTTCTGGATAGATATCTCTCGGTGGATGATTAGTAGGTAGATGCTGATGGATTTCGGTCTACTTGTCTTGGCGTACCACCCAAACTTTTTAGCCTCTTCCTTTCTTAGTAGAATAATTAGCATTGGTTTGCGCACATAATCCTGTCAATTGCCCAGCTGTAATTTGTTTAACTCGCATGGCTATTTTATCGTCTTTTGGGAGAGAGACATCACTAGTGAACATCATGGGACCCCGGTCCATATTTCCACCACGGTATACACCCGCTATTTATTTTCTGCTTTATTTCCTTTTCCGTTTCTATCACTATCATTATTATCCCGTGTGTTTGATTCTTTGTAAACAACAAGGCCGGAGGGATTGACAACCTCTCTGTACTCGTTGGGAGCAAAGTTATCTGTTGTGTGTGCAGGTCCACGTCAACCGCCTAATTGCTGGTGTCGTTGTCACCTTCCTGTCATTGTCAGAGTCCTACTGGAGACAAACCTTGGTATCATCACAGAGGGAAATTTGTTGCTGTCTACATCTCAACCTTCCACTTTGGGTAACCAACGAGGGGCTAGAAGCCATCAAAGCTAATTTATGGCGCTGTTGCCGGGGATTCCACTCTTCAAGATAGGGGAGTTGCACACTATCTTTTATCTTTGATTTTTAGACTTGTTAGTTTACCTTTCAGTTTTTTCTTTAGTGTCCCTTATCAAAAATCAAAAAATAGTTATCTTGCTTGCTGCTGCTATGGATTCCACCGAGAACACCAAGTTGTGTGACTTCACTAGTCATAACAACTGTGACTTTATCTGTACTCCTATTGCTCCACCTGCCACTTCAGCACCTTCTTATGAGATTAAACCTGCTTTGCTAAACCTTGTTTTGAAAGATCAATTCTCCGGTGCTGGAGATGATGCTGCTTTGCATTTAAATAATTTTGTTGAGCTCTGTGATATGCAAAAGTACAAAAAAGTAGATGGTGATATCGTTAAGCTTAAGCTTTTTCCTTTCTCCTTGGGATGAGGAGCTAAAATCTGGTTTCAATCCTTGCCTAGGAATAGCATAGATTCTTGCGATAAGTGCAAGGATGATTTAGTGGGAAGTACTACCCCCCCAGCTAAGATTATCCAACTGAGGAGTAATATTATGAATTTTCAGCAATTGGATAATAAGCACGTGTCCCAAGCATGGGAACGCATGAAATTTCTTGTTAAGAATTGCCCTACGCATGTTTTGACTACTTGGATGGTTATCCAAACTTTTTATGCAGGCTTGAACTTTACCTCACGGAACTTGCTAGATTAGGCCGCGGGAGGAACCTTTATGTCAACAACACTTGGTGCTGCCACAAAACTACTCGATGAGATGATGACCAACTATTCCCAATGGCACACTGCAAGAGCTCCAACAGGTAGGAAGGTAAACTCTGTCGAGGAGATCTCCTCCCTAAATGAAAAAGTTGACTTGATTATGTCTCTACTTACCAAGAAATCTCCTATTGATCCTCATGATGTTCCTTTAAATTCTTTGATTGCTCAAGATCAAGTAGATGTGAACTTTATCTCTAGAAACAACTTCAATAACAATGCTTATAGGAGTAATTTTGGTAGAAATCCTAGACCGTTCCCCTCCAACAACTATGGGAACAACAATACTTATCCTAGCACCAAGAACCCCACTTCTGAACTAGAGAGTATGCTTAAAGACTTCATCACTACCCAAAAAGCCTTCAAAAAGAGTGAAGAGGAAAAACTAGACAAATTAGATAATCTCTCGTCGAAGGTAGACAATTTATCCCATGAAGTAGAATTGCTTAAAATTAGAACTTCTCCTCTTGAGGAGAGGAAGGTCAGTCCTATGAATGCTATTCCAGCGCAAATTAATGAAAACATTAGGATGATGGCTAAACTTAAAGAGAGATGGGCTAGAGAAAAGGAGGAAGAAGATAGAATTAAGAGCCTTCCTACACACCATACCGTTGCTACTGTCGGGACCCGGGGTTTGCGTATGTAATTCTAGTCACAATTCAATCATATGGAGAGCCGAGAGCCATAGCCACTTGTCTAAGCAGACAAGGCCAAGTACAAGACACTCTCGGAAAGCTCGAACGTGAGGGGCATCCCATTCAGGCCGGATGATCAACTGAGATGGGTCCTCATCGCCCGCTCACAAGTCTAAATGATTATGGGTGGTGAAATCCCATACTCATAGACAAGTCGCCTCAACCATATTATCGATTGAATCCTAACACTTACATCAACAGACTCCAGCCCGATCTCTTAGTCGCGGTCTCGGGCGGGCTCAATCATACAAAAAACTGTGCCACGTGACAGAGTCACGAGCAATCGCATCGCGATGCCCAAAGCTGCGCACATCTAAGGGCCACTTGGTGTATAAAAGACCGCCGGCGAGAGCACAACTAAGGTATCGAACCCCACACTAAGACATGCACGTTATAAACATACACGCAACATACATGTCTAGTGTAAACAACAGGTAACACAACATGAACTCTACAAACTCATAGTTTTATTGCATCTGCTAAACAGAGCAGATATAGTAGTGTTACAAGCAGAGATCACATCACTGTGATCCAACATTACATCATACAACAACGGAAGCAAAATATGTCTTAGTAAAGACAAGGTTAACAAATGGCTTAAGAAGCCTTTAAGAAAACACAACGACCCTCCAGAGGGACCAGGCTGCTGTCTGGGACTACATTACTTCGTCGATGTCGAGCTTGAAGGGGGAGGCCACCATCAGGGTCAGTGGTCTCGTCTCTAAAACATAGAATAAGCAAACGTGAGTACAAAGTCGTACTCAGCAAGACTTATGTCAGAACTAAACTACTCATGCTCAGGTATCAAGGTAAAGGCAAGTGGGGTTGTAATGAAGAAAGCTTTGACTTGGCTATCCTGTACTACGACTACATAGAGTTGAGATGAGAGGCGCATACGAGTCCATCTAATCTTGATCACCACTTCAATACACCACCATGGATCCTTCCTCGACTTCCCCACGAGGAAGCAACCCAAAGCACTCACACTTATCTTGCAATTTTTAGAGTATCCATTTGAGTTGTCTAATAATCAAGTAAAGATCTCCAAGCAGTCCATAACCGCGGACACGGCTATTCGAATAGTTCATTAACCCTGCAGGGGTGTACTTCTTCACATACGTAGCTACCACTTACCGCCTAGAACTCGTCACCTTCAAGCGGTGTCGGCGGGGATAGTACCACGACACTTACCTCACGACTCCAACTCTAGTCCAGGGAATCGCCTATCTGAGTATGTACCCCAATCGGGAATCCGGTCGGGGTTTCCGTTCAGGACCCAGATGATGTATGGACGGTCCGACAAGCCCACCTCGACGGATGGTGCTTCGCTTGTCTAAAACCGTGCTACGTTATGAAAGCAAATAGAATAAAGTTAACCCATGCGAATAGTCGGGGTGAGTTAATAGGTCGAGAGGGGTCAATGAGCCCAACATGTGGTAGTAATCTGTGTCTTGGATCACAACACAAGAACTCGGGGCCTAGGGCAGTGTAAATGAGACAACCCACTGTGTACTCCTACACAGCCTCTCATTGTTCACTTATATTAGGGTGACTTCATCAACACGTTACCAGATTGTTGCATGTGTCTACTACCATCCCGATACATCACCCAGATGGATCAACTTCAAAGCAAACAACTCTAGCATGGCATAGCATAACATGGATGCAGGGCCACATGATGAGCACAAACAATCTTGTATCTGCTAGGTTGAGGTTTTCTTAATACTATGGTAGCAATGATAGGTCATGCAAAGGATGGGTTCAACTAGCGGTAGAACGATAACATGTGAATCACCTAATCATGCATAAGAGAACAAAAGGGAAAATGGGTTTTTATAGATATGATCAAAGGGGGTTTGCTTGCCTTATTGTCGAGACTCGGGGGTGCCACTCTTCGAAAAAACAGGAACTACGTCCGGCGATGGATCTATCGAGAAGAAGCAAACACCGAGACAACAAAGTATAAACATCACATTGCAATGCACATTCAAGAATGAAACATGGCATGGTTTTGATGTGATCTATGTTCAATTTGCAACAAGTTTAATTGAAGTTGATTTGAATAAGAAATTCAAATTCAAACTCCAAATGTTGTTCAAAATATCCCAAGTTGCATTTGCTAATGTTTGGATATGGTGAACCATGTGGTCATGTGTATGATATGCCTCTGATGTTCATGTGATAAGGTTGGCATTGCAAAGATTTAATTTGAAATGATTTAAACATTTATTTTGAATTATTCCAAATAATCCATATAGCTAAATGCTACTGGTTCATCATCATAGATGTGTTTTTCATCTATGAAAGTACGATACTTGGAATCCTTGAATTTTTCCGATGATTTTTCATATATAATTTATTTGATTTGGAGTTATGGTTTAAAAGTTATTGAATTTCAAAGATTTAACTATTTTCTGGAAATTCTGTTAAATAGAAAAAGAGTTTATTGCGCAAGCATGACATCAGCATGACGTCATGGGGGCGCTGACCAGTCAACTGACACGTGGGGCCCATCTGTCAATGATTCTGGGGTTAACCCCGTTTTAATTAAAATGACAGGGGGTTTAAGGGGGCTGGGTCCCACCAGTCAGCGAGAGAGAGAGGGATTAAGAGAGGTATTAGCAGGCCGGCCGGCGTTTAGCCGCCGGTGGCCTCTGGACGCGGCGGCGCCCGCTCCAGATGGCGGCTCCGGCCACGGGAGGCCACGCCAAGGGCACCGGAACGCGGCCCTTGCACACGCGCATCCAATGGGGCGAACGAGCCGGCCAGAGGAGGCCGGAGGCCATGGTGGGGTCGAGCTCCCGCGGCGGCGCTGCTCGGGCTCCGCTGAGCTAGGCGTCGGAGTGCTTCTGGAGGAGAACGGGGAGGCTGGGAGGGAAGAAGAGCTCACCAGGAGTAGGTCTGGGTGGTCGGGGAGCTCGGGGAGGCGCCGGAGGCGGCGAATTCGGGGGAGGTAGCCACGGCGGCCGGCGGCGAGTCGATGAAGGGGGCGGAGTCCTTGGGGCCTCCTCGGCGCAATTGAGCGGCCACGGTGACGAAGTCGACGGTGCTGCGCTCTCTGGACAACTCGGTGTGACGGAGGGAGGCCAGTGGCCGCGGTGGCGCACGACGGCGAGCTCGGCAGTGCGCTCGGTTCTTCGCGAGAGCGCCGGGGAAGAAGAAGAGGAGGGCCAGGCGAGGGGGAAAAGGAAGGGGGGTAACCCAGGGCTCCACGGCGCTAGAAGGCAGCAGGGGAGCAGCCAGGCAGCTGCCTGGCAGCCATGCCGCGGCCGGCGGCGAGCTGCCTGCCTGCCTGGCCTGGGAGGAAGACGACCCTGCCCTTTTGGGCTGGGCCTCCTCTGCTGGGCCAGCTGGGCCAGGTAAGTGGCTTTCAGCCCTTTTGTTTATTTTTCTTTTTCTGTTTTCTGTTTTATTTGTTTTGCTCTGAAAAGAAAATCAAAGCAATTTTAAAAATCCCCAAAATTTTATCTTGGACATATGTGACATAGTACTAGTCACTCCCAAGTTTTGGTGATTTTTGGAATTCAAATTATTTGAATCCAATTCAAATAGCATTTAAATTTAATTTCCAATCCTCTGTTTGAATATTTGAAAAATCCAGGAGCATGGGTTTGACTCCAAATCATTTTTAAAATGATCATACTCATTTATAGGACTTTTCAAAATTGTTTGGAGGAATTTTGGAAAAACTTTTTATCTGGCCTTTTATTTAAATTATTTTTGAGGCTTTTCCAAATCCCCAATTATTAAACCAAGGAATTTAAACATGATGCAATTATTTCTAGTAATAAAAGCACATACCAAAACTAGGGTTGTGACAGCTACTATCCAAGTTGTTGAGGATATCCAAACTCTTAGCACCCAATGCACCCCTAGTCCCATAGGACGCATTAATGGTGATGCTATGACCTCAACCGTAGAAGAAGAAACTCCTATGACTGTAGAAGCTACCAAACAAGTGAGCCTAAAGGACACCACTGCCACTTTACTTGATAGTAGTGACCTTGATTTTGATAATTGCACCCTTTCTGAAGTTATTGGTTTCCTTCACAAGATGTCTAGAGATCCCCACACTAACACACTTAATCTTGCCTTCGCGGAGCATATCACTAATGCTCTCATTAAAGCTAGGGAGGAGAAGCTTAGGGTAGAAGCCTCCATACCTAGAAAGCTAGAAGATGGTTGGGATCCCATGATTAAAATTAAGTTGAATAACTTCTCTTGCTATGCTTTATGTGATGTTGGAGCTAGTACCTCCGTTATGCCCAAAATAATGTATGATAAGTTTGAATTAAAACCTTTTGATCCTTGTTCTTTTGCTGTTCGTCTTGTTGACTCTTCCATAAAGAAACCTTGGGGGAAGATCGATGATGTTCTCATCATTGTCAATGCCAATTATGTTCCCGTTGATTTTACTATTATGGACATTCCCTCTCAAGAAAGGGATGGAACACTTCCCTAGAAAGAAGATTAATTTACCTTTTGAGTCCGTTACACGGGCTAGCTATTCTTTTACTCTTGATAAACTTGATCTTCTCTTTTTGCATCATGCCTAGCTTAAAGGCATAAAAGAAAGCGCTTTTGGGAGGCAGCCCACAACGATTTAGGTTTATTTTGCTTTTGTTGTGTCTTTATGTTTGTTTCTACTGTAGAAACCTCATTGTATCTTTACTTTTCAAGCTTTGTGCCATTTATAGCCTCATATGACAAGGGAAGTGAAAGTTGTGACATGCTGTCGAGAAAACAGATTCTGTCCTCGCGAAGGGAAAAATCATAGAAAATTCCTAGTTCATCTGTCTGAGCTGAATGTTTTACACAACGTGCTCTATACAATCACGGAACTTTCGTATGTTCTGAGTTTTTTGATTTGAGTTGCAGAAATACACCAAAAAAATTATTTACTACCTGCTGGTCTGTTTTTCACAAATTATTTCCTATTTTTCTTTTTCTCCATTTTGCAAACCTTAAGCTTGCTTTTTCTTTGCAATTTTTTTCTGTCAATCTTGAGAAACAGTAGCTCTTCAAGAATATCCTTATTTCCAGTAGAGAAAAAATATTTTATTGTGGGTACTAACCGCGCTAATCAGATTATGATGAGCTATGTATGAAGGTAGTTTTCAAGTGTGCGAGGGAAGATGATAAAATAATATTCAGGAGGGTCAAACGCTCAAGCTTGGGGATGCCCCCGTGCACCCCCAAGAAATATTCAAGAATACTCAAGCATCTAAGCTTGGGTGTGCCCCCATGCATCCCCTTCTCCATCAACAATTATCAGTTCGTCTTTCGTTCCACTATATTTTTATCACTTCATGCGTTATGTGCTATGCTTGGAGCGTCTTGCTCTTTATTTCCTTTTTAGTTTTCTTTTGCTTTTCTTGCTTTTCATAAAAAGTTAGAACCCAGCTTTCTTTGTGTGGGAGAGAAACAAGCTCCACTTCACCCTAGAACACAACATAGGATTTTCGTGCTCATCTTTGATGTGTGTGTTCTTTATCTTTTTCGTAGCTGCTGTCATGTTTAGCTCTTAGTTTTCATGCTTATATTTTTAAGAGCTTTTGTTTAGTTTGTTCCTGGAAATCTCTTGAGTTTTCATGTTTATCTTGTTTAGCGAGTTTGCCTGTTGCACTGAGTTGTGTGTCTTGACTTGAAGTAGGTAATTGAGGTTGCTATTCAATTGTAGTAGTAACTTGCCATAGTTTTGAGGTATTGCTATGAGTAATGTTTGAACTTTTGGTGTCAAGAGCTTTAGCCTATTAGTGATAGATGTCGTATTTTTGGCAATCCGTGTTTATTTTTGAAAAACCTACAAAATTAGTTGAGAACTTTAGCTACTAGATGGATCACTAATCTTTGGAGGGATCGAATATTAGAGTACACTCACGTACCATGATTCGAGGATGCGCAAGGATAACCAAACCCCCATACACTCCTCCTCGGGGTACTTGTCTCTTTGTGAACCTCTTAATTAGATTGAGAGTTATCGATAATAAGTGCATGAGTTCTTCGGACTAATGTGAGTATTCGAAAGTTGACACTTCCACCTACCCATATTTTTCTAGCCTCTTCGGTACCGTGCATTGCCCATTCTCACCTCGAGAGTTGGCGCATACTTCGCCGGGGCATCCAAATCCTTGGCACGATACACTCTGTCATCATAAGCCTCATTATAGCCTTCCTCAAACCAGCCACCATACCTACCTATCAAGGCATTTCCATAGCCTTTCCGAGATACATTGCCATGCAACATCCACCTTCTCATGATTTGATGTTCATGTCATACATGCTTTTTCTTGATCGATGAGCCGCATGCTAGTTGGGCCTTGCCTATTCATTGCTACATGGCACGGTAGTATCATTGCATATACTGCTACACTGGCAGAGGCATACATTTGATTACTTCATGATAGTTTCATTTTCTTTATGTTGAATACTTTTGTAAAGTGTGAAAGATCTTCTATACTTCTTGTAATATATAGAGTGTTGCCCCTAAATTGAGGAAAACGATCCCACAGAGGACAAAATAAAAAGATCCCAAAGAGGACAAATGAGAGTTAAATAGAAAGATCCATTGAGGCCACCAAAAAAATAAAAAAATAAAAAAATATAAAAAAGAGAAAAAGAAATAAAAAGTGAGAAGGGGACACACTACTATTCCTTTTGAGAGATCCACACTCGTACTCCATCTTATATCTTGTACTCCATAGATATTATCATTTATGCATATAGCTATGTGGGGACCTTCACACTTTAGAACTTGGCTTGTATATTCCAATGATGAGCCTCCTCAAATGAGCTCTAGGTCTTCTTGAGCAAGCAAGTTGGATGCACCCCACTAGTTCAATTGGAGAGATTACCTTTTCTCTTATGTGCATCCGTTGCATGGCAATCCCTAATCCTCACATCATATCTATCATTTGGCTTTCTCTCGCCTATGATTGTCCTCATTTATGTGAGCCTTTCACACATTTTTTTGCCTTCCCCCTCCATCATTTTCTCAACAAATTGCATATTCATAATCCTTGTATTTTTTCTGATAATTTTAGACATATTTTTTGTCCAATTTGGAGTTAAAATTGATTTTCTATGATTTTTCAAAGTTTCAGCCATTTTCTGTAATTTCTGGAATTATTTAAATCGATTTAAATCCTTTACTGCATCATCCTGGCGCAGTGCTGACGTCAGGGGGCAGCTGACGAGTGGGGCCTTGCTGTCAGCCTCAGTAGGGTTAATCCCTGTTAGATTAAGCTAACAGAGGGGTTTAGGGGGGGTCTAGGGCCCACTTGTCATGGACTCCAGGGGGGATTAGCACGTGGTTAAGGCCCTAATGGCGCCGGCTTGACGCCGGTGGCTCTGGCCACGGCGGCGCCTCGTCGGAATCGGCTACGGGGCACGGGAAGGGGAACGGAGGGAATGGGCGTGCTCCTGGAGGTCGTCCGCGTCGAGTGGTGCCATCAGGGGCTCGGGGGAGGGTCTGGAGCGACGGCGGCGACGAGCTTGGCGGCGACATAACTACGGCGACATCGGGATCACGCTCTGGAGCGCCGTTTTGACCGGGGCTTGGCGCGTTGGATTGCTGCGAGCACCTGGAGCGTTGTAGGCTAGAAGGAGGAGGCGCTGGAGCACGGGAGTGAGCTCTAGGTCATCCATGGAGGTGACCTGCTCGGCTCTCATGGCGGTCGACGGAGGGGGCCCAAATTAAACACGGGGTTTGGGGGGTTTCGAAGAGGGGCTCACCCCGAGGTGATTGGTGAAGACGGCGCGGCCGGAGAGGCAACAATGGCGACGAATTTGGCGGTGATCTTCTCGGCGTCCGGCGAGAACTCGAGGAAGAATCCGGCAGCTCGGGGTCGAATTGGCTCGCGATCTTCCGCACGGTGATGAAGACGAAGGCGGCGAGGAGGAAGGACAGCTTGGTGCGGCCTGGAGGTGACGATGGACACGCGTTCTTCACGGCATGGCGACGGCGGCGCTCGGGTCGTCGTCGGGTTCGTTGCAGGAGCGAGAGGGAGATGCTCTGGAGGGGAGGAATGGAGGCGTGGCACTCGGGTGCGTCTCCAGGGGCGCGTAGAAGGGTCGGGGAGGGCAGGTGGAGGCTGGGGAGACGACGCCGTGCCCGGCTGTCTCGGTGGCATTCCACCGAGCAGCTTGGAGGCGCGGGGAGGAAGACGACAGGGGAGGGGTCCAGGTGGGCTGGACTGGGCCAGAAGAAGTGGGCCTCGCCTAGGCGCCAGGTAATTTTTCTGTTCTTTTCTTTTCTGTTTTCTTTTCTGTAATATGTTGGCCATGCTAAAATAAATAGCCAGGCATTTTTAAAAATGCTGAAACTTTTTATATGGCCTCATATTATAATAGAGTAGCCACTTATAAAGTTTTGCACTTTTTTTAAAATCAAATCATTTGAACTTTAATTCAAATGGGGGTTTAAATTTAATTCCGTGCTCCTGTTTGAATATTTGAAAAATTTATGAGCATGGGGTGGGTCCCACATCACTTAATATGTGATCACACTCATTTATAAGACTTTTCAAAAATGCAAAATGAATTTTTGGAGAAACTTTTTATCTGGCCTTTTGAATTAATTCATCTGGGGGGTGTTCTCTCTCCCATTTTGATTTCTTTTTGAAATTTGTATCATGATGCAAAGGCCTAAGCTTACCCTAGCACATACCTAACTTGGGGTTGTGACACAGCGAGAGCTCTTGCACCTTTATGTTCTTATGTTGCTTGTTTCAATGCTAATATAGACTCTTGCCTGTTATGACTTGAATTGACTTACATGCCTTGATTGCTTTACTTAAAATTTCTTATATGGTTGGTAGCATGTCACCACATAAATTATGCTTGTTATCATTTACCTACTCGAGGACGAGCAGGAATTAAGCTTGGGGATGTTGATACGTCCAAAACGTATCTATAATTTCTTCTTGCTCCATGCATCTTTTGTGTGATATTGCTATGATATTGATGCAGTTCCATACACTTTGGATCATATTTGGGCTAACCTATTAACTCAGTGCACCCTAGTGCCAGCTCCTGTTTTCTGTTGTTTTTGTATTTCAGGTTTTCCCATTACTTAAAGTGCCAGAAAAATTCTGGGAAAATATAGGAAAAATAAGCGTAGAGGAAGCTTCAGAAAGAGACCAAGTGGGGCCAGAGGGGAGCCAGGGGTGGACCAGGCGGCCACCTGGCGCGGCCACCCCCTAGGCCGCGCCAGGGGGGCGCCAGGGGCCCCTGGTCCACCTCTTGCTGCTCCCTTCGCCTATATATCTCTCTCGTCCCGAAACCCTCGAGAACGGAACCCTTTTTCGTGATCTCTCCTCTGTTCCGCCGCCGCAGCGCTTCCAAGATCGGGAGCACCAGGAGCCCTCTTCCTTTCTTTGTAGCATAGTTAGAATTGGTTTGCGCACATAATCCTGTCAATTGCCTAGTTGTAATTTGTTTACCTCGCATGGTATTTTATCGTCTTTTGGGAGAGAGACATCAATAGTGAACATCATGGGACCCCGGTCCATATTTCCACCACTGTTTACACCCGCTATTTATTTTCTTCTTTATTTCCTTTTCTGTTGCTATCGCTATCATTATTATCTCGTGCGTTTGATTCTTTGTAAACAACAAGGCCGGAGGGATTGACAACCTCTCTGTACTCGTTGGGAGCAAAGTTATCTGTTGTGTGTGCAGGTCCACGTCAATCGCCTAATTGCTGGCGCCGTTGTCACCTTCCTGTCGTTGTCGCAGTCCTACTGGAGACAAACCTTGGTATCTTCACCGAGGGAAATTTGCTGCTGTCTTCATCTCAACCTTCCACTTTGGGTAACCAACGAGGGGCGAGAAGCCATCAGTCCTTTATCAAAAATTACAAAAAAATCTGCCACACTTGCTGCTACTATGGGTTCCACTGAAAACACCAAGTTGTGTGACTTCACTAGTCACAACAACAAAAACTTTATCTGCAATCCTATTGCCACACATGCCACTTCAGCTACCTCTTATGAAATTAAACAAGCCGGTGATGAAGTCCATACCGACTTTGTCCCATTTCCACACAGGAATAGGCAAAGGTTGAAGTGTACCAGCAGGTCTTTGATGTTCTGCTTTGATGCGACGACAAACATCACATTCAACAACAAATCGAGCAATGTCTCTCTTCATCCGGGTCCACCAAAATCTCTGGCGTAGATCTCGGTACATTTTTGTGCTACCGGGATGAATCGAGAGGGGTGTGTCATGGGCTTCTTTGAGGATAAGTTGCCTTAGTTCCCTATTCTTAGGTAGTACCAAACAATTTCCAAAGAATACCGTTCCTTTACTATCTGCGGAGAAACATTTAGCAACTCCGCTAGCAATGTTCTCCTTGATCCGGCGAACACCTCGTGCACGCCCTTGGGCAACTATGATTTGATACTCAAGGGTTGGTTTTGCCACCAAGTTGAAAAGAGATCCACGGGGAACAATCTCGAGATTAAGCTTTCGAAATTCCTCGTGAAGAAGTGGTTGATACTGTTGTAACATGAGGTTGTTACAATACGACTTACGACTTAGTGCATCAGCCATGACATTGGCCTTGCCTGGGGTGTAAGAAATTCCTACGTCGTAATCTTTTATCAACTCAATCCAGCATCTTTGCCTGAGATTAAGATCTGGTTGGGTGAAAATGTATTTGAGGCTTTGGTGGTCGGAATAGATCTCACAACGATTACCAAGGAGGTAATGTCGCCAAGTTGTTAGGGCATGAACTACGGCAGCGAGTTCAAGGTCATGGGTAGGATAGTTCTCTTCATGTGGCTGCAACTGGTGTGAAGCATAAGCTACCACATGTCGATCTTGCATAAGTATGCATCCTAACCCTTGCCGTGAAGCATCACAATAGATCTCGAAATCCTTTTTGGTGTCTGGAGGTGCAAGTACGGGTGCAGAAGTCAATCTTCTTTTTAGCTCTTGAAAGCTTTCCTCGCACTTGGAAGTCCATAGGAATTTCTTATCTTTCTTGAGAAGTTCAGTAAGAGGCTTTGCAACTTTAGAGAAGTTCTCGACGAAGCGGCGGCAATAGCTGGCTAGGTCAAGAAAACTCCTTACTTGCTTAACCAATTCAGGTGGAGTCCAGTCAAGGACAGCCTGAACTCTCTCGGGATTCACACCAATGCCTTTTGCAGAAATCACTTGGCCTAAGTAGGTCACTTCTGGTAGCCAAAATTCACACTTGGAGAATTTAGCATGCAGGCGATGCTCTCTAAGTTTCATCAATACCAGCCTTAGGTGTTCGGCATGTTCTTCTTCTTTCTTCGAGTAGATGAGAATGTCATCAAGATAAACTACAACAAATTTATCTAGGTACTCCATGAAGATCGAATTCATCATGCGTGAGAAAGTGGCGGGGGCATTGGTTAAACCAAAGGACATGACGGTGTACTCGTAAAGACCATATCGAGTAGTAAAAGCCGTTTTTGGGATGTCCTCGTTTCGGATTTTGATTTGATGATAACCTAATCTCAATTCCATCTTGGAGAAGATAGAGGATCCTGCAAGTTGATCATAAAGATCATTGATCCTGGGCAATGGGTACTTGTTCTTTATCGTCGCTAAATTTAGCGGGCGATTGTCTACGCACATCCTTTCTGTTCCATCTTTCTTTGTTACGAACAGAACGGGGAAACCCCATGGCGATGAGCTAGGGCGGATGAAGCCTTTTTCCAACAAAGCTTCCAGTTGGGTTTTAAGCTCAGCTAACTCACGTGGGGCCATTTTGTATGGGCGTCTGGAAATTGGTGCGGTTCCTGGGGAAATATCCACTATGAACTCTACACATCTGTCGGGTGGCATGCCCGGCAGCTCTTCAGGAAAGACATCCGGGAAGTCACGAACCACCGGAACATCTTCAAGGTCGGGAAGGGGAAGCACATTCAAAGAATGCACCAGGGTTCTTGTGCTGGGTGAGGAGTAAGCTATTGTCTGGCCTGAAGGATGTGTAAGTCTAATTGACTTCGATTTACAATCAAGAAAAGCATGTTGTCTTGATAACCAATCCATACCAAGGATGACATCAATGTCTGAGGACTTGAGGGCTATGAGTGAAGCAAGGAATACCAAAGCCTCAATTGCAATTTGATTGCCATGGCTTACTCTATTAGTTTGCCATTTGGAACCAGGAGTTTGAATGATCATAGGGGTCAACATTTCTTCAAAGGATACATCAAGCCGAAGTGCATAACTCTCCGACATGAATGAGTGAGAAGCTCCTGGATCGAAAAGGACAGAAGTGGGAACAAAATTGACTAGGAGTGTACCAAGAATGACGTCAGAAGTACTATCAGTTTCCTCAGCTGAGATTTGGTTCAAACGTCCAAGATTTTCTAAGGTGGATGGCTTGGAAGTGGAAACCTTCGGGGGTGGCTTGGCACGAACAGTGGGGTTCCCTTTGGCATGGGGTGGAGCATTTTGATTGACGGGGCACTCACGAGAGTAGTGACCAGGCTGGCCACATCTGAAGCAGGCTCCAAAGATAGTGCGGGGAGCTGGGTTGTTTGGTGGAGCTGGTGGACGAGGCGGCACAAAGGATGGCCTTGGTGGGTTGTTTTGGTAGATCAAAATGTTCGGAATCTAGATCATGCGTTTCTGAGGGCGTGAACTGGAAGAAAGGGCAAGCTCAAGAGCATGCTTGCGAGACTTCTCGAAAAATTCATTGCCATGCTCAGCTCTGAAGGATTTGTTGACTAAATCCCCAAAGGTGGCAAACTCAAGGAGGTTGAGATCATGACGAAGGATGGGGCTAAGTCCCTTGCGGAATCTTGCCTACTTTCTGGCATCGGTGGTGATCTCATCTTGGGCATATCGAGCAAGACGGTTGAACTCCCTCACAATCTCATGAATGGACATCTCTTGTTGATTCAGATTGCAGAACTCTTCCTTCTTGCGCTCCATCAACTCATCCAGAATGTGGTACCCTCGAAAGGCAACACAGTACTCCTGCCAAGTCACTACGTGACTATCTGGCTGCATTGCAACATAGTTCTCCCACCATTGAAGAGCAGCACCTTCCAAGAAGTATACAGCGAAAATAACTCGGTCATCGGGAGCAACATGTGTTGTATCAAGCTTATGCTCGATGGAACGGAGCCAATCATCAGCTTCAAGGGGCTCAGAAGAACATCGGAATACCGGGGGCTTGAGGAGGATGAAGTCCTGAATGCTCACAACCACATTGCAATGACGTGAGGTATTCTGCTCGATGAGCTCCAGAAGGCGTGTTTGATCACGTCTATTCCGCTCGGCTTCCATCATGATTTCCGCCACAGAAGGCGGGGTTGGAGGTTCATCATCATTTCGATTCCGATCACGGTCTCGATTCCGAAGAACAACACTACGAGTTCCACCTGACATCCTGTGTGATAAAAATCAACAATCAGAATAGTTTGTACGATGGAGGCAATGATAAAAGGATATGATTTAGGAGGAAAGGATAATAATGCGAAGGCAATGACTCAAAGAAACACGGATCAACTCCGGCAGCATAACGGCTACACCGGGATGGAAAATGAAACAACCTCGAAGAAATTAGACAGAACTTCTTCAAGGAACTCAAAACACAGAGACTCTGGACAACCACAACCATCCTACGGCTATAAGGAGTTAAACAACGAGATGTTCTAGTAAGACATAGATGAGCCTAGTCCTATCTTCCCGCAGAAAAGGTAAGGGTGACTCAGAACTCAGATCGATGAGGGTAAGGAGAAAAAGAAGCCTTACGTTGTTTCCTTATATACCCATAGTAACTATATAACTACAACAAGCTAGACTCGACTTCGGCCAAGGCTGATAATCCTACAGTCAGTCCTGCTCTGATACCAAGTCTGTCGGGACCCGGGGTTAGCGTATGCAAGTCCCGCTACGACATAGTCATATGGAGAGCCGAGAACCGTACCCACTTGTCTAAGCAGACAAGGCCAAGCACAGAACGTTCTCGAAAAGCATCGTACGTGAGGGGTATCCCATCCAGGCCGGATCAACTGAGATGGGTCCTCATCGTCCGCACACAAGTCTAAATGATATGGGTGATGAACTCCCATATTCATAGACAAGTCGCCTCAACCATACTATCGACTATCTCATAACTCTTACATAGACTTACTCCAGTCCGATCACTTAGTCGAGGTCTAGGGCGGGCTCGATCATACATCAAAGTGTGCACGAGACGTAGTCTCAAGCAATCGCATCGCGATGCCCCAAGCTGCGCACATCTAAGGGCCACTTGGTGTATGAAAGGCCGCCAGCCAGATGACAACTAAGGTCTCGAAAACCCATACAAATACATGCATGTTATAAACATACACGCAACACACATGCCTTGTATGAACAGCAGGTATCATTGCAATTCTCTACAAAATATATACTTTATTGATAACTCTTACAGAGTGCACACAGAGATCACAAGCATGTGATCCAACATTACAACAGACAAGCGGAAGAAAAGTAGGTCTGAGTACAGACAAGTTTAAAAAATGGCTTAGAGAAGCCTCATCTAAAAACAAGCCCTCCACGAGGGAACCAGTCGTCTGACTGGGACTACACTAGCTTGGTCTTGGTCTGAGTCTTCATTCTTCGAGCTTCGGTTAGAAGCCACCATCGGGGTCGATGGGTTCATCTAAAACATAGAATAAGCAAACGTGAGTACAAAGTCGTACTCAGCAAGACTTACGTAGGAGCTATACTACTCATGCACATTTATCAAGGTAAAGGGAGGTGGGGTTTCACTTGTAGAAGTGCCAGCTTTGACTTGGCTAGTCCTGAACTACGAGTACCAGACTTGAGGTAAGAAGCTTACACGAGTCCACTACATCTCCAACCAATACACCACTATGGTTACTTCCTCGACTTCCCCACGAGAAGCACACCATAGCAGTCACGCTTATCTTGGTGTGTTTTAGAAGTATCCAGTTCAAGTTATCTAATAATCAAGCTAAGCTTTCCAAGCAGTCCTTAACCGCGGACGCGGCTATTCGAATAGTTTTGTTAACCCTGCAGGGGTGTACCGCTACACACACGTGTCATCAGTTACCGCCTTTTGCTTGTCACCGTTCAAGAGGTGACAGCGAGGATGCCACCACAACACTTCGCCCACAGCTCCATTCTAGTCCAGAGAGTCGCCTATCTAAGGGGCATCCGTATGGAAGTCCGGCCGAGGTTCCAGTACAGCCTCAAACGATGTGTGCAGGGTCCCAAACCGGTCTTGAAAAGCCGTTCATCCACTTCGCAGACCGTGCCACAGCCCTACCAGAACTCCGAACTACTGCGACTTCTGGGGTTCGAACGGGGTGAGGTACTAGGATGAGAGGGGTCAGTGAGCCCAATGTGTGGTTGTACTCTTCTTCTTGGATCACCACACAAGAACTCGGACTTAAGGCGGTGTTCAACGAGACAACCCACTGTATACTCCTACACAGCCTCTCATCGTTCACCTTGTATTAGGGTAGATTCACCAACACATTTCACTTTCATCAACACCATGTTTATCATCATCCCAACTCACATCATAAGCAACCTCATTGTACCACTAAGCATGCAATAAGCAGTAACAGTTGCAGGGGTCACATGATATCAACCAACTCCTACATCTGCTAGGATTGTGGTTTGCTTACTACTGTGACAAGATGATAGGTCATGCAAAGGATATGGGTTCAACTATGCGATAGAAACGTTATCATGGTGATCATCCTAAACAATGAATAAGCGAGACATGAGAGGGAAGTGGGATTTTATCCACATGATCAATGGGGGTTTGCTTGCCTTGCTGACGAGGTTCAGTCACGGGGTCTTCAACGAAGGGGGTGATCTCGAGTTCCGGCTCCACTTCTATCAGAAACATGACAATCATAGGATCAACATAGTGTACAATGCACAATCACATGAATAAGATTGTAATGGTGATGTTCAAGGTACTGATGTGTTGAGCATTCCATTTAAAAGGAGTATATTGCATTTGAAATGCAAATTCAAACTCCAGTTGATTTATCGATGAATTTCCAATGCATTTGAATGCATGAAAGTTCATTTGAAAATGTTGATCTTGAAGTGATGTGGTATACTTGAAGTAATGTCTCTGATGTGTGGATGAATCCATTGGAATTAAGAGTGTTGCAAAATCATTCACAAAATCACTCCAAATTTGAATTTGAAAAAGATCCATATGCATGTCTGCTACTGTTCACCCATTTTAAAATGGTCAAACATGAAAACAAATTGCATATTCATAATCCTTGTATTTTTTTGATAATTTTAGACATATTATTTGTCCAATTTGGAGTTAAAATGGATTTTCTATGATTTTTCAAAGTTTCAGCCATTTTCTGTAATTTCTGGAATTATATAAATCGATTTAAATCCTTTACTGCATCAGCCTGGCGCAGTGCTGACGTCAGGGGGCAGCTGACGAGTGGGGCCCTGCTGTCAGCTTCAGTGGGGTTAATCCCTGTTAGATTAAGCTAACAGAGGGGTTTAGGGGGGGTCTAGGGCCCACTTGTCATGGACTCCAGGGGGGGATTAGCATGTGGTTAAGGCCCTAATGGCACCGGCTTGACGCCGGTGGCTCTGGCCACGGCAGCGCCTCGCCGGAATCGGCTACGGGGCACGAGAAGGGGAACAGAGGGCATGTGCGTGCTCCTGGAGGTCGTCCGCGTCGAGTGGTGCCATCAGGGGCTCGGGGGAGGGTCTGGAGTGACGGCGGCGACGAGCTTGGCGGCGACAGAACTACGGCGACATCGGGATCGCGCTCTGGAGCGCTGTTTTGACCGGGGCTTGGCGCGTTGGATTGCTGCGAGCACATGGAGCGTTGTAGGCTAGAAGGAGGAGGCGCTGGAGCACGGGAGTGAGCTCTAGGTCATCCATGGCGGTGACCTGCTCGGCTCTCATGGCGGTCAACGGAGGGGGCCCAAATTAAACACGGGGTTTGGGGGGTTTCGAAGAGGGGCACACCCCGAAGTGATTGGTGAAGACGGCGCGGCCGGAGAGGCAACAATGGCGACGAATTTGGCGGTGATCTTCTCGGCGTCCGGCGAGAACTCGAGGAAGAATCCGGCGGCTCGGGGTCGAATTGGCTCGCGATCTGCCGCACGGTGATGAAGACGAAGGCGGCGAGGAGGAAGGACAGCTTGGTGCGGCCTGGAGGTGACGATGGCCACGCGTTCTTCACTGCATGGCGACGGCGGCGCTCGGGTCGTCGTCGGGTTCGTTGCAGGAGCGAGAGGGAGAGGCTCTGGAGGGGAGGAATGGAGGCGTGGCACTCGGGTGCGTCTCCAGGGGCGCGTAGAAGGGTCGGGGAGGGCAGGTGGAGGCTGGGGAGACGACGCCGTGCCCGGCTGTCTCGGTGGCATTCCACCGAGCAGCTTGGAGGCGCGGGGAGGAAGACGACAGGGGAGGGGTCCAGGTGGGCTGGACTGGGCCAGAAGAAGTGGGCCTCGCCTAGGCGCCAGGTAATTTTTCTGTTCTTTTCTTTTCTGTTTTCTTTTCTGTAATATGTTGGCCATGCTAAAATAAATAGCCAGGCATTTTTAAAAATGCTGAAACTTTTTATATGGCCTCATATTATAATAGAGTAGCCACTTATAAAGTTTTGCACTTTTTTTAAAATCAAATCATTTGAACTTTAATTCAAATGGGGGTTTAAATTTAATTCCGTGCTCCTGTTTGAATATTTGAAAAATTTATGAGCATGGGGTGGGTCCCACATCACTTAATATGTGATCACACTCATTTATAAGACTTTTCAAAAATGCAAAATGAATTTTTGGAGAAACTTTTTATCTGGCCTTTTGAATTAATTCATCTGGGGGGTGTTCTCTCTCCCATTTTGATTTCTTTTTGAAATTTGTATCATGATGCAAAGGCCTAAGCTTACCCTAGCACATACCTAACTTGGGGTTGTGACACAGCGAGAGCTCTTGCACCTTTATGTTCTTATGTTGCTTGTTTCAATGCTAATATAGACTCTTGCCTGTTATGACTTGAATTGACTTACATGCCTTGATTGCTTTACTTAAAATTTCTTATATGGTTGGTAGCATGTCACCACATAAATTATGCTTGTTATCATTTACCTACTCGAGGACGAGCAGGAATTAAGCTTGGGGATGTTGATACGTCCAAAACGTATCTATAATTTCTTCTTGCTCCATGCATCTTTTGTGTGATATTGCTATGATATTGATGCAGTTCCATACACTTTGGATCATATTTGGGCTAACCTATTAACTCAGTGCACCCTAGTGCCAGCTCCTGTTTTCTGTTGTTTTTGTATTTCAGGTTTTCCCATTACTTAAAGTGCCAGAAAAATTCTGGGAAAATATAGGAAAAATAAGCGTAGAGGAAGCTTCAGAAAGAGACCAAGTGGGGCCAGAGGGGAGCCAGGGGTGGACCAGGCGGCCACCTGGCGCGGCCACCCCCTAGGCCGCGCCAGGGGGGCGCCAGGGGCCCCTGGTCCACCTCTTGCTGCTCCCTTCGCCTATATATCTCTCTCGTCCCGAAACCCTCGAGAACGGAACCCTTTTTCGTGATCTCTCCTCTGTTCCGCCGCCGCAGCGCTTCCAAGATCGGGAGCACCAGGAGCCCTCTTCCTTTCTTTGTAGCATAGTTAGAATTGGTTTGCGCACATAATCCTGTCAATTGCCTAGTTGTAATTTGTTTACCTCGCATGGTATTTTATCGTCTTTTGGGAGAGAGACATCAATAGTGAACATCATGGGACCCCGGTCCATATTTCCACCACTGTTTACACCCGCTATTTATTTTCTTCTTTATTTCCTTTTCTGTTGCTATCGCTATCATTATTATCTCGTGCGTTTGATTCTTTGTAAACAACAAGGCCGGAGGGATTGACAACCTCTCTGTACTCGTTGGGAGCAAAGTTATCTGTTGTGTGTGCAGGTCCACGTCAATCGCCTAATTGCTGGCGCCGTTGTCACCTTCCTGTCGTTGTCGCAGTCCTACTGGAGACAAACCTTGGTATCTTCACCGAGGGAAATTTGCTGCTGTCTTCATCTCAACCTTCCACTTTGGGTAACCAACGAGGGGCGAGAAGCCATCAGTCCTTTATCAAAAATTACAAAAAAATCTGCCACACTTGCTGCTACTATGGGTTCCACTGAAAACACCAAGTTGTGTGACTTCACTAGTCACAACAACAAACACTTTATCTGCAATCCTATTGCCACACATGCCACTTCAGCTACCTCTTATGAAATTAAACCTGCTTTGGTAAACCTTGTTATGAGAGTTCAATTCTCTGGTGCTGGAGATGATGATGCTTTACACTAGAATAATTTTGTTGAGCTCTGAGATATGCAAAAGTATAAAGAAGTGGAAGGTGATGTTGTTAAGCTCAAGATTTTTCCTTTCTCTTTGAGGGACAGAGCTAAAATCTGGTTTAAATCTTTGCTTAGGAATAGCATAGATTCTTGGGATAAGTGCAAAGATGCTTTTATTGGGAAGTATTACCCACCTCCTAAAATTATCCAATTGTGGAGTAAAATTATGAATTTTAGGCAATTGGATAACGAACACGGTGCCCAAGCTTGGGAACGTATGAAATCTCTTGTTAAGAAATGCCCTGCACATGGTTTGACTACCTGGATGGTTATCCAGACTTTTTATGCAAGCTTGAACTTTGCCTCGCGGAACTTGTTAGATTCGGCCGCGGGAGGAACCTTTATGTCAACTACACTTGGTGCTTCCACAAAACTTCTCGATGAGATGATGACCAACTATTCCCAATGGCACACCGAACGCGCTCCAACAGGTAGGAAGGTAAACTCTGTCGAGGAGATTACCTCCCTAAATGAAAAAGTTGACTTAATTATGTCTCTACTTACCAAGAAACCCTCTATTGATCATCATGTTGTTCCTTTAAATTATTTGGTTGCTCAGGAACAAGTAGATGTGAACTTTATTGCTAGAAACAACTTTAACAATAATGCTTATAGGAGTAATTTTGCTAGCAATCCTAGACAGTTTCCATCCAATTATGGGAACAACAACACCTATCCTGGCAACAACTCCTACAACCCTACTTACAAGGAAAGAGACCTACATAGCCATGATAAATTGGTATAAATAGAGAAGGCTACTAAGAACTATATGCACACCCAGTTTGAACAAAACAAAGTCTTCTCTAAGAAAATAGGTGAGCACACTGTCATTCTGCAAAACATTAGTGAACAACTTGAGAGCCTGAACAGTAAGATCTCTAATCTCCAGGCTAGACTTACCGCTACTGAAACCCATGTTTCAAATATGTCCCACACCCAATCTACTTTGATAAATCAAATGGCAGCCAAACCAGAAGTTATCCCTATGGAAGATGATAGAATTAAGAGCCTTCCTACACACCACACAGTTGCTACTATCCAAATTGTTGAGGACACTGAAACTATTAGCACCCAATGCACTCCCGGTCCCATTGGACCTATTAATGGTCATGCTAATACCTCAACCGTAGAAGAAGAAACTCCTATGAACATAGAGGGTTTCAAACAAGTGATCCTAGATGACACTACTACCACCTTTGATAGTAGTGATATTGATTCTGATAGTTGCACCCTCTCAGAAGTTATTAGCTTGTTACACAAAATGTCTAGGGACCCCACACTAGCACACTTAATCTTGCCTTCACGGAGCATATCACAAATGCTCTCATCAAAGCTACAAAGGATAAGCTTAGGATAAAAGCCTCCATACCTAGGAAGCTAGATGATGGTTGGGACCCTATGATAAAAATTAAATTAAATTAAATAACTTCGCCTGCTATGCTTTATGTGATGTTGGAGCTATTACTTCCATCATCCCCAAAAGAATGTATGATATGTTTGAATTGAAACGTTTTGATTCTTATTCTTTTGGTGTTCGTCTTGTTGATTCTTCCTTAAAGAAACCTTTGGGGAAGATCGATGATGCTCTTATCATTGTCAATGACAATTATGTTCCCGTTGATTTTATGATTATGGATATAGAGTGTGAACCTATATGTCCAATTATTTTGGGACGCCCTTTTCTTTGCACCGTTGGTGCCTATATTGACATGAAAGAGGGGAATATAAAATTTCAATTCTCTCTCAAAAAGGGGATGGAACACTTCCCTAGAAATAAAATCAAGTTACCATTTGAGTCCGTTACACGGGTTAGCTATTCTCTTTCTCTTGATAAAACTTGATTCTTCTTTTGCCTTATGCCTAGCTTAAAGGCGTAAAAGAAAGCGCTTGTTGGGAGGCAACCCAAGATATTTTTACTTCTATTCTTAGTGGTCTTGATGATTGTTACTACTGTAGCAACATCTTTGTATCTTTATTTTCAAGCTTTGTGCTAAGATATAGCCTCTTATGATAAGGGAAGGAAAAGTTGTGACATGTTGTCCAGAAAACAGATTCTGTCTACTTGACGGAAAAACTCGGAGAAAATCACCAGTTCATATTTTTAGCTGAATTTTTTACACAGTGTGCTCTATACAATTTCGGAACTTTCGTATGTTCTGAGTTTTTTTATTTTAGTTGAAGAAGTGCCCCGAAAAAATTCTATACTACCTGTTGATCTGTTTTTCATAGATTCTGCCACGTTTTTCCTCTCCTTACTTTTCCAAACCTTAAGCTTGCTTTTTCTTTTCAAAAACCTTTTGGAAATCTTGAGAAATAGTAGCTATTCAATAATATCTTTATATCCAGTGGGGAAAAATTATTTTATTAAGGGTACTGACCTCTCTAATCAGCTTATGATGAGTTATGTATGAAGGGAGTTTTCAAGTGTGCGAGGGAAGATGATGAAAGAAGATCCGGGAGTGTCAAACGCTCAAACTTGGAGATGCCCCCATGCATCCCCAATAAATATTCAAGTAGACTCAAGCATCTAAGCTTGGGGATGCCCTCGTGCATCCCCTTCTCCATCAACAATCATCAGTCCGTCCTTCGTCTCACTATATTTTTATCACTTCATGCGTTATGTGCTATGCTTGGAGCGTCTCACTCTTAGGTTTACTTTTTTGTTTTCTTTAGCTTTTCTTGATTTTCATAACAAGTTAGACCCCAGCTTACCATGTGTGGGAGACAAACACGCTCCACTTTCAAAATCTAGAACACATCATAGGATTTTTCATGCTTATCTTTTTACTGTTGTGTGTTCTTTATCTTTTCTTTGCTACTGCCATGTTTAGTTTTAGTCTTAGTTTGTCTTTAGAAAGATCCTTGGATTTTGTTTAGTTTGTTGCTGGAACTCTCTTTAGTTTTCATGTTTATCTTGTTAAGAGAGTTGGTTGTTGCACTGAGTTGTGTCTTGTCTTGAGAGTAGGTAATTGAGGTTGCTATTTAATTTTAGTAGTAACTTCCAATAGTTTTGAGGCATTGATATGAGTAATGTTTGAACTTTTGGTGTCAAGAGCTCTAGCCTATTAGTGGTAGGTGTCGTAGTTTGGGAAATCCGTGTTTATTTCAAAACCTACAAAACTAGTTGAGAACTCTGGCTACTAGATGGATCACTATATTTGGAGGGATCGAATATTAGAGTACACTCACGTACCATGAGTCGAGGATGCGCAAGTATAACCAAATCCCCATACACTCCTCCTTGGGGTACTTGTATCTTTTTAAAACTCCTTATTAGATTGAGAGTTACCGATAATAAGTGCATGAGTTCTTCGGACTAATGTAAGTATTGAAAGTTGACACTTCCACCTCCTCATATTTTGCTAGCCTGTCCCGTGCCGTGCATTGCCTTCTTCTCACTCCAAGAGTTCGCGTCCACCTACGCCGGTTCATCCAAACCCTTGGCAAGATACGCTCTGTCATCATAAACCTCCCGATATCTTTCCTCAAAACAGTCACCATACCTACCTATCAAGGCATTTCCATAGCCTTTCTGAGATATATTTCCATGCAACATCCACCTCTTCATGACTTGATCTTCATGTCATACATGTTCATTGCTACACTGGCAGCGACATACCCATTGCATACATCATGATAGCTACATCTTCTTTATTATTTGAGTACCTTGTAAAGTGTGAAAGATCTTCTATACCCTCTTGTAAATTACAGTGTTGCCCTTAAGTGAGGAAAATATCCCAAAGTGGACAAAATAAAAGATCCCAAAGAGGACAAATGAGATTTAAATATAAAGAGCCATTGAGGCCACCAAAAAAATAAAAAAATAAAAAAAGGATAAAAAGAAAATAAAAAGAGAGAAAGGGGCAACACTACTATCCTTTTGAAAGATCCACACTAGTACTCCCTCTTATCCTTGTACTCCATAGAGATGATCATACATGCATATAGCTATGTGGGGACCTTCACACTATAGAACTTGGCTTGCATATTCCAAGGATGAGCCTCCTCAAAAGAGCTCTAGGTCTTCATGAGCGAGCAAGTTAGACGCACCCCCACTAGTTCCATTTGAGAGCTTTTCTTAGCTCTTATGTGCATCAGTTGCATGGCAATCCCTACTCCTCAAATCATATCTATAATTTGGCCTTCTCGCCTATGATTGTCCTCATTGATGGAGCCCTTCTCACCTTTTTTTCTTCCTCCTCCACCATATTTCTATCTTTGCCATCCTAAGTGTCAACTTTCGTGCTTACGCTCATCCATTGCATAAGTGCTCAAATATCGAAAAGGAGTGGATCAAATTGACTTGTACCTGGCTAGTGGTCTGGGGACGAGTCAAGATAAGATTCCAAATAAGACCAAGTATGAAAATTTAGTAGATTGAGTTCTCAACAAAAAATACTCTTTTTTCTCGTATTCCATATCCCCTTCTTGCACGCTGATACGTCCAAAACGTATCTATAATTTTTGCTTGCTCCATGCCTCTTTTGTGTGATATTGCTATGATCTTGATGAACTTCCATACACTTCTGATCATATTTGGACTAACCTATTAACTCAGTGCACCCCAGTGCCAGTTCCTGTTTTCTGTTGTTTTTCTATTTCAGGTTTCCCCCATATTAAAAGTGCTCCAAAAATTCGGGATAAATCCAATAAAAAACCAGCGTACAGGAAGCCTCCGGAATCACCGAGGGGGGGGGGCAGAGGGGACCCACCAGGGCCCCAGGCGCCCTCTCGGCGCGCCCCAGCGTGGGGCCGCGCCAGGGGGCCGCCTGGACCCCCGGTGGACCCCTGGCTGCCCCCTTCGCCTATTTCTTCCCCGTGACGCAAAAAACTGAGACGGGAACCCTTTTCGCGATCTCTCCTCTGTTCCGCCGCCGCATCGCTTCCAAGATCGGGAGCACCAGAAGACTTCTTCCCGGCACCCTGCCGGAGGGAGGAATCACCTCCGGGAGCTTCTCCACCACCATGGATGCTTCCCGGATGAACCGTGAGTAGTCCACCTTGGACCATGGGTCTATGATCAGTAGCTATGTGATGTTCTCCTCCCCTCTTTGTTTTTCATGGATTAGACGCCGTGAGCTGCCATACATGATCGAGGCACATATGTAATATTTCTGCTGTCGCTATGCTGAGTTTGCTGGGATCCGATGGATTATGAGATTATGTTCAGATTGTGTTTGAGTTACATATTTGATTCTCCTCTTTTATATTTATGTTCTTGAGTAATTCTTGCATGTTCTCCGTTGTTGTTTATTGCTTTGGCCAAGTAGTAGGTAGTGAATCCAAGAGGGAGCGTTAGGCATGATTGTGGGTTCATGCCCCCTGATGACTAGCTTGAGTGACAGAAACATGATTCTAGGGGATGTGTTATTGCCACAAGGGGGAAAACAACGGTGCGTGTAAACGCGTTTGCAAGGATTGTTTACTTTACGCAAAGTTCTTTAATGAAGTTGTCCGTTGCTTTGAGTTTACACTTTGGGTGGGATTCGCAACTTAATATTAGCGAGATGTTCTGGATAGATATCTCAAGGTGGATGATTAGTAGGTAGATGCAGATGGATTTCGGTGTACTTGTCTTGGCGTACCGCCTGTGCTTTTGAGCCTCTTCCTTTCTTTATAGCATAATTAGCATTGGTTTGAGCACATAATCCTGTCAATTACCCAGCTGTAATTTGTTTACCTCGCATGGCTATTTTATCGTCTTTTGGGAGAGAGACATCACTAGTTAACATCATAGGACCCCGGTCCATATTTCCAATACTGTTTGCACCCGCTATCAATTTACTGCTTTATTTACTTTTCCGTTGCTATCACTATCATTATTATCGCGTGCGTTTTATCCTTTGTAAACAACAAGGCCGGAGGGATTGACAACCCCTTTGTACTCGTTGGGAGCAAAGTTATCTATTGTGTGTGCAGGTCCACGACAACCGCCAATCTCTGACGCCGTTGTCACTATCTTGTCGTTATCGGAGTTCTACTGGAGACAAACCTTGGTATCTTCACCGAGGGAAATTGCTGCTACTCTACATCTCAACCTTCCACTTTGGGTAAACCAACGAGGGGCGAGAAGTAAAGTCTCGTGACATCAAAGCAATTTCTGGTGCCGTTGCCGAGGACTCCGCTCTTCAAGATAGGGGAGTTGCACACTATCTTTTATCTTTGCTTTTTAGTCTTGTTAGTTTACCTTTCCATTTTTTGCTTTTGCCTTTGTGTCTTATATGAAAAACCACAAAAATAGTTGCTACCTTTTGCCTTTGTCTTTCTTTGCCTAGTGGTGCTATCCTCACCATGGGTGCTGAACCACCCAAATATGGAAGGATGGACATGTTTCACTTGGATCGTCTTCGATTAATTTGTGCTCGCGCTAAAAACCCAACCGACTTGGTTGAGGGAAAATCATTGGATGATCATGCTCATTATACGCGGTACCAACTATCTCAGAAAGGGAAACACTTATGGGACCAAATACAAACTTCTTATTGCTATGCTGAGTGTTTATGCAAAATTTATGATTTTACTTGATGTTCTAATATAGATCATAAACACCTTCCTTTCCAATGTGAGTTTAATGAAAATGAGATCTTATCTTCTTATGCTAAAGGTGTTTGTGATTACTTTGATGTTGAAAAGATTGAAGAGTTTGTTGTTTTTAAAGGTGCTTATGAGATCGCTTCTTTGATTGAAAAGTATGACGATACTATTTACAAATCTGAAAACTTTGCAGTTCTTGCTTATTGCTTCGAGAATTATACTTCCAATTCTTATATTGAGGATTTAAAAAATAAAATGTTTGCTGCCCTAGAAGAGGCTAATGATTGCTTTGATGAGGAATCCCATGATTCCGAGGACTCACTTGATACTTCCCTTTCTGATGAACTTAATACTTGCTTTGTTGATGGCCTTGATGCCAATATGGATTATTCTTGCGAAGATGAACTTCCTATAGTTCCTTACGTAAAGCATGAAACTGTTGATATTGCACCCACACTTGATGTCCCTATTATCCTTTCGAAATCTTCAAATCCAGAAAATTTTCCTCTTATCAAAGCTCAATGTGATGGGTTGCATTTATCTTATGATCCTAAAAACTGTGTTGAAAACAATACACATGTGCTTGTAGGTCATGAACAATATGATTTATGTGATAGTTACATTCTTGATGTTGTTCATGATACTACTGAAAATTACTTTGAGAGAGGAAAGTATGATTGTAGAAACGTCCATGTTACAAAAACACCTCTCTTTTTGTTGAAAGTTTTAAGTTGTTTTTGTTCCACCTTCCTATGCATGTCATTTTGTGCTTCTTCGATTTATTTTCTTATGAGATGCCTATGCATAGGAAGTGGGTTAGGCTTAAATGTGTTTCATATTTGCTTCCTGATGCTCTCTTTTGCTTCAAAATTCTTATTCTTGTGAGATCATCTCCTATAATCCTTAAGCCTAGCTAATGGCTTTAAACAAGCGCTTTCGGGAGGCAACGCGCAACGAATTTAGGTTTTACCTTTTGTTTTTCTTCTGTTTTTAGTGGTCTTGATGATTTTTACTACTGTAGAAACATCATTGTATCTTTACTTTTCAAGCTTGGTGCCTTTTATAGCCTCATATGACAAGGGAAGTGAAAGTTGTGACATGCTGTCCAGAAAACAGATTCTCTCCTCGTGACTAGAAAAATCAGAGAAAAATCCCAGCTCATCTTTTTGAGCTGAAATTCTTACACAGAGTGCTCTATACAATTACGGAACTTTCGTATGTTCTGAGTTTTCTGATTTGAGTTGCAGAAGTATCCCTAAAAAATTCTTTGCTACCTGCTGGTCTGTTTTTCACAGATTCTGTCCTGTTTTGCCTTTTCTTCATTTTGCAAACCTTAAGCTTGCTTTTTATTTGAAAAAACTTTTTTGCAAGCTTGAGAAACAGTAGCCCTTCAAGAATATCTTTATTTTCAGTAGAGGAAAACTTATTTTATTATGGGTACTAACCTCGCTAATCAGATTATGATGAGTTATGTATGAAGGGAGTTTTCAAGTGTGCGAGGAAAGATGATGAAAGAAGATTAAAAAGTGTCAAGCGTTCAAGCTTGGGGATGCCCCATGCATCCCCAAGAAATATTCAAGGAGACTCAAGCGTCTAAGCTTGGGGATGCCCCCGTGCATCCCCTTCTCCATCAACAATTATCAGTCCGTCTCCCGTTTCACTATATTTTTATCACTTCATGCGTTATGTGCTATGCTTGGAGCGTCTCGCTCTTAGGTTTTATTTTTAGTTTTCTTTAGCTTTGCTTTCTGTTCATAAAAAGTTAGAACCCAGATTTCTTTGTGTGGGAGAGAAACACGCTCCACTTCCAAAATCTAGAACACAACATAGGAGTTTCCATGCTTATCTTTGTTGTGTGTGTTCTTTATATTTTTCATAGCTACTGTCATGTTTTGCTCTTAGTTTTCATGCTTATATTTTCAAAGAGCTTTTGTTTAGTTTGTTGCTGGAACTCTCTTGAGTTTTCATGTTTATCTTGTTTAGAGAGTTTGCTTGTTGCACTGAGTTTTGTGTCTTGACTTGAAGTAGGTAATTGAGGTTGCTATTCTTTTGTAGAAGTAACTTGCAATAGTTTTGAGGTATTGTTTTGAGTAATGTTTGGACTTTTGGTGTCAAGAGCTTTAGCCTATTAGTGATTGATGTCGTATTTTGGGCAATCCGTGTTTATTTTCAAAACTTACAAAATTAGTTGAGAACTTTAGCTACTAGATGGATCACTATTCTTCTGAGGGGTCGAATATTAGAGTACACTCACGTACCATGAGTCGAGGATGCGCAAGGATAACCAAACCACCATAAACTACTCCTCGGGGTACTTGTCTCTTTGTGAAACCTCCTTATTAGATTGAGAGTTACCGATAATAAGTGCATGAGTTCTTCGGACTAATGTGAGTATTCGAAAGTTGACACTTCCACCTTCCCATACTTTTCTAGCCTCTCCTGTGCCCTGCATTGCTTTCTTCTCACTCCGAGAGTTGGCGTCCACCTTTGCCGGTACATCCAAACACTTGGCATGATATGCTCTGTCATCATAAGCCTCCTTATATCCTTGCTCAAAACTCCCACCATACCTACCTACCAAGGCAATTCCATAGCCTTTCCGAGATATATTTCCATGCAACATCCACCTTCTCATGACTTGATCTTCATGTCATACATGCTACTTGCTTGATCGATGAGCCGCATGCTATTTGGGCCTTGCCCTAATCATTGCTACATGACGCGCTAGAATCATTGCATATCCTGCTACACTGGCAAAGGCATACATTTGCATACATCATGATAGTTACATCCTCTTTATGATTTGAGTACCTTGTAAAGTGTGAAAGATCTTCTATACTTTTTGTAATATATAGAGTGTTGCCCCTAAAGTGAGGAAAAGATCCCAAAGTGGAAAAATTAAAAGATCCCAAAGAGGACAAATGAGAGAGAAATAGAAAGAGCCATAGAGGCCACCAAAAAATACAAAAAAATAGAAAAAAGAGAAAAATAAATAAAAAAGAGAGAAGGGGCACACTACTATTCCTTTTGAGAGATCCACAATCGTATCCCCTCTTATATCTTGTACTCCATAGAGATTATCATTCATGCATATATCTATGTGGGGACCTTCACACTATAGAACTTGGCTTGTATATTCCAATGATGAGACTCCTCAAATGAGCTCTTGGTCTTCTTGAGCAAGCAAGTTGGATGCACCCCCACTAGTTCCATTGGAGAGCTTACCTTAGCTCACATGTGCATCCGTTGCATGGCAATCCCTACTCCTCACATCATATCTATCATTTGGCTTTCTCTCGCCTATGATTGTCCTCATTGATGTGAGCCTTTCACACCTTTTTTGTCTTCCTCCTCCACCATATTCTCTCTTTTCCATCCGAAGTGTCAAATTTTTGCTTACGCTCATCCATTGCGTGAGTGCTCAAAATGTCGAAAAGGAGTGGATCATTTTGACTTGTACCTGGATAGTGGTCTGGGGATGAGTCAAGATAAGATTCCAAAGAAGATCAAGTGAGAAACTTTAGTAGATTGAGTTCTCAACATAAAAATACTTTTTCTCTCGTATATCCCTATCCCCTTTCTTGCACGCAAACACCATTTGGGGACATTCGAGTCACGGACAGCGAGAGCTCTTGCACCTTTATGTTCGTATGTTGCTTGTTTCAATGCTAAATATAGACTCTTTCCTGTTATGACTTGAATTGAATTACATGCCTTGATTGCTTTACTTAAAAGTTCTTATATGATTGTTAGCATGTCACCATAGAAATTATGCTTTTATCATTTACCTACTCGAGGACGAGCAGGAATTAAGCTTGGGGATGTTGATACGTCCAAAACTTATCTATAATTTCTTCTTGCTCCATGCCTCTTTTGTGTGATATTGCTATGATATTGATGAACTTCCATACACTTTTGATCATATTTGGACTAACCTATTAACTCAGTGCACCCCAGTGCCAGTTCCTGTTTTCTGATGTTTTTCTATTTCAGGTTTCCCCCATATTAAAAGTGCTCCAAAAATTCGGGAAAAATCCAATAAAAAATCAGCGTACAGGAAGCTTCCAGAATCACCGAGGGGGCGCCAGAGGGGACCTACAAGGGCCCCAGGCGCCCTCCCGGCGCGCCCCAGGGTGGGACCGCGCCAAGGGGCCGCCTGGACCCCTGGTGGAAGCCCTGGCTGCCCCCTTCGCCTATTTATTCCTTGTGACGCAAAAAACCCGAGGCGGGAACCCTTTTTCGCGATCTCTCCTCTGTTCCGCCGCCGCAGCGCTTCCAAGATCGGGATCCCAAGAAGACCTCTTCCCGGCACCCTGTCGGAGGGAGGAATCACCTCCGGGAGCTTCTCCACCACCATGGATGCTTCCCGGATGAACCGTGAGTAGTACACCTTGGACCATGGGTCTATGATCAGTAGCTATGTGCTGTTCTCCTCCCCTCTTTGTTCTTCATGGATTAGACCTCGTGAGCTGCCCTACATGATCGAGGAACATATGTAATATTTCTGCTGGTGCTATGATGAGTTTGCTGGGATCCGATGGATTATGAGATTATGTTCAGATTGTGTTTGAGTTATATATTTGATTCTCCTCTTTAATATTTATGTTCTTGAGTAATTCTTGCATGTTCTCCGTTGTTGTTTATTGCTTTGGCCAAGTAGTAGGTAGTGACTCCAAGAGGGAGCGTTATGCATGATTGTGGGTTCATGCCCCCTGATGACTAGCTTGAGTGACAGAAACATGAGTCTAGGGGATGTGTTGTTGCCACAAGGGGGAAAACAACGGTGCTTGTACTTGCTGGTGCAAGGATTCTTTACTTTACGCAAAGTTCTTTAATGCAGCTGTCCGTTGCTTTGAGTTTACACTTTGGGTGGGATTCACAACTTAATACCAGCGAGATGTTCTGGATAGATATCTCAAGGTGGATGATTAGTAGGTAGATGCAGATGGATTTCGGTCTACTTGTCTTGGCGTACCGCCCGTGCTTTTGAGCCTCTTCCTTTCTTTATAGAATAATTAGCATTGGTTTGCGCACATAATCCTATCAACTTTCCAGCTTTAATTTGTGTACCTCTCAAGGCTATTTACTTTTCCGTTGCTATCACTGTCATTATTATCCCTTGCGTTTTATCCTTTGTAAACAACAAGGCCGGACGAATTGACAACCCCTTTGTACTCGTTGGGAGCAAAGTTATCTGTTGTGTGTGAAGGTCCACGACGACCGCCAATCTCTAGCGCCATTGTAACTATCTTCACCGAGGGAAATTGCCGCTACTCTACATCTCAACCTTCCACTTTGGGTAAACCAATGAGGGGCGAGAAGTAAAGTCTCGTGACATCACACGCAAACACCATTTGGAGACATTCGAGTCATGGACAGCAAGAGCTTTTGCACCTAATGTTCTTTCGTTGCTTGTTTCAATGCTAATATAGAGTCTTGCATGTTATGACTTGAATTGAATCACATACCTTGATTTCTTTACTTTCAAAGTTCTTATATGGTTGCTAGCATGTCACCACAGAAATTATGCTTGTTATCATCACCTACTCGAGGAAGAGCAGGAATTAAGCTTGGGGATGTTGATACGTCACAAACGTATATATAATTTCTTCTTGCTCCATGCATGTTTTGTGTGATATTTTATGATCTAATTACACTTTCATACACTTTTGATCATATTTTTACTAACTTATTAACTCAGTGCACCCCAGTGCCAGTTTCTGTTTTCTGTTGTTTTTCTATTTTAGCCTTCCCCCATATAAAAAGTTCTCCAAAAAATTCGGGAAAATCAGATAAAATCAGCGTGAAGGAACCTTCCGGAGTCCCGAAGGGGGCCCAGGTGGGACCCACCAGGGCCCCAGGCGACCACCTGGCGCGACCTTGGACTTGGCCGCACCAAGGGGGCGCCTAGACCCCCGGTGCCCCCCCTGGTTTCCCCCTTTGCCTATTTATTTCCCGTGACGTGAAACTTCCGAAGACAGAACCCTTTTTCACGATCTCGCCTCTGTTCCGCCGCCGCCGCGCTTCCAAGATCGGGAGCGCCAGCTGACCTCTTCCCGGCACCCTGCTAGAGGGAAGATCGACCTTCGGGAGCTTCCCCTCCACCATGGACGCTTCCCGGATGTGTCGTGAGTAATTTTCTATGGACCATGGGTCTGTGATCAGTAGCTATGTGATGTTCTCCTCCCCTCTTTGTTCTTCATGGTTTAGACCTCATGAGCTGCCCTACATGATCGAGGCACATATGTACTCTTTCTGTTGTTTCTATGCTGAGTTTGATGGGATCTGATGGATTATGAGATTATGTTCAGATTGTGATAGAGTAATATATTTGGTTCTTATCTTTTAGATTTGTTTTCCTAAGTAATTCTTGCATGTTCTCCGTTGCTGTTTATTGCTTTGGCCAAGTACTAGGTAGTAACTCCAAGAGGGAACATTATGCTCGATTGTGGGTTCATGCCCCCTGATGACACACTTGAGTGACAAAAACATGAGTCTAGGGGAGGTGTTGTTGGCACAAGGGGGAAAACAACGGTGCTTGTAACCGCGGTTGCAAGGACTGTTTACTTTACGCAAAGTTCTTTTTAATGCAGTTGTCTATTTCTTTGGGTTTACACTTTGGGTGGGGCTCGCAACTTAATACCAGCGAGGTGTTCTGGGTAGGCATCTCAAGGAGGATGATTAGTAGTAGATGCAGTTGGATTTTGGTCTACTTATTTTGGCGTATTGCTCATACTTTTGAGCCTCTTCCTTTCTTTGTAGCATAGTTAGCATTGTGGTGCATTTATAATCCTGTCAATTGCCCAGCTGTAATTTGCTTACCTCACATAGCAGTTTTATCATCTTTTGGGAGAGAGACATCACTAGTGAACATCATGGGACCCCGGTCCAAATTCTCATCACTGTTTACACACTTATTTACTTTTCTGCTTTTACTTCATTTGGTATCATTACCATTATCCCTTGCGTTTGATCATTTGTAAACAACAAGACCGGAGATATTGACAACCTATCTGAACTTCGTTGGGAGAAAAGTTACTTGTTTTGTGTGCAGGTCCACGTTAGTTGCGCTGTTGACACCTACTTATCATTGCCGGATTCCTACGGGAGACAAACCCTATCCTCTACATAGGGGAAATTTTCTGCTATCCTACATTTAACCTTCCACTTGGGGTAACCATCGAAGGGCGAGAAACCATTATCATCATCTCGCACATCAGAACCTTTGGGATACCAAAGTCCCAAGGTAGGTGTATGAGCAAGATATCGAAGAATTCACTTGACAGAAATATGATGTGATTCTTTTGGATTGGCCTAAAAACATGCACACATACAAACTGAAAGCATTATGTCGGGTCTAGATGCACAATGGTAAAGGAATGAACCGATCATCGAGCGATATTTCTTCTGGTCGAAAGGTTTGCCCTTCTCATTTGCATCTAAGTGCACATTCATAGGCATTGTTGTCTTGATAGTTTTGCAATCAACGAGACCAAACTTCTTCAGGCAATCTCTGAGTTACTTCTCTTGTGAGATAAATGTCTCATTCTTTTGTCGACAAATTTGAAGTCCCAGAAAGAACTTCAATTCACCCATCATACACATTTCGTATTTCTTCGACATCATTCGAGAAAATTCTTCGCTGATATCAGGGTTAGTATAACCAAAGATAATATCATCGACATAAATCTGACACACAAAAAGATCATTTTTGTATGCATGAGTGAAAAGAGTAGGGTCAGTGGTTCCTGGTTTGAAGCCCTTCTTTAGAAGAAAGTCCTAGAGTGTTTCATACCAAGCACGAGGTGCTTGCTTTAACCCATAAAGAGCCTTGTGTAATCTGTACACCATATCTGGATTCTTTGGGTCTTCAAAACCTGGTGGCTACATAAAATACACTTCTTCTTCGATTTCACCTTTAAGAAATGCCCTTTTGACATCGATTTGATATAGCAATATACCATTGAAATTTGCAAAAGCAAGCATGACACGGATGGATTCAAGTCGAGCTACTAGATCATAAGTCTCTCCAAAATCAATACCTTCGATTTGGGTGTAACGTTGTGCAATCAGTCGAGGTTTATTTCTTAATACAATATCATCTTCATCTTGCTTGTTGCGGAAGATCCACTTTGTACCAATGATATTATACTTCATGGGATCAGGTCTTTCGAGAAGGGACCAGAATTCATTTATTTTGAACTGATTAAGTTCCTCGAGCATAGCAACCAACTAGTCTGAGTCCTTCATGTAACACCCCGGGTGTCACACTACAGTAATCACTTTTACTGTTGCCTTGTCACCAAGATTAGGCATGTGCTGATCACCCTTGACCAAGGCTTGTTCAAATTCAACCCAATTAAAAATTCCAAAACAAAGTGGCAATTAATGTTCAACCAAAAATTGTGAAACCATTTTTGTTAAATGCACAATATTCATTGGACCATTGTAAACCAACTCTGAGTATTTATCATGCCACTGAAAAATTCAAACAATTCAAACCAGTGGCTGAACAACAACAATTCTCAGTTGAATATTAAAAAGAAATAATAAATAATTTTCTTTTGACACCAAACTTTTTGTGGCATCTCAATATGGTGTTACACTAATTGTGCCATAAGCAACTTATTTTACAAAACTCATTTTCTTGTTTGATTTAAATCAAACAGAATAGCAACACTAATTGCAGTAACTGGAAATTGTGAAAGCTTATTTAACGCCCAATGCGAATACCCCCCTGTCCCAGCCCACCGCGGCCCACCTATCCCCTTCCTCTACCTCCAGTTCATGGGGGAGCCGTGCCAGGCATCCCCCAGCCAGACCACGGCATCGACGTCGTGGATGCTATCCGGCGGCTCGGCGGCAACTATAAGGCCAGGGGGACCCCATGGAAACCCTAGCCCCTCCCTCAGTTCTTCTCCCTCACGCATAGCTCAATCCCATGCCCCTCTTCGATCCCCTTGCTGGTACCTTGGCCGTCGGCCGATTTCAACCGCGCCCGGTCGTCGTGGCCGCTGCGCTGCGCCTCCCAGGATCCCTTCACGACGGCGCACCTGCTCCACCCGAGACTCATCGCTCGCCCCCCCTCGTGCTGGCCCCGACCAACCTTGGCCCGCCATGGAGCGTCGCGGCGTCGCCGCCGCTGCTGCTGCGGCCCAGCCGCCTCCCGACGCCCTCGTCCTCACCCTGGAGCCATGCCTCCTCTCCAGGACTTGCCCGGCCTGCTGCACCCCCTGTGAGCCTTCCCTCGGCCTCCCCAATCGCCCTGCTGCCCGACAGCTGGCCACGACCACCATGGCCGCTGGGAACGCTCGCCATGCCCCGCGCGTGCACCCGCGCCGCCCATAGCACGCACGCGCGCCTTCGTCGCACGGTCCACTCGTGCCCTCGTCGTCGCTCCTCTCTGGGCCATGGATGTGTGCCGCCGTCCAGTGGCCACCGCCGGCGAGCACGCCGTGGGCAACCCCCCTATTGGCCTAATCCCCCATCTAATTAACCCACATGGAGTCCCAGAAAAGTGGCCCCAGTGGCTTAATTAACTTTTTCTTAATCAGATAACCCCCTGTTAGTGGCTGACGTTTGGGCCATATGGCTAATATCCCCCTAAAAAAATGCTAAGAAAATAAAATTGTATAAAAAACCTCATGTCTATGACTAGTGGGGCCCTAGCCTATTAAATAAATTAAACTGTTAATTTTGCCTCTAAGTATGACACATGGGCCCCACCTGTAAGTTTGACCAATCAAATGTACTATTCTGGATAATGATGATTTTATTAATAAAAGTAATTTCATACATTCCTAAAATCAATTAAATATTGGAAATTCAATATCTTTTAAATCGTAACTCAGATCGAAAAACTTTATACATGAAAATTGATCAGAAAAATACAACGGATAAGATTATGCTACCCGCATACCCACCACACCCCTCTAACATACCGCACATGGGACATTCGCCCTCCGATTGCACTGTCCGGTAATTACCCGGTACCGGTAAAACTTTCCGGTTGGATTTGTTCTGAACACAAAAGTTGTTCGGAATACATCAACGATCACGGATATACTATCCACATGTCTGTCAGATGTCTCTAACACTGCAGACATGGAACCTTCCCCTCCGGATCATCTGTTCGGTAATCAACCAATACTTATGAGTCAACCTCGGATAAATTCCTTCTCCGAGCAATCACCGAAAATTGCGTTAGAGCCCCGTTGCTTTGTATCTGTTATGTATTCCCTATGTATTGCTATTATGTTGTGTATTTACTGTCCCCCCCTATTCTCCGGTAGACCCCGTTTTTGCCGCCGACTACACCGTTGCCGAGTTCGACTACGTCGTCGACAACCGTACCCCTCCCGCGTGCTTCCAGGCAAGCAGAGACATTATCTTCCCCAGATATCGCCTATATTTTCGTACATTTCTTGCACTAGGCATTGCTTCTGCTATTACGGTACATTCCTACTCATTGGATAGCCTATTTTTGTCGCCCTTTGATGTACCTTCCTTTGTCCTATGCTTCCTATTATATTTATGCATTATCCAACAGTGAGCCCTGCGCATTGTTAGCTAGGATTAGATAGCGGGCCGTGATCACTCTAGTGAGTGAACGCGGATACAAAATATATACAGCTGCAACAGGTACGGATCAATACAGACGCCCTAGGGAACCCAAAACGGCGAGACTCTGCCGAGTCGCTTCGAGTTTGACTTACGAGTGGAATGGACTCGTATTTCACTCTCGTCGGCTCAGTAGCGTAGCATCACCGGGATGATACGAGGTTTACCTCTTTAGTTCATTCCGCTGATGTCTCTGTCGAACCTCTTTAAGTGTACCATCGAGGGTGATACCTCCTGGTTTCACCTAATGGTAGGCACTCGAATCAACTCGTGTCCTTAAAGGTAAGAGTCCGGCGACCCAACGGTGCCCGCGAGTGGTATATTGTCGGGAGAGACAGGGAGGGTACGACCGACATTACTAGCGTGATTGGCCCCTGCTCGTATCTCGCGAGAGTTACCAAACCACGAAAGTCGATCTCTGCCAAAAGCACATGCGAGATAAGGTAAGGAGTTGGTTCACCTTGTTGGTAACCGCAGAGACTTGGTGGGACAACAGGGCAGGCACCGATGTACTGGTGGTCCTGACAGCTATCGTTGTCCGTGGGTCAGTTAAGTCGAGCCAACGATAACGGTTTTCATGCATGTTAATTAAAATTCTAAATGGTTCAGCGGATGACTTGAGAGGCCCGTTGGTTTGTACGCACTACCTTCACGTGGGATAAGGAGTTATGGGCTCCCCTGCATCATAGTTTGTCCGAAAGCTCTTCAGACGTCAGCAGTACCGCGGCCTGCACCAGGAAGTGGTGTCTTCTTCGTCCGGACGGTGTATTTGGATTTGCTTTTGCTTCACCGGCCAGCCACGCACCGTGCAGGAGCGTGAAGGGTGAGGGTTCCTAGAACCCTGATCGCATAGGATATAGTCCGGCGGATGGCCTCTCTGTTGAGCCTAAGATGGGCTGCGTCATGTCGGATAGCTTTGGTGGAGCATTCCTTTACAAGGTTCCCGCCACCCTAGAGATCCGAGCGTGCAGGCTGAACAGTAGTGCACCCCTGCAGGGAGTTTAATCTATTTGAATAGCCGTGTCCACGGTAACAGGAAGCCTTATGCTGAAGATGGACCTTACCACTACAAACTACTACTATTAAACTGTATGGTTCCGGGTCTTCTTCCTCGCAGGGAGTCAAGGAAGGGAACTCAGAGACATTATTATTAATAATTATTACAACTTACTATTATACAATGTTGCAGCAACTTCTGCTTCATTGTTACTTTATGCTTTATATAAACTGTTGGTTGTTCTCATCTTGTGCTCCAAGACACGTCGTAAGATGCTAGTCTTCGATAGGCCTAGCTTCTTACCCTTATTATGATTTCTACCTTGTAGTCCACTATATACAGCCTCCCCTTTACATTTGATACAAATGCATAATTTCTTAGTAGCAGACGTAAGACTCGCGGGTATACTAGATACTCACCCTTGCTGTTTCCCCCCTTTATGTTTTGCCTGATCGGCCGCTGCAGTCGACGTTGGAGGCTTGGAGTCCAGGAGCAGGAGATCCCCGATGTCGACCACCGCAACATGAAGACCCCCGTTGCCTTCTACGATATCGATTCCCCCGGTTGACCAGGAGTAGTTTGGTGGTTCCCAGGCAGGAGGCCTTGCCTTTTCGATCTATTGATTTTTGTGCTAGCCTTCTTAAGGCAACCTTGTATTCTTGTGTCTGTACTCAGATAGTTTTTCTTCCGCTAACTTTGTGCTTTCGGGTTCTTGTTTTCGAGCCCTCGTGGCCCCTGGCTTGTATTAAACAGCTTGTATTATATTATTTGTAGAGTTGTGTTGTGATATCTCACCGTGAGTCCCTAATCTCGATCGTGTACCTTGCGTGTATGATTACTGTACACGGTCTGATTTTGGGGGCGTCACAAGTTGGTATCAGAGCCGAATACCTGTAGGAAACCCCCTTCGAACTCCTTGGTCGAAGTCGACTCTAGACTTTGCGAAGCTATTTTACTAACTTTGTTGTGTGTCTTACGGGCCCACATCGCAAACTGGGTGGTATTAGGATCTTTTTCTCCGCATCTTTACTCTGGGACTCTTATCTCTCTTCTCTTTCGGGTTAAAATTTTACTAACTCTGACTTTAGGTTCTCGTGACTACTTCCTCCAGGAGAGCCATTCATTCAAGATGATGACCTGATTCACCAGAAGATGCCGAAGATACTCTCCGATGAATTGCCGAGACCCTATGTGTCCATCGCCCTTGCAATCTCGTGCCACCGATAAGCGCGTATGGATAATTACCTATACTTTCCGATCATCCATTCAATCCCAGTTGCTCTTGTGTTCACAAGATGCATCGAAATACTTTCCGATTGTTTCGGGAATCCTTTGAGCCTACTGCCTTGCACCCTCTTTTCACCTTGCGGATAATTCCTCACATTTATCGAGGGTCCGTTCATTCTAAGTGGTTCCCGTGATTCCTAAAATACTTCAAAATACTATTGGATCTCGCGACAATCCTCGGCATCCTACTGCTTTGGAGATTCTTCTTACCTGCTTGCACTATGATTAATCCCGTTTTTCTTGTAGTCTTTGATGACCTCCCTTGGCACTGCCATTCTGATCTGTTGAATCATCGTCTGTGCTAGTGCACGCAATCATCAGTTGATCCCTATGAATCCATTCTTCTGGCTCAGACATCATTCCGGACATGAGCTGGTTCTCGGTAAATCAAATCTTAATTGATTAACCGTCAAGCTTGTATTCAACTTATCCATGTTTGATCCATGTATCTGAATCTGATACACCGATATGGAAATCATAATTCCTTTGTACAGTACAAAGGAATTATGATTTCCATATCGAATTATTCCGATGTTACTATAATCCAATGCGGTGGCATTATTTCTCCTTATGGTTGAGTACCGATACTCACACCAGACTCGCTGTACCCCACCTAACCGTTTGGTGGATTACTACCTACCGCCCCCTTATGCCCTAAGTCATTCATGAGTTTTCCCTGATATCAGATGCCTCTGGCAAATGATATGATCTATTCGGTGTCGTCACCCTTCTTCTTTCAAACTTGTATATCTTGTTCCTATTGTTTGTCGTATAGATTCGTAAATTGTCCTCATGGGTTGTATCTATGCTTCATCCATCTGTGTGAACCCATGAACTTTTATGGGTCATACTCTACTGGTGTTATGCCAGATAAATGTTTGAATGCTACAAATTCATCGAAAGCGAGAAGTGAATGAGGGGTTATGCATTGGAGAAGTGGGAGTCGACCCTGAACCTTTGTGTTCATGCCCATGGATACAATGTAAAACTTATCAGGGAAGCTTCTCGTAAAGATAATTAACCCCCTTGGTATAAATTATTCTACACCTATGATCCACCATTCTACCTTTGAGTATTACCCCTGGTATCTCAAGGATATCATGCTTTTGCACTACATCTTATGAATTGTGATGAAACAATGCCTATCCCTGTCATAGCCATTTCATGGTTTTGGGTTGTCGTCAACCGGGAACCCCCGAATATTTTTTCTTCACCATTCCTTTTGCTTGATGTCGCCGTTGTTCGATTGTATTTTCTTGAAACCTTTTGACATGATGTGTCATGGTCATCATCGACATCTTGGCTTCCTCCAAGTGTTAATTGAATTCTTGGTGAGAGATACCATTCATACCCCTCGGTGATTTGTATTATCATCGACAACCTCCTTTGACTCCCTGCCAATACAAACTTGGTCATGTATATCTTGCTCTGTTTTCCCTTGGGGATGATATACCCTTAATGCTTGTGTATAACCACGATTTCTTTTCCATTGGCATGTTTGATCTGATGATCACATTTTCCCTTCCATTGGTCTGTTTAATCTTTCTTCTGAGGTAACTTGTCCGAGCAGTGATAATTCCCTGCTCATGAAAACACTTCGGTGTACTACTTGTCCGTACAACCTGTTACGACTGTTGATGACTTTTCGGGGACCACCGATGGACAAGAACCTTGCCAATTGGTCCGCCTTGTCTTAACGAGTAGGAAACTGGTTCTCTTCGTCCCTCGCCCTTGGCACTGATGTTGTCGCCGACATAGCTAACAAGTTGTTCTCTGACTTACCGTGAAACTTGATCGCATTTTTTGGCACCACCCTTCTTATTCAACGTTTGGCCATAACCCACAGTTCCACAGGATCGAAACCTGACTCTCTTGTACCTTTCTGTTCTCGAGGTTATTCCACTTGCTTGACCTCGTACGCAATTCACGAGTCCTGTACCTTGTAATATTCAGTTCGATATCAGACTCAGTGCTTATGCCTGATGCTCTGGACCCCTTTTCGTCCTTCGTTATCATCGTCGAATGCTTGCATATCCCCAGGAAAACTTCTCATGCCTTCTTTTGTTTCTCTCGATATATCTCCCTGAGTTTAACTCGGAAGATACTTTGTACCCATTCCGTCGGACAACCTTGATTGATTAACCTGGTATCGATCCGACCCCCCCTTAAGTTTTCCCCTCCTACCATATCTGTAAGTACGATGAGGACCCTGAAGAAAGAAAAACAACTCCGACATGATGCACCGATGCAAAGAAATGAAGACATCAACGAGAAGGATAGACTTCTTCGACAAGGACAAAAAGCACCAGAAGAATCGTTAGAATACGAAACGTAAACCTTACCCCTTACCCTACTTTTAATTCTCGGGACGAGATTCTTTGTAGTGGGGGAGAATTGTAACACCACGGGTGTCACACTACAGTAATCACTTTTACTGTTGCCTTGTCACCATGATTAGGCATGTGCTGATCACCCTTAACCAAGGCTTGTTCAAATTCAACCCAATCAAAAATTCCAACACAATGTGGCAATTAATGTTCAACCAAAAATTGTGAAACCATTTTTGTTAAATGCACAATATTCATTGGACCATTGTAAACCAACTTTGAGTATTTATCATGCCACTGAAAAATTCAAACAATTCAAACCAGTGGCTGAACAACAACAATTCTCAATTGAGTATTAAAAAGAAATAATAAATAATTTTCTTTTTCCACCAAACTTTTTGTGGCATCTCAATATGGTGTTACACTAGTTGTGCCACAAGCAACTTATTTTACAAAACTCATTTGCTTGTTTGATTTAAATCAACCAGAACAGCAGCACTAATTTCAGTAACTGGAAATTGTGAAAGCTTATTTAACGTCCAATGCGAATACCCCCCTGGCCCAGCCCACCGCTGCCCACCTACCCCCCTTCCTCTACCTCCTGTTCATGGGGGAGCCATGGCAGGCATCCCCTGGGCAGACCACGGCCTCGACGTCGTGGAGGCTATCCGGCGGCTCGGCGGCAACTATAAGGCCAGGGCGACCCCGTGGAAACCCTAGCCCCCTTCCTCAATTCTTCTCCCACACGCATAGCTCAATCCCATGCCCCTCTTCGATCCCCTTGCTGGTGCCATGTCCGCCGGCCGATTCCGACCGCGCCCGGCCGTCGTGGCCGCTGCGCTGCACCTCCCAGGATCCCTTCACGACGGAGCACCTGGTCCACCCGAGACTCGTCGCTCGCCCCCCCCCCCCTCGTGCTGGCCCCGATCAACCTTGGCCCGCCATGGAGCGCCGCGGCGTCGCCGCCGCTGCTGCTGCGGCCCAGCCGCCTCCCGACGCCCTCGTCCTCACCCTGGAGCCACGCCTCCTCTCCAGGCCTGGCCTACTGCACCCCCCGTGTGAGCCTTCCCTCCGCCTCCCCATTCGCCCTGCTGCCCGACTGCTGGCCACGACCGCCATGGCCGCTGGGAACGCTCTTCGTGCCCCGCGCGGGCACCCGCGCCACCCATAGCTCGCACGCGCGCCCTCGCCGCCCGACCCGCTCACGCCGTCGTCGTCGCTCCGCTCTATGCCGTGGATGTGTGCCGCCGTCCAGTGGCCACCGCCGGCGAGCACGAAGTGGGAAACCCCCTAACCCCCCTATTAGCCTAATCCCCCATCTAATTAACCCCCATGGAGTCCCTGACAAGTGGCCCCAGTGGCTTAATTAACTTTTGCTTAATCAGATAACCCCCTGTTAGTGGCTGACGTGTGGGCCATATGCCTAATATCCCCCCTAAATAAATGCTAAGAAAATAAAATTCTATAAAAAAACTCATGTCTATGACTAGTGGCCCCCTAGCCTTTTAAATAAATTAAACAATTAATTTTGCCTCTGAGTATGACACATGGGCCCCACCTATAAGTTTGACCAGTCAAATGTACTATTCTGGATAATGATGATTTTATTAATAAAAGTAATTTCAGAAATTCCTAAAATCATTTAAATATTAGAAATTCAATATCTTTTAAATCGTAACTCAGATCGAAAAACTTTATACATGAAAGTTGATCAGAAAAATACAATGGATAAGATTACGCTACCCGCATACCCACCACACCCCTCTAACATACCGCAGACAGGACATTCGCCCTCCGATTGCACTGTCCGGTAATTACCCAGTACCGGTAAAACTTTCCGGTTGGATTTGTTCTGAACACAAAAGTTGTTCGGAATGCATCAACAATCACGGATACACTATCCACATGTCTGTCAGATGTTTCTAGCATTGTAGACATGGAACCTTCCCCTCCGGATCATCAGTTCGGTAATCAACCGATACTGATGAGTCAACCCCGGATAAATTCCTGCTCCGAGCTATCACCGAACACTGCGTTAGAGCCCCGTTGCTTTATATCTGTTATGTATTACCTTTGTATTGCTATTATGTTGTGTATTTAATGTTTTACCCCTTATATTCTCAGGTAGACCCCGTTGTTGCCGCCGACTACACCGTTGCCGAATTTGACTACGTCGTTTGGAACCGTACCCCTCCCGCGAGCTTCCAGGCAAGCAGAGCCATACTCTTCCCCAGGTATCGCCTATCTTTCCGTACCTTTCTTGCACTAGGCATTGTTGCTGCTATTATGTTACATTCCTACTCATTGCATAGCCTGTTTTTGTCGCCCCTTAATGTACCTTCCTTTGTCCTATGCTGCATATTATAATTATGCATTATCCAGCAGTGAGCCCTGCGCATTGTTAGCTAGGATTAGATAGCGGGTCGTGATCACTCTGGTGAGTGAACGTGGATAAAAAATATATACAACTGCAACAGGTACGGATCAATACAGACGCCCTAGGGAACCTACAACGGCGAGACTCTGCCGAGTCGCTTCGAGTTTGACTTATGAGTGGAATGGACTCGTATTTCACTCTCGTCGGCTCAGTAGTGTAGCATCACCGGGATGATACGAGGTTTACCTCTTTAGTTCATTCCGCTGATGTCTCTGTTGAACCTCTTTAAGTGTACCATCGAGGGTGATACCTTATGGTTTCACTTAATGGTAGGCACTCGAATCAACTGGTGTCCTTACAGGTAAGAGTCGGGGGACACAACGGTGCCCGCAAGCGGTATATTGTCGGGAGCGACAGGGAGGGTATGACCGACGTTACTGGCGTGCTTGGCCCCTGCTCGTATCTCGCGAGAGTTACCAAACCACAAAAGTCGAGCTCTACCAAGAGCACACGCGAGATAAGGTAAGGAGTCGGTTCACCTTGTTGGTAACCGCAGAGACTTGGTGGGACGACAGGGCAGTTACCGATGTACTGGTGGTCCTGACTGCTGTCGTTGTCCGCGGGTCAGTTAAGTCGAGGCAACGATAACGGTTGTCACGCAGGTTAGTTAAAATGATAAATGGTTCGACGGATGACTTGAGAGGTCCGTTGGTCTGTACGCACTACCTTCACGTGGGATAAGGAGGTATGGGATCCCCTGCGTCCTAGTTTGTCCGAAAGCTCTTCAGACGTCAGCAGTACCGCGGCCTGCGCCAGGAAGTGGTGTCTTCTTCGTCCGGACGGTGTATTTGGATTTGGTTTTGCTTCACCGGCTAGCCACGCACCATGCAGGAGCGTGAAGGGTGAGGGTTCCTAGACCCCTGATCGCATAGGATATAGTCTGGTGGATGGCCTCTCTATTGAGCCTAGGATGGGCTGTGTCGTGTCGGATAGCTTTGGTGGAGCGTTCCCTAACAAGGTTCCCCCCACCCTGGAGATCCGAGCGTGCAGGCGGAACAGTAGTGCACCCCTGCAGGGAGTTTAATCTATTCGAATAGCCGTGTCCATGGTAACAGGACGTTTTATGCTGAAGCTGGATCTTACCACTACAAACTACTACTATTAAACTGTATGGTTTCGGGTCTTCTTCCTCGCAGGGAGTCGAGGAAGGGAAATCGGGGGCATTATTATTATTAATTATTATAACTTACTATTATACAATGTTGCAGCAACTTCTGCTTCATTGTTACTTTATGCTTTATATAAATTGTTGGTTGTTCTCATGTTGTGTTGCAAGACACGTCGGAAGATGCTAGTCTTCGATAGGCCTAGCTTTTGACCCTTATTCTGATTTCTACCTTGCAGTCCACTATATACAGGCTCCCCTTTCCATTTTATACAAATGCATAATTGCTTAGTAGCGGACGTAAGACTCGCGGGTATATTAGATACTCACCCTTGCTTTTCTTCCCCTTTATGTTTTGCCTGATCGGCCGCTGCAGCCGACGTTGGAGGCTTGAAGTCCAGGAGCAGAAGATCCCCGATGCCGACCACCGCAACATGAAGACCCCCGTTGCCTTCTATGACGTTGAGTCCCCCGTTGACCAGGAGTAGTTTGGTGGTTCCCAGGCAGGATGCCTTGCCTTTCCGATCTGTTGATTTTTGTGCTAGCCTTCTTAAGGCAACCTTGTATTCTTGTGTATGTACTTAGATACTTTTGCTTCCGCTAACTTTGTGTTTTCGGGTTGTTGTATTCGAGCCCTCGTGGCCCCTGGCTTGTATTAAACAACTTGTATTATTTTATTTGTAGAGTTGTGTTGTGATATCTCACCGTGAGTCCCTAATCTCGACCGTGTACCTTGCGTGTATGATTACTGTACACGGTCTGATTTTGGGGGCGTCACACTTCATAGCTTCATCAAATTTCGACGGTTCTAGCATGGAGACAAACGAGAAATTTCCGCAAAATTAAGCCAAACGAGTACGAGATCGAGTAGTGGGACGACCTGGTTGACGAATGTATTCGAGGATCCAATCAACGTCTACTCTTCTTCGAACTCGAGATAGTGCTAATTGGTTTCTTTCGGGATAAGCTTTCCTTGGGGATCAGCTTGTCCTTCGGGTTCAGCTTGTCCTTCGGGTTCACCATTTTCTTCGTTCATTGGTTCTTCTTCATCCCGTCCATTTTTGTCTTCAAGATTTTCATTTCCAGCGCCCCGGGCTATGTGTTGGAACATTGGATCATCATCATCATCCCTGTTGACCTGACGAGCATTTCCATCGACAGGGCGAATATCTCCAATTGCAATGGACCTAATCACTTCATCCAAAGGAGGTTCATCTAGATTAAGAGGTAAATGCTCCTTTTGGGAGCCATTAGTTTCATCAAACCTTACATTTACAGTTTCTACAACTTTACCAAGATGGGAGTTGTACACTCTGTAAGTGTGAGAATTTGAGCCATAACCTGATAGAAAACCTTTGTGAGCCTTAGGGTCAAATTTGGAGCTATGATTCATATCTCTGATATAGAAAGGAGCACCAAACACCCTAAGGTACGATAAATTTGTTTTGTTACCAGTGATAAGCTCATGTGAAGTTTTCTTCAGAAACTTGTGGAGATAAACCTTGTTGATGATATGGCATGCAGTGTTAACTGCTTCGGCCCAGAACCTAATAGGAGTCTTGTATTCAACAAGCATAGTTCTGGCCATATCAATAAGAGTTCGACTCTTTCTCTCGACCACACCATTTTATTGCGGTGTGTAAGCGGCAAAAAATTCATGAGTAAAGCCATATTCATCAAGAACATCTTCGATATGAGTATTTTTGAATTCAGTACCATTATCACTTCTGATATGCTTGAGTGTAAGTTCATACTCGGTCTGAGCTCTATTTGCAAATGTTTTGAAGATATCGACAACTTTGCTCTTGTCATCCAGAAAGAAAACCCAAGTATAACGAGAGCAATCATCAACAATAACGAAACCATACTTGTTGCCTCCAAGGCTAGCATAATTGTGAGTACCAAATAAATTCATATGGAGAAATTCAAGAGGACGAGTAGTGGTCATGATTGTCTTCACCGAGTGATGTTTTTTGGTTATCTTTCCATCTTCACAGGCACTGCATAGACGATATTTATCGAATTTTACATTGTAAAGATCAATGATATTCTTCTTCGCGATAAGAGTTTGGAGATTTTTCATCCCTGCGTGACCAAGTCTTCTATGCCATACCCACCCAGAAGTAGCTTTAGCCATTAAACATGTGGAAACTGAAGGTCCTGAAGAAAAATCAACAATATAAAGATCTCCTTTACGATATCCTTCGAAGACGAATGTATAGTAATCCTATGAAAACACAACACAACGAGAAGCAGAGTACAATACAAGCATACTCATATCACATAGCTTGGATATAGACATAAGATTATATCTGAGAGATTGAACAAGCATAACTTTGTCAATATGCTTATCCTTCAATATAGCAACCTTACCCAAACCAAGTACTTTTCCTTTGTTGTTTTCACCGAAGGTAATATATCTCTGAGAAGATTGAGTAAGTTTGTCTTCGGTAAACAACTCTGTGTGTCCGGTCATATGATTAGTGCAACCACTGTCCATGAACCATTCGGATCCATCAGAGACATAGCCCTGCAGAAGAATTAGTTCTTCTTAACCACCCACAAACAAGCAGGTGACTAAGAAGGAGCAGATGTACTAGTGGACGCAGCAGAACCATTGTGAGTAGAAGTATTTCTACGAGGGGAACCAATCAATCACACCATAAAAATAATTCCTTGACGAGGGGTTAGCATACTGGTAAGTATAGGAAATTTTGTCATTGTTATCACGATGGCAATAAAAATCTCTATCAACTCGATAGTATTCCTTCAGGGTAACATTTTATGCAGGTACCAGAGGATCATTTCTCTCTTCGAGAGAATAGTAGTGTCTCGGAGGTACCGTAGATTTTTCCTGCATAGAATGGTTAGCGGAAAGTTTTTCTACGAGAGATTTGTGAACCCAAATATGTCTCTTATAGAAACCATTCTTTGGAGGAGTACCAACGAATTCAGCGGAAACCTTTCCTTCCTGATCTTTGATAAGCTTGTAGTCAGAATCAAGTTATTCATCAACAATGGCCTTATCAATTTTGCAGCTGAAACCTGAAAGGTTAGCAATGTCAATAGGTTTTCCTTCGCTAGAACCCAGACAGTTTTAGGAAACTGTCCGGGTTCCAAGTAAGTGCCATCAGGGTTTAGTTTCCATTCGAAACCAACATCTTCCTTTCAAGGATTCCTATGAAGTTGGGCGTTCTTTAGGATATCACATAGGTACCGGTGTCCCTGAACACTTTAAACATTCATGTATCAAATAAATCTTTCAACCTTAGGAGTTCCTCGGTAACAGCAGAATTTTCCTTCATCGAGGGATTAGTGTCATCAATGATAATAGGTTCTTTTGCTTTCAATAGCTTATAATAGACTCAATTTTACTTCGTTCCAAACAAGTTAGGCATGGTGAAATAGCATCATTTTTAACTTCTGAGCTCTGTTGAGCAATGAGAGTGAGGTTGACATTTTCCAACTCTTCGTGAGCCTCTCTCAGTTTATCGAGAGCCATTTTCCTTTGAAGGAATTCGTAAGACAGCATATCATAGTCCACTGAGAGAAGATCATGCCGAGAGGAAAGCTCATCAAACTTCTATTTTAGAGCAGCATGCTCATTTGTCAAAGTTTGGCCTTTCTCAATCTCATCGATCAACAAAGTTTCAGATCTCTGAATAGTTTCACTCAGAGAATCTAATTCATCTTGTTGGATAGAATTAATTTTAGCATGTTTGGCATAGGTTACTCTAGAGTGACTTTCATAAGAAGATCCATCAGAAGTGTCATAGGAGTTCTTAGAAGAGGATACCTTAGCCTTGGCCATGAAGCAATAAGCAGGATTCTCATCTTCACTTATTTGGTTGTTGAATAAAGAGCTCGATGCCTTGGTTGAATCAAATGCTAGTGCAGCAACACCATCAGATTCAGAACCAGAACCAGGCCATGAGTTTGATTCAGCTTCGGTCCTAGATGCATCGTCTTCAGAGTTCATCTCTTTACTCGGATAGGCTTTCGCACGGTGAGAATTCCTGCAACGAGAAAAATGAGACTTTGGGGAAGAGATCTCGTGCTTCTTGTGATACTTCTTCTTCTTATCATCATCCAAATCGTCTTTCTTGTCTCTCCTGGATTTTGATTCATGTCTCTTTGACTCATAGTTCTTGCTCGACCTATGAGACTTGTTAGACGAGTTGCTGTGTGAATGCTTGGATCTATTTCCAATTTCCCAGAGAGGACAGTCAGCGATGAAGTGGCCTGGTTTCTTGCATTTGTAACAACAGTTATCCTTCACTGATGAGTTCTTCGATTATGAGCGGTGATGGGAGGAATTGCTTGAATGTCTGGAGGAATAATTTTTCTTCGGTGAAGAGGAGTTATTTCTCTAGAAGCGATTGAAACGTTTCATGATCAGTGCCAGATCCTTTCCAATATTCTCAGGATCATCTGAGCCACCTCCAGAACCAGAACTAGTGTCAGGAGAGGAGTGGCGCGAGGCTTTCGCCTTGATCGCATGTGTTCTCCTTCGAGTTCCATTTACATCACGCCTCTCTTCTTCTTCCATCTCAAAGATAATAAGTCTCTCAAGAATATCGGCAGGTACAAGATCGTTGAAGTCAGTTCTCTCTTTGATCATTAAGTGGTCTACGAATATAATGTAATTTTTATTATTTCTGATGTTCATTGTACTACCATGATTGAAGATGAATAGATCGGAAGTTTTTTCGGAAAAACACATACACACTTTAATGGTCTAGTTTTTTAGGGTTTTAAACTACTTTATTGCTCGAAATTAATAATAGGTAAGATACAAACTAGGTCATGAGGAGTATCAAGCCACAAGTGGCGACCCGGTTGAAGTTTAAAAGCAAATAAATCAAGATTATGAGCATCAAGATCCGAGCTTCGGCCTTCAAAAATGACGTCGCGCTTGAGGAAAGAGCGGCGCCTGTCATTCACTTCCTTCGTCACCATTTCATATCTGCCTCCCACGCAATGGTCTTTCGAATGAACCACAAGCTTGCTATTGCATGCAATAGCAATCCTTTGGAGTTGTAGATCCTCTGCTAGAGCTAGGGCTTCACTAAAGGCAATCATTTCCTTTGTGTCAGGATCTCTTAGGCATGTGAGCACCAGGGCGGATGATCCTAGAAAGACACCCTAGTCATCCCGGCAAACGACCACTGCGGCACAAGTATTCTTCGACGAATTAAAACCAACTTCAGCCTTAATTTTTTCCAATCCCAAGGGTAGTTGTCTCCAGCCAGCGAGCATGCTTTGTTTCCCTTTGTTCACATGTGATGATGAACGTAGGGATGAAGCTCGTGCCGTACTGTTCTTCCATCTGCAAGCAAGTCGAGCTCGCAGACAAAGCTATATACGAAGATTTTGGTACCCAATGGGCTCTAGAAGATTCTTTCATGGATGGACTTACGTCTGGCATTCCATATCCCTCATAAAGTGACCGCGAACTTGACGAAGTCTTCATGTGATAATGAATCTCTGAGATTAAATAGCCAAACCTTCGCATTCCGGGCCATATCTCCAACCATGTCCTCAATAATGCTCGCATCCGCCAGGGCCCAGACGCAACTCGCCATTGTACAGTCAATAAGGGAATGGCGCCAGGAGTCTACCTCCCCACAGAATTGACAAGTGTCCTCCGCACACACATATCGGTGCTTTCTCACATCCTTCGTCGCCAGAGAGTGTTTAGCGAGCCTCCACAAGAAACTTCTAATTTTGTCTGGGACCTTAGTGTTCCATATCGATTTCCAGGACTTCTTCTCCTCCATAGGGTCCGAGTTAGCCCCTCTCGATTCAAGGTGATCATCAGTAATATTTCTAGTGCGGACCAAGAGCTTGTACATGGACCAAACCGCAAACTCTCCTTTTTTTCATAGTGCCAGACCCATTTTTCACAAGTATCTTGCGTGCATACTGGGATGTTTAGGATTAAAGAAACATCATTGGGCAGGAAGACTTGGCGTACTCGTTCCTCCCTCCATCGCGCTTCCATTGGGTCAAGAAGTTAAGAGACATTGATCGGCTTGTCCACAGCAAGACAGGCAATTGGTCGAAGACCAAAATCTCGCGGAATCCAATTGTCTTCCAAGATTTTAGTTGTCGCACCATCCCCAATACGTCGGATGAGACCGATATTGAGTGCCTCCTTCCCCTCTATCATAACACGCCAGATCTGAGATGGGTGGCTGCCCAATTCTGCATAAAGGAACTCACAACGTGGGAAGTAAACTGCTTTCAGCAATCTTGCACATAAAGACTCAGGCTTGGTAAGGATTCTCCACGCCTGTCTTGATAAGAGAGCAACATTGAATAGCTCCAGGTCCTGAAAGCCCAAGCCACCATCTTGTTTTGGTTGTGTCATCACCTTCTAGGAGACCCAGTGAGGTATTCTCCTTCCTTGCTTGCTGCCCCAAAAGAATTTCCTTATTTGTTTATTTAGGTGCTCACACAATCCACGGGGAATCTTGAAGCAGGACATGGAATATACAGACACGGATTGAGCCACGGATTTAATGAGGAATTCCTTCCCTGTAGATGAGATCAACTTCTCAATCCAACCCTTAACTTCCCCCCACATCCGGTCCTTTAGAAATTTGAAAGCACCCGATTTCATGGAGCAAATATCAGAGGGAAGTCCCAGATATCTCTCATTCAAAGTTTCAGTGTGTATGCCCAAGATACCTTTCACTTCCTCCCTTGCACTTTCAGGACAACCCTTGCTAAAAAGGACTGAAGATTTGATTGTGTTTATTCTCTGCCCTGAATCTTGATAAAATTGATTCCACAAGTTTGACACCCTGTTAGCTCCTTCTCCATTAGCCTTGAATAGCAGCAGGCTGTTGTCATCAAACAGTAGATGGTTCACGCGTGGAGCCTCGGGCGCCACTTGTGGACCATCATGTTGTGATGATGAATCTATGGTTTTGAGGAGGCCAGAAAGGCCCTTTGCTGCTAGCAAGAGTAGATAGGGGAGATATTGGATCTCCTTGTCGAATCCCTTTAGACGACTTGAATTCTTCAAGTTTCTTCCCATTGAACATAACCGAAGTGACCATATTATGACGCACAAGTGTAGGGGATCGCGATAGTCTTCACGGGTAAGATGACCCAATTTATTCATTCGACACAAGGGGAGCCAAAGAATATTTATAAGCTTTGACAGTTGAGTTGTCAATTCAACCGCACCTGAAAGATACTTGCTTGGCAACAAGATATAAGTGGTAACAGTAGTATGGAAGTGATAGTCGTAACGGATATGGTGTGATACGTCCCAAACGTATCTATAATTTCTGCTTGCTCCATGCATGTTTTGGGTGATATTGTTATGCTTTTGATACACTTTCATACACTTTTGATCATATTTGGACTAACCTATTAACTCAGTGCACCCGAGTGCTAGTTTCTGTTTTCTGCTGTCTTTTTATTTCAGGTTTTCCCGTTACGTAAAATGCCAGAAAAATTCCAGCAAAAATATATAAAAAATAACCGTACCGCAAGCTTCCAGATGCCCGAAGGGGGCCAGACGGGCTCCACCTGGTGCCCAAGCGGCCAGGTGGCGCGGCCTAGGGTGGGGCCGCGCCGGGAGGCCGCCTGGACCCCTGGTGGCCCCACTGGATGACCCCTCACCTATATATTTCCTTCGTCCCGAAACCCCCGAGGACAGAACCCTTTTTCGCGATCTCGCCTCTGTTTCACCGCTGTCGCGCTTCCAAGATTGGGAGCACCAGAAGACATCTTCCCGGCACCCTGCTGGAGGGAGGATTGACCTCCGGGAGCTTCTCCACCACCATGGACGCTTCCCGGATGATACATGAGTAGTCCACCTTCGACCATGGGTCCATGATCAGTAGCTATGTGATGTCCTCTCCACTTCTTTTTTCTTCATGGATTAGACCTTGTGAGCTTCCATACATGATCAAGCCACATATGTAATTCCTTTTGTTGTTGCTATGTTGAGTTTGATGGGACCTAATGCATTATGAGACTATGTTCAGATTGTGATGAGTAATATATTTGGTTCTTGTCTTTTATATTTGTGTTCTTGAGTAATTCTTGCATGTTCTCCGTTGCTTTTTAATACTTTGGCCAAGTAGTAGGTAGTAACTTCAAGAGGGAGCGTTATGCATGATTGTGGGTTCATGCCCCCTGATGACTAGCTTGAGTGACAGAAACATGAGTCTAGGGGATGTGTTGTTGCCACAAGGGGAAAACAACGGTGCGTGTAACCGCGTTTGCAAGGATTGTTTACTTTACGCAAAGTTCTTTTAATAAAGTTGTCTGTTGCTTTGGGTTTACACTTTGGGTAGGGCTCGCAACTTAATACCAGCGAGATGTTCTAGATATATGTCTCAAGGTGGATGATTAGTGAATAGATGCAGATGGATTTCGGTCTACTTGTTTTGGCGTACTGGCCATGCTTTTGAGCCTCTTCCTTTCTTTAATAGCATAGTTGGCATTGGTTTGTGTCCGTAATCCTGTCAATTGCCCAGCTGTAATTTCTCTACCTTGCATAGTTGTTTACTGTCTTTTGGGAGAGAGACATCACTAGTGAACTTCATGGGACCCTGGTCCGTATTTCCACCACTGTTTCCACCCTCAATTTACTTCCTGATTTACTTTCTAGTTACAGTTATCATTACCTTTTATCTCTTGCGTTTGACCCTTTGTAAATAACAAGGACGGAGAGATTGACAACCTCTCTGTACTTGTTGGGAGCAAAGTTATTTGTATCTGTGTGCAGGTTCACGTCAACTCGTGCTAGTAATTTCTAGCGCCGTTGTTACCTGCTTGTCGTTGCTGGAGTCCTACATGAGACAAACCTAGGAATCTTTGCTGAGGAAAATTACGATGCGCTACATCTCAACCTTCCACTTGGGGTAGCCAACGAGGAGCACTACTTCAGTGCCATCAAGCTAATTTCTAGCGCCGTTGCCGGGGGCTCCACTCTACAAGATAGGGGAGTTGCACTCTATCTTTTATCTTTGCTTTTTAGTCTTGTTAGTTTACCTTTCAGATTTTATCTTTGTGTCCTTTATCAAAAACCACAAAAAAATTATTTACCTTGCTTTTAGTAGTCATTCTTGTTTAGTCAAGCATGTTAGGACTTGGTGCTTTGAGGGAATCGAAAGTTTTATATTTCCATCAAAGGGATGGACAAAATGTGAAGAAGGCATGGGACAGGATTTTTGATGCACAGAAGAGAATTATGCCTTGGGTACCTATAAAAATTGTAATTAGAAATTTTTACCATGGTCTTTTTAAATGGTGTAAACACTCTCTTTATATTATAGCTGAAGGAGATTTCTTAGAGTGTGATGAAGCTAGAGGTCTTGATATTATACATGGTTTATCTATTTATTTTGTTTATGACCGTAGTTTTGATACTGTTATAGATAGACTTGCTACTATTAAAAAATGAATGGATGCTCTAGACTTCAGAAAAGTGGAGAAACCCAAACCCAATAGGAGAGATAATTTGGGGATAGATGATGATTGGGAGCCTTTTGTTAGATTTAGCATCTCTAACCAAGACTTCCTTGCTTTTTGTGATATTGGATCCATGGTTTCTACAATTCAAAAGTAGTTTATAATTCTTTAAATTTAAACATAGAAAATATGCCATCTTATCATGAACATGCTAATGGAGATATTTCCGAGATCCAGGGAAAGGTAAAAGACGTTCAAGTTGCATTCCTTAAAAGGATAGCAACGGTTTATTTCTTCATCATGGAGCCAAACCAAAGTAACATAGTGCTTGGAAGGGACTTTCTCCGAGCCGTGAAGGGCTTCATTGATATAGGTAAGGGACACATACGCTTACGCGGGAAAGCGAATGGTACGTATCTCTTTCCTAGGAAAAATAAGAATGAACGTATTGAGGATCAATTTGAAGGCTTTTATGATTTCGATGACTTCGGTGACCTTTGATTCCTCTTTTTGCTTCTTGCCTGGCTTAAAGGCGTATAAGAAAGCGCTTGTTGGGAGGCAACCCAAGATGTTTCTTTTCTTCTGTTTTTAGTGGTCTTGATGATTGTTACTACTATAGCAATATCATTTTATCTTTATTTTCATGCTTTGTGCCAAGTTTAAGCCGCCGATTGCAAGAAAGTTCAAAAGTTGCGACATGCTGTCCAGAAAACAGATTTTGTCCTTGGACGGAAAAATTCTCGATAAATCACCAACTCATATTTTTGATCTGAATTTTTTTGAAAGCCTGCTCTATACAATTATCTTTTGAGTGTCTGTTCTGAGTTTTTTATTTGAGTTGCAGAAGTACCCCAAAAAATCATTTACTACATGTTGGTCTGTTTTTCACAGATTCTGCCACGTTTTGCCTTTCCTCAGCTTTGCAAATCTTGCGCTAGCTTTTTCTTTGCAAAATTTTTTTGGCGGTCTTGAGAAACAGTAGCACTTTAAGAAAATATTTATTTCCAGTAGAGGCAAATTGTTTATTTATGGGTACTAACCTCTCTAATTAGCTTATGATGAGTTATGTATGAAGGGGGTTTTCAAGTGTGCGAAGGAAGATGATGAAAGAAGATCCGGGAGTGTCAAACGCTCAAGCTTGGGGATGCCCCCATGCACCCCCAAGAAATATTCAAGGAGACTCAAGCGTCTAAGCTTCCGGACCCCCGTGCATCCCCTTCTCCATCAATAATTATCAGTTCGTCCTTTGTTCCACGATATTTTTATCACTTCATGCGTTATGTGCTATGCTTGGAGCGTCTTGCTCTTTATTTTTAGTTTTCTTTAGCTTTTCTTGATGTTCATAACAAGTTAGAAACCAGCTTTCTTTGTGTGGGAGAAAAACACGCTCCACTTAAACTAGAACACATCATAGGATTTTCATTCTTATCTTTCTTTTTTGTGTGTTCTTTATCTTTTCATAGCTGCTTTCATGTTTAGCTCTTAGTATTCATGCTTTTTCTTTTTAAGAGCTTTTTTATTAGTTTGTTGCTGGAAATCTCTTGAGTTTTCATGTGTATCTTGTTTAGAGGGTTGGATTGTTGCATTGAGTTGTGTGTCTTGACTTAAAGTAGGTAACTGAGGTTGCTATTCAATTGTAGTAGTAACTAGCAATAGTTTTGAGGTATTGTTGTGAGTAATGGTTGAAATTTTGGTGTCAAGAGCTCTAGCCTATTAGCGATAGATTTCGTATTATGGGCAATCCGTGTTTATTTTCAAAAACTACAAAAAATAGTTGAGAACTCTAGCTACTAGATGGATCACTAATCTTTGGAGGGATCGGATATTAGAGTACTCTAACGTACCATGAGTCGAGGATGTGCAAGGATAACCAAACCCCCGTACACTCCTCCTCAGGGTACTTCTCTCTTTGTGAACCTCTTGATTAGATTGAGAGTTACTGATAATAAGTGCATGAGTTCTTTGGACTAACGTAAGTATTCGAAAGTTGACACTTCCACCTCCTCATATTTGCTAGCCTCTTCGGTACCGTGCGTTGCCTTTTCTCACTCCGAGAGTTGGCGCCTACCCGTCGGTGCATCCAAACCCTTGGCATGATACGCTCTGTCATCATAAACCTCCTTATATCTCTCCTCAAAACAGCCACCATACCTACCTATCAAGGAATTTCCATAGCCTTTCCGAGATATATTACCACTCAACATCCACCTTCTCATGACTTGATCTTCATGTGAAACATGCTTTTGCTTGATCGATGAGCTGCAAGCTAGTTGGGCCTTGCCCTAATCATTGCTACATGAGACGCTAGTATCATTGCATATCCTGCTACACTGTCAGAGGCATAAATTTCCATACATCATGATAGCTTCTTCTTTATGTTGAGTACTTTTGTAAAGTGTGAAAGATCTTCTATACTTCTTGTAAAATAGAGTGTTGCCCCTAAAGTGAGGAAAAGATCCCAAAGAGGAAAATTTAAAAGATCCCAAAGAGGACAAATGATAGAGAAATAGAAAGAGCCATTGAGGCTACCGAAAAAATAGAAAAAAATAGAAAAAAATAAAAAAATAAAAAATAAAAAGTGAGAAGGGGCACACTACTATTCCTTTTGAAAGATCCACACGCGTACTACCTCTTGTATCTTGTACTCCATAGAGATGATCATATATGCATATAGCTATGTCGGGACCTTTACACTATAGAACTTGGCTTGTATATTACAATGATGAGCCTCCTCAAATGAGCTCTAGGTCTTCTTGAGAAAGCAAGTTGGATGCACCCACACTAGTTCCATTGGAGAGCTTTCCATAGCTCATATGTGCATCCGTTGCATGGCAATCCCTACTCCTCACATCATATCTATCATTTGGATTTCTCTCGCCTATGATTGTCCTCATTGATGTGAGCCGTTCACACCTTTTTGTCTTCCTCCTCCATCATCTCTCTCTCTTTTCCATCCTAAGTGTCAATTTTCTTGCTTACTCTCATCCATTGCATGAGTGCTCAAAATATCGAAAGGGACCGGATAAGTTTGAATTGTACCCGGCTAGTGGTCTCGGGACGAGTCAAGATAAGATTCCAAAGAAGACTAAGTGTGAAACTTTAGTAGATTGAGTTCTCAACTGAAAAATTATTATTTTTCTCTCTCTTATTCCGATCCCCAACTTCTTGCACGCAAACACCATTTGGAGACATTCGAGTCACGGACAGCTAGAGCTCTTGCACCTTTATGTTATTATGTTGCTTGTTTCAATGATAATATAGAATCTTGCTTGTTATGACTTGAATTGAATTACATGCCTTACTTGCTTTACATAAAAGTTCTTATATGGTTGGTACGATGTCACCACAGAAATTATGCTTGTTATCATTTACCTACTCGACGACGAGCAGGAATTAAGCTTGGGGATGTTGATGCGTCCCAAACGTAACTATAATTTATGCTTGCTCCATGCATGTTTTGGGTGATATTGCGATGATTTTGATACACTTTTGATCATATTTGGACAAACCTATTAACTCAGTGCACCCAGTGCCAGTTTCTTTTTTCTGCTGTCTTTTTATTTCAGGTTTTCCCATTACGTAAAATGCTAGAAACAATTTGGGAAAAATATATAAAAAATCAGTACCGAAAGCTTCCAGATGCCCGAAGGGGGGCCACAGGGGCCCCACCTGGTGCTCGGACAGCCAGGTGGTGCGGCCTAGGGTGGGGCCGCGCCGGGAGGCCGCCTGGACCCCTGGTGGCCCCCCCGGCTTCCCCCCTTCGCCTATATATTTCCTTCGTCCCAAAACCCTCGAGGACAGAACCCTTTTTCATGATCTCGCCTCTCTTCCGCCGCCGCGCTTCCAAGATTGGGAGCACCAGAAGACCTCTTCCCAGCAACCTACTGGAGGGAGGATTGACCTTCAAGAGCTTCTCCACCACCATGGACGCTTCCCGGATGATCCGTGAGTAGTCCACCTTGGACCATGGGTCCATGATCAGTAGCTATGTGATGTCATGTCCACTTATTTGTTCTTCATGGATTAGACCTTGTGAGCTTCCCTACATGATCAAGGCACATATGTAATTCTTTCTGTTGTTGCTATGTTGAGTTTGCTGGGATCTGATGCATTATGACACTATGTTCAGATTGTGATGAGTAATATATTTGGTTCTTCTCTTTTATATTTGTGTTCTTGAGTAATTCTTGCATGTTCTCCGTTGCTGTTTATTGCTTTGGCCAGGTAAGAGGTAGTAACTCCAAGAAGGAGCGTTATGCATGATTGTGGGTTCATGCCCCCTGATGACTGATAACCCTCAACTGTAGGGGATCGAGATAGTCTTCGTGGGTAAGATAACCCAATTTATTGATTCGACACTTGGGGACACAAAGAATACGTACAGGCTTTGACAATTGAGTTGTCAATTCAACCGCACCTGGAATAAACACTTTCTTGCACAAAGGTATTTGTAGCAACTGTGATACGGTGGTAATAGTGGTGGTGATAATAGTGGTGATAGTGATAGTGAAATAGCAAAGGTAAAACAGAAAAAGTAAACAACTAGTAACCAGAAGGAAAGAAAACACTTTAGGCTAGGGAGTGGATTGTTGGGCGCTGCTTGGATGAGAACGAACATGTAATATATTCTAACACGGGAAGGCTCACAGAAAATAAAGGATCATCTAGGCAAATATCAAACATCAGGCATGTATCCGAAGGTAGTTGTACGTGCTTGCAATAAGAACTTTGCACAACATCTTTTGTCCTACCCTCCCGCTACAAACGGGGCAAAAAGGAACTTAGGGAGATTAAGGTACTCCTGTCAAAGAGCACCGGAACAAAGCATTAACACATCATGGATACACGGAATCCTCAATTATAGTCCATCCCCTTTGGTGTCCCAAGCTGTCACCATTGGGATCGCCGGTTCCAGACTATAATAGGTGCATACAACTCATAGATAGGATGAAGAACACCACAAACTCAAGAAACAAAAGGGTAATCAGATCTGAAATCATGGCACTCGGGCCCAAAGTGGCAAGCATTAAGAGCAACAAGTTGTAACAGAGATGATAAACACCAAGTAGATGATAGGCAACATGCCCCCAACAATCTGATTGAAGTATTACATGATCTAACTCATCCAATCCCTACCATCCCCTTTGCCTACTACAGGAAATTACTCACACATGGATGGAGAAGTCATGGAGGGATGATGGATTGGTGATGGCGATGATTTCCCCTCACCGGAGGCCAAAGCAGTCTCCAGATTAGCTCTCCCAGAGAAGAACAGAGGGTTGTGGCGGCTCCGCGACGTAGATTGGAAAAGTGACTTCTTTTCTGGGGTTTCTGCGTCGGGAGAATAAATAGGGGCCAAGGTAGGGCACCAGGGGGTGTGGGACCCAGCCAGGAGGGCAGGTGGCGCGACCAGGGGTTGGGCGGCGCCAGGCACCCTCCTAGTCCTGTGGCCCCCCTTTGGATCCTCGGAAGCTACCGGAACGCTGATTTTTTATATATTTTCTTGGGATTTTTCCAGCGTTCCTAAATATCCAGAAACCTGCACAAAAGAAAACAACACTGGTAGCTCTGCTGAAAACAACGGCAGTCCGGGTTAGTTTCGTTCAAATCATGCAAGAATGAAGCCAAAACAATAGAAAAAGTGTTTGGAAAAGTAGATACGTTTGAGACGTATCAACTCCCCAAGCTTAGCTATTGCTTGTCCTCAAGCAATTCAGTTCAACGAACTGGATGCGACAAAGAAAACTTTGACAAACTCTTTTTCTTCATTAGATGTATATAAACATGTACTACGAAAGAGTTTAGCAAGTTTTGACACCATGCTACAAGGACAATGCACGAAGCAATCCTTCTTTCATGTAATCAGTCACAAACAAACAAAAAGTAAACAATATGCTGCTGAAAATCAATTTAAGATCACAATGCACATAGCATGAACATATCAGAGTGGTATCTCGCTAGCCTCCATGAGTGAATGAAAACATAAATGCAGAACCTCCTCCAGAGTTTTAAAGGAGACTAGAACTTAGAACTCAAAGTAAGAAACATCACAAGCATGCAGAAGACAATGTGATACTTTGGGACAATGCATGTTACACTAAGAATGAAAATTATGCTCTCCTAGTTGGTGCTTTGGAAGAAGGAAGGTGGAGACTCTCGAACCGTGGCTTTTAATGGCAAGGTTGAAAACCCGTGAAAGGAAGAAAAGACTAAACATGTACCAGAGCTCTTGGTTTTGAAAACAGAGATAAAACTCTTTTGAGAAGTGCAACTTTCCAGTCAACGGTGAACGGTAAAGGTCTCTCAATATCTCCCATGCCAACCATATTAATGCCTTTTGCTTACACATGTTCCCTTATCCATAAATCCTTTGATGGTCTACGGAACCTTTTATTTTGCCTCAAGGATGGAAGGAGGGTATCGTTCCATCTATCATAAGCAGCATTTGGTCCATTTCATTCCATCATCAAGTATGGGGGAGGTGTAACTCATATATATATATATATTTTATTGACTAGTTAAAACTTCCGTCAAAATATTTTTGGCATGAAAGATACTGATTTTCCCTCACCGCACCATGAGCTTCTACGGTTGCAAAAGGGGAAGATTTTGAATAAATTTCGAGATGGTACAAGAAAGTCTAAGTTAGGAGTGGCCGGTAAATACCACATATAGGTAGGTATGGTGGACTCAAATGGAACAACTTGTTTTAAAAGGAGTTTGGAAGCACAAGCAGAATTCCACTTGGTGCTGGAGCAGGGCTAGAAAAAGACGGGGAAGCGACCAACTAGAGAGCATAACAGTCATAATCATGCAGAGCAACAAAGCAACATTGAATCGGGCATGAAAGTGATATAACTCACCCTGAAGTAAAAATATCATCAAGGCATAACAGACTTTTTAGTCTTAACATGCGTGAACATGTGCCAAGTCAATCCAAGAATCCCCCGGAGGGAAATACCACTTCAATATGCCACACCATGAAAAATTCAATGCATGTCAATCATTTCAAGCAACACATAATAAACAATAGCTATTTGAGACTAACCACAAAGAAAGCATGAACCACTGGGAAAGCATTGTAAACATAGCACTATGTCGCTACAAGCTGGTCTCTAATCATAAGTACAAGCATATGTACAAAAGTAGAAACGAAAAGAGTTCATACCGGCTTTCCTTGTTGCATCCCTTCCATCGATCTTCGTCATTACTGCCTTGTCACTTGCACGAGGGAACATAGGAAATATAATCATCACAGACTCGAGCTGAACTCTAAAAACAAAGAAAACTAAAGAGCAAAGGAAACATATTTTTTGGTTTTTTAAGGTTTAACGAAAGCAAAAGAAAGGAGAACTCTTTTTGGGTTTTTGCAAACTAAAAGAACAAAGAAGAACAGGCAAAAACTTCAAAAAGATAAAAGCAAACCAACGGTAGATACAACGGAAAGGGGAGGAGAGCACGCACTCCCCCAAGCTTAGGCTTTTGGCCTAAGTTGGGCTCGTCTACTGCGGTCCCGAGGAGCCTCCTGCTCCAGGGTAATGGTAATCCCAAGGGTTGTATGAGCCCTCCGGTGCGTACACTGAAGTCCTCGGATCCTCCCACGTGGAAGAGGAAGGTCCCGCCCCCCATCAAGAGGATGACCCTTCACCCCAGGGGGTGACGGTATCCTCCTGAACTGGTGGATATACCACGTGCTCCTCCTCGTCTAGCTCGACCCCCTCAGTGGGGTCGTGAAACTGGTATCTCCCCGTATTCTCTTCAAAATCGGCCACTGAAAAACGAAATCCGTTCCTGCGAGAAAAATCAAACACAAGTGGTGCAGATAGACGGACAGTGCGTTCCACACCGTCTTTAAACCGCAAAATATACTCAAGTGCATAGCGGTCAGAGGCCTTAGTAACAAAGAAATGCCTCTTCATGGCAGCCAAGTCAAGGCTGAGAAAAGGAAAGACTGTATCATCTGGGCACGGTTCTCCTTGGAGAAACTGAAAAAGAAGTGTGGCATAGACGCCAACCTTGTTACTATTAGTAGCAAGTGATGACCCTCAACGTAGAGGGATCTATTGCAGTGTTTTCGATAAGTAAGAGTGTTGTACCCAACGAGGAGCAGGAGGTATTAGCAAGTGACTCTGGTAAGGCGATTACAGCAAGCACTAAAAGATAACTGTTTAGGGGTTTTCTTGGTATAAGCGACAGGAAAGTAAAAACGCGCAAAGTAAAAGGTACTGGGTAGTAAAGAGTGTCCCAATCCTTTCTTAGGAAAGGATAGGCCTACCAACTAAACTTATAAAAGCTAAAGTGTTCTTGAGGACACACGGGAGAGGTAGTCATGTGCTTTCTCCATATTCCGTATCGGTACTATATGCTGTGTTGATAAGTGTTTGGTGGGTGGATCTATGCTAGTGCACCCTCTAGACTAAGATGAGTGCACTCTTATGATTAAACATCTTGCAAGCATCCGAAATACAAGATAGTAATTAAGGCAAAAGCCTAACCATAGCAATACGATCGGTGATCCATTGTTCCCTTGTGCAAAAGCGTGCAAACTGGGGTTTAGGTTTCTATCACTCCGGAAACCCACCGTAGGCATTCTTTATACACAATGCATTCCCCTAGGTCCTTGATAAGGCAAAGTGTTGAGTGTTTGACTCACACAACACCACTAGGAGAATAACAAAAAACACAAATATCAACCAACACATACTACTTCAACATCATATGACTACTAACAACTAGACTTCTCCCATGTCCTCAAGAACTAAAGTAACTACTCACAAGACATAAAAGAGATCATGATCAGTGGGGATAAATAGATGATAAACAATCTGAACACAATAATATTTCTCCAACAAAACTCAATAGCATTCACCACAAAGTAGTAATCAACACCGATAGAGTAGAGGGGATAGATAGTACGGATTACAACATGAGTTGCAATTGTGAGACAAGATTGGATGGAGATGGAGATGGTGCTAATGTTGGGGATGATGTTGACGATGATATCGATTATGCCCGTGACGATGGTGATGACGATGGCGACGATCTCCCCTTCCGGGAGGTGATCTCACCGGCGGAATCTGCCCGCCAGAGATGGCTTTTCTTCTGTGTAGGTTTCCGCCACGGGGCGGCGGCGGAACTCCGGAAACTCCTCTCTTTTTAGGGGTTTTGGACAACGAGGGGTATATAGGCCAGAGGGGGGGAGCTAGGAGAGCTCCAGGGGGCCCAGGCACCACCCGACGCGGCCAGGGGTGGGGCCGCGCCAGGTGTCCGCCTGGACACCCTGTGGCCCCCTCTGGCTGCTCTTTTGCGTGGCTTCGTTATCCTTCTGGAAAACAGCCTCCGTCGATTTTCAGGTAATTTGGAGGTGTTCTTCTTCAGCAACTCAGCGTCCACTTTTCACCGCTGAATCCTGTGTCTGTTGCTTCGGCGTCGGAAAGTTGCAAACTGTGTAAAATAAGCCAAAACAACATAAGAATAGCATCATATCATTAAATATATCAATGAATAAGAAAGAATTACTATATAAAATAGTGATGCATTTTGGACGTATCAACTCCCCCAAGCTTAGACCTCGCTTGTCCCCAAGCGAATACTGAGCTCGGCAAACCTGTCCACAAGTTTAGAGAGTAAAGTGTCGATAAATAAAATACGGACAAGAAGCATCAAGGTTCCTTCATCAAACTCAAGCATCCTCAACAGCAACCTCAACTCATAAGGCTCTTATGAGAAAGTAATAACAATTATAATCAAAAGTAGGGCTGAGGAAACTCATCAAATTATGGCAAACATAACTGTGGTCAAAGGGCAACTAGAAACAACTTGAAGCTTTTTGAAAGAACATGTTACTAGTCATGAAGTGGAAATGCTAACACAAAGGAAGATGCTTGCTAGGCAAATGCTTTCGCAAACAACTTACTTATCAAAGGATAATGTCAACAAGGATATGGCATGGCAAAACTTAATGCAGCTCTATATGGATGAATCCTCATTAACATCAAATGTCTGTTCTCTTAGCGAAAAGAAGGAAGTAGGAAAACTGACTTAACATAAAGGTGGAAGAAAGGCCTTGTTAAGGGCAAGCAGGGAAAACTCATGTGCTATCCTTAAATCAAACAGAATAAAAATAGATTTTGGGACGTTGCATAGTTTGTCAACGAATGCTAATAGATAGCTCAATTACTTCTCAAGATGGACAAGTTTCGAGGAACGGCTCCCAAGTTGGGACGATCACATCCCCTTAATCTCCTTTGTTTATCACTGCCAAAGTTTCTGATTTCACATAGACCAGCGTGAAGGAGGGTTTGCCTGTTATATTATCTTTCGAGCTAGGCGCACCCATGACAGTTCCTCCTCGTATTATGGGTTTGCAGGTTAGACATGCAATCCCGGGGTAAAACTTGTCCAACTTAAGAAGATCATGAATTACCTACTACTTCCTCATGAGCTAAAGAAGAGGCAGAAAACAGAAGATTTTGAACATTTAAGGATAACACATAAATTCTATACTTAAAGGAGTGGTAGGGGAATACCATGAATAGGAAGGTATGGTGGACTCATATGGAAGGTAATGGTTTCAGGGTATGGATGCACAAGCATAAATCTACTTGGCGAAGAGTTTGGCTAGCAAAGTCTTTGAGAGAACAGCCAATTGATGCTAATTTAGATGCAAAACATATAAGGCATAAACATTAAGGTAAGCATAACACATCAAGTTGTCTTCCTTGTCAACATAACACTTCAAGCATAATAACATAAAGGTTTTGGCTATGTCGCTACTTGAGAAAACATGCATGTTGTCAATACCAAAGCTATGTTTGCCAAAATTTAAATAAAGTTTTCAAAGCCATACCTGATATAAGGTCAATACTCCCCATAAGAATCGTCATATGATGCCGACTGCGTGTAGAGAATACCGAGTGCAGCGAAGGAACCAATAGACTTCTCATTAATATTCCAATATAGACGAATCCACACTCACGGATACAATCTCTCCACAGACGGAGTGATAGACCTCAATGCAAACACCTATTTCATATAATAAACTCCCTAGACATGATACGACTCTACATGACTCTATAATACTAAGATAAAGATAAAGATACCGGGCTCTCCCCCAAGCTTGGAACAAGCTGAGGGGATGCCATTACCCGAGGAGATTTGCTCCTCATTCTTGTTCTTGTTGATCCTTCAAATCTTTGATGATACGACGAAGGGTTTGGTTTTCCTTCTCCAAGATCTCCACTTGCACCTTTAGTACACGTAAATCTTCACACAGTTGATTGGTGATGCGGTAAGCTTCGGAGATGGTAGAAATCCAACGTTGATCTTCAAGTGTAGGGGCCATTCCTGAAAGGTTAAGAGAAAGATCGTAATAAGGTTGGACACTCCCCACCATGAAGGGGTTGCTTGATCTTCCTCCTTGTGTCGATGGGCCCCCTGGTTGCTGAGCGGTAATAATCTTGATTTCTTTTCTCACGGAACGCTCCATCTCCGCTTGCCTTGCAGCGATTTCTTCTTCCGTGGCCCAATCTATGTATTTCCCTTGGTTGAGATCTTTCTGGACTTCACAAAGACGCTGTCCCATGAAGTCCTCTCCACTTGAGCCACAAGAAGACATCTCTAACAATAGCTTTTTACCCTGGCAGAAACAGATTGAAAAGAAAACACACGAAATCGCGAGATACGTTGCCGGAACGATCCGGGCAAATATATAGCAAAAATTTCTGCAACAAAAGGAAGGTAACGAGACAAAGTGGGGTCGGAGACGGAGTCCTGGGTGCCCAGGCGGCCTCCCGGCGCGGCCAGGAGGTAGGCCGTGCCAGGGGGCGCCTGGGCCCCTTGGAGCTCATCTCCGGCTCCGCTTAGGCTTCGAATTTTCCTAATTTTGCAAAAACTCATAATATGGAACTTTTATGGCAGTTCGGGATGTTTCCTTACCGTAATACATACCTTTTCTTATTCTGCTTCTGTCAGTGTCTGAAACAGGGCTTCAACATGTTCTTCATGAGTTGTTGTGCGTATTATATTTACATCAACATTGACGGGGTCTCCCGCTATGTAATTCTTGAGTCTTTGCCCATTCACAACTTGAGGTTTGGTGCCTTCAAAATTGTTAATCTTAATTGCACCAGACCGGTAGACTTCTTCGATATGAAATGGCCCTTCCCACCTGGAAATTAGTTTACCTAGAGAAAACCTGAAACGGGATCTAAACAATAAAACTTTATCACCAACATTAAATTCACGTTTCAGAATCCTACTGTCATGCCACTTTTTTACCTTTTCCTTGAACATTTTAGCGCTCTCGTAAGCTTCACTTCTCCACTCATCTAGAGAAGTCAAGTTCATGAGACGCTTTTCACCAGCTAACTTTGGGTCAGCATTAAGCTCTCTAACAGCCCAGAAAGCTTTGTGCTCTAACTCTAATGGAAAATGGCAAGCCTTGCCATAGACCATTTTATAGGGAGACAAGCCCATGGGGTTTTTGTAAGCAGTTCTATACACCCACAAAGCATCTCCTAACTTATTTGACCAGTCCTTCCTATTTCTGTTAACTGTTTTTTGCAAGATCAACCTGATCTCTCTATTGGTGAGCTCAACTTGCCCACTGGTTTCAGGATGGTACGGTGACGCAATCCTATGATTGATATCGTACTTGGCTAGAGCTTTTCTAAAAGCTCCATGTGTGAAGTGTGATCCTCCATCAGTCATGAGATACCTAGGTACACCAAACCTAGGGAAAATTACATCTTTGAGCATTTTCAAAGATGTTTTGTGATCAGCACTCTCAGTGGGGATTGCTTCAACCCACTTGGTCACATAATCAACAGCAACTAAAATATGAGTGTACTTGTGTGAAGAAGGAAAAGGACCCATAAAATCAAAACCCCAGCAATCAAAAGGCTCAATCACTAGTGAGTAATTCATAGGCATCTCATTCCTCCTACTAATATTACCAACTCTCTGACATTTATCACAAGCTAAAACATAATCTCTAGCATATTTAAAGAGAGTAGGCCAATAAAAACCTGATTGGAGAACCTTATGTGCGGGCCTCTCACCGGCGTGATGTACTCCGTAGGGACTATCGTGACATTCCTTGAGAATGTCCTTCTGCTCGTGTTCTGATACGCATCTTCTCACGATCCCGTCTGGACCTTCTTTGAAAAGATGTGGGTCATCCCAAAAGTAATGTCTCAAATCATGGAAGAACTTCTTCCTTTGCTGAAATGTTAAACCTGGAGGCAAATACTTTGCAACGATAAAATTAGCATAATCTGCAAACCAAGGATCGGAAAGAGATTGTACTTTAATAACAGCAAGTTGTTCATCTGGAAAACTGTCGTTGACTGGGATGGGATCATGCGGTATATCTTCCATCCTTGAAAGATTGTCCGCTACAGGGTTGTCTTCTCCTTTTCTATCAACAATCTGCAAATCAAATTCTTGAAGACGGAGTACCCATCTGATGAGCCTTGGGTTGGCATCCTTCTTCGTCATAAGATACTTAAGGGCAGCATGGTCAGTATGAATAATAACTTTAGAATCAACAATATACTGCCTAAACTTATCACAAGCAAACTCTACTGCTAAGAATTCCTTCTCAGTAGTAGCATAATTCTTTTGAGCACTATCCAGGGTCTTACTGGCATAATAAATAACATTCAACTTCTTATCAACCCTTTGTCCTAAAACAGCTCCAACATCAAAATCACTAGCATCACACATAATTTCAAAGGGCAAATTCCAGTCAGGCGGTTGTACTATAGGAGCGGTTATTAAAGCTTTCTTAAGAACATCGAAAGCCTCCTTACAATCTTCATCAAATAAAAAAGGAACATCCTTCTGGAGAAGATTAGTGAGGGGTCTCGAGGTCTTAGAAAAGTCTTTAATAAATCTTCTATAGAAACCAGCATGACCGAGAAAACTACGAATACCTTTAATGTCCCTTGGATAAGGCATCCTTTCGATAGCTTCAATTTTCGCCTTGTCCACTTGAATTCCCCTCTCGGAAATCTTGTGGCCAAGCACGATCCCTTCGTTAACCATGAAGTGGCACTTTTCCCAGTTTAGAACTAAGTTTGTATCCTCGCATCTCTGCAAAACTTTATTAAGATTGTGGAGACAGTGGTCAAAGGAAGTTCCATAGATGGAGAAATCGTCCATGAAGACTTCCACAATCTCCTCACAAAAACCATGAAATATTGCAGACATACATCTCTGAAAAGTAGCAGGGGCATTGCATAAACCAAAAGGCATACGCCTATAAGCATAAGTACCATAAGGACAAGTGAAGGTGGTCTTCTATTGATCGGCAGTGTTAACATGAATTTGAGAGAAGCCAGAGTACCCGTCAAGATAGCAGAAGTGGGTGTTTTTGGACAGCCTCTCAAGCATCTGATCAATAAAGGGCAGCGGGTAGTGGTCCTTCGTGGTTGCCTTGTTCAACTTCCTGTAATCAATACACATTCTATATCCAATAATAATTCTCTGAGGTATTAGTTCATTCTTATCATTAGGGACTACATTTGTCCCTCCTTTCTTAGGAACACAATGAACTGGAATTACCCACTTACTGTCGGCTATAGGGTAGATAATACCTGCAGCTAGAAGCTTGAGGATTTCGGTCCTCACAACATCCATCATCTTTGGGTTTAACCGTCGTTGATGGTCAACAACGGGTTTAGCATCGGGCTCGAGGTTGAAAGTATGTTGACAGATAGATGGACTAATTCCCTTAAGGTCATCAAGGGTATAGCCAATTGCACCATGGTGTTTACGAAGTGTCTCCAATAATCGCTCTTCTTCATATCCTGAAAGGTTAGAATTGATATTAACAGGATATACTTTCTTTTCATCTAAATAAGCATACTTGAGCTATCGGGAAGAGGTTTGAGATCAAACACCGGGTCTTCTTTTGGTTTGGACAGAATTCCTAAAGGTTCAACCGGAAGGTTGTTCTTCAGGATAGCAGGTTGTCTCAGGAAGATTTCATCAATTTCATTTCTTTCCTTCATATGAGTATCATTCTCGTGGTCCTCCATGTATTGCTGCAAAGGATCATTAGGGGGAATAGCAATAGAAGCAATACTTTCAATAATTTTATCATCACTAGGTAATTCAGTACCATGAGGTTACTTGGAAATCATAGAAAAGTTAAATTCATATGGCTCACCATTGAATTCAATAGAAACTTTACCTTTCTTGCAATCTATAATAGCTCCACAAGTTCTGAGAAAAGGTCTACAAAAAATAATAGGACAAAAACTATCTTGCACTGAACCAAGTACGAGAAAGTCGGTAGGGTCCTTTACCTTTCCGCATAGGACTTCAACATCTCTCACAATCCTAATAGGAGAGATAGTAGCTTTGTTTGCAAGATGAATAGTAACATCAATCTCTTCGAGTTCACAAGGTGAAATCTCGGTCATGATCTCTTGATAAAGCGAATAAGGAATCGCGCTAGCGCTCGATCCTAGATCGCATAGCCCGTAATAATTGTGATCTCCTATTTTAACAGATACAACTGGTGTACCTGAAATTGGGCTTCTATTCTTGGCTGTGACAATGTTAGTTGAAACAACACAAAAATTTATAATGGAATTTTAAACATCATCATTAACTAAATCTTTAACCATAGCAACTTGAGGATCGACTCTGATCTGGTCCTCAGGTTTGCTTGTTCTTCTCTCACTTTTATCTATGATGCCTGTCACAAAAGAGTGCTCCCTTATTCTTGAAGGGAAAGGGGGTTGTTCATATATAACTGCAGCAAAAATAGGATCAGCAACGTGAATATCAATAGGCACTTCTTTGAAAGGCTTATGGTACTGATCCTTCTTCATCTTAGAAGAATCAACATGAGAGGCAAAGTTCTTACAAAAATCAATCATTAGATGGGAATCCAGACCAATCTTAGAGCAAAAGGTATTGAAATAATCAGTTTTCACATAGCTCTCTATATAATCATGCTCATAATTTATAGCAGGTTCAATACCTTTATCGATTTCCCAATCTTCAGTATTCTTCTGGATCCTTTCGATGAGATCCCATCTTTCTTCAACGCTCTTTGTCTGAAATAGCCCACTAGAGGAGGCATCCAGCCTTTCCTTGTCCTGATTGTAAGTATAACATCTTTGGGGAGCTTATGAATAGGACATTTGAACATTAGGGACTTAAGCCTCCCCCAAGCTTGAGCGATACTTTCTCCTTCGCAAGACCTAAAGTTATAGATGTAATTCATGTCTCGATAAACTTCATGAAGAGGGTAAAACTTTGTATAAAAGAGAGACTTAAGCTCTTCCCAATTAAGAGAGTGTGGGTTACCGAGGAGCTTATACCAATCTGAAGCTTTGTCTGTGAGTGATACGGAGAATAATTTCTTCATAACGAACTCCAGTGACACACCTGCAAGCTTGAATAATGAACATAGTTGTGATAAATATAGCAAGTGTTCACCTGGATGTCTGTCTCCTGCATAGCGATTAGTTAAGACATAATTGACAATACCAGAAGGTATCTTATAAGGCACACTTTCAGTAGGGGTAGGAGTGACTACCTTGGTAGTGGGGCGGTTCCCCAGGAACAAAGATCCAATAGTAGGGGTGTTCATAAGGACAGAACAGCGGCAGCAAAAAAAACTAAAACAAAAATATAAAAACTTCCTTACCGGCTTCACTTACTAATAGCGCTACACTCCCCGGCAACGGCGCCAGAAAACGTAGTTGGATGACCCTCAATGTAGAGGGATCTATTGCAGTGTTTTCGATAAGTAAGAGTGTCGAACCCAACGAGGAGAAGAAGGTATTAGAAAGTGACTCTGGTAAGGAGATTACTGCAAGCACTGAAAGATAACTGTTTAGGGGTTTTCTTGGTATAAGCGACAGGAAAGTAAAAACACGCAAAGTAAAAGGTACTGGATAGTAAAGAGTGTCCCAATCTTTTCTTAGGAAAGGAGAGGCCTAGAAACTGAACTTATAAAAGCTAAAGTGTTTTTGAGGACACACGGGAGAGGTAGTCATGTGCTTTCGCCATATTCCGTATCGGTACTATATGCTGTGTTGATAAGTGTTTGGTGGGTGGATCTATGCTAGTGCACCCTCTAGACTAAGATGAGTGCACTCTTATGATTAAACATCTTGCAAGCATCCGCAAATACAAGATAGTAATTAAGGCAAAAGCCTAACCATAGCAATACGATCGGTGATCCATTGTTCCCTTGTGCAAAAGCGTGCAAACTGGGGTTTAGGTTTCTGTCACTCCGGCAACCCACCGTAGGCATTATTTATACACAATGCATTCCCCTAGGTCCTTGATAAGGAGAAGTGTTGAGTGTTTGACTCACACAACACCACTAGGAGAATAACAACACAACTTAAATATCAACCAACACATATTACTTCAACATCATATGACTACTAACAACTAGACTTCTCCCATGTCCTCAAGAACTAAAGTAACTACTCACAAGACATAAAAGAGATCATGATCAGTGGGGATAAATAGATGATAAACAATCTGAACACAATAATATTTCTCCAACAAAACTCAATAGCATTCACCACAAAGTATTAATAAACACCGGTAGAGTAGAGGGGATAGATAGTACGGATTACAACATGAGTTGAAATTGCGAGACAAGATTGGATGGAGATGGAGATGGTGCTGATGTTGGGGATGATGTTGATGATGATCTCGATGATGCCCGTGACGATGGTGATGACGATGGCGACGATCTCCCCTTCCGGGAGGTGATCTCCCCGGCGGAATCTGCCCACCAGAGATGCTTTTCTTCTCTGTAGGTTTCCGCCACGGGGCGGCGGCGGAACTCCGGAAACTCCTCTCTTTTTAGGGTTTTTGGACGACGCGGGGTATATAGGCCAGAGGGGGGAGCCGGGAGAGCTCCAGGGGGCCCAGGCGCCCCCCGGCGCGACCAGGGGTGGGGCCGCGCTAGGTGGCCGCCTGGACACCCTGTAGTCCCCCTCAGGCTGCTCTTTTGCGTGCCTTCGTTGTCCTTCTGGAAAACAGCCTCCGTCGATTTTCAGGTAATTTGGAGGTGTTATTCTTCAGCAACTCAGCGTCCACTTTTCACCGCTGAATCCTATGTCTATTGCTTCGGCGTCGGAAAGTTGCAAACTGTGTAAAATAAGCCAAAACAACATAAGAATAGCATCATATCATGAAATATATCAATGAATAAGAAAGAATTACTATGTAAAATAGTGATGCATTTTGGACGTATCAGCAAGGTGTTTCGCACTAGGCGAACCCACATGATACTCGTGCTTCCCTGAGAGGGCATTCGCCATGATAGCAGTATTAGGTGTAGAAGTGTTGCTCATGTTGTCTCGAGCCAACACTCCTCTTGCGATATAATAGGCGAAATACCTGAGGTGAGGGAACATAATGTTGGAAATCGTCTGACGGTTGGATTTCCTCACTTCAGTGTTACAGAATGAGTCGAGGAGGGTGTTGAGTGCAATAGTTTGGACATTTTTCCTCTTCTTCTTCTTGACCAAGCCTGGCAAACCTAAAGCTTCACAAAATACACTTATAGGCATGGTCAACAATCTTTCATAAAGTCGAATCACCACAGTACCATTGTCGGAATAAAACCTGAAACTGTTAACAAAAATAGCGGTGAGTGTCTCGTACTGTGGTACACGGCTCGTAACAAGCCGTGTCAAACCTTCATTGGCACACAAAGCATAGAGCTCTTCTTGTATGCCGGCATCCTCCATGAAGTCTTCGCATGGAAATGCCATAGCTCTTGCGGGTGACGCGTCCAACATTTCTATGGGTACGATATCTTCATTATAGCTCACCCTTGTGGTTGAAGGTGAAGCTGCGGAACGCGTAACACGGCAAGAGCGCTCGGGTTTCTTCTTCCCAAGCCACTTTCCTAGCCTCTCCATTTCTGAATTTTTTAACAATTCACAAAAACGAAGATATAATCAAAACTAGTTTCGGAAAAACATTCTACTTACTTTACCAATGCTCAAACTAGCAAAAAAACTTGAAAAATAAATCTCTACACAAACATTTAAGCTCAACTAAACAGCACCAAGAACCACTAAATACTCACTAATGAAGCCACCAACTAGAAAAATAATTGGAGGGGTGAGGGAGTCACATACCAGAGAGTATTTGTTCCAAATTTCAGCTCAAATGAGTGGTTGTAGAGGGAGATCGAAGTTCCGTGCTCAAGAACAGCAAGAACACGAAACCAGAGCAAGAACACAAGTTTTCGGGGTGAGAGAGAGAGAGTGGAATAAGAGATGCCAGAAGGGGGTGCCTGTGGGCCCCAGGAGGGTGGGTGGCGCGGCCAGGAGCTGGGCCGCTCCACCTGGCCTCCTGGGCCAGGGGTGGACCCCCCTGGTCAGCCTCAGGTGCCTCCTAATGGATTTTTACCTGGAAATTTTGATTTTGATTTTTCTGGAATTTTCTGGGCAACTTCACTGTAGAGAATTTTTCAAAGTTCAAAAAGCTGCAAAAACTTTCGTGAACTTGAGACAAAAGTTAGAACAAGTGAAGCTTTAAACACAAAAACTTGGGTACAGCAAGGAGAATAAAAGCTAAAGGGAATGAAAACATAACAAGCTCAACTTTTTACCTATATAAAACATGCTAGTTAGCAAGGTTGATCAAGTCTTACCAACAAACATGTGGTATATAGCGTAGAAAGTCTTGCCTCTTATGAAGTGATCATTGCACTCTCACTTTAATGGACATTGTCCCCACCATAATTGTTTTGTATTTGTGGTATACATGTAGTGGACAATCCCATTCTCCAATCTTCACGGTCTCGATATTCTCAACGGAGTTAAGGCCATGCCTTTTGTCGATCTTCTTCGGAAAATACACCGTGTGTTCTTTGTCATTCACATTGAAGGTAACCTTCCCTTTATTGCAATCAATAACAGCACCTGCGGTGGTAAGAAAAGGTCTACCAAGGATATTGGACATGCTCCCATCCTCAGGCATGTCAAGCACAACAAAATAAGTAAGTATTAAGCAATTGGCAACTTCAACAGGAACATCCTCACAAATACCGATCGAGACGGCCGTGGACTTGTCGGGCATCTGTAGAGAGATATCTGTAGGAATTAGTTTCTCTAAACAAAGTCTTTTGTAGAGAGAAAAGGGCATAACACTCACTCCTGCACCAAGATCACATAAAGCAGTTCTAACATAATTATTTTTTATGGAGCAAGGAATGGTGGGTATACCTGGGTCACCGAGCTTCTCAGGAATCTTGCCACTGAAAGAGTAGTTAGCAAGTGATCAGTGGAGATAAATATATGATAAACAATCTGGATACAATAATATTTCTCCAACAAAACTCAATAGCATTCACCACAAAGTAGTAATCAACACCGATAGAGTAGAGAGGATAGATAGTACAGATTAAAACACAAGTTGCAATTGTGAGACGAGATTGGATGGAGGTGGAGATGGTGCTGATGATGGGGATGATGTGATGATGATCTCGATGATGCCCGTGACGATGTTGATGACGATGGCGACGATCTCCCCTTCCGAGAGGTGATCTCCCCGGCGGAATCTGCCCGCCAGAGATGGCATTTCTTCTCTGTAGGTTTCCGCCACGGAGCGGCGGCGGAACTCCAGAAACTCTCCTCTTCTTAGGGTTTTTGGATGACGAGGAGTATATATGCCAGAGGGGGGAGCCGGGAGTGGCACCGGGGGTCCAGGCGCCCTCCCGGCGCGGCCAGGGTGGGGGCCGCGCCAGGTGGCCGCCTGGGCACCCTGTGGCCCCCCTCTGGTCACTCTTTTGCGTGTCTTCGTGATCCTTCTGGAAAATAGCCTCCGTCGATTTTCAGGTAATTTGGAGGTATTCTTCTTCAGCAACTCAGCGTCCACTTTTAACCGCTGAATCCTGCGTCTGCTGCTTCGGCACCGGAAAGTTGCAAACTGTGTAAAATAAGCCAAAACAACATAAGAATAGCATCATATCATGAAATATATCAATGAATAAGAAAGAATTATTATATAAAATAGTTATGCATTTTGGACGTATCAACTCCCCCAAGCTTAGACCTCGCTTGTCCCCAAGCGATTACTGAGCTCGGTAAACCTGTCCAAAAGTTTAGAGAGTGAAGTGTCGATAAATAGAATACGGACAAGAAGCATCAAGGTTTCTTCATCAAACTCAAGCATCCTCAACAGCAACCTCAACTCATAAGTCTCTTATGAGAAAGTAATAACAATTATAATCAAAAGAAGGGCTGAGGAAACTCATCAAATTATGGCAAACATATCCTTGGTCAAAGGACAACTAATAACTTTCAATCTTGCTCTTTCTTTTTAATGAAACAATTTGAAGCTTTTGAAAGAGCATGTTAATAGTCATGAAGTGAAAATTCTAACACAAAGGAAGATTCTTTCTTGGAAAAAGCTTTCGCAAACAACTTACTTATAAAAAGATAATGTCAACAAGGATGTGGCATGGAAAAACTTAATGCAGCTTTATCTGGATGAATCCTCATCAACATCAAATGTCTGTTCTCTTAGGGAAAAAAAGGAAGTGGGACATTTGACTCAACATGAAGGTGGATGGAAAGCCTTGTTTAAGGGCAAGCAAGGAAAACTCATGTGCTATCCTTAAATCAAACAGAATAAAAATAGATTTTGGGGCGGTGCATAGTCTGTCAACGAATGCTAATAGATAGCTCAATTACTTCTCAAGATGGACAAGTTTCGAGGAACGGCTCCCAAGTGGGGACGATCACATCCCCTTAATCTCCTTTGTTTATCACTGCCAAAGTTTCTGATTTCTCATAGACCAAGCGTGAAGGAGGGTTTGTTTGTTATATTATCTTTCGAGCTGGGCGCACCCATGCCAGTTCCTCCTCGTATTATGGGTTTGCAGATTAGACATGCAATCCCGGGGTAAAACTTGTCCAACTTGAGAAGATCATGAATTACCTACTACTTCCTCATGAGCTAAACAAGAGGCACAAAACAGAAGATTTTGAACATTTAAGGATAACACATAAATTCTATACTTATAGGAGTGGTGGGGGATACCACGAATACGAAGGTATGGTGGACTCATATGGAAGGTAATGGTTTCAGGGTATGGATGCACAAGCAGAAATCTACTTGGCAAAGAGTTTGGCTAGCAAAGGCTTTGAGAGAACAGACAATTGATGCTAATTTAGATGCAAAACATATAAGTCATAAACATTAAGGTAAGCATAACATATCAAGTTGTCTTCCTTGTCAACATAAAACTTCAAGCATAATAACATAAAGGTTTTGGCTATGTCGCTACTTGAGAAAACATGCATGTTGTCATGACCAAAGCTATGTTTGCCAAAATTAAATAAAGTTTTCAAAACCATACCTGATATAAGGTCAATACTCCCCATAAGAACCGTCATATGAAGCCGATTGCGCGAAGAGAATACCGAGTGCAGCGAAGGAACTAATAGACTTCTCATTAATATTCCAATAAAGACGACTCCACACTCACGGATACAATCTCTCCACAGACGGAGTGATAGACCTCAATGCAAACACCTATTTCATATAATAAACTCCCTAGACATGATACAACTCTACTTGACTCTAAAAGACTAAGATAAAGATAAAGATACCGGGCACTCCCCCAAGCTTGGAACAAGCTGAGGGGATGCCATTACCCGAGGTGATTTCACTCCTCAATCCTGTTGTTGTTGATTCTTCAAATCTTTGATGACACGGCGAAGGGTTTGGTTTTCCTCCTCCAAAATCTCCACTTGCACCTTTAGTACACGGAAATCTTCACACAGTTGATTGGTGATGCGGTAAGCTTCGGAGATGGTAGAAATCGTACATTGATCTTCAAGTGCAGGGGTCGTTCCTGAAAGGTTAAGAGAAAGATCATAATAAGGTTGGACACTCCCCACCATGATGGGGTTGCTTGAGCTTCCTCCTTGTGTTGATGGACCCCCTGATTGCTGGTCGGTGATAATCTTGACTTCTTTTCTCTCGGAACGCTCCATCTCCGCTCGCCTTGCAGCGATTTCTTCTTTCGTGGCCCAATCTATGTATTTCCCTTGGTTGAGATGTTTCTGAACTTCACGTAGACGTCGTCCCATGAAGTCTTCTCCACTTGAGCCACAAGAAGACATCTCTAACAATATATTTTTCCCTGGCAGAAACAAATTGAAGAGAAAACACACGAAATCGCGAGATACGTTGCCGGAACGATCCGGGCAAATAAATAGAAAAAATTTCTGCAACAAAAGGAAGGTAACGAGCCAAAGTGGGGTCGGAGACGGACTCCTGGGTGCCCAGGCGGCCTCCCGGCGCGGGCAGGAGGTAGGCCGCGCCAAGGGGGCGCCTGGGCCCCCTGGAGCTCCTCTCCGGCTCCACTTAGTCCTCGAATTTTCCTAATTTTGCAAAAACTCATAATATGGAACTTTTATGGCGGTTCGCGATGTTTCCTTACTGTAATACATACCTTTTCTTATTCTTCTTCTGTCGATGTCTGAAACAGGGCTGCAACATGTTCTTCATGAGTTGTTGTGCGTATTGTATTTACATCAACATTGCCGGATCTCCCGCTATGTAATGCTTGAGTCTTTGCCCATTCACAACTTGAGGTTTGGTGCCTTCAAAATTGTTAATCTTGATTGCATCAGACCGGTAGACTTCTTCGATATGAAATGGCCCTTCCCACCTGGAAAGTAGTTTACCTGGAGAAAACCTGAAACGGGATCTAAACAATAAAACTTTATCACCAACATTAAATCCACGTTTCAGAATCCTCCTGTCATGCCACTTCTTTACCTTTTCCTTGAACATTTTAGCGCTCTCGTAAGCTTCACTTCTCTACTCATCTAGAGAAGTAAAGTTCATGAGACGCTTTTCACCAGCTAACTTTGGGTCAGCATTCAGCTCTCTAACAGCCCAGAAAGCTTTGTGTTCTAACTCTAATGGAAAATGGGAAGCCTTGCCATAGACCATTTTATAGGGAGACATGCCCATGGAGTTTTTGTAAGCAGTTCTATACGCCCACAAAGCATCTCCTAACTTATTTGACCAGTCATTCCTATTTCTGTTAACTGTATTTTGCAAGATCAACTTGATCTCTCTATTCGTGAGCTCAACTTGCCCACTAGTTTCAGGATGGTACGGTGACACAATTCTATGATTGACATCGTACTTGGCTAAAGCTTTTCTAAAAGCTCCATGCGTGAAGTGTGACCCTCCATCAGTCATGAGATACCTAGGTACACCAAACCTAGGGAAAATTACATCTTTTAGCATTTTCAAAGATGTTTTATGATCAGCACTCTCAGTGGGGATTGCTTCAACCCACTTGGTTACATAATCAACAGCAACGAATATGTGAGTGTACTTGTGCGAGGAAGGAAAAGGACCCATAAAATCAAAACCCCAGCAATCAAAAGGCTCAATCACTAGTGAGTAATTCATAGGCATCTCATTCCTTCTACTAATATACCAACTCTCTGACATTTATCACAGGCTAAAACATAATTTCTAGCATCTTTAAAGAGAGTAGGCCAATAAAAACCTGATTGGAGAACCTTATGTTCAGTTCTCTCACCGGCGTGATGTCCTCCATAGGGACTATCGTGACATTGCTTGAGAATGTCCTTCTGCTCGTGTTCCGGTATGCATCTTCTCACGATCCCGTCTGGACCTTCTTTGAAAAGATGTGGGTCATCCCAAAAGTAATGCCTCAAATCATGGAAGAACTTCTTCCTTTGCTGAAATGTTAAACCTGGAGGAAAATACTTTGCAACGATAAAATTAGCATAATCTGCAAACCAAGGATCGGAAAGATATTGTACTCTAACAACGGCAAGTTTTTCGTCTGGAAAACTGTCGTTGACTGGGATGGGATCATGCGGTATATCTTCCATCCTTGAAAGATTGTCCGCTACAGGGTTTTCTGCTCCTTTTCTATCAACAATCTGCAAATCAAATTCTTGAAGAAGGAGTACCCATCTGATGAGTCTTGGTTTGGCATCCTTCTTCGTCATAAGATACTTAATGGAAGCATGGTCAGTATGAATAGTAACTTTAGAATCAACAATATACTGCCTAAACTTATCACAAGCAAACACTACTGCTAAGAATTCCTTCTCAGTAGAAGCATAGTTCTTTTGAGCACTATCAAGGGTTTTTCTAGCATAATAAATATCATTCAATTTTTTATCAAACCTTTGTCCTAAAACAGCTCCAACAGCAAAATCACTAGCATCACACATAATTTCAAAGGGCAAACTCCAGTCAGGCGGTTGTACTATAGGAGCGGTTATTAAAGCTTTCTTAAGAACTTTGAAAGCCTCCTTAAAATCTTCATCAAATACAAAAGGAACATCCTTCTGGAGAAGATTAGTGAGGGGTCTCGAGGTCTTAGAAAAGTCTTTAATAAATCTTCTATAGAAACCAGCATGACCGAGAAAACTACGAATACCTTTAATGTCCCATGGATAAGGCATCCTTTCGATAGCTTCAATTTTCGCCTTGTCCACTTGAATTCCCCTCTCGGAAATCTTGTGGCCAAGCACGATCCCTTCGTTAACCATGAAGTGGCACTTTTCCCAGTTTAGAACTAAGTTTGTATCCTCGCATCTCTGCAAAACTTTATTAAGATTGTGGAGACAGTGGTCAAAGGAAGTTCCATAGACGGAGAAATCGTCCATGAAGACTTCCACAATCTCCTCACAGAAACCATGAAATATTGCAGACATACATCTCTGAAAAGTAGCAGGGGCATTGCATAAACCAAAAGGTATACGCCTATAAGCATAAGTACCATAAGGACAAGTGAAAGTGGTCTTCTCTTGATCGGCAGTGTTAACATGAATTTGAGAGAAGCCTGAATACCCGTCAAGATAGCAAAAGTGGGTGTTTTTGGACAGCCTCTCAAGCATCTGATCAATAAAGGGCAGAGGATAGTGGTCCTTCCTAGTTGCCTTGTTCAACTTCCTGTAATCAATACACATTCTATATCCAATAATAATTCTCTGAGGTATTAGTTCATTCTTATCATTAGGGACTACAGTTGTCCCTCCTTTCTTAGGAACACAATGAACTGGACTTACCCACTTACTATCAGCGATAGGGTAGATGATACCTGCGGCCAGGAGCTTGAGGATTTCGGTCCTCACAACATCCATCATCTTTGGGTTCATGTCGGGACCCGGGGTTAGCGTATGCAAATCCCGCTACGACATAGTCATATGGAGAGCCGAGAACCGTACCCACTTGTCTAAGCAGACAAGGCCAAGCACAGAACGTTCTCGGAAAGCATCGTACGTGAGGGGCATCCCATCCAGACCGGATGATCAACTGATATGGGTCCTCATCGTCCGCACACAAGTCTAATGATATGGGTGATGAACTCCCATATTCACAGACAAGTCGCCTCAACCATACTATCGACTATCTCATAACTCTTACATAGACTTACTCCAGCCCGATCACTTAGTCGGGGTATAGGGCAGGCTCAATCATACCACAAAGTGTGCACGAGACAGAGTCTCGAGCAATCGCATCGCGATGCCCCAAGCTGCGCACATCTAAGGGCCACTTGGTGTATGAAAGACCGCCAGCCAGATCACAACTAAGGTCTCGAAAACCCATACAAAGACATGCATGTTATAAACATACACGCAGCACACATGCCTTGTATGAACAGCATGTATCATTGCAATTCTCTACAAAATATACATTTTATTGATAACTCTCACAGAGTGCACACAGAGATCACAAGCATGTGATCCAACATTACAACAGACAAGCGGAAGCAAAGTAGGTCTGAGTACAGACAAGTTTAACAAATGGATTAAGAAGCCTTATTTAAACACAAGCCCTCCACGAGGGAACCAGTCGTCTAACTGGGACTATACTAGCTTGGTCTTCAGTCGTCGAGCTCGATGAAGAAGCCACCTTCGGGGTCAGTGGGTTCATCTAAAACATAGAATAAGAAAACGTGAGTACAAAGTCGTACTCAGCAAGACTTACATAGGATCTATACTACTCATGCACATGTATCAAGGTAAAGGGAGGTGGGGTTCAATTGCAGAAGTGCCATCTTTGACTTGGCTAGTCCTGAACTACGAGTACCAGACTTTGAGCTAAGAAGCGTACACGAGTCCACTACTTTCTCCAACCAATTACACCACTATGGTGCCTTCCTCGACTTCCCCACATGAAAGCACGCCATAGCACTCACACTTATCTTGGTGTGTTTTAGAAGTATCCAGTTCAAGTTGTCTAATAATCAAGCTAAGCTTTCCAAGAAGTCCTTAACCGCGGACGTGGCTATTCGAATAGTTTTGTTAACCCTGCAGCGGTGTACCGCTACACACACATGATCATCAGTTACCGCCTTTGTACTCGACACCGTTCAAGAAGTGTCGGCGAGGATGCTCACCACAACTGTTACCTCATAGCCGATCTAGTCCAAGAAAGCCGCCTACCTGGGTTGGCTACCACTATCGTGAACCCGTCCGGTTTACCGAAGTGGACCCAGATGATGTGTGCGTGGTGCGTAAGCCGGTCTCAGATGAGCCGTTCTCTCACTTGGCAGCCAGGCCACAAACCTACCAGAACTCCGAACTATTGCGACATCTGGACATCGAAAGGGATGAGTTAATAGGTTGAGAGGGGTCAGTGAGCCCAATGTGTGGTTGTACTCTTCATCTTGGATCACCACAAAAGAACTCGGACTTAGGGCGGTGTTCAAGGAGACAACCCACTGTGTACTCCTACACAGCCTCTCATCGTTCACCTTGTATTAGGGTAGATTCACCAACACCTTTCCACCATCATCACCATGATCACTACCATCCCGACTCACATAACAGTAACAACATTGTATCACTCTAAGCATGCAATAAGCAGCAACAATTGCAGGGGTCACATGATATCAATCAACTCCTACATTTGCTAGGATTGTGGTTTGCTTACTACTGTGACAAATGATAGGTCACGCAAAGGAATGGGTTCATCTATGCGGTAGAAACATAGCATGGTAATCATCCTATACAATGCATAAGCGAGACATGAGAGGGAAGTGGGATTTTATCGACATGATCAATGGGGGTTTGCTTGCCTTGCTGACGAGGTTCAGGTTCAGGGTCTTCAACGAAGGGGGCTGCCTCCTGTTCCGGTTCCACCTCTACTCGACAAACAACAAACAAGGTAGCAAAGTAAATACAATGCACAATCACATGGTTGATGGTTGAAACTTGATGTATATGCTTTGATGTGTGAAGCAATTCCACTTAAATAGGGTATTTGCAATTGAATTTGCAAATTTAAACTCCACATATGATTTCCAATTTAGCCAAGTTGCATATGACATTGTTTGATCAAGTTAACCCATTTTGAAATTTGTATGATATACCTCTGAAGTTCAAGTATAATGTGGTATGTTGCTATGGTTCAAAATGCAAAAGCATTTGAAATGAATTTGATTTAATTCCATTTAAACCAAATAGCAAATTTTATTGGTCATATTTTAAATTCAACTCAAACATAGTTTAAAATGGTATATTTGGATAGATAATTTTGTCCTGATCATTTTTCATATATTTTTTGTTAAATTTGGAGTTAATATGAATTTTCTATGAATTTTCAAAGTTTGGGGTATTTTCTGCCATTTCTGATTTATTCCATAATTAGAAAATCTCTTTATTGCGTCACTGTGATGCAATGCTGGCGTCAGGGGGCCACTGACAAGGGGGACCCACTGGTCAGCCTTTGGGGTGTTAATTAAATCTGTTTAATTCGATTTAAACTTAACCAGGGGGTTAAGTGTGGCCTTGGGCCCACATGGCAGTCACTTGGGGGGGATTAAGCTTAAGCTAATGACGTCCACGTCATCTCGCCAGCGGCTAGTCGCCGGCGTCCTTCCAGCACGGCGGCGACACACGGGAGGGTGATTCCGGGCACCATTCGAAGTGCTGCGACCACTGGGACGTAGCTCTTGACGTCGCGCGTCGAATGGGCCAAGGTACGGGTGTTGGGAAGCACCGTGTCCATGCCGGCGTTGAGCCCTAGCGGCGGCGGAGCTACTGGCTCGGGGTGGAACTCGCTACGTTGCGCCATTTCAAGCGGGGCTGGGTTCAGACGAAGCAGCAGACCAAGGCAAAGGTGAAGGACAATGTCTCGAGCTCGATTGCTCCCCGGGTGCTTGCCGACGACGAGCACAGCGGCTCTGTACTCTGGCGTCCATGGCGATTCGAGCTAGAGGAGGCGAGGGGTGCCGTGGCTTGAGGGAAAAAACGAAGAGGCTCACCACGGATGCGACGGGATGGTTAGCGGGCTCGGGGAAGCTCTGGAGGCGGCGAATCAAAGATGGCGAGCTTGCGATTCCAGCGAGGTCTCGGCGGCGATTCCGGCTTCTACGGGGGCTCCAGGCTCTTGATTCCTTGCATGGCGACGGAGTCGAAGGCGGGGAATCTTCTGGACAAGCTCTCGGAAGCTCTAGCTCGCGGTGGCCGCGTCTTCTACGGTTGGGTGCTCCGGTGAGGCTTCGGGCGGCGACGAAATCGAGCACGGGAGGAGGGGGAGGAAGCTATGGAGGGGGGGAATGGATCTGGGTGTGAGTTGCGCGTCTCCAGGCGCGACTAGAAGGCTCAGGAGGCGCCAGGCAGGCAGGAAGGTGCTCGCCGGCGTCGGCATGCGCTCCAGCGAGCTGCTTGCCACGCCGGGAAAGACGACAAGGGGAGGCTGCGGGCTGGGCTGGCTTGCTGGGCCGCGGGGCGATGAGTTGGGCCGAAATGGCCAGGTAAGCTCCTTTTTCCTTTTCTCTCTGTTTTAATTTTCTGTTATATGTTGGCCATGCTAAATTAAATAGCTGGGCATTTTTAAAAATGCTGAAACGTTTTATATGGCCTCATATTATATTAGACTAGCCACTTACAAAGTTTGGCACTTTTTAAAATTCAAATTATTTGAATGTTAACTCAAATAGGGGTTTTTGATCAATTCCAAGGCACTGTTTGAATATTTAAAAAATCCATGAGCATGGGGTGTGTGACGCCCCCAAAAATCAGACCGTGTACAGTAATCATACATGCAAGGTACACGGTCGAGATCAGGGACTCACAGTGAGATATCACAACACAACTCTACAAATAAAATAAGACAAGATGTTTAATACAAGCCAGGGGCCACGAGGGCTCGAATACAACAGCTTGAGAGCACAAGTCAGCGGAAGCAATAGTATCTAAGTACAGACACAAGAATACAAGGTTGCCTTAAGAAGGCTAGCACAAATATCAACAACGATCGAAAAGGCGAGGCCTCCTGCCTGGGAACCTCCAAACCACTCCTGGTCAAAGGGGAACTCGACGTCGTAGAAGGCATCGGAGATCTTCATGTTGCGGTGGTCGGCATCGGGGATCTCCTGCTCCTGGGCTCCAAGGCTCCAACGTCGACTGCAACGGCCGATCAGGCAAAACAAAAAGGGGGAAAATAAAGCAGGTGAGTATCTAGCATACCCGCGAGTCTTACGTCCGGTACTAAGCATTTATGCATTTGTATCAAATGGCAAGGGGAGGCTGTATATAGTGGACTGCAAGGTAGAAATCAGAATAGGGGTAAGAAGCTAGGCCTATCGAAGACTAGCATCTTCCGACGAGTCTTGCAGCATGAGCTAAGAATCAGCCAACAGTTTATAAGCATGAATGTAATAACAATGCAGCAGAAGTTGCTGCATCATTGTATAATGGTAAGTTGTATAGATAACAATTATATATGCCTCCGAGATCCCCTCCTCGACTTCCCTGCGAGGAAGAGAAACCGGAACCAACAGTTTAATAGTAGTAGTTTGTAGTAGTAGGCTCTGGCTTCAGCATAAAGCGTCCTGTTAGCGTGGACACGGCTATCTGAATAGATTATCATCCCTGCAGGGGCTGCACTACTGTTACCCTACACGCTCGGATCTCCAGGGTGGCGTACACCATGTTAGGGAATGCCCCGCCGAGGCCCATCCTACGGCTCATCAGAGAGGTCCCCGCAGGTCTACATCCCTAAGTGCAAGGGGGTCATGGTCCTATCACCCCTCGCTCTCCGGGTCGTTGTGTGCCAAGTGGATCCAGTGCTGCAGCACGATCCGACCCAACCACAATGCTGAACTGGACGTCCTTCAAAGCTTTCAAACGAGACCACAACGTGGAGGGCCCACACCGTAATCCCACGTGGAGGTAGTGCGTATAGGGCACGTCGACCCACTCAAGTCATCCACCTGAACCGTTAAGTCATTTTATTATTATCTGCCGGGACAACCGTTATCGTTGCCCCTTTCTCGGTGAGTCGCGGACAACGACAGCAGCCAGGACCACCAGTAACGTTGGTGCCTGCCCTGTCGTCCCACCAACTCGTACGGTTACCAACAAGGTGAACCGTCTCCTTACCTTGTCTTGCGTTTGCTCCAAAGAGCTCGACTTTCATACAACAATATACCTTCGGCCACGAACAGTACCAGGCCCGCCGCACACCGGTGGAATACACCTGACCTGTTGTTCTGCTAAGATACCCTGCGCGGGCACCGTTGGGTCACCCGACTCCTTACCTGTAAGGACACCAGTTGATTCGAGTGCCTACCATCAAGTGGAACCAGGAGGAATCACCCTCGATGGTACACTTGAAAAGGTTCGACAGAGACATCAGCGAAATGAACTAAAGAGGAATATTCTCGTATCACCCCGGTGGTGCCGAGACACCAGCGGAATGAACTAAAGAGGATTACCCTCGTATCATCCAGTGATGTTACGCTACTGAGCCGACGAGAGTCAAATAAGAGTCCACCCACTCGTAAGTCAAACTCGAAGCGACTCGGCAGAGTCTCGCCGTTGTAGGATCCCTAGGGCGTCTGCATAGATCCGTACCTGTTGCAGTTATAATATTTTGTAATTTGCGTTCACTCACCAGAGTGATCACGACCCGCTATTCTAAACCTAACTAACAATGCACAGGGTTTACTGCTGAATATTATATACATTTATAAGGCAGCATAGGACAAAGGAGGGTACATCAAGGGGCGACAAAAACATGCTATGCAATTGAATAGGATTGTAACGTAGCAGCAGCAGTAACCATGCCTAGTGCAAGAAAAGTACGGAAAGGTAGGTGATATCTGGGGAAGAAAAATGGCTCTGCTTGCCTGGAAGCTCGACAGTAGGGGTAGGGTCGTCGACGAAGTAGTCGTACTCAGCAGCGGTGTAGTCGACGGCAGCAGCGGGGTCTACCGGAGAGTAAGGGGGGGAGAAAACAATAAATACACAACAATAATAGCAATACAATTGTATGACATAGCAGATATACAACAACGGGGCTCTTACGCAGTGTTAAGTATTCTAGTCGAAGCGAGAATTTATCCGGGGACGACTCATCAGTACCGATTGATTACCGGACAGATGATCCGGAGGGGAAGGTTCCATGTCTGCAGTGTTAGAGACATCTGACTGACATGTGGATAGTGTATCCGTGCTCGTTGATCCATTCTAAACAACTTTCATGTCCAGAACATTTTCATCCGGAAAGTTTTACCGGCTCCGGGTGATTACCGGACAGTGCAACCGGAGGGGGAATGTCTCGTGTTCGGTATGTTACAGGGGTGTGGTGGGAGTATGAGTAACGTATTCGTAATCGTGGATCCGTTCTGAGTAACTTTCGTATACAAAAGTTTTTCATCCGGACAACTTTTATCGGTACCGGGAATATTCGACAGACGGCCCGAAGGGGGGGAATGTCGATGTTCGGTACGTTAGAGGGGAGTGGTAGACATACGGATAGCGTATTCTTATTCGCTACATTTTTCTGATCAATTTTCATGTATAAAGTTTTTGAATCTGAGTTACGGTTTAAAAGTTATTGAATTTCAAACTTTTAAATCATTTAAATGATTTTCTGAATTTCTTTTATTATTTATTTAACATTATCTATAACATTATCCAGAATAGTGCCTGACAGGGTGGACCCACATGTCATACACAGAGGCATTTAACTCATTTTATTTAATCAATTAATTAACAAGTGGGCCCTATGTGTCATAGACAGAATTAATAAAAAATAATTAATTTATTAAAAAGCCAGGGGGGCCACAAGTCATCTACACATCCAACAACTCTATTGAATTTAATTTAACAGGCCATGGGGCCCATCTGTCATCCACTTAGGGGGGGGGTCTCTGTTATCTTACCACATGGGGGGGGGGGTTTAGGTAGCTGGGGATTAGTGACATGGGGCCCATACGTCAAGGACACCAAGGGGTGGTTAACCAGTGGAAAACTACGCAACCAGAACTGACGACGCCGGCGACGATAGCAATAGCAGCACGACGAGGAGCTCCCACGGCGCGTCTCCGGCGATGATAACGAGCGTGGGCGGTCTCCACGCGCAGCAGGCACTGGCGCGCGTCTGTTGGGACGGTGGGAGGCCATGGGATGGCCTGCTTTGAGCGGGCGGTGGGGATATGCGGCAGCCAGAGCCACGGCCATGGTGGGGATGGCACTAGGAGCGGCCAAATCGGTCGTGTGATGGATGGGACGACACGGGACCTCACCAGGATGCTGCTTTCGAGCTCGAGGAGGCCGAGGAGGTGCGGCCGACGGCGAATTTGTGAGGTGGAACTCGTCGGCCTTGGAGATGAAGGCGACCGGGGCGGCGTGGGAGGGCCTCCCAGCCCATCCTGGTCCTCGAGGAGGACAAAGCAGAGGGAGGGACACCTCCTTGGCACGTTGGGGCGTCGGGGGAGGCCCGGTGTCCAAGGCAATCCCGGTGGCGAAGCCGTGGTCTCCCTCGGCCGTGGTGGGGAAGAGTGAGGGAGGCGCAAGGGGGGAACAGGCGTCCGATCTAGGGTTGGGGCAAGGGCAGGGGCGTCGGGCACCGTCTTGTCCCGGCGGCGACCCGCCGGATGCGCGACACGCCACGGCCGGCTGGCGTGGCCGTGCCGGATTGCCGCCACGGGGTGGGGGGAGCAGTGCGGGGAAGAAGGGGGCCGCGGGAGGTTGGGCTGGGGTGCGGGCGGTTAAGTTGGGCTGGGCCCAAGGGAATCAGGGGGTGGGCTCCGTTGCATATTCCTTTCTTTTATTTGTTCTTTTCCTTTTGTTTTCTGTTACCATTTTATTTTGATAGCAATTGTTTTTGTTTAAATGTCAAACTAGTTTTTATTAATGGTGATGCTCTTTACAGTAAAGCCACAAATGTTTGGGCAGAGAAATAAGTTCGTTTGAATGTTATATAAATTTAGAATGAATTAAATTTGGTTGTTTTGCTGTTGTATTTTATTTAGACTAGCAAATGAATTTTAAAAAATGATCCACCGATCCTAATATTAATGTTACAATATAAGGTGATGCCACAAAAAGTTTGGGCAAGAAATAAATTTATTTGCATTTTTTTTATATTTAAAATGCATTAAATGCCACAGATTTGGCACTGTTTTGATTTGATTAAATTAGTAAACCATTTTAATAAACTCCCATTATAGTTTTAATATGATCTACTGATTATTAGAGATTTTATAAAAGTGGTTGCACAATTTTTGGACAAGTTTTATTTTGCACCTTGGTTTTAATATTCCACCAAAGGCATTTTGAACTTTGATTTGATTTCAAATAGAAATGGTTTGGACTTTGTTATTGATCCATGATGATAAAGGTCCAAGATTCACGTTGCATTCAACAATAACAAAGGGGAATTGAATCTGAGCTCAACCAAGTTGATCAAACAAAAATTTTGAACCAGGCCATTTTGAGCAAGAGAGATTATCAACAGTGATTAGCAACAGTAATCCTGATTACTATAGGTGATTACTGTAGCGTGACACCCGGGGTGTTACAAATCTCCACCACTACAAAGAATTATCGTCCCAAGAATGTAAAGGTAGTGTAAGGGTTAAAGTCTTGGTTTCGTATTCTAACGAATCTTCCGGTTCTTGTTGTCCATCTCGAAGAAGTTAATCCTTCTCTTTGATGTCTTCTTTGCATTGTTGCATCTCGACGAGTTATCATCCTTCATTCAGGGTCTTCATCGTACTTACGAATAGGCTTGGGGTAAACTCAAGGGGGTTCGGATCGATACCAGGTTAATCAACCGAGGTTGTCCGAGGGAACGGTGTACAAAGTATCTTCCAAGTTTATACTCAGAGGAATACACCGAGAAAAACAAAAGAAGGTATGAGAAGTTTCAAGCGGATAAGCATGCATTCGATGTCGATAACGTTTGATGAAAGGGGCCCAGAACATCAGCCATAAGCACTGAGTCTGGTATCCGACTGACCTCACAAGGTAGGTGATTCGTGAATTGCATACGAGGTCAAGCGCAAGGAATAACCTTGGAACACGAAGGTAAAGGAGAGTCAGGTTTCGATCATGTGGAACTGTGGGTTATGGGCCCACGTTGAATAAGAAGGGCGGCAAAATTCTAAGCTATCGCGATGCAAGGTCTGTCCGGGAACAGTTTGTCAACTTTGACGGTAACAAGGTTGGTACCATGGGTGAGGGAAGAAGAGAACCACTTGGCAAAATTCTCTTCCATCGGTGATAACCGAAAGGTTATCCATGATAGTAACAGGTTGTACCGACAGAGTAGTACACCGAAGTGTTTACATAAGCAGAGAATTATCACTGCTCAAATAAGACACATTACAAGAAAGGTCAAACAGACCAATGGAAGGGAAAATGTAATCATACACAGATATCAGGTGTATAACTTTCCCAAGGGGAAGCAAAGCAAGATATACATGACCAAGTTGTATTGGCAGAGATTCAAGGAAGGTTGTCGATGATAACACAAATCATCGAGGGCAAGGGTGTTATTTCACACAATAAATCCAATCGGCACATGGAAGAAGTCATGTAAGATTATTCGGATAATAATCCACCAAAGGTCGGGTGGTTCGCAAAGAATCTGATGTGAGTATCGGCACTCAACCAGAAGGAGAAAGAATGCAAAGGCATCGGGTGATAGAAGCATCAGAATAATTCGATGCTTAAGTACAAAGGAATTATGATTTCCAGATCGCAAATTCATACAGACTTATCGATGATAGGGGATTGCAAGCCGATGAACACGTAGGATCTCGGGAATTTATCGGAGAGTAACCTTCGGAATCTTCAGGTGAATCAGGCGATCATCGGGAATGCAGTGCTCTCCGGAAGGAAGGAGGTACGAGAACCTAAAGTTAGGGTTAATAAACTTACCAGCATGGATAAGAGAGCAGAGTCCCAGAGCATAGGTAAGGAGAAAAAGATCCTAATACCATAGATATCACACGTAGCGACATCGATGTGGGCCCTTAAGCCAAACATTAAGTTAGCAAAGTAGTTTTACAAATACTAGACTCGACTTCGACCAAGGAGTTGGATGGGGTGTCCTACAGGCAGTCAGCTCTGATACCAACTTGTGACGCCCCCAAAAATCAGACCGTGTACAGTAATCATACATGCAAGGTACACGGTCGAGATCAGGGACTCACGGTGAGATATCACAACACAACTCTACAAATAAAATAATACAAGCTGTTTAATACAAGCCAGGGGCCACGAGGGCTCGAATACAATAGCTCGAGAGCACAAGTCAGCGGAAGCAATAGTATCTGAGTACAGACACAAGAATACAAGGTTGCCTTAAGAAGGCTAGCACAAATATCAACAACGATCGAAAAGGCGAGGCCTCCTGCCTGGGAACCTCCAAACCACTCCTGGTCAAAGGGGAACTCGACGTCGTAGAAGGCATCGGAGATCTTCATGTTGCGGTGGTCGGCATCGGGGATCTCCTGCTCCTGGACTCCAAGGCTCCAACGTCGACTGCAGCGGCCGATCAGGCAAAACAAAAAGGGGGAAAATAAAGCAGGTGAGTATCTAGCATACCCGCGAGTCTCACGTCCGCTACTAAGCATTTATGCATTTGTATCAAATGGCAAGGGGAGGCTGTATATAGTGGACTGCAAGGTAGAAATCAGAATAGGGGTAAGAAGCTAGGCCTATCGAAGACTAGCATCTTTCGACGAGTCTTGCAGCATGAGGTAAGAATCAGCCAACAGTTTATAAGCATGAATGTAATAACAATGCAGCAGAAGTTGATGCAGCATTGTATAATGGTAAGTTTTATAGATAACAATTATATATGCCTCCGAGATCCCCTCCTCGACTTCCCTGCGAGGAAGAGAAACCGGAACCAACAGTTTAATAGTAGTAGTTTGTAGTAGTAGGCTCTGGCTTCAGCATAAAGCGTCCTGTTACGGTGGACACGGCTATCCGAATAGATTATCATCCCTGCAGGGGCTGCACTACTGTTACCCTACACGCTCGGATCTCCAGGGTGGCGTACACCTTGTTAGGGAATGCCCCACCGAGGCTATCCGACACGCCGAGGCCCATCCTACGGCTCATCAGAGAGGTCTCCGCCGGTCTACATCCCTAAGTGCAAGGGGGTGATGGGCCTATCACCCCTCGCTCTCCGGGTCGTTGTGTGCCAAGTGGATCCAGTGCCAACGCACGATCCGACCCAACCACAATGCTGAACTGGACGTCTTTCAAAGCTTTCAAACGAGACCACAACGTGGAGGGCCCACACCGTAATCCCACGTGGAGGTAGTGCGTATAGGGCACGTCGACCCACTCAAGTCATCCACCTGAACCATTAAGTCATTTTATTATTATCTGCCGGGACAACCGTTATCGTTGCCCCTTTCTCGGTGAGTCGCGGACAACGACAGCAGCCAGGACCACCAGTAACGTCGGTGCCTGCCCTGTCGTCCCACCAACTCGTGCGGTTACCAACAAGGTGAACCGTCTCCTTACCTTGTCTTGTGTTTTCTCCGAAGAGCTCGACTTTCGTACAACAGGATACCCTTCGGCCACGAACAGTACCAGGCCTGCCGCACACCGGTGGAATACACCTGACCTGTCGTTCCGCTAAGATACCCTGCGCGGGCACCGTTGGGTCACCCGACTCCTTACCTATAAGGACACCAGTTGATTCGAGTGCCTACCATCAAGTGGAACCAGGAGGAATCACCCTCGATGGTACACTTGAAGAGGTTCAACAGAGACATCAGCGAAATGAACTAAAGAGGAATATTCTCGTATCACCCCGGTGGTGCCGAGACACCAGCGGAATGAACTAAAGAGGATTACCCTCGTATCATCCCAGTGATGCTACTCTACTGAGCCGACGAGAGTCAAATACGAGTCCACCCCCTCGTAAGTCAAACTCGAAGCGACTCGGCAGAGTCTCGCCGTTGTAGGATCCCTAGGGCGTCTGCATAGATCCGTACCTGTTGCAGTTATAATATTTTTTAATTTGCGTTCACTCACCAGAGTGATCACGGCCCTCTATTCTAAACCTAACTAACAATGCGCAGGGTTTACTGCTGAATATTATATACATTTATAAGGAAGCATAGGACAAAGGAGGGTACATCAAGGGGCGACAAAAACATGCTATGCAATTGAATAGGATTGTAACGTAGCAGCAGCAGTAACCATGCCTAGTGCAAGAAAAGTACGGAAAGGTAGGTGATATCTGGGGAAGGAAAATGGCTCTGCTTGCCTGGAAGCTCGACGGTAGGGGTAGGGTCGTCGACGAAGTTGCCGTACTCAGCAGCGGTGTAGTCGCCGGCAGCAGCGGGGTCTACCGGAGATTAAGGGGTGGGGGAGAAAACAATAAATACACAACCATAATAGCAATAGAATTGTATGACATAGCAGATATACAGCAACGGGGCTCTTACGCAGTGTTAAGTATTCTAGTCGAAGCAGGGATTTATCCGGGGACGACTCATCAGTACCGATTGATTACCGGAAAGATGATCCGGAGGGCAAGGTTCCATGTCCGCAGTGTTAGAGACATCTGACTGACATGAGGATAGTGTATCCGTGCTCGTTGATCCATTCTGAACAACTTTCATGTCCAGAACATTTTCATCCGGAATGTTTTACCGGCTCCGGGTGATTACCGGAAAGTGCAACCGGAGGGGGAATGTCTCGTATTCGGTATGTTACAGGGGTGTGGTGGGAGTATGTGTAACGTATTCGTAATCGTGGATCCGTTCTGAGTAACTTTCGTATACAAAAGTTTTTCATCCGGACAACTTTTATCGGTACCGGGAATTTTCGACAGACGGCCCGATGGGGGGGAATGTCTATGTTTGGTACTTTAGAGGGTGGTGGTAGACATACGGGTAGCGTATCCGTATTCGCTACATTTTTCTGATCAATTTTCATGTATAAAGTTTTTGAATCTGAGTTACGATTTAAAAGTTATTGAATTTCAAAGTTTTAAATCATTTAAATGATTTTCTGAATTTCTTTTATTATTTATTTAACATTATCTATAACATTATCCAGAATAGTGCCTGACAGGGTGGACCCACATGTCATACACAGAGGCATTTAACTCATTTTATTTAATCAATTAATTAACAAGTGGGCCCTATGTGTCATAGACAGAATTAATAAATAAAATTAATTTATTAAAAAGCCAGGGGGGCACAAGCCATCTACACATCCAACAACTCTATTTAATTTAATTTAACAGGCCATGGGGCCCATCTGTCATCCACTTAGGGGGGGTCTCTGTTATCTTAACACAGGGGGGGTTTAGGTAGCTGGGGATTAGTGACATGGGGCCCATACGTCAGGGACACCAAGGGGTGGTTAACCAGTGGCTAACTACGCAACCAGAACTGACGACGCCGGCGACGATAGCAATAGCAGCACGACGAGGAGCTCCCACGGTGCGTCTCGGGCGATGATAACGAGCGTGGGCGGTCTCCACGCGCAGAAGGCACTGGCGCGCGTCTGTTGGGACGGTGGGAGGCCATGGGATGGCCTGCTTTGAGCGGGCGGTGGGGATATGCGGCAGCCAGAGCCACTGCCATGGTGGGGATGGCGCTAGGAGCGGCCAAATCGGTCGTGTGATGGCTGGGATGACACGGGAGCTCACCAGGATGCTTCTTTCGAGCTCGAGGAGGCCGAGGAGGTGCGGCCGACGGCGAATTTGCGAGGTGGAACTCGTCGGCCTTGGAGATGAAGGCGACCGGGGCGGCGCGGGAGGGGCTCCCAGCCCATCCTGGTCCTCAAGGAGGACGAAGAAGAGGGAGGCACGCCTCCTTGGCACGTTGGGGCGGCGGGGGAGGCCCGGTGTCCATGGCAATCCCGGTGGCGAGGCCGTGGTCTCCCTCGGCCGTGGTGGGGAAGAGTGAGGGAGGCGCAAGGGGGGAACAGGCGTTCGATCTAGGGTTGGGGCAAGGGAAGGGGCGTCGGGCGCCGTCTTATCCCGGCGGCGACCCGCCGGATGCGCGACACGCCACGGCCGGCCGGCGTGGCCGTGCCGGATTGCCGCCACGGGGTGGGGGGAGCAGTACGGGGAAGAAGGGGGCCGCGGGAGGTTGGGCTGGCCAGGTGGGCTTGGGTCCGGGCGGTTAAGTTGGGCTGGACCCAAGGGAATCAGGGGGTGGGCTCCCTTGCATATTCCTTTATTTTATTTGTTCTTTTCCTTTTGTTTTCTGTTACCATTTTATTTTGATAGCAATTGTTTTTGTTTAAATGTCAAACTAGTTTTTATTAATGGTGATGCTCTTTACAGTAAAGCCAAAAATGTTTGGGCAGAGAAATAAGTTCGTTTGAATGTTATATAAATTTAGAATGAATTAAATTTGGTTGTTTTGCTGTTGTATTATATTTAGACTAATAAATGAATTTTCAAAAATGTTCCACCGGTCCTAATATTCATGTTACAATATAAGGTGATGGCACAAAAAGTTTGGGCAAGAAATAAATTTATTTGCATTTTTGTTATATTTAAAATGCATTAAATGCCATAGATTTGGCACTGTTTTGATTTGATTAAATTAGTAAAACATTTTAATAAACTCCCATTATAGTTTTAATATGATCTACTGATTATTAGAGATTTTATAAAAGTGGTTGCACAATTTTTGGACAAGTTTTATTTTGCACCTTGGTTTTAATATTCCACCAAAGGCATTTTGAACTTTGATTTGATTTCAAATATAAATGGTTTGGACTATGTTATTGATCCATGATGATCAAGGTCCAAGATTCACGTTGCATTCAACAATAACCAAGGGGAATTGAATCTGAGCTCAACCAAGTTGATCAAACAAAAAATTTGAACCAGGCCATTTTGAGCAAGAGAGATTATCAACAGTGATTAGCAACAGTAATCCTGATTACTATAGGTGATTACTGTAGCGTGTCACCCGGGGTGTTACAGGGTGGGTCCCACATCACTTGATATGTGATCACACTCATTTATAAGACTTTTCAAAAATCAAACATGAATTTTTGGAGAAGATTTATTTCTGGCCTTTTGAATTAATTCATCTGGGGGGTTCCTTCTCCCATTTTCTTTTGAATTTGATTTCAATGATTTCTTTTGAAATGTTTAAACATGATGCAAGGTGACTTGATCCTAGCACATTACCTAACAGAGGGTTCTGACAACTCGCCCCCACTCAACAGAATCTTTTCCCGAGATTCAGAAGTTTGCGGGAGGAAGGTGGGGTACTCGGCACTGAGACGGTCTTCTCTTTCCCGCGTGGCTTCTCTCTCAGAGTGGTGTGACCATTGCACTTTCAGAAACTTAATCTTCTGACGACGAGTGACACGCTCTTCGGAATCAAGAATACGAACGGGGTATTCTCGATAAGAAAGGTCATCTTGGAGATCAAGCGTTTCATGGTCGACTTCGCGGATGGGGTCCTTGAAGCAACGCCTGAGTTGGGACACATGGAATACATCATGTACTCGGGAAAGGTGCGGGGGTAGTTCAAGTTGGTAGGCAACTTCTCCACGTTTAGAAAGAATGCGGAAAGGTCCGATGTAACGTGGGGCCAACTTGCCTTTGATACCGAAACGTTGGGTTCCCTTCAGAGGAGTAACCCGAAGGTAAGCCTTCTCATCCAGATTGTAGCTCTCTTGCCTATGATGACGATCATAGTAGCTTTTCTGACAAGTCTGGGCTGCTTTCAATTGATCACGAACAATGCGAACTTGCTCTTCTGCTTCCTTGATCATATCCGGTCCAAAGAATTGTCTTTCACCGGTTTCTGACCAGTTTAGGGGTGTTCGACATCGTCGTCCATAAAGGAGTTCAAAAGGAGCCATGTTCAGACTAGATTGGAAACTGTTGTTATAAGAAAATTCGGCGAATGGCAGAGATTTCTCCCAATTCTTTCCGAATGAGATAACACAAGCTCTGAGCATGTCTTCAAGAATTTGGTTAACCCTTTCGACTTGACCACTAGACTGAGGATGGAAAGCTGTACTAAAGGAGAGATGAGTTCCCATAGCATTCTGAAAGCTTCCCCAGAATCTAGAGGTGAAAAGGCTACCACGATCAGAATTGATTTCCAAAGGAACACCGTGAAGGGATACAATTCTAGAGACGTACAAGTCCGCTAACTGGCTAGCAGTTATAGACTCGCCAACGGGCAGGAAGTGAGCAACTTTGGAAATCCTATCTATGACAACGAAGATGGCATCGTTTCCTTTCTGGGTTTTTGGAAAGCCGGTGATGAAGTCCATACCGACATTGTCCCATTTCCACTCTGGAATAGGCAAAGGTTGAAGTGTATCAGCAGGTCTTTGGTGTTCTGCCTTAATGCGACGACAAACATCACATTCGGCAACAAATCGAGCAATGTCTCTCTTCATCCTAGTCCACCAAAATCTCTGGCGTAGATCTCGGTACATTTTCGTGCTACCGGGATGAATTGAGAGGGGTGTGTCATGGGCTTCCTTGAGGATGAGTTGCCTTATTTCCCTATTCTTAGGTACTACCAAACGATTTCCAAAGAATACCGTTCCTTGACTATCGGTGGAGAAACATTTAGCAACTCCGCTAGCAATGTTCTCCTTGATCCGGCGAACACCTCGTGCACGCCTTTGGGCAACTATGATTTGATCCTCAAGAGTTGGTTTCGCCACCAAGGTAGAAAGATAGCCATGAGGAACAATCTCAAGATTGATTTTGAAAAATTCCTCATGAAGAAGTGGTTGATACTGTTGTAACATTAGGTTGTTACAATACGACTTACGACTTAGTGCATCAGCCATGACATCGCTTTGCCTGGGGTGTAAGAAATTCCTACGTCATAATCTTTTACCAACTCAATCCAGCGTCTTTGCCTGAGATTAAGATCTGGCTGGGTGAAAATGTATTTGAGGCTTTGGTGGTCGGAATAGATCTCACAACGATTACCAAGGAGGTAATGTCGCCAAGTTGTTAGGGCATGAACTACGGCAGCGAGTTCAAGGTCATGGGTAGGATAGTTCTCTTCATGTGGCCGCAATTGGCGTGAAGCATAAGCTACCACATGTCTATCTTGCAGAAGTATGCATCCTAACCCTTGCCGTGATGCGTCACAAAAGATCTCGAAATCCTTTTTGGTGTCTGGAGGCGCAAGTACGGGTGCAGAAGTCAATCTTCTTTTTAGCTCTTGAAAGCTTTCCTCTCACTTGGGATTCCATAGGAATTTCTTATCTTTCTTGAGGAGTTCAGTTAGAGGCTTTGCAACTTTAGAAAAGTTCTCGACGAAGCGACGGCAATAGCTGGCTAGGCCAAGAAAACTCCTAACTTGCTTAACCGATTCAAGTGGAGTCCAGTCAAGGACGGCCTGAACTCTCTCGGGATTCACAGCAATGCCTTTTGCAGAAATCACGTGGCCTAAGTAGGTCACTTCTGGTAGCCAAAATTCACACTTGGAGAATTTAGCATACAGGCAATGCTCTCTAATTTTCATCAATACCAGCCTTAGGTGTTCGGCATGTTCTTCTTCGTTCTTCGAGTAGATGAGAATGTCATCGAGATAAACTACAACAAATTTATCTAAGTACTCCATGAAGATCGAATTCATCATGCGCGAGAAAGTGGCGGGGGCATTGGTTAAACCAAAGGACATGACGGTGTACTCGTAAAGACCATAACGAGTAGTAAAATCCGTTTTGGGAATGTCCTCGTTTCGGATTTTGATTTGATGATAACCCAATCTCAAATCCATCTTGGAGAAGACAGAGGATCCTGCAAGTTGATCATAAAGATCATTGATCCTGGGCAGTGGGTACTTGTTCTTTATCGTCGCTAAATTTAGCGGGCGATAGTCTACGCACATCCTTTTTGTTCCATCTTTCTTCGTTACGAACAGAACGGGGCAACCCCATGGCGATGAGCTAGGGCGGATGAAGCCTTTTTCCAACAAAGCTTCAAGTTGGGTTTTAAGCTCAGCTAACTCACGTGGGGCCATTTTGTATGGGCGTCTAGAAATTGGTGCGGTTCCTGGCATAAGATCCACTATGAACTCTACACATCTGTCGGGTGGCATGCCCGGCAGCTCTTTAGGAAAAACATCCGGGAAGTCACGAACCACCGGAATATCTTCAAGTTCGGGAAGGGGAAGCACATTCAAGGAATGTACTTGGGTTCTTGTTCTGGGTGAGGTGTAGTTGACTGTCTTGCCTGAAGGGTGGGTGAGTTTCACTGATTTTCCTTTGCAATCAAGGTAGGCATTCTGCCTTGATAGCCAATCCATGCCAAGGATTACATCGATGTCTGAAGACTTGAGGGCTATGAGTGAAGCAAGCAATACTACACCATCAATTGCAATTTGATTACCATGGCTTACTCTATTAGTTTGCCATATTGACCCTGGAGTTTGAATAATCATTGGGGTGGACAATTCAACAAAAGATAACTCATGACAAAGTGCATAACTTTCCGACATGAATGAATGAGATGCTCCTGGGTCGAAAAGAACGGAAGTAGGAACATAATTGACTGGGAGCGTACCAAGAATGACGTCAGTGGTGTCGTCAGTCTCTTCGGAGGCAATCTGATTCACACGTCCACGAGTGGCGGGAGGAGCAGGTTTGGTGGTGTAGACCTTCTGGGGTAGCTTGCCACGACCATTGTTGTTGCCTCCGGCACGGGGTGGAGCATTCTGATTCTGGAGCTAGTTCTGGGGACACTCGCGGGAGTAGTGGCCTGCCTGACCACACTTGTAGCAGGCTCCAAAGACAGTGCGTGGAGCTGGGTTGTTTGGTGGAGCTGGGTGGAACGAAGCTGGGCGACAAGGCGCCACATAGGATGGCCTCGCTGGGTTGTTCTGGCGAAACATACTGTTGGGGATCCAGATTTTGCGCTTCTGAGAGGCGGAACTGGAAGAACCATCATCTCTAGGGTGTTTGCAGAAGTCATTGGGGGTGTTCATGTCCTCTACCTTGATGGCCTTGTTGACAAGGACCTGGAAGGTGGAAAAGTCATGCAGGTTGAGCTCACGACGGAGTCCGGAATTGATTCCACGATGGAACCTCTCTTGCTTCTTTGCGTCGGTGTAGACCTCTTCAGTAGCATAACGAGCAAGTCGGTTGAACTCACGACTAAACTCATCAACAGACCTCCTGCCTTGGGTGAGGTTGCAGAACTCCTCACGCTTGCGGTCCATAAGACCCTTCGGAATGTGGTGCTCGCGGAAGGAAGTGCAGAACTCATCCCAAGATGTGGGCGGTCCAACGGGACGCATGTTCAGGAAGTTCTCCCACCAAGAGCTAGCTGCACCCTCGAGGTGATAGGTGGCATAGCTGACCTTGTCGCCATCTGCAACATGGCCTGCCTGGAGCTTCCTCTCGATGCTGCGAAGCCAGTCATCGGCGTCAAGGGGCTCGGTGGAGTAACTGAAAACCGTGGGATGAAGCCGGATGAAGTCGTTCAATGACACCAACTCGTTGCGCTGCTGAGTGGTGTTGCAGGCAATGACCTCCAGCAAATGGTGAGAGTCTCGGCGGTTCCTCTCAACCTCCATCAGAACCTGAGCCATCGTGGGTGGGGGTGGAAGGTTGCCTTCCTCCTGTTCATTCCCACGACCATGGGCACGTCCAAGCTGGCCACGGGTTCCTTGAGACATCCTGAAGGTGAAAAACAAAGTCAAACAGAGTTGATTGGAAGAGTCTAAACAAGGTATTGAAGTATTGGAAGGATTACACAGCAAAAAAGTAATCATCTTGACAACATGGTGATAAAAGCATACAAGCCATATATTCACAAGCTGTCATACAAACCATACATCGTTTTAGTACGAGCTCCAAGCTAATACAAACGTGATGAAGATGATACATCCTTCAGAGGCACTCTGACTTCCTACACATTATTTATCTAAGCCTCTGGAACTTAGAACACCTTGCGTACAATATACTAAGATATTACTACATCCTCACTAAAGTAAGACCACAGGAGGTCTCACTCATCTCCATCTCCATAGTAGTCCTCGTAAAAGTTACCCGCGTAGCCCGGTAGCTGAAGGTGACCATCGGAAAACACGGAGTCCTGTGGACCCTGATATCCATTTGGGCAAGGCTGGGGCCTAGATCCAGCGTAGGGTGGAAGCAGAGGGCAACGGGGTGGAAAAATGCCTCGATTCTTGGGCCAAGCAACTCGAGAAGGCATCTGCGTCCTGGCTGGGTAGATAGCATCATACTCCACTGATCCAACACTCACAAATGGAGCCAGAAGTGTAAGTGCTCGATACAGACGAACACGGGTGGCGTGAAGCTCAAAACGGAGGGCACGTGCATCACGATCTCTATCACAAGCGTGTCGAGCAGTGATCTGAAGCAAAGTCTCCTCCAGGGAGTGATCTGAGTACAGTCCGGTGTAATATCCCTCCTCTCCTGGAAGTGCAGAAGGGATATAGCGGAAAGGTGATCCTGCAAGAAGTGCATGCTCCTCTCTTAGCAGGGTAATACATGAGTATGCAGCATCCTGCACAGCCATGTTCTCGGTGACACCAATGCCATGCCCAAAAAGGATAGGCTGAGAGACTCCAATGTGGTGCGGGTAGATCCTGACAGTGCAGTGAAACAGAGTCTGGTTGAAGTCAAGGAACTGCTCCTCAACTGTGTACTCAGGATACCATCGATAGCCAATGAAGGACATCATCTCGGCGAGCATGGCTGGATGCCCACGCACATCGAGGCACCGGGTCAGACGAACAATCTGCCGAGGGGGAAGATCCGCCATCTGAAACAAAAAGAAGGAGTTTGAAAATGCATCATATTATGAGATAAACCTGGAATGACACGGACAGCATAACGGCTGTAATTGTAAGAAATGTCTTTTATGGCAATGTAGAAACAACACTTACATACGATGTAAGAAATCAGGAAGCACGACAACTCTAACGAACCGATCACAACCTTCCTACGGCTACAAGGAAGCAAACAACGAGATGTTCTAATCATACAGAGGTGACCCTAGTCCTATCTTCCCGTAGAACAAGATGAGGGTGACTCAAAACTCAGAACGATGAGGGTAAGGAGAAAAAAGAAGCCTTACGTTGTTCCCTTATATACCCAGAGTAACTATATAACTATAGCAAGCTAGACTCGACTTCGGCCAAGGCTGCTAGTCATACAGTCAGTCCTGCTCTGATACCAAGTTTGTCGGGACCTGGGTTAGCGTATGCAAGTCCCGCTACGACATAGTCATATGGAGAGCCGAGAACCGTACCCACTTGTCTAAGCAGACAAGGCCAAGAACAGAACGTTCTCGAAAAGCATCGTACGTGAGGGGCATCCCATCCAGGCCGGATGATCAACTGAGATGGGTCCTCATCGTATGCACACAAGTCTAATGATATGGGTGATGAACTCCCATATTCACAGACAAGTCGCCTCAACCATACTATCGACTATCTCATAACTCTTACATAAACTTACTCCAGCCCGATCACTTAGTCGGGGTATAGGGCGGGCTCAATCATACCACAAAGTGTGCACGAGACGGAGTCTCGAGCAATCGCATCGCGATGCCCCAAGCTGCGCACATCTAAGGGCCACTTGGTGTATGAAAGACCGCCAGCCAGATCACAACTAAGGTCTCGAAAACCCATACAAAGACATGCATGTTATAAACATACATGCATCACACATGCCTTGTATGAAGAGCAGGTATCATTGCAATTCTCTATAAAATATACATTTTATTTATAACTCTCATAGAGTGCACATAGAGATCACAAGCATGTGATCCAACATTACAACAGACAAGCGGAAGAAAAGTAGGTCTGAGTACAGACAAGTTTAACAAATGGCTTAAGAAGCCTTATTTAAACACAAGCCCTACACGAGGGAACCAGTCGTCTGACTGGGACTATACTAGCTTGGTCTTCAGTCGTCGATCTCGATGAAGAAGCCACCTTCGGGGGTCAGTGGGTTCATCTAAAACATAGAATAAGAAAACGTGAGTACAAAGTCGTACTCAGCAAGACTTACATAGGAGCTATACTACTCATGCACATGTATCAAGGTAAAGGGAGGTGGGTTTCAATTGCAGAAGTGCCAGCTTTGACTTGGCTAGTCCTGAACTACGAGTACCAGACTTTAAGGTAAGAAGCGTACACGAGTCCACTACTTTCTCCAACCAATTACACCACTATGGTGCCTTCCTCGACTTCCCCACGAGAAAGCACGCCATAGCACTCACACTTATCTTGGTGTGTTTTAGAAGTATCCAGTTCAAGTTGTCTAATAATCAAGCTAAGCTTTCCAAGCAGTCCTTAACCGCGGACGCGGCTATTCGAATAGTTTTGTTAACCCTGCAGGGGTGTACCGCTACACACACATGATCATCAGTTACCGCCTTTGTACTCGACACCGTTCAAGAAGTGTCGGCGAGGATGCTCACCACAACTTTTACCTCATAGCCGATCTAGTCCAAGAAACCCGCCTACCTGGGTTGGCTACCACTATCGTGAACCCGGCCGGTTTACCGGAGTGGACCCAGATGATGTGTGCGTGGTGCGTAAGCCGGTCTCGTATGAGCCATTCTCTCACTTGGCAGCCAGGCCACAAACCTACCAGAACTCCGAACTATTGCGACATCTGGACATCGAAAGGGATGAGTTAATAGGTTGAGAGGGGTCAGTGAGCCCAATGTGTGGTTGTACTCTTCATCTTGGATCACCACACAAGAACTCGGACTTAGGGCGGTGTTCAACGAGACAACCCACTGTGTACTCCTACGCAGCCTCTCAGCGTTCACCTTGTATTAGGGTAGATTCACCAACACCTTTCCACCATCATCACCATGATCACTACCATCCCGACTCACATAACAGTAACAACATTGTATAACTCTAAGCATGCAATAAGCAGTAACAATTGCAGGGGTCACATGATATCAATCAACTCCTACATTTGCTAGGATTGTGGTTTGCTTACTACTGTGACAAATGATAGGTCATGCAAAGGAATGGGTTCATCTATGCGGTAGAAACGTAGAATGGTAATCATCCTATACAATGCATAAGCGAGACATGAGAGGGAAGTGGGATTTTTTTGACATGATCAATGGGGGTTTGCTTGCCTTGCTGACGAGGTTCAGGTTCAGGGTCTTCAACGAAGGGGGCTGCCTCCTGTTCCGGTTCCACCTCTGCTCGACAAACAACAAACAAGGTAGCAAAGTAAATACAATGCACAATCACATGGTTGAAGGTTGAAACTTGATGTATATGCTTTGATGTGTGAAGCAATTCCACTGAAATGGGGTATTTACAATTGAATTTGCAAATTTAAACTCCACATCTGATTTCCAATTTAGCCAAGTTGCATATGACATTGTTTGATCAAGTTAACCCATTTTGAAATGTGTATGATATTCCTCTGAAGTTCAAGTATAATGTGGTATGTTGCTATGGTTCAAAATGCAAAAGCATTTGAAATGAATTTGATTTAATTCCATTTAAACCAAATAGCAAATGCTACTGGTCACATTTTAAATTCAACTCAAACATAGTTGAAAATGGTATATTTGGATAGATAATTTTCTCCTGATCATTTTTCATATATTATTTGTTAAATTTGCAGTTAATGTGAATTTTCTATGAATTTTCAAAGTTTGGGGTATTTTCTGCCATTTCTGATTTATTCCATAATTAGAAAATCTCTTTATTGCGTCATTGTGATGCAATGCTGGCGTCAGGGGGCCACTGACAAGGGGGACCCACAGGTCTGCCTCTGGGGTGTTAATTAAATCTGTTTAATTTGATTTAAACTTAACCAGCGGGTTAAGTGTGGCCTTGGGCCCACATGGCAGTCACTGTGGGGGGGATTAAGCTTAAGCTAATGACGTCCACGTCATCTCTCCGGCGGCTAGTCGCTGCCGACCTTCCAGCACGGCGGCGACACACGGGAGGGTGATTCCGGGCACCATTCAAAGCGCTGCGACCACTGAGACGTAGCTCTTGACGTCGCGCGTCGAATGGGCCAAGGTACGGGTGCTGGGAGGCACCGTGGCCATGCCGGCGTTGAGCCCTAGCGGCGGCGTAGCTACTGGATCGGGGTGGAACTCGCTACGTCGTGCCATTTGAAGTGGGACTGGGTTTCAGACGAAGCAGCAGACCAAGGAAAAGGTGAAGGACAATGTCTTGAGCTCGATTTCTCCCCGGGTGCTCGCCGACGATGAGCACAACGGCTCTGTACTCCGGCATCCATGCCGATTCGAGCTAGAAGAGGCGAGGGGTGCCGTGGCTTGAGAGAAAAAACGCAGAGGCTCACCATGGATGCGACGGGATGGTTAGCGGGCTCGGGGAAGCTCTAGAGGCGGCGAATCGAAGACGGGGAGCTTGCGGTTCCAGCGAGGTCTCGGCAGCGATTCCGGCTTCTACGGGGGCTCTGGGATCTTGATTCCTTGCATGGCGACGGAGTCGAAGGCGTGGAAGCTTCTGGACAAGCTCTCGGAAGCTCTAGCTCGCGGTGGCCGCGTCTTCTACGGTTGGGTGCTCCGGTGAGGCTTCGGGCGGCGACGAAATCGAGCACGGGAGGAGGGGGAGGAAGCTATGGAGGGGGGAATGGATCTGGGAGTGAGCTGGGCGTCTCCAGGCGCGACTAGAAGGCTCAGGAGGCGCCAGGCAGGCAGGCAGGTGCTCGCCGATGTCGGCATGCGCTCCAGCGAGCTTCTTGCCGCGCCGGGGAAACGACAAGGGGAGGCTGTGGGCTGGGCTGACTTGCTGGGCCGCGGGGCGATGAGTTGGGCCGAAATGGCCAGGTAAGCTCCTTTTTCCTTTTCTCTCTGTTTTAATTTTCTGTTATATGTTGGCCATGCTAAATTAAATAGCTGGGCATTTTTAAAAATGCTGAAACTTTTTATATGGCCTCATATTATATTAGACTAGCCACTTATAAAGTTTGGCACTTTTTAAAATTCAAATTATTTGAATCTTAACTCAAATAGGGTTTTTGATTAATTCCAAGGCACTGTTTGAATATTTGAAAAATCCATGTGCATGGGGTGGGTCCCACATCACTTGATATGTGATCACACTCATTTATAAGAATTTTAAAAAATCAAACATGCATTTTTGGAGAAGATTTATTTCTGGCCTTTTGAATTAATTCATCTAGGGGGTTCCTTCTCCCATTTGCTTTTAAATTTGATTTCAATGATTTCTTTTGAAATTTTTTAACATGATGCAAGGTGACTTGATCCTAGCACATTACGTAACAGAGGGTTCTGACAGTTCAACCTTCGTTGATGGTCAACAACAGGTTTAGCATCGGGCTCGAGGTTGATAGTATGTTGACAGATAGATGGACTAATTCCCTTAAGGTCATCAAGGGTATAGTCAATTGCACCACGGTGCTTAGGAAGTATCTCCAATAATCGCTCTTCTTCATATCCTGAAAGGTTAGAGTTGATAATAACAGGATATATTTTCTTTTCATCTAAATAAGCATACTTGAGCGTATCGGGAAGAGGTTTGAGATCAAACACTGGGTCTTCTTTTGGTTTGGTTAGAATTCCTAAAGGTTCAACCGGAAGGTTGTGCTTCAGGATAGCAGGTTGTCTCAAGAATATTTTATCAATTTCATTTCTTTCCTGCATATGAGTATCATTCTCGTGGTCCTCCATGTATTGCTACAAAGGATCATTAGGGGGAATAGCAATAGAAGCAATACTTTCAATAATTTTATCATCACTAGGTAATTCAGTACCACGAGGCTACTTAGAGATCTTAGAAAAGTTAAATTCATATGGCTCACCATTAAATTCAACAGAAACTTTACCTTTCTTGCAATCTATAATAGCTCCACAAGTTCTGAGAAAAGGTCTACCAAAAATAATAGGACAAAAACTAAAATCCCAATAGGAGAGATAGTAGCTTTGTTTGCCAGATGAATAGTAGCATCAATCTCTTCGAGTTCACAGGGTCAAATCTCACCCATGATCTCTTGATAAAGCGAAAAAGGAATCGCGCTAGCACTTGATCCCAGATTGCATAGCCCGTAATAATTATGATCTCCTATTTTAACAGATAGAACTGGTGTACCTGAAATTGGGCTTTTATTCTTGGCTGTGACAATGTTAGTTGAAACAGCACAAAAATTTATAATAAAATCTGAAACATCATTAGTAACTAAATCTTTAACCATAGAAACTTGAGGATCGACTCTGATCTGGTCCTCAGGTTCACCTGTTCTTCTCTCACTTTTATTTATGATGCCTGTCACAAAAGAGTGCTCCCTTATCCTTAAAGGAAAAGGGGGCTGTTCATATATAACTGCAGGCAAAATAGGATCAGCAACGTGAATATCAATAGGAACTTCGTTGAAAGGCTTATGGTACTGATCCTTCTTCATCTTAGAAGAATCAACATGAGAGGCAAAGTTCTTACAAAAATCAATCATTAGATGGGAATCCAGACCAATCTTAGAGCAAAAGGTATTAAAACAATCAGTTTTCACATAGCTCTCAATATAATCATGCTCATAATTTATAGCAGGTTCAATACCTTTATCGATTTCCCAGTCTTCAGTATTCTTCTGGATCCTTTCGATGAGATCCCATCTTTCTTCAATGCTCTTTGTCTGAAATACCCCGCTAGAGGAGGCATCCAACATTTCCTTATCCTGACGAGAAAGCCTGGCATAAAAATTTGTAAGTATAATATCTTCGGGGAGCTTATGGATAGGACATTTGAACATTAGGGATTTAAGTCTCCCCCAAGCTTGAGCGATGCTCTCTACGTCGCGAGACCTAAAGTTATAGATGTAATTCCTGTCTCGATGAAGTTCATGAAGAGGGTAAAACTTTGTATAAAAGAGAGACATAAGCTCTTCCGAATTAAGAGAATGTGAGTTATCGAGGAGCTTATACCAATCCGAAGCTTTATCTGTAAGCAATATGGAGAATAATTTCTTCATAACGAACTCCAGTGACACACCTGTAAGCTTGAATAATGAACATAATCGTGATAAATATAGCAAGTGTTCACCTGGATGTCTGTCTCCTACATAGAGATTAGTTAAGACATAATCGATAATACCTCATGGTATCTTATAAGGCACAATTTCAGCAGGGTCAGGAGTGACTACCTTAGTTGTGGGGAGGCTCCCCAAGAACAACGATCCAAGAGTAGGGGTGTCCATAAGGACAAAAGCAGCAACAGCAAAACTAAAACAGAAATATAAAAACTTCCTTACCAACTTCACTTACTAGTAGCGCTACGCTCCCCGGCAACGGCGCCAGAAAACGTTACTTGATGACCCTCAACGTAAAGGGATCTATTGCAGCGTTTTCGATAAGTAAGAGTGTCGAACCCAACGAGGAGCAGAAGGTAATAGAAAGTGACTTTGGTAAGGAGATAACTGCAAGCACTGAAAGATAACTTTTTAGGGGTTTTCTTGGTATAAGCAACAGGAAAGTAAAAACGAGCAAAGTAAAAGGTACTGGAGAATAACGAGTGGCCCAATCCTTCTGAGCAAAGGAGAGGCCTAGCAACTGAACTTATAAAGGCTAAAGTGTTCTTGAGGACACACGGGAGAGGTAGTCATGTGCTTTCGCCATATTCCGTATCGGTACTATGTGTTGTGTTGATAAGTGTTGAGTGGGTGGATCTATGCTAGTACACCCTCTAGACTAAGATAAGTGTACTCTTATGATTAAACACCTTGCAAGCATCCACAAATACAAGATAGTAATTAAGGCAAAAGCCTAACCATAGCAATACGATCGGTGATCCATTGTTCCCTTGTGCAAAAGCGTGCAAACTGGGGTTTAGGTTTCTGTCACTACGGCAACCCACCGTAAGAATTCTTTGTACACAATGTATTCCCCTAGGTCCTTGATAAGGCCAAGTGTTGAGTGTTCGACTCACACAACACCACTAGGAAAATAACAACACAACTTAAATATCAACCAACACATATTACTTCAACATCATACGACTACTAACAACTAGACTTCTCCCACGTCCTCAAGAACTAAAGTAACTACTCACAAGACATAAAAGAGATCATGATCAGTGGAGATAAATAGATGATAAACAATCTGGACACAATAATATTTCTCCAACAAAACTCAATAGCATTCACCACAAAGTAGTAATCAACACCGATAGAGTAGAGAGGATAGATAGTACGGATTACAACACAAGTTGCAATTGTGAGACGAGATTGGATGGAGGTGGAGATGGTGCTGATGATGGGGATGATGTTGATGATGATCTCGATGATGCCCGTGACGTGGTGATGACGATGGCGACGATCTCCCCTTCCGGGAGGTGATCTCTCCGGAGGAATCTGCACGCCAAATATGGCTTTTCTTCTCTGTAGGTTTCCGCCACGGAGCGGCGGCGGAACTCCGGAAACTCTCCTCTTCTTAAGGTTTTTGGATGACGAGGAGTATATATGCCAGAGGAGGGAGCCGGGAGTGGCCCCGGGGGTCCAGGCGCCCTCCCGGCGCGTCCAGGGTGGGGGCCGCGCCAGGTGGCTGTAACATCCCAAAATTCTCCGAATTTTGGAATGTTAATAAAATTAAATAGATAATGATTGTTTTATTGATGTGTTTGATTTTCTCTGGGATTTAAAACTTTTGGAGTTTATTGAATATTAAAAAGAGAGGGAATAAAAGGACTTTCCCTAATATTCATAATTGGTGTTTTTTGGAATTTATTATTTTAAAACAAAACCAACAAAACAAAATGAGAGAAGGTAATATGACTCCTTCAACATATTAAAAGGTTAGAAAATGTTGTAAGTCATTATTGGTATTCTTTTGATTATTCAAAATATTTTCCAACTCAAGGAAATTCATTTGAGAGGATATAAAATGACTTATCCCCTTTTAATAATGTTGGAAAATATTTAGAATGTTACTTTAAAGTTTTTAAAATTTTATTTTGAGTATTATAAATAACTCTAAAATTATTTTAGGGATTTAATAATGCTAAGAGAGTTTTTATTTCATTAAAATGATTTATTAAATATTTTAAAAGAGTTGAAAAAGTATTCCAATAGGATATTTTTATTTTACCAAATTATTTATTGTGTAACAATTTTAATATTTATATTTTCTTATTTAGAAATGGTTTGTCAATGCTTTTGACCAAAAAAAATAATTTTAATAATTTAAATATAAAATAATTTTCATAAATCAAATAAAGTATTTAGAAAATGTTTTTATTTTTATTTTACTTTTTGGAAAATGTATTCATTAAATAAATTTCTTTGTATTATTTGATGAATTTAGAAATTTATTTCATATTTTTTTGATGAGTATTTTGTTTTCTACAATTGTTTGAAGTTTCGGTTTTTAAAGAAAAAGAAAAATCCGTAGCTCGGCCCAGTAGCCTTTTCCGCCCACGAGTGCAATTTGAGCTCGAGACGGATTTTAAAAAAAAATCGGGCTATATAAGATTTCAAAAATTTTCTTTTTCGTTTTTTTCAGAAACTCTAAATCGCCGCCGCCTCGGTTTCCGTGCCGCCGCCGCCTCGATTTCCGTGCCCGGCGAACCTCGGTTTCCGTGCCGCCGCCGCCTCAATCTTCGTGCCCGGAGAACCTTGGGTTCCGTGCCGACGCCTCGATTTCCGTGCCCGGCGAACCTCGGTTTCTGTGCCGCCGCCGCCTCGATTTTCGTGCCGGTGAACCTAGGTTTCCGTGCCCCGGCGAACCTCGGTTTCCGTGCCGCCGCCGCCTCGGTTTCTGTTCTGGACGAACCACGGTTTCCGCGCCATCGCCACGTCATCGGTACGTCAGCAATTTTGTTCTGTAGTGAAAAGGATCTGTCTGCGATAGAAACTTTTATCTTATTCACGAATAGGTACTTTTTCTCAGTTTGGACCCTATAATCTTCGTAGCCGTATCTTTTAAACCGTGTATCGGAATTAGGTGATTCTTTTCGCTACACGCTCGTGTTGTTCTTTAGTTTAGCATAGAATCAACTTTTCACACCTTTGCACACTTTTGAATTTGAATTTATTTCAAATTCAAATTCAAATCCCGGAGGCCATATCTTGTAAACCGTTGATCCAAATCGAGTGATTCTTTTTGCGTTGGATCACTCGTTCCATGTACTTTCTGTCTATATCATGTGTACACAAAAATTCACAAGTTTCTTGATCTGTTTAAGTCCAAATTCAATTCAAATTTGCACTTGCTATGACCTGTGTTGTAGTATTCCGTTTCACGTGATTCTTTTTGCATATTGGATCATATGAGACATCTTATCGGCAATATCCACATACCATTAATATTGCTATGATCTTTACCTTGATTTCATAATGCCTTGATCATAATCTTGTATCGACAACTCTTTATCCGTTGACTCTCTCGAGTTCACGTTCCACTGATCACCTTCGAGCACATCGACACCTTTGCACTTCAAAGTCTTTTTTTTTGTTGCTAAAACCCTTTGTGTTTGTTTGTTGATCTTTTGTTTGCCTTGTGATGTGATTTCTTATTCGAGTTCCTTCGTTTGCGATAGATTTGCTCGGAGTGTGACGAGTAGAGTTGACTGGACCCTGAGAGCAAAAATCTTCATCGAATGTATAAGGCAAGTTACACTTTGACCATACCTCAACCTATATTTTATATTATGCATGTAGCAAATTATCACTCTATGCATGTGTAGGACTATATATTAGTTATGCTTTAAACGTAGTAGGATAGCCATATGTTCTGAATTTGTAGTTCATTGTCGCCCTAGGTTCGTGGTTGTTATATACTGCTATTGCTTTGTAGACGGGGATTGGTTGAGTTATCATTTGAGCTATGTGAGGATTAATGACTTGATTAGCAAACTTAAATAGAAATCACCTCTAGACGGGAAGGGAATGCATCTTGGTGCTCAGGCCTTGGATAAGGAGGGACCAGGGCCAAATGCTTCCCGAATGGTTGTTTTGGTGGTGAACCGGGTGTGTCATGGCGCGTACCCTCTGAACGCAGTGGGCGCCGTCCAGGCTCAAAAAGATTGGACAGACAGTGTGACTAGTAGCTTCCATGTACAACCACTGGCTATATGGGCTCTGTCTTAGATGAGTAAGTTGTGGGGAACCTGGCCCTGGTAGCTAGCTGATGTAGATATGATAGGTGTACCGGCTACCAAAGGGTGGAGGCAACCTCTTCTGAAAGACTATGTCTCAATCTTCGGGTTGAGTCCAGTGGGGAAAGTGTACAAACCTCTGCAGAGTGTAAAACCTGATCATGATTAGCCGTGTCCACGGTTACGGACAACTTTGAGCAACTGGGCATTATTGTTGTTGGATGGCCTTGACAGATAATTCACCTTAATAAGAATTTGAGTGAGAACTTTTAATAAAGGGATGGTTGGAATTGGTGTAGCCCGATTCAACCATACTTAGGACTAGCAAGATAAATTAAAATTTGATTAGTTGTAGTATGTGAGGGGAAAACTGGCTTTCTGCAAAACCAAACCATAAATCTTTCCTTTGACTTATCCTTGCATGTAGATCTAGGTATGTTATATACTTTCTTGTGTGACTTGTTGTACAAATTAGATGTACTGACCCGTTGTCGGGCTATAACCTTCGGTTTTGCAGGATTGTATTCGACGAGTAAGTGGTACGATGTAGGGTTACGATGTCTATACTCAACTTGCCGGTGGATTTGATGGACGCCACAAAGCTTATATTGTTTTTCCGCTGTATTTTATTGTAAGCTAGCCTTGAGATATGCAGGTATGTTATTTGTAATACTGGATCTTCGATGTAATATATATATGACATGTGGTTTATTCTTGATATTACATCGTGTACTGTGTGTGCTAGCTATGGATCCAGGGACTAGCACAGAATGCACAGAGACTTGGATTCTTAGTGAATCGGGTCGTTACAGTGGCCGCCTGGGCACCCTGTGGCCCCCCTCTGGTCGCTCTTTTGCGTGTCTTCGTGATCCTTCTGGAAAATAGCCTCTGTCGATTTTCAGGTAATTTGGAGGTATTCTTCTTCAGCAACTAAGCGTCCACTTTTTACCGCTGAATCCTGCGTCTACTGCTTCGGCACCGGAAAGTTGCAAACTGTGTAAAATAAGCCAAAACAACATAAGAATAGCATCTTATCATGAAATATATTAATGAATAAGAAAGAATTACTATATAAAATAGTGATGCATTTTGGACGTATCAGCAAGCATAGTAGATATTGCCTCATGAGGGACTTTTCTTTTATTAGTAACAATATCTTTCATATATTTATAGTAAGGAGGTAACTTAATAGCATCAGTCAAAGGGATTTGGAGAAAAAGAGGTTTCATCCACTCACAAAACTTGTTGTAGTGCTCTTCTTCTTTGGTTTGACGGACTTGCTTGGGAAAGGCATGGGTTTCCGTACCCATGGTTCTCGTTCCTTCCCATGTCTTCTTGCAAGAAAGTCTTCTCTAGTATACTTCTTGCGCTTATCGGGTGCTTCTTCTTCACGAACCTCGGGTGGATCATTCTTTTCAGCATCTTTTTCAGGTTCAGCACCGTCTTCAGTCTCAGCATCGGAGGTAGGTATGTTGTTTGGATCAACAACTTGTTCTTCTTCTTCTATTGGATCATTGGAATTGTCAGCTTCCTTGTGTTTCTTTTTCTTCTTCTTCTTCTTTGGAGAGCTAACAATTTCTTCCTGCACTTGAGAATCTTGCTCGATCCTCTTCGGATGCCCTTCTGGGTAGAGAGGGTCCTGGGTGTGTGTTCCACCCCGGGTCTTTATACCATAAGCCTGTAAATTGTCCTGTTTGGCATTATTAGCAAGCAAATCTTTTTGCACATTAGAAATTTGTTCAAGCTGAGTTTGAACCATATGAAAATGCTTCACAAGACATTTAACATCATTAACTGTTCTTCCTAGAACATCAAGAAATTTTTTGATAGCAAGAGTATTATCATGCAACTGACCTTGTACCTTCGCATTGAAGAGATTCTGCTTCATAATAAAATTATCAAGCTCATCTAAACATTGTTCAGGAGGTTTACCTTTAGGGATGTCACTTGCATTGAAATCTAAAGAGAGTGTACCTCTACCATAGGTGGGTGAGTGGTAGGCTCACACAGCTTTTCAATTGGAGGTAGATTCTTCACGTCTTTAGCTTTAATACCTTTCTCTTTTATAGACTTCTTTGCTTCTGGCATATCTTTGGGGCTTAGGACAAGTATGCCCATCTTCTTTGGTGGTGGAGATGGTTCAGGCACGGACCAATCTTCATGGTTTTTGGCAATCTTGCCCATCAATTCTTCCGCATCGTCCGGTGTTCTTTGCCTGAAAACACAACCAGCACAACTATCTAGATAGGATTTAGACCCACCGGTTAGACCAAAATAAAATATATTAAGTAATTCATTCTTAGGGATCTCATGTCCCGGTCTAGCCTTCAGCAAACTGCAAAATCTCCCCCAAGCTTTAGGGAGATGCTCATCCTGTAACTGTTTAAAGTTATAAATTCTTTGTAAAGCAGCATGTTGCATATGAGCAGGAAAATACTTATCAACGAAAGATATAGCCATATCTTGAGGACTCTGAATGGAACCACATGGTAGTGCATCATACCATGCTCTAACATCTCCTTTCAAGGAAAAAGGGAAAAGCTTGGTCACATAGAAGTTCCGGATCCTTTCATCAGTAGTAAAGATGCCACCCAACTCAGTGAGTTTGGTCAGGTGCTCTATAGCATCATCATGTTCTCTGCCATAAAAGGGATCAGCTACAACTGTGGATATAAGTGAAAGGTCAACAAAGAAATCATAATCAGGATCAGTGATGCATATAGGAGACGTAGCAAAAGTAGGATCAGGAGTAAACTTGTTCTTCAGGGAGTGCTTTGCTAGCAACTTCTTTATAGTGGCAGGGTCGGAATCAACACATTCATTAAGCTCCCTGCATAAATCATCATCAAGTATACCATAATCTTCCTCAAGGAGTTTCTCCTTAAGGCCAGCAAGGTCATGAATTTTTCCAATAGGTGTTTGGGTAACAGGAATTTCAACACCCGAGAATCGGGCAGCAGCAGCAATCTGTTCTTCAATAAAAGAACCAAGTGAACCTGTAGTCTCAAAGGTAGTAGAAGCATCATCAAAAGTATCTGACATATTGCCAGACTCAGCAGAAGTAGCATGTAACTGAGGTGAATCAAACTGACTCATAACTGAAGGTGAATCAAGTTTATCACTAGTGCTAAGAGCAGTACCTCGTCTCGTATGGGATGGTATGATCGGAACCTTGGGGTCTCTTTTCTTACCCATAGTGGATAGCGTGCAGCAAGTAGGATACTTCAAGTAGACCTGTAAATAAAGCTATGGTCCCCGGCAACGGCGCCAAAAAACAGTACTTGATAACCCTCAACTGTAGGGGATCGAGATAGTCTTCGCGGGTAAGATAACCCAATTTATTGATTCGACACTTGGGGACACAAAGAATACGTACATGCTTGGACAATTGAGTTGTCAATTCAACCGCACCTGGAATAAACACTTGCTTGCATAAAGGTATTAGTAGCAACTGTGATACGGTGGTAATAGTGGTGGTGATAATAGTGGTGATAGTGAAACAGCAAAGGTAAAACAGCAAAAGTAAACAACTAGTAACTAGCAGGAAAGAAAACACTGTAGGCTAGGGAGATGGATGGTTGGGCGCTGCTTGGATGAGAACGAACATGTAATAGATTCTAACACGGGCAAGGCTCACAGAAAAGAAAGGATCATCTACGCAAATATCAAACATTAGGCATGTATCCCAAGGTAGTTGTACGTGCTTGGAATAAGAACTTTGCACAACATCTTTTGTCCTACCCTCCCTCTACAAACGAGGCCAAAAGGAAATTAGGGAGATTAAGGTACTCCTGTCAAAGAGCACCGGAACAAAGCATTAACACTTCATGGATACACGGAATCCTCAAATTATAGTCCATCCCCTTTGTTGTCCCAAGCTGTCACCATTGGGATCGCCGGTTCCGGACTATAATAGGTGCATACAACTCATAGATATGATCAAGAACACCAAAAACTCAAGAAACAAAAGGGTGATCAGATCTGAAATCATGGCACTCGGGCCCAAAGTGGCAAGAATTAAGAGCAACAAGTTGTAACAGAGATGATAAACACCAAGTAGATGATAGGCAACATGCCCCCAACAATCTGATTGAACTATTACATGATCTAACTCATCCAATCCCTACCATCCCCTTTGCCTACAGCAGGGAATTACTCAGACATGGATGGAGAAGTCATGGAGGAATAATGGAGTGGTGATGGCGATGACGATGGCGATGATTTCCCTCACCGGAGGCCAAAGCAGCCTCCAGATTAGCTCTCCCGGAGAAGAACAGAGGGTTGCGGCGGCTCCACGACGTAGATTGGAAAAGCGACTTCTGTTTTGGGGTTTCTGCGTCGGGAGAATAAATAGGGGCCAAGGTAGGTCGCCAGGGGGTGTGGGACCCAGCTAGGAGGGCAGGTGGCGCGGCCAGGGGCTGGGCCGCGCCAGGCACCCTCCTGGCTGCCCCCTGGCTGCCCTGTGGCCCCCCTTTGGATCCTCGGAAGCTTCCGGAACGCTGATTTTTTATATATTTTCTTGGGATTTTTCTAGCGTACCTAAATATCCAGAAACCTGCACAAAAGAAAACAGTACTGGTAGCTCTGCTGAAAACAGCGCCAGTCCGGGTTAGTTTCGTTCAAATCATGCAAGAATGAAGCCAAAACAATAGCAAAATTGTTTGGAAAAGTAGATACGTTTGATACGTATCAATGACTAGCTTGAGTGACAGAAACATGAGTCTAGGGGATGTGTTTTTGCCATAAGGGGAAAACAACGGTGCTTGTAACCGCGGTTGCAAGGATTGTTTACTTTACGCAAAGTTCTTTTAATGCAGTTGTCTGTTGCTTTGGGTTTACACTTTGGGTGGGGCTTGCAACTTAATACCAGCGAGATGTTCTGGATAGCTATCGCAAGGTGGATGATTAGTGAGTAGATGTAGATGGATTTCAGTCTACTTGTTTTGGCGTACTTCCCATGCTTTTGAGCCTCTTCGTTTCTTTTGTAGCATAGTTGGCATTTGTTTGCGTCCGTAATCCTGTTATTTGCCTAGCTGTAATTTTTCTACCTCGCATAGCTGTTTATCGTCTTTTGGGAGAGAGGCATCACTAGTGAACTTCATGGGACCCTGGTCCGTATTTCCACCACTGTTTACACCCTCAATTTACTTCCTGATGTACTTTCTAGTTGCAGTTATCTTTACCTTTTATCTCTTGTGTTTGACCCTTTGTAAACAGCAAGGCCGGAGAGATTGACAACCTCTCTGTACTCGTTGGGAGAAAAGTTATTTGTATCTTTGTGCAGGTTCACGTCAACTCGTGCTAGTAATTTCTAGCGCCGTTGTCACCTACTTGTCCTTGCTAGAGTCCTACGGGAGACAAACCTTGGTATCTTTGCTGAGGGAAATTATGCTACGCTACATCTCAACCCTCCAATTGGGGTAGCCAACGAGGAGCACTACTTCAGTGCCATCATGTTGATGGTAAAGCAACGAAAGTAAAAACGGTAGAATAAAGTAACTTGCAACAACAGCATTAAAAACACTGTAGCCTAGGGGGCGGATGGTTGGGCGCTGCATGGATGAGAGACATCATGTATTTTACTTGGGGCAAGGCACACAGAAAAGTAATGATCATATAGGCATATATCAAACATTAGGCATGTATCCCGAAGGTAGTTGTATGTGCTTGCAATAAGAACTTGCACAACATCTTTTGTCCTACCATCCCGCTACAAACGGGGCCAAAATGAACTTATGGAGATTAAGGTACTCATGTCAAAGAGAACCGGAACAAAGCATTAACAATCAATGGATACATGGAATCCTCAAATTACAGTCCATCCCCTTTCGTGTACCAAGCTGTCACCATTCGGATTGCCGGTTCTGGACTATAATAGGTGGATACAACTCATAGATAGGATCAAGAGTACAAACATATTCATGCAAACACATAAGGTTCATATTTGAAATCATGGCACTCGGGCCCAAAGTGACAAGCAATAAGAACAACATGTTGTAGCAAAGATGATAAACACCATACTAGATGATAGGCAACATGCCCCCAACAATCTGATAAACAATTACATGATCTAACTCATCCAATCCCTACCATCCCCTTTGCCTATAGCATGGAATTATTCAGACATGAAAGGAGAACTCATGGAGGGATGATGGAGCGGCGATGGTGATGACGATGGCTATGATTCCCCCTCACCGGAGGACAAAACAGCCTCCAGATTAGCTATCCCGGAGAAGAACAGAGGGTGGCGGCGACTCCGCGACGAGAATTGGAAAAGCGACTTTTGTTCTGGGATTTCCTCGCCGAGGGTAAAAAAGGAGTCTTGGTAGGGCACCAGAGGGGGTGGGGCCCACCCAGGCGCCCTGGTGGCGCGGCCAGGGGCCAGGCCGCGCCACTTGGCCGCCTGGGCTAGGGGCTGCCCCCCTCTGGTCCCTCTTCTGACATGTGGCTCCTCCCAATGCGTGGATTTTTTGTATTTTTTATGGGAATTTTTTGGGACACCTAAATATCCATTTTCCTGCACACAAGAAAACCATACATGCAACTCTGCTGAAAACAACATCAGTTCGGGCTAGTTTCATTCAAATCATGCAAGAATGATGTCAAAACAATAGCAAAAGTGTTTTGAAAAGTCGATACGTTTGAGACATATCGACTCCCCCAGGCTTAGCATAATTCTTGTCCTCAATCAATTCAACTCAGCGAACTATACGCGACAAAGAAAACTTTGACAAGCTCCTTTTGCTTCATTAGATGTATATAAGCATATACTACGAACAAGACTAGAAAGTGTTGAAACAATGCTACAAGGACAATGCACGAAGCAATCCTTCTTTCATGTGAAAAGTGTCAAACAACCACGAATGAATAATATGCAACTAAAAATCAAAACAAGATCACAATGCACATGACTTGAACATACTAGAGTGGTATCTCGCTAGCCTCCATGAGTGAAGCAAAACATAAATGCAGAAGCTCATTCGGAGTTTTAAAGGAGACTAGAACTAGATATTTCAAAATAAGTGATATCACAAGCATGCATAAGATAATGTGATACTTTGGGACAATGCACATTACACTCAGAATGACAATTATGCTCTCAATAGTTGGTGCATTGAAGAAAGAAGGGGGACTCTTGAACCGTGGCTTTTGATGGCGAGGTTGAAAACCCGTGGCTGGAAGTAAAGACTAAACAAGTACCAGAGCTCGTGGTTTTGAAAACAGAGATAAAATGTTTTTGAGAGTGTAACTTTCCAGTCAACGGTAACGGTAAACATTCTCAATAACTTCCATACTAACCATATTAATGGCCGTTTCCATGATTTTGTATTATGCCTACACTTGTGATTCCTTTCCATCTATCATAAACGGTCCATGGCCAGCAATTGTGTGGTGCCTTTTATCTTGCCTCAAGTATGGAAGAGAAGATTGTGAGTCTCTCTCCCCCTATCATTAGCAGTTAGTGGCCAACATTTAGTTCCATTTCATTCCGTCATCAAGTATGGAGGGAAAGTGCAAGCTTTTATAAAAATGTAAAATAAGTGAGAACTGGGCATTCTCCAGACCGGCCTCTGCCTCATAAATTTGGCTAGAATAAACTTTTTCAGGGAGTAAAACATTTTTAGCATGGAAGATAATGATTCCCTCTAACGCCCCATGAGCTTGTACGGATACAAAAAGAGAAGTGCATTTGAATAATTTTGAGATGGTACGAGAATGTCTTCATTAGGATGGACAGTAAATACCATATATAGGAAGGTATGGTGGATTCATATGGCGCAACTGGTTTCAAAGATTCTTTATGCACAAGAAGAATTCCGCTTAGTACGGGCGAAGGCTAGAAAAAGACGGGGAAGCGACCAACTAGAGAGCAATAATGGTCATAATCACGCAAAGCGACAAAGCAATATTGAATCGGGCATGAAAGTGATATAACTATTCTAAAAAAAGATCATCAAGGCTTGGTAGACTTGCAGTCATAAACATGTGTAAGCATGTGCCAAGTCAATCCAAAAATTCTCCGAAGGGAAATACCACTTCAGTATGCCAAGCCATGAACAATGCAATGCATGTAAATCATTTGAATAACACATTATGCATTCCAGCTATTTGAAACTAGTCACAAGAAAGCATGAACTACTTGGAAAGCATTGTAAACATAGCACTATGTCGCTACAAGCTACTCTCTAGATCATAAGTGCATGCACATGTACAAAAGTAGAAACAAAAAGAGTTCATACCGGCTTTCCTTGTTGCATCCCTTCCGTCGGTCTTCAGCATTATTGCCTCGTCACTTGCACAATCGAACGTGAAAAGATATAATCAACTACAAATGCAACCATGTACGTGAGCTGAACTCTGTAAAAAAAACAAACTATAGAGAGAAAGGAAATCTTTTTGTATTTTTCAAACGTTAATAGAAATCAAAAGAAAGGATAAATCCTTTTGTTTTTTTCTTGAAAATTAAGATAGAACAAAGTAGAACGGGCAAAAACTTCGAAAAGATAAAAGAGAACATAAATGGATAATACAATGGAAGGGGAGAAGGAACGTAGTCCCCCAAGCTTAGGCTTTTGGCCTAAGTCGGGCTCAGCTACTGCGGGCCCCAGGAGATTCCTCCGGCTCCGGGGTGGTACTGGCACGTCCATCCCTCGTATGGCATCTCGGGTGCGTAGACGGACGTCCTGCTGTCCTCCCAAGAAGAAGGTTCCCCACCCCAAGAAGAAGGTCCCTCTCCCCATTGGGCGACATGATCCTCCTGGGGGTGTGGAATCTCCTCCTGCTCCTCCTGAGAAAACCCCTCCATGGTGTTGTGGAACTGCTGCTTGACAACGAACTCATCCAGCTCGAGTGCGGTGATAGACCATCCGTTCCTGCTAGTATAGTTAAACAAAAGTGATGCAGGTAGTCGGATCTCGCGAGTGGTAGTCTCGCCAAATCTCATAACATAAACAAGGTTACCAAACTCGGAAGTCCTAGTAACAAACTCATGCCTCTTCATAGCAGCAAGATCAAAGTGTAAGAATGGAAAAGGCGCATCATCAGCACATGTAGTGAGCTCGAGCCGCTCGAGAATAAGCGTGGAGTAAACGCTACCAAAGTGAGGTCCTTTGCCGCTATTAGCAACAAGGCGGCGAGCAATCAAAGCACCAATATTATACTGGTTGTCTCCTAAGAGGGCGGCTGCCAAGATAGCAATATCTGGGCCCGAAATGTTGCTCGTGTTGTCACGAGCTAACACCCCTCAAGAAATGTAGTCCGCGAAATACCTGATGTGAGGAAACAAAATGCTGGAAATCTTCCCCCGGTGAACGTCCTTCGGATCCTTGCTGCGAAGAGAAGTGTAGAGGGCCTTCAACTCGGTGGGATGAGTAGGTATCTTGTTCTTCCCAGCATTCCGCACACCTAAAATATCACAAAACTCTGCCAACCGCATGATAATAACTTTCTCATATATCCTAAATTCAATCATAGCAGGTTTTTCATTGTATATAAACCAGGTGACAAAATAATACGTGAGTTTTGGATACTGTGGAACCAGATGTGTCACAAGGTGTGTCAAACCTGCAGATGCACAAAGGTTATCAAACTCATTCTTAATACCTGCAGCCGTAAGAAAGTCCGAACACAGATACGTCATGGCACGTGTTGTGTACGTCTCGTAGAGAAACTCCGGTGGCACAATATAATCACTGTAACTCATCCTCGCAGAAGAGTATGAAGTTGCACTCTAGTTACTCTATTCGTAGGCTCGGGCCTCTTCTTCCCAAGCCATCACTTAGCCTTTCCAAATAAACTCATTTCTGGAAAAAATTTTGACAAGTTACAAAAACGAATATTTAAGAAAAATGAGTTGAGGCAAACTACACTACTCACTTCCCCAAGGCATATGCTTGCATCAAAACTTCAAAAATAAATTTCTAAACATGCATGCATGCTCATATGAACAACACCAAAATCTTCTAAATACTCATACATGTGACCACCATTGAAAATTCTAATTGGAGGGGTGGAGGAGTCACATACCAGGGAGCAAATGCTCAAAGTTTCAACTCAAATGATGGGTTGAGTAGAGAGATTGAAATTTGGCTCCAAGAACCGCAAGAACTCGGGTTCCAACAGCAAAACACGAGATTCTGGACTGAGTGAGAGAGAGAGGAAGAAGACACACCTGAAAAAGGGGGCCTGGTCGGCCTAGGCGCCCTGGTGGCGCGGCTAGGGGCCAGGTCGCGCCACCTGGCCGACTGGACCAGGGGTGCCCCCCTGGTCAGTCCCAGGTGCCCCTGTGCTTGTTATTTTGTGAAAAAAAATTAATATATTTTTTCTGGAATTTTTCTGAAAACTTCATTTTTGAGAATTCCGAGGTAGCGAAAGCTGCAAAAAATTCCGGAGATCTCGAAACAGTGCTAAAGCATATGAAGTTTCAAAAGCATAAACTTTGGTACAACAAGGTAGATGAAAGCTACAAGAAATGAAAATATAATAAGCTCCCCTTTTTACTTATATAAAACTTGTTTATTAGCAAGGTTGATCAAGTGATATAATAAGCAAAAAAGTTTCACTTCTTATAAGGCATTCATGGTACCTTTTTTTGGAGGGAGACTGTCCCTACCATGATTGCTTTATATTTGTGATGCACATGTAGAGGACAATCCCAATCACCAATCTTCACGGCCTCAATATTCTCAATGGAATTAAGGCCATGCCTTTTATCGATCTTCTTCGGAAAATATACCGCGTCTTCTTTATCATTAACATTGAAAGTGCCCTTTCCTTTATTGCAATCAATAATAGCACCTACGGTGTTAAGAAAAGATCTACCAAGAATAATAGACATGCCCCATCCTCAGGGATGTCAAGCACAACAAAATCAGTAAGGATCAAACAATTAGCAACTTCAACAGGAAAGTCCTCACAAATACCAATGGGAATGGTTGTTGACTTGTCAGCCATTTGAAGAGAGATATTTGTGGGGATTACTTTATCTAAGCAAAATATTTCATAGAGAGAAAAAGGCATAACACTCACTCCTGCACCAAGATCACATAAAGCAGTTCTAACATAATTATTCTTTATGGAGCAAGGAATGGTGGGTATACCTGGATCATCCAGCTTCTCAGGAATCTTTCCATTGAAAGAATAGTTAGCCATCATAGTAGATATTGCCTCATTAGGGAATTTTCTTTTATTAGTCACAATATCTTTCATATAACTCGAATACGAAGGCAACCTAATAGCATCAGTCAAAGGAATTTGCAGAAAAAGAGGCTTCATCCATTCACAAAATTTATTGTAATGCTTTTCTTCTTTGGTTTTGAGAGACTTACCTGGGAAGGGCATTGGTTTTTGTACCCATGGTTCTCGTTCCTTCCCGTGCTTCCTTGCGATAAAGTCTTCTCTAGTATATCTCTTGTGTTTATCTGGTGCCTCTTCTTCTCGCACTTCAGGAGGATCATTCTTCTATTTATCTTTATCAGTTTCAGCACCGTCTTTAGTTTCAGCATCGAAAGTAGATATGCGATTAGGATCAACAGTAGGCTCTTCATCAACTATGGGATCATCTGAATTATCAGATTCTTTGTGCTTCTTCTTCTTCTTTTTCTTAGGGGGGCTGACAATGTCTTCATCCTGCATTTGAGAATCTTGCTCGATCCTCTTAGGATGTCCCTGTGGATAAAGATGATCTTGATTGTGGGTGCCCCCTCGGGTTTTAATCCCGTAGGCTTGCATATCTTGTTTGGCATTGTTAGCTAGCAAATATTTTTGCACATTAGAAATTTGTTCAAGCTGAGTTTGAACCATATGAAAATGCTTAACAAGGCCTTTAACATCATTAACAGTTCTACCTAAAACATCAAGCAAACTTTTGATAGCAAGGGTATTATCATGAAACTGACTTTGAATCCTATCATTAAATTGATTTTGCTTTATAATGAAATTATCAAGCTCATCTAAACATTGATCAGGGGGCTTACCATGAGGGATATCACTTGCATCGAAATCAAAAAGAGAGTGTACCTCTATCGTAGGAGGGTGAGTAGTAGGCTCACAAAGTTTTTCAATAGGAGGTAAATTCTTCACATCTTCAGCTTTAATACCTCTCTCTTTGATAGACTTCTTAGCTTATTGCATATCTTCGGGGTTCAAGACAAGCATTGGCCGCTTCTTTGGTGGTGGAGGTGGTTCAGGGACGGACCAATCTTCGTGATTTTTGGCTATCTTTCCCATTAGTTCTTCAGCATCGCCCGGTGTTCTTTCACTGAAAACACAACCAGCACAAGTATCCAGACAGGTTCTAGACTCATTGATTAGACCAACACAAAATATATAAAGCAATTCATTCTTAGGGACTCCATGTCCCGGCCTGTCCTTGAGTAAGGTGAAATACCTCCCCCAAGCTTTAGGGAGGTGCTCATCCTGCAACTGTTTAAAATTATAAATTATTTGCAAAGCAGCATGCTGCATATGAGCAGGAAAATATTTAGCAACAAAATATTGAGCTAATTCTTGAGGACTTTTAATAGAGCCATAAGGTTATGCGTTGTACCATGCTCTAGCACCTTCCTTGTCAAAGAAAAAGGATGAAGCTTAGTAACATAATAGTTTCTCTTCTTGTCATCTGTAGAGAATAAACCACATAGATCAGTGAGTTTTGCAAGGTGTGCTATATCGGCATCATTTTCTCTGCCATAAAAGGGTCAGCTTCAACTGTCGATATAAGTGAAAGATCAACAGAGAAATCAAAATCAGCATCTTCAATACAAATAGGAGATGAAGTAAATTTAGGATCTGGGGTAAACGTGTTCTTCATGGAGTGATTTTCAAGCAGCTTCCTTACAGCACCAGGGTCAGAGTTAGCACACTCTGTAAGTTCCCTGCATAAATCATCATCAAGTTCAACATAATCATCATCAAGGATTCTTTCCTTCAGTTCACTCAAGTCCGAGTAACCAACAGATTTGAAAATAGGATAATGTGTAGTAGGAATTTAAATTCCAGATTGATTTGCAGCCTTAGAAATTTGAGATTCAAGATAGCGACCAAGAGAACCGGTCTCCTCAAAAGTTGTGGTAGCATCATCAAAAGTATCAGACATAGTAACAGACTCAGTAGAAGCAGCATGTGGTGGTGGTGAAAGAAGCTTACTCATAATAGAAGGTGAATCAAGCGTAGCACCGGTGCTAAGAGCGGTAACTTTTCTTGTAGTGGATGGTAAAATCGGAACCTTGGGGTCTCCTTTCTTACCCATAGCAGATAAATTTCAGCAAGCAAAATAAATTCAAGTAGACTTGTAAATAGAGTTATGCTCCCCGGCAACGGCGCCAGAAAACAGTCTTGATGACCCACAAGTGTAGGGGATCGCGATAGTCTTCGCGTGTAAGATAACCCAATTTATTGATTCGACACAAGGGGATCCAAAGAATATTTATAAGCTTTGACAGTTGAGTTGTCACTTCAACTGCAGCTAAAAGATACTTTCTTGACAACGAGATATAAGTGGTAACAGTGGTATGGAAGTGATAGTCGTAACGGATATGGTGATGGTAAAGCTACGAAAGTAAAAATGGTAGAATAAAGTAACTTGCAACAACATTAATAAAAACACTGTAGGCTAGGGACGGATGGTTGGCGCTGCATGGATGAGAGACATCATGTATTTTACTTGGGGAAAAGCACACAGAAAAGTAATGATCATCTAGGCATATCTCAAACATTAGGCATGTATCCCGAAGGTAGTTGTACGTGCTTGCAATAAGAACTTGCACAACATCTTTCCTCCTACCATCCCGCTACAAGTGGGGCATGATGACCCTCAACTGTAGGGGATCGAGATAGTCTTCACGGGTAAGATAACTCAATTTATTGATTCGACACAAGGGGAGCCAAATAATATTTATAAGCTTTAATAGTTGAGTTGTCAATTCAACCGCACCTGAAATATACTTGCTTGCAACAAAATATTAATACCAACAGTGATATGATAGTGATAGTGGAAATGGCGAAAGTAAAACATCAAAGGTAAACTACTAATAACTAGTGGGATTAAAACACTGTAGGCTAGGGAGATGGATGGTTGGGCGATGCTTGGATGAGAGTGAACATGTAGTAGATTTTAGCACGTGGCAAGGCACACATAAAAGCAAGGATCATCTAGGAAAATATCAAACATTAGGCATGTATCTCGTAGGTAGTTGTGCGTGGTTGCAATAAGAACTTGCACAACTTCTTTTGCCCTACCATCCCGCTATGAACGGGGCCAAAAGGAACTTATGGAGATCAAGGTGCTCCTGTCAAAGAGCACCGGAACAAAGCATTAACACTCAATGGATACATGAAATCATCAAATTATAATCCATCCCCTTTGGTGTCCCAAGCTGTCACCTTTGGGATCGTCGGTTCCGGACCATAATAGGTGCATAAAACTCATAGATAGTATCAAGAACATAAATAAACTCATGAAAACACAAGTGGTTTAGATCTGAAAACATGGCACTCGGGCCCAAAGTGACAAGAGCAACAAGTTGTAGCAAATATGATAAACACCAAAGTAGATGATAGGCAACATGCCCCCAACAATCTGACGAACTATTACATGATCTAACTCATCCAATCCCTACCATCCCCTTTGCGTACAGCAGGGAATTACTCACACATGAAAGGAGAAGTCATGGAGGGATGATGGATTGGTGATGGTGATGATGATGGCGATGATCTACCCTCACCGGAGGCCAAAACAGCCTCCATATTAGCCCTCCCGGAGAAGAACAGAGGGTGGCGGCGGCTCCGCGACGAAAACTGGAAAAATAACTTCTGTTCTGGGGTTTCCTCGCCACCAGAGGGGGGAGGACCAACCCAGGCGGCCTCCCGACGCGGTCAGGAGTGGGGTCGCGCCAGCAGGGCGCATAGGGGCCCCCTGGCTGCCCTCTGGCCCCACTTCTGGCACAATGGCCCTTCAGGTGCGTGCATTTTCTATGATTTTTCCTGGAATTTTCTGGGACACCTAAAAATCCATTTTCCTGCACATAAGAAAACCATACAGGCAGCTCTGCTGAAAAGAGCATCAGTCCAGGTTAGTTTAGTTCAAATCATGCAAGAATGAGGTCAAAACAATAGCAAAAGTGTTTGGAAAAGTAGATACATTTGAGACGTATCAACTCCCCCAAGCTTAGCATATTGCTTGTCCTCAAGCAATTCAGTTCAATGAACTGGACGCGACAAAGAAATCTTTGACAAACTATTTTCTTCATAAGATGTATATAAGCATGTACTACGAAAAGAGTTTAGCAAGTATTGAAACAATGCTATGAGGACAATGCACGAAGCAATTCTTCTTTCAAGTGATCAATCACAAAAAAAAAAGTAAATAATATGTTGTCGAAAATCAAAACAAGATCACAATGCACATAGCTTGAACATACAAGAGTGGTATCTCGCTAGCCTCCATGAGTGAAGAAAAACATAAATGCAGAAACTCCTCCGAAGTTATAAAGGAGACTAGAACTAAGAATTTTCAGAACAAGCAATATCACAATCATGCAGAAGACAATGTGGTACTTTGGGACAATTCATGTTACATAAGAATGATAATTATGCTCTCAATAGTTGGTGCTTTGAAGAAAGAAGGGAAGACTCTCGAACCACCCACACATGTGTCGGTTGTCCACGACACCTCCGGCATGATATCTTCCCCCTCCGGACACCCTGTCCGGTAATCACCCGGAGCTGATCGTTCATCCCCGGATGAATTCCCGCTCCGAGCAATACACCTCGCACTACGTTAGAACACCATTAACATTGCGTCTGCCATGTCTTGTATTTGTATTGCTATTATTGTTGTGTATTTATTGTTTCTTCCCCCTCTCTTATTTTCCGGTAGTCTCGACGTCCGCTGCCGATGCCCCTGTGATCGACTACTTCGTCGACGACTGTACCCCTACCGTCGAGCTTACAGGCAAGCAGAGCCATTCTCTTCCCCAGATATCGCCTACCTTTCCGTACTTTCTTGCACTAGGCATTGTTACTGCCGCTGCTACGATTACAGTCCTATTCAATTGCATAGCCTGATTTTGTCGCCCCTTGATGTACCTTCCTTATCCTATGCTGCCTGCTATATCTATGCATCATATTCAGCAGTGAGCCCTACGCATTGTTAGCTAGGATTAGATAGCAGGCCGTGTCCACTCAGGGGAGTGACACGGATACAAAATATATACAACTGCAACAGTTACGGATCAATGCAGACGCCATAGGGAACCTACAACGGCGAGACTCTGCCGAGTCGCTTCGAGTTTGACTTACGAGTGGAATGAACTCGTATTTCACTCTCGTCGGCTCAGTAGTGTAGCATCACCGGGATGATACGAGGTTTACCTCTTTAGTTCATTCCGCTGATGTCTCTGTCAAACCTCTTTAAGTGTGCCATCGAGGGTGATACCTCCTGGTTTCACTTAATGGTAGGCACTCGAATCAACTGGTGTCCTTAAAGGTAAGAGTCGGGCGACCCAACGGTGCCCGCGAGAGGTATATTATCGGGAGCGACAGGGAGGGTACGACCGACGTTACTGGCGTGCTTGGCCCCTGCTCGTATCTCGCGAGAGTTACCAAACTACGAAAAGTCGAGCTCTACCAAGAGCACACGCGAGACAAGGTAAGGAGACGTTTCACCTTGTTGGTAACCGCAGTGACTTGGTGGGACGACAGGGTAGGCACCGATGTACTGGTGGTCCTGACTGCTGTCGTTGACCGCGGGTCGGTTAAGTCGAGGCAACGATAACGGTTGTCACGTAGGTTAATTAAAATGCTAAATGGTTCGGCGGATGACTTGAGAGGCCCGTTGGTCTGTTCGCACTACCTACACGTGGGATTACGGTGTGGGCCCTCCGCGTCGTAGTTCATTCGAAAGCTCTTTAGATGTCAGCAGTACTGCGGCCTGATCGCCGGGAAGTGGTCTTGTCTTTTTGCTGCAGCAGGTATGTTTGGATTTGCTTTTGCTTCACCGGCCAGACTCGCACCGTGCAGGAGCGTGCAAGGGTGAGGGACCTAGACCCCTTGGCGCATAGGATATAGTCCGGCGGATGGCCTCTCTGCTGAGCCTAGGATGGGTTGCGTCGTGTCGGATAGCCTCGGTGGGGCGTTCCCTAACAAGGTTCACGCCACCCTGGAGATCCGAGCGTGCAGGCTGAACAGTAGTGCACCCCTGCAGGGAGTTTAATCTATTCGAATAGTGGTGTCCACGGTAACATGACGCTTTATGCTGAAGCTGGATCTTACCACTAGAAACTATTAATATTAAACTGTATGGTTCCGGGTTTTCTTCCTCGCAGGGAAGTCGAGGAGGGGAACTCGGAGGCATTATTATTATTAATCATTACAACTTATATTATACATTGTTGCAGCAACTTCTGCTTCATGATTACTTTATTGCTTTATATAAACTGTTGGCTGATTCTTACCTCATGCTGCAAGACATCGTCGGAAGATGCTAGTCTTCGATAGGCCTAGCTTCTTACCCTTATTCTGATTTCTATCTTGCAGTCCACTATATACAGCCTCCCCTTTCCGTTGATACAAATGCATAATGCTTAGTAGCGGACGTAAGACTCGCTGGTATACTAGATACTCACCTGCTTTATTTCCTTTACTGTTTTGCCTGATCGGCCGCTGCAGTCGACGTTGGAGCCTTGGAGTCCAGGAGCAGGAGATCCCCGATGCCTTCTACGACGTCGAGTTCCCCTTTGACCAGGAGTAGTTTGGAGGTTCCCAGGCAGGAGGCCTCGCCTTTTCGATCGTTGTTGATATTTGTGCTAGCCTTCTTAAGGCAGATCATGTGTGCCTTGTGTCTGTACTCAGATACTATTGCTTCCGCTAACTTTGTGCTTTCGAGCTATTGTATTCGAGCCCTCGTGGCCCTTGGCTTGTATTAAACAACTTGTATTATTTTATTTGTAGAGTTGTGTTGTGATATCTCACCGTGAGTCCCTGATCTCGATCGTGTACCTTGCGTGTATGATTACTGTACACGGTCTGATTTTGGGGGCGTCACACAGATAAGATCCCAAATAGACCTCTCTCCCTCCGGGCTAGCACTGGACGTAGTTTTCTCATCTCTGTGTGCCGATTCGAAGGCCAGATTATATGTGCTCTTCACAGTGAACAACCCATTCTTCTCGGGGCCCCATGCAATTATGTCCTCACCAAGCCGAGGACAAGCACGAATTTTCAGGATTTCAGCTGCGTCGCCAGGGAGGAATATTGAATTAACTAATTCCTCATTCCAAGCACCCTGATCAGTGAGCAAATCTGAGACAAATTTGTACCTACATCTTCCTTGCGGACTGAAAGGTTTATACGAGAATGGTCTTGGAATCCAGTTATCTCGCCAGATGCGAACCCTACTTCCGTTGCCAATCCTCCATATCAAACCCTTCTTTAGGACACCATGTCCTCGAGGTTCCCATTTGGGTAGTATATGGCTTTTAGCAACCGAGCGCATAGGCTGTGCGGACGGTCAATCAACCTCCACGCTTGCCTGGCTAGAAGAGCTTGATTGAACAAACGATAGTCTCGAAAACCAGCTCCACCTTTACTCTTCGGTTCCAACAACTTGTCCCAGGAATTCCAGTGCACCTTCCATTTACCTTTCTCTGAACCCCAGTAGTAGTTCCGAACCATGGACGTTAGATCATCACAAACTGAGAAAGGGACCTTAAACACATCCATGACATAGGTTGGAAGAGCTTGTGCCACAGACTTGATTAAGACTTCTCTTCCAGGCTGAGATATATGTCCATCTCCCCATTGCAAGAGCTTTTTAGACAGCCTGACATGGAAATTCAGGAATTTTCCCTTCGTCATGCGACCATCAGGAGTAGGAAGGCCTAGATACTTCTCTTCGAAAACCAATTGGGAAATATTCAGCACTTGTCTCACATCCTCCTGATCAACAGCCGGGCAAGACCCACCAAAAAATATAGAGCACTTGTCAAAGTTTAGGAGTTGTCCCATTGCTGTGTTGTATAGGTCCAGAGCCTCTTTCACTTGAGAGGCTTGATCCAGGGAAGCTTTGAAGAACAACATAGTATTGTCTGCAAATAACAGATGAGATCTACCTGGGGCGCGCCGGCATATTTTGAGGGGAGCAATGTTACCGGACGAGACCCTTTTATTCAAGATAGCAGAGAGACCGTCAGCCACAAATAGAAACAAGAAGGGGGACAAAGGATCACCTTGCCTAAGAGCTCTCGAAGGTGCAAATGAATCCAATAGAGTTCCATTTAATTTAACTGAATACCTCACCGACGTGACACAAGACATAATCCAGTCAACCCATCGGAGAGAGAACCCCATCTTTAGCATTACTTGCTTCAAGAAGACCCAGTCCACCCTATCATAAGCCTTTGATAGATCGAGCTTATAGGCACAAAAACTTTTAGTTGGATTTTCTCTTGTTTTATATAGTGAATGCACTCGCAGGCAGCCTGGGCATTATCTGTGATCATCCGACCAGGAATAAAAGCACTTTGCTCGGGTGTGATTATATGGTCCAGCAAGGGCCGAAGCCTATTAACCATACACTTGGAGATGACTTTATAGACGACATTGCAAAGGCTTATAGGTCTAAACTCTGAGAGCTTCGTTGGGTTCTGAACTTTAGGGATCAGCACTATAAATGTTTGGTTTATTCCTTCTGGCATAATCCCAGTTCTAAAGAAATCCTTTACAGCATTAAATATACTCTCCTTAAGCACGGGCCAATTCTTTTGAAAGAATCTGGCAGGAAACCCGTCCGGCCCCGGGGCCTTGAGCGGGCCAATTTGAAAGATCGCATCCGAAATTTCCTTATCACTGAAAGGAGCGCAAAGTATCACATTCTCTTCCTCTGTAATTATTGAATCAAACAGCTCTAGGAAAGGAGCCACATTAAGGGATGGGTCAGCTATGAACATCTTGTGAAAGTACTCGTTAGCAAGGTTTCCCATGTCCTCATGATCGGAAATTTCCACCCCATTATCATCCAGGAATTTCCGGATTTTATTTTTCCTGGCCCTCCAGACCGCTTTGCTTTGAAAGTACTTGGTATTGCGATCTCCTTCCTTCAACCAAGAGATTCTGGACCGCTGGAGCCAGAGCATCTCCTCTTGATACAGCAGCTCGTTCATCTTATCCGTGACAGCCCGGATGTCTTCTCTGTCCGCATTCATATTCAGAAGTTCTTCCAGCCGAGATCTGGATTTTGCCATCTCTTTTCTAACATTGCCAAACTTGGTCCTGCTCCAACCCATTAAAGCTTTCATAGTGTTGCTGAGCGCCTCATGCAGCTATTGTAAATTCCCAACAGTGCCTACATCAGACCAAGCCTGCGCCACAACATCAGGAAGGGCAGCATCCCTCTCCCATAAAATTTCATATTGCCGATTTTTACTCTTGACAGTGCCCGAATCTGGTTCTCCCTTTAACACCAATAACACATGGTCAGAACATGGAGAAACCACATGTTGAACTGTCGCATGAGCAAACAGATTCCTCCAGCCATTTGTAGCTACCGCTCGGTCTAACCAGACACGCACATTTGCTCGTCCTCCTCTCTTATTATCGTATGTATAAGGAACTCCAGAGAACCCAAGGTCTACCAAGTTGCATACGTCTAGCACATCTCGGAAGGCTTGCATCTGAGGTAGCCCCCTAGGGGACAGCGACAAATGCTCAAAATCCCACATGACCTCATTGAAATCACCAATTACATGCCAAGGTAGGTCAGACACTAAGGACAAGGTTTTGATTTTGTCCCACATGTTCTGACGATTTTCTTTTCTCGGTTCTCCGTACACGAAGGTGATTCTAAATGCTTCAGAATCCGAAGACATCTTGATCTTGGCGTCAATATATCTATCGTCCACTGATAAGACATCCACTATAATATTTTCGTGCCAAAAAAGAGCGAGACCACCACTAAAGCCATTACTGTCAACGCCAATGAAACCTTTGAGGCCAAGACGACCTCTTATTCTCCTCATCTTTTCCTTCTTCTGCCTAGGTTCACAAAGAAAAACCAACGCGGGGGAATGCGACTATACCAAAGTCGCTAGCTCTCGAACTATCCGGGGATTCCCCCCACCCCGGCAGTTCCAACTTACGAGATTCATTGATCGCGGCGGCGCTCCTCGAAGGAGCCCGCCAATCCTGGGTTGTTTTTACTCTTTCCTTGGTTACCCGTCTTTGATCTCTTTGGGTCATGTTTCACAGGAGGTGATGGAGGAACAACGGGCACTGAACTAGTATCTTTCAACCCCGAGGTTAGTCCCCCTCCTACATCTGCAGCTGCAATCTTTGCCAGTTCTCTTTTCCTGGTCTTATCGTCTGTTTCAGGCAGCTGTTTGTCATCAACCTCCATGTTCTTGTCATTGTTAGTGCCAACCGAAACTGAGTCTGACACAAATGTATCATGATCCTTGCTTTTACCACTCCCCCTAGCTCTCCCTGTAGCACGCAGATCCTTAAAGACCAGCGCTTCCGGGGGGTGAACCCCATCACCATGTTCAGTGCTTAAGTGACCAATCATACCACACTTCGAGCACCAGTCCGGGAGCCTCTCATATTTCACCTGAAAAATCTGTCTCTTCTTGTCTTTCACCACAGAAACATGGTTCCTCAGTGGTTTGCAGACATCAATGATAACTCTTGCACGGTAGAAATTACCAGAAAAATCATTCGAATGAGCCTCTTTGGTATACAGTTTTCCCACCTTGCCAGCTAGAGCTTTAACAAGTGGACTAAACCCATCAGGAAGATCATGTATCTGGATCCAGATCTTGAGGCAGTTCAGATGGATAGTAGAGGGCTTCGAGAACCCGTCATATTCAGCCATCAAAACCGGGTATCCTTTGAACGTCCAAGGACTACCCTCCATGACTTTATCCCAATCGCCCAAGCACGAGAATTGCATGGTGTAAAAATTCTCACCCAACGAGCGAAATTGCACAGGCTGGGCTAGGTCCCATGCAGCCCTCATAGTTCTATAGAACCAATAGTCTCCATAGTGTTTGCTGGTATGGATCCTGCCGATCGCCAGCCACCTGGGTGTCGCTGTCGGCGGAACTTGGGCTTCTTCATAGACTACATCATCCAAATCATCATCATGTATCCCCAGATCTGTCATGAGTCCTTGCAAATCATCTCCAACAGAATCGATCGATCCTGCCATCGAAACCGACCACAGAATTATGTTGAAAAACCCTAGATCGCTAGGGCACAAGACCGAGAGTTCCCCAGGGCACACCGAGCCTCACGTGGGAGAGGCCGTCAAGACGGCTCTACACCCAGGGGGGAGGGACGGAGGACGGGGGAGTTGCCAAGGCTAGATCTCTACATCGGCGGTGAGAGGAGAGGAAACCCTAGCGAGTCACCGGAGCGCTTCGAGGGGAAACACAGATTTAGCAACCCGTCATGAGTTTGAAGCAAAGCTTTTGTCTGACTTTTAAATCTCTGGCCCATGGTATGTCATATTGTCAAATTATTGTCTACATCTACATCCCTAGCATGGATCATACTCACTCTTAATTTCTTCCTTTTTGTTCCTTCGGTAGGAAAAAACCACTCTTTGAGGGGAACAAATCCAGAATTCTGAACTGAGATCTGCTGGTGAGTATATGATAGTCTCGTTTGAACAAGCGATCGTGAACATTATGTACTTATCCCCATTGGTTATTTTACTTTGCAGGAGAATTAGAATACGATCTGGTGAGCAAGCCGATCTTGATTTTGGACGTATATTTGTCTCTACTTATATTAGGTACTATAACTCTGTATATCCTTCTTTTTTTACTCGTAACAGTGTCATAGTTCTGATGCATAGGCCATATATGAATTTATGTACAGAGCCCTAGTTAAGCACATGAGAAGCTATGTATCAAATTTATCTACGTAGTGACTATGGTATCGTATTGACGTACCGGCAAGTTCTACATGAACTTGGTCCGTCGTACAACATTTAAGATTTTATATACTCTATTTGTTTATCAACATACATCCATGTATCTTTCTCACAATTGACGTGCCATCAAGTTTATATAAACTTGCACTAGTACAAAACAAGCCTTTGGATATGAGCAAAGGCCACGGCCTGAACACGAACCGGTTCTATTGGCCGAATTGCACCGGTTCGTGAGGCTGGGCTTTAGAACCGGTTCGTGTGGTGGGCCCGAGCCCAACGACAACCTGCCACCACACCTGTAGAACCGGTTTGTAGTACAAACCGGTGCTAAAGGTGTGGCGGCAGATTGCCGTTGGGCTGGGGGGCCCGCTAGAACCTTTAGCACCGGTTGGTGCTACCAGCCGGTTCTAGTGTCCCACCTATAGAACCGGCCAGTGCTAAAGATACAGCTATATATAACCTCCAACATGAGCCAGCCAATCTCTTCTCTTTTTTTGAAGCTCACTTCTCTCTTTGCTCGAGTTCATCCTCCATTTTGGCCAACATTTGTGAAGATTTGAAGAAAACCTTCTACATCCAAGTGTTCGCAAAGGTTAGCAGCTTTGTCCTCTCTCATTTTTTCTAGATTAGCTTGTGCTAGCTATATAGTGATATGTGGAGTTTATTTGATTTATATGCACTTTGAGCTCAAGTTAATTAGTATGCATATTTGTAGTGATTGCTTAGTGCTTTCCCGCACACAGACGTATAGTTACCACCGTCAATCGCCCCCATCATCCCTCTTCACCGGCACCACCTTGGTGAGCCTCTATATATGTGTTTCTTATTTTTTTTATAAGAAATTGTATTTGTATGATTTAGATAGATACTTTTCTAATTTTCTTTCTTGTATGATTCTTTGTTATACATAGTGCGATGGTTATGGTATCCGCGCATGTCGTCCCTCGTCCTGTCTATGATTTGGATGTGGTATATATATATTATCTTTTATAACTATTAATTTGTTCCATTTTTCGTGTTTGACAATGATGACCAATTAAGTTCACATTGATATTTTTATCTAGGAGGTATGTGAACCGGAGATTGAAACTGACCCTCTGTTTGAGCGGTTAAATTTAGTTGAAAAAGAAAACGAGTATTTGAAAGAAAAATTGAAAAAGTTGAAGAAGAGAAGATGATATTGGAGTTGTATGTTGCCGATGTCGTCGGTGATCACAAGAACAAGATGGATGTAATGCGCATGAAGATTAGGAAAATTAGAAAATAGGCCCTTACTAAAGAGGCTTGGTATCATTACGCTGTTGGAGCAATTGGTACCTTTGTTGCGATATTGATCGCATTTATTATTGCATTTAAATGCTTTAGGTAGATAGTTTTATGTTGTTTTTATGATAATAAGTATGTGTATGAACTTTATGTATGATCAACTTTATGTATGAACAACCTTTATGCATGTATGATCAATTTTATGTATATGAATTACTTGTATTAATTTTATCTTTTCGATGTTGTGCCATTATGAAGATGAGTCGGAAATGGATGTACGAAGACCGACGTTCTGGCGAGTTCATTAATGGCTTGCATAGTTTTCTGCAAGTGGCTGAGGCTAACAAGCGGGGTGGTTTTATGTGTTGTCCATGTGGTGTCTGCAAGAATAATAAGAGCTACTCTGACTCAAAAGATATTGACCTCCATCTGTTTAAGCATGGTTTCATGTCCGGCTATAACTGCTGGACCAAGCACGGAGAAAGAGGGGTTCTGATGGAAGAGAATGAAGAAGATGAGGATGATGACAGGTATCCTGGGTTCCTTCCTGAATACGGTGGTACAATGGGGGAACAGAATGAAGAACAAGAGAAAGAACAAGAAGGTGAAGAAAAGGCATCACATGAGCCCGATGATGAGATTTGCCGTGTCATTGTTGATGCACATAGAGGATGCGAAAGCGAAAGGGAGAAGTTGAAGTTAAATCGCATATTAGAGGATTACAAAAAAGGATTGTACCCAAATTGCGAAGAGGGAAACACAAAGCTCGGTGCCGCACTAGAATTGTTGCAATGGAAGGCAGAGTATGGTATACCTGACAAGGGATTTGGGAAGGTACTGAAAATATTTAAGAAGAGGCTTCCAAAGGATAAAGAATTGCCTGACAACACTTACGAAGCAAAGAAGCTTGTCTGCCCTCTAGGACTAGAGGTGCAGAAGATACATGCATGCCCTAATGACTGCATCCTCTACCGTGTTGAGTACGATAATTTGAATGAATGCCCGGTATGCGGTACATTGCGCCATAAGATCAGACGAGATGACCCTGGTGATGTTGAGGGCGAGCGCCCCAGGAAGAGGGTTGCTGCCAAGGTGATGTGGTATGCTCCTATAATACCACGGTTGAAACGACTGTTCAGAAACAAAGAGCATGCCAAGTTGTTGCGATGGCACAACAAAGACCGTAAGAAAGACGGGAATTTGAGACACCCCGCTGATGGGTCACAATGGAGAAAAATCAAGAGAATGGAAGAAAAGGAAAATGGCAAGTTTACAAAGGACCCCAGGAACATATGGTTTGGTTTAAGTGCAGATGGCATTAATCCTTTTGGGGAGCAGAGCATCAATCATAGCACATGGCCCGTGACTCTATGTATCTGTCAGAACCCTCTGTTAGGTAATGTGCTAGGATCAAAGTAACCTTGCATCATGTCAAAATTTTCAAAAGAAATATTTGAAATCAACATCAAAAGCAAATGGGAGAAGGAACACCCCCCAGATGAATTATTTCAAAAGGCCAGATAAAAATCTTCTGCAAAAATTCATGTTAGATTTTTGAAAAGTCTTATAAATGAGTGTGATCACATATCAAGTGATGTGGGACCCATCCCATACTCATGGATTTTTAAAATATTCAAACAGTGCCTTGGAATTAATCAAATAACCCTATTTGAGTTAATATTCAAATTATTTGAATTTTAAAAATGTTGAAAGTTTATAAGTGGCTAGTCCAAATTATTATGAGGCCATATAAAAATTTTCAGCATTTAATAAAATGCCTAGCTATTTATTTTAGCTAAGAAAAACAAATAGCAGAAAAGAAAACAGAGAGAAAAAGGGAAAAATAACTTACCTGGAAGCAGCCCAACTAGCTCCCCGCAGCCCACCTAGCCGGCCCAGCCCGCGAACCCCCTTGTCGTCTTCTACCCCGCGCTGCCAAGCAGCTCGGTGGCGAGGCGCCGACGCCGTGGACGCCACTGCGACGCCTTCAAGCTTCCAGGCCTCCCCAGGCCTAATCTCCTCGTCTGGATGCACCCTGGAGCCGCCCCAGTTCATTCCCCTCCCTCCTCGTCGTCCTCCCCTTCCTCTCTCGCCCGATTCATCGCCGCCCGAGAAGCACGCCGGAGCGCCGTCAAGCCCCCACGTAGCCATCGACGCCGAGAAGCCCCCGGAGCCTGTCCATCGCCTTCACCGCCGTCGTCTTCGTCGAGCAGTGCAAGGAATCGAGCCCGGAGCCCGCGTAGACGTCGGATTCTTCCTCGAGTTCACGCCGGCCACCTTGAAGGTCCTCGACGAATTCCGTCGCCGTTGGACCACCCCAACCATCGCCACCACCTCTGCTGAGTTCCTGGTGAGCTCACGGCCGGAACCCCTAATTTTCCCCCTTCGTTTGCTTCCTCTAGCCTTGGCCGCCATGAGAGCCGAAGCTCCTCGCCGCCGGGATCCATGGAGACGTTCAACCGCTACGCCATCGAGCCCGCCATGATGTCCATCATGTTCCCCGTGCTCCTCCTCGTCGAACCTGCCGAGCCCCGCCTCGATCCGTGCCCTGGAACGAAATCCCGATCACGGCCGTAGCTAGGTCGCCGCAAAGCTTGACGCCGGCGAGCGTACGGTGCACCCCAGCGCTTGGTTTCGGTCCCATTCGACGCGCGCGAGTGAGGGCTTCAAGTTGATGGTCTCGGTGCTACAAATCGTCGACGGATTCGCCCTCCCCGTGCAGCGCCGCCGCGGTCCAGTCGCCGGCGTTTAGCCGCCGGCGTGTTAGCCCAAACCCCCTCCCTTAATCACTCGCCTAAGGACCCCCTGGGTCACTGACCAGTGGGCCCAGTGGCTTAATTAAGCCACTGGATTAATTAACCCCACAGTTTAATTAAACACAGCCACTGACAGGTGGGACCCCCTTGTCAGCCCCCCCCCCCCCCTGACGCCAGCACTGACGCAATAAATCAATTTAAATGAATTTCCAGAAAATCAAAATGTTTTAAAGAATTCCAGAAATTCCAGAAAATACCCCAAACTTTGGAAATTCATAGAAAATTCATATTAACTCCAAATTTGACAAATAATATATGAAAAATGATCAGGAGAAAATTATCTTTCCAAATATGCAACTTTTAACTATGTTTGAGTTGATTTTAAAATGGGACCAGTAGCATATGTCATTTTATTTATTTGAAATTATTTCAAATTCAAACCAAATGATTTTGCAACTTGGACCATGGATTTATGTTATATTTCAACCACACATCAGAGGCATATCTTATACATTTGAAGATGATTCAAAATGATCAAACAATGTCACATGCAACTTGGTTAATTTGAATTCAAATGTGGAGTTTGAATTTGCATTTCAAATGCAATATACTCCACTTAAATGGAATTGCCTCACACATCAAACCTTATACTTCAAGTTTCAACATTCAATCATGTGCTTGAGCAGTGCATTCATATTGATTGCTACTTCGTTCTTTGTTTGTCGAGTAGAGGTGGAACTAGAGCAGGAGGCTGCCCCCTTCGTTGAAGACCCAGAACCCGAACCTCGTCAGCGGCAAGCAAACCCCCATTGATCATGTCGATAAAATCCCACTTTCCTCTCATGTCTCGCTTATGCATTGTTTAGGATGATCACCATGCTACGTTTCTACCGCATAGATGAACCCATTCCTTTGCATGACCTATCTTTTTGTCACAGTAGTAAGCAAACCACAATCCTAGCAAATGTAGGAGTTGTTTGATATCATGTGGCCCCTGCAATGTTATCGCTTATTGCATGCTTAGTATGATACCATGTTGTTACTGTGATGTGAGTCGGGATGGGAATGATCATGTTGATGATGGTAGAAAAGTGTTGGTGAATCGACCCTAATACAAGGTGAACGATGAGAGGCTGTGTAGGAGTACACGGTGGGTTGTCTCGTTGAACACCGCCCTAGTACGAGTTCTTGTGTGGTGATCCAAGATGAAGAGTACAACCACACATTGGGCTCACTGACCCCTCTCAACTTACTAACTCATCCCTTTCGATGTCCAGATGTCGCAATAGTTCGGAGTTCTGGTAGGTCTGTGGCCTGGATGCTAAGTGAGAGAACGGCTCACCCGAGACCGGCTTATGCACCACGCACACATCACTTGGGTCCACTTCGGTAAACCGGCCGGGTTCACGATAGTGGTAGCCAACCCAAGTAGGCAGCTTTCTCGGACTAGATCGGCTAAGAGGTAACAGTTGTGGTGAGCATCCTCGCTGGCACCCCTTGAATGGTGTCGAGATCAAAGGCGGTAAATGATGATCATGTGTGTGTAGCGGTACACCCTTGCAAGGTTAACAAAACTATTCGAATAGCCGCGTCCGCGGTTATGGACTGCTTGGAAAGCTTAGCTTGATTATTAGATAACTTGAATCGGATACTTCTAAAACACACCAAGATAAGTGTGAGTGCTATGGCGTGCTTCCTCGTGGGGAAGTCGAGGAAGGCACCATAGTAGTGTAATTGGTTGGAGAAAGTAGTGGACTCGTGTACGCTTCTTACCTCAAAGTCTGGTACTCGTAGTTCAGGATTAGCCAAGTCAAAGCTGCCACTTCTGCAAGTGAACCCCACCTCCCTTTACCTTGATACATGTGCATGAGTAGTATAGATCCTATGTAAGTCTTGCTGAGTACGACTTTGTAATCACGTTTGCTTAATCTATGTTTTAGATGATGTAAGTCTTGCTGCGTGTATGTTTATAACATGCATGTCTTTGTATGGGTTTTCGAGAGCTTAGTTGTGTTCTGGCTGGTGGTCTTTCATACACCAAGTGGCCCTTAGATGTGCGCATCTTGGGGCATCGCGATGCGATTGTTTGAGACTCCGTCTCGTGCACACTTTGTGGTATGATCGAGCCCGCCCTAGACCCCGACTAAGTGATCGGGCTGGAGTAAGTCTATGTAAGAGTTTTGAGATAGTTGATAGTATGGTTGAGGCGACTTGTCTTTGAATATGGGAGTTCACCACCCATATCATTAGACTTGTGTACGGACGATGAGGACCCATCTTAGTTGATCATCCGGCCTGGATGGGATGCCCCTCACGTACGATGCTTTCCGAGAACGTTTTGTGCTTGGCCTTGTCTGCTTAGACAAGGGGGTACGGTTCTCGGCTCTCCATATGACTATGTCTTAGCTGTACTTGCATACGCTAACCTCGGGTCCCGACAGACTTGGTATCAGAGCAGGACTGACTGTAGGACTAGTAGCCTTGGCCGAAGTTGAGTCTAGCTTGCTATAGTTATATAGTTACTCTGGGTATATAAGGGAACAACGTAAGGCTTTTTTTTCTCTCCTTACCCCCTTCGTTCTGAGTTCTGAGTCACCCTCATCTTATTCTACGGGAAGATAGGACTAGGCTCTCCTCTGTCTGATTAGAACATCTCGTTGTTTGCTTCCTTGTAGCCGTAGGAAAGTTGTGATCGGTTTGTTAGAGTGATTATGCTCCCTGTTTTATTACATCGTATGTAAGTGTTGTTTCCATGTTGGAAGAAATTGTCATTTCTTACAATTACAGCCGTTATGCTGTCCGAGTCATTCCAGGTTTATCTCATAATCTGATGCATTTGCAAACTCCTTTCTGTTTCAGATGGCAGATCTTCCCCCTCGGCAGATTGTTCGTTTGACCAGGTGCCTCGGTGTGCGTGGCCATCCCGCCACGTTGATCGAGATGATGTCCTATGTGGGATATCGATGGTACCCTGAGTACACCGTCGAGGAGCAGTTTCACGACTTCAACCAGACGCAGTTCCACTGCATTGTCCGGATCTACCCGCACCACGTTGGAGTCACTCAGCCTATCCACTTTGGACATGGCATTGGCGTTACCGAGAACATGGCTGTGCAGGATGCTGCATACTCATGTATGACCCTACTGAGAGAGGAGCACACTTTGCTGAGAGAGACTTCTTTCCGCTATATCCCTGCTGCACTTCCAGGAGAAGAGGGATATTACACCGGACTCTACTCAGATCACTCTGCAGAGAATCCCGCACTTCAGATGACTGCTATGTTTGCTAGTGACAGAGATCGTGATGCACGCGCTCTCCGTTTCGAGTTCCACGCCACCCGTGTTCGTCTGTATCGAGCACTGACACTTTTGGCACCCTTTGTGAGCGTGGGATCAGTTGAGTTTGATGCGATCTACCCAGTGAGGACTCAGATGCCTTCTCGAGTTGCTTGGCCCGAGATTGGAGGCATTTTTCCACCCCGTGGTCCTTTGCTTCCACCCTACGCTGGACCTAGGCCCCATCCTTGCCCAAATGGATATCAGGGTCCACAAGCCTCCGTGTTTTCCGATGGCCAACTCCAGCTACCGGGATACGCGGGTAACTTTTATGAGGACTACTATGGAGATGGAGATGAGTGAGACCGCCTGTGGTCTTACTTAGTGATGATGTAGTAGTATCTTAGTATATTGTAAGCAAGGTGTCTAAGTTCCAAAGGCTTAGATAAATAATGTATAGGAAGTCAGAGTGCCTCTGAAGGATGTATCATCTTCATCACGTTTGTATTAGCTTGGTGCTTGTACTAAAACGATGTCTGGTTTGTATGACAGCTTGTGAATATATGGCTTGTATGCTTTATCACCATGTTGTCAAGATGATTACTTCCTTTGCTCTGTAATCCTTCCAGTACTTCAATACCTTGTTTAGACTCTTCAAATCAACTCTGTTTGACTTTGGTTTTCACCTTCAGGATGTCTCAAGGAACCCGTGGCCAGGTTGGTCGTAACCAAGGTCGTGGGAATGACCAGGAGGAAGGCAACCTTCCACCCCCACCCACGATAGCACAGGTTCTGATGGAAGTCGAGAGGAACCGCCGAGACTCTCACCACCTACTGGAAGTCATTGCTCGCAACACCACTCAGCAGCGCAATGAGCTGGTGTCCCTGAACGACTTCATCCGACTTCATCCCCCGGTTTTCAGTTACTCCACCGAGCCCCTTGACGCCGATGACTGGCTTCGCAGCATCGAAAGGAAGCTCCAAGCAGGCCGTGTTGCAAATGGCGACAAGGTCAGCTATGCCACCTATCACCTCGAAGGTGCAGCTAGCTCTTGGTGGGAGAACTTTCTGAATATGAGTCCCGATGGACCACCTGCATCTTGGGAGGAATTCTGCACTTCTTTCCGTGAGCACCACATTCCCAAGGGTCTTATGGACCGCAAGCGTGAGGAGTTCTACAACCTCACCCAAGGCAGAAGAACCGTTGATGAGTTTAGTCGTGAGTTCAACCGACTTTCTCGTTATGCAACTGAAGAAGTCTCCACCGACTCCAAGAAACAAGAGAGGTTCCGTCGTGGCCTCAACACTGGACTCCGTCGTGAGCTCAATCTTCATGACTTTGCCACATTCCAGGTCCTTGTCAACAAGGCCATCAAAGCAGAGGACATGAACAACCCCAACGACTTCCACAAACACCCTAGAGATGATGGATCATCCAGTTCTGGCTCCCAGAAACGCAAGATCTGGATCCCAAACAGTATGTTCCGCCAGAACAACCCACCGAGGCCATCCTATGTGGCGTCTCGTCCACCCACCCAGTTCCACCCAGCTCCACCAAACAACCCAGCTCCACGCACTGTTTTCGGAGCCTGTTACAAATGTGGTCAGGCAGGCCACTATTCTCGTGAGTGTCCCCAGAACCAGCTCCAGCACCAGAATGCTCCACCCCGTGCCGGAGGCAACAACAACAACAATGGTCGTGGCAAGCCACCCCAGAAGGTCTACACCGCCAAAACCGCTCCTCCCGCCACTCGTGGACGTGTGAACCAGATCACCGCCGAAGAGACTGACGACACTACTGACGTCATTCTTGGTACGCTCCTAGTCAATTATGTTCCTACTTCCGTTCTTTTCGACCCAGGAGCATCTCATTCATTCATGTCGGAAAGTTATGCACTTCGTCATGAGTTATCTTTTGTTGAATTGTCCACCCCAATGATTATTCAAACTCCAGGGTCAAGATGGCAAACTAATAGAGTAAGCCATGGTAATCAAATTGCAATTGAGGGTTTAGTATTCCTTTCTTCACTCATAGCCCTCAAGTCTTCAGATATTGATGTCATCCTTGCCATGGATTGGCTATCAAGACAGAATGCCTACCTGGATTGCAAAGGAAAATCCGTGAAACTCACCCACCCTTTAGGCAAAACAGTCAACTATACCTCACCCAGAACAAGAACCCAAGTGCATTCCTTGAATGTACTTCCCCTTCCCGATCTTGAAGATATTCCGGTGGTTCGTGACTTCCCGGATGTCTTTCCTGAAGAGCTGCCGGGAATGCCACCCGACAGATGTGTAGAGTTTATAGTGGATCTTGCCCCAGGAACCGCACCAATTTCTAGACGCCCATACAAAATGGCCCCACGTGAGTTAGCTGATCTTAAAACCCAACTGGAAGATTTATTGGAGAAAGGCTTCATCCGCCCTAGCTCATCGCCATGGGGTTGCCCCGTTCTGTTCGTAACGAAGAAAGATGGAACAGAAAGGATGTGCGTAGACTATCGCCCGCTAAATTTAGTGACGATAAAGAACAAGTACCCTTTGCCCAGGATCAATGATCTTTATGATCAACTTGCAGGATCCTCTATCTTCTCCAAGATGGATTTGAGATTAGGTTATCATCAAATCAAAATCCAAAACGAGGACATTCCCAAAACGGCTTTTACTACTCGTTATGGTCTTTACGAGTATACCGTCATGTCCTTTGGTTTAACCAATGCCCCCGCCACTTTCTCACGCATGATGAATTCGATCTTCATGGAGTATTTGGACCAGTTCGTCGTAGTTTACCTCGATGACATCCTTATATACTCGAAGAACGAAGAAGAACATGTCGAACACTTAAGGCTGGTATTGATGAAACTTAGAGAGCATCGCCTGTATGCTAAATTCTCCAAGTGTGAATTCTGGCTACCAGAAGTGACCTACTTAGGCCACGTGATTTCTGCAAAAGGCATTGCTGTGAATCCAGAGAGAGTTCAGGTCGTCCTTGACTGGACTCCACCTGAATCGGTTAAGCAAGTTAGGAGTTTTCTTGGCCTAGCCAGCTATTGCCGCCGCTTCGTCGAGAACTTTTCTAAAGTCGCAAAGCCTCTAACGTTCTCAAGAAAGATAAGAAATTCCTATGGACTCCCAAGTGCGAGGAAAGCTTTCAAGAGCTAAAAAGAAGATTGACTTCTGCACCTGTACTTGCACCTCCAGACACCAAAAAGGATTTCGAGATCTATTCTGACGCATCACGGCAAGGGTTAGGATGCATACTTCTGCAAGATCGACATGTGGTAGCTTATGCTTCACGCCAATTGCGGCCACATGAAGAGAACTATCCTACCCATGGCATTGAACTCGCTGCCGTAGTTCATGCCCTAACAACTTGGCGACATTACCTCCTTGGTAACCGTTGCGAGATTTATTCCGACCACCAAAGCCTCAAATACATTTTCACCCAGCCAGATCTTAATCTCAGGCAAAGACGCTGGATTGAGTTGATAAAAGATTACGACGTAGTAATTTCTTACACCCCAGGCAAAGCCAATGTCATGGCTGATGCACTAAGTCGTAAGTCGTATTGTAACAACCTCATGTTACAACAGTATCAACCACTTCTTCATAAGGAATTTCGCAAGCTCAACCTTGAGATTGTTCCTCATGGCTATCTTTCTACCTTGGTGGCGAAACCAACTCTTGAGGATCAACTCATAGTTGCCCAAAGGCGTGCACGAGGTGTTCGCCGGATCAAGGAGAACATTGCTAGCGGAGTTGCTAAATGTTTCTCCACCGATAGTCAAGGAACGGTATTCTTTGGAAATCGTTTTGTAGTACCTAAGAATAGGGACCTAAGGCAACTCATCCTCAAGGAAGCCCATGACACACCCCTCTCGATTCATCCCGGTAGCACAAAAATGTACCGAGATCTACGCCAGAGATTTTGGTGGACTAGGATGAAGAGAGACATTGCTCAATTTGTTGCCGAATGTGATGTTTGTCATCGCATTAAGGCAGAACACCAAAGACCTGCTGATACACTTCAACCTTTGCCTATTCCCGAGTGGAAATGGGACAAAGTCGGTATGGACTTCATCACCGGCTTTCCAAGAACCCAGAAAGGAAACAATGCCATCTTCGTTGTCATAGATAGGCTTTCCAAAGTTGCTCACTTCCTTCCGGTTCGCGAGTCTATAACTGCTAGCCAGTTAGTAGACTTGTACATCTCTAGAATTGTATCCCTTCATGGTGTTCCTTTGGAAATCAATTCTGATCGCGGTAGCCTTTTCACCTCTAGATTTTGGGGAAGCTTTCAGAATGCTATGGGAACTCATCTCTCCTATAGTACAGCTTTCCATCCTCAGTCTAGCGGTCAAGTCGAAAGGGTTAACCAAATTCTTGAAGACATGCTCAGAGCTTGTGTTATATCATTCGGAAAGAATTGGGAGAAGTCTCTTCCATTTGCCGAATTTGCTTATAACAATAGTTTTCAATCTAGTCTGAACATGGCTCCTTTTGAACTCCTTTATGGACGACGATGTCGAACACCACTAAACTGGTCGGAAACCGGTGAAAGACAATTCTTTGGACCGGATATGATCAAGGAAGCAGAAGAGCAAGTTCGCATTGTTCGTAATCAATTGAAAGCAGCCCAGTCTCGTCAGAAAAGCTACTATGATCGTCATCATAGGCAAGAGAGCTACAATCTGGATGAGAAGGCTTACCTTCGGGTTACTCCTCTGAAGTGAACCCAACGTTTCGGTATCAAAGGCAAGTTGGCCCCACGTTACATCGGACCTTTCCGCATTATTGCTAAACGTGGAGAAGTTGCCTACCAACTAGAACTACCTCCGCACCTCTCCCGAGTACATGATGTATTCCATGTGTCCCAACTCAGGCGTTGCTTCAAGGACCCCATCCGCGAAGTCGACCATGAAACGCTTGATCTCCAAGATGACCTTTCTTATCGAGAATACCCCGTTCGTATTCTTGATTCCGCAGAGCGTGTCACTCGTCGTCAGAAGATTAAGTTTCTGAAAGTGCAATGGTCACACCACTCTGAAAGAGAAGCTACGTGGGAAAGAGAAGACCGTCTCAGTGCCGAGTACCCCACCTTCCTCCCGCAGACTTCTGAATCTCGGGACGAGATTCTGTTGAGTGGGGGCGAGTTGTCAGAACCCTCTGTTAGGTAATGTGCTAGGATCAAAGTAACCTTGCATCATGTCAAAATTTTCAAAAGAAATCTTTGAAATCAACATCAAAAGCAAATGGGAGAAGGAACACCCCCCAGATGAATTATTTCAAAAGGCCAGATAAAAATCTTCTCCAAAAATTCATGTTAGATTTTTGAAAAGTCTTATAAATGAGTGTGATCACATATCAAGTGATGTGGGACCCATCCCATACTCATGGATTTTTCAAATATTCAAACAGTGCCTTGGAATTAATCAAATAACCCTATTTGAGTTAAGATTCAAATTATTTGAATTTTAAAAATGTTGAAAGTTTATAAGTGGCTAGTCCATATTATTATGAGGCCATATAAAAAATTTCAGCATTTAATAAAATGCCTAGCTATTTATTTTAGCTAAGCAAAACAAATAGCAGAAAAGAAAACAGAGAGAAAAAGGGAAAAAGAACTTACCTGGAAGCAGCCCAACTAGCTCCCCGCAGCCCACCTAGCCGGCCCAGCCCGCGAACCCCCTTGTCGTCTTCTACCCCGCGTTGCCAAGCAGCTCGGTGGCGAGGCGCCGACGCCGTGGACGCCACCGCGACGCCTTCAAGCTTCCCGCCCCAGTTCATTCCCCTCCCTCCTCATCGTCCTCCCCTTCCTCTCTCGCCCGATTCATCGCCGCCCGAGAAGCACGCCGGAGCGCCGTCAAGCCCCCACGTAGCCATCGATGCCGAGAAGCCCCCGGAGCCTGTCCATCGCCTTCACCGCCGTCGTCTTCGTCGAGCAGTGCAAGGAATCGAGCCCGGAGCCCGCGTAGACGCCGGATTCTTCCCCGAGTTCACGCCGGCCACCGTGAAGGTCCTCGCCGAATTCCGTCGCCGTTGGACCACGCCAACCATCGCCACCACCTCTGCTGAGTTCCTGGTGAGCTCACGGCCGGAACCCCTAATTTTCCCCCTTCGTTTGCTTCCGCTAGCCTTGGCCGCCATGAGAGCCGAAGCTCCTCGCCGCCGGGATCCATGGAGACGTTCAACCGCTACGCCATCGAGCCTGCCATGATGTCCATCATGTTCCCCGTGCTCCTCCTCGTCGAACCAGCCTAGCCCCGCCTCGATCCGTGCCCTGGAACGAAATCCCGATCACGGCCGTAGCTAGGTCGCCGCAAAGCTTGACGCCGGCGAGCGTACGGTGCACCCCAGCGCTTGGTTTCGGTCCCATTCGACGCGCGCGAGTGAGGGCTTCAAGTTGATGGTCTCGGTGCTACAAATCGTCGACGGATTCGCCCTCCCCGTGCAGCGCCGCCGCGGTCCAGTCGCCGGCGTTTAGCCGCCGCCGTGTTAGCCCAAACCCCCTCCCTTAATCACTTGCCTAATGACCCCCTGGGTCACTGACCAGTGGGCCCAGTGGCTTAATTAAGCCACTGGATTAAATAACCCCACGGTTTAATTAAAACCAGCCACTGACAGGTGGGGCCCCCTTGTCAGCCCCCCCTGACGCCAGCACTGACGCAATAAATCAATTTAAATGAATTTCCAGAAAATCAAAATGTTTTAAAGAATTCCAGAAATTCCAGAAAATACCCCAAACTTTGGAAATTCATAGAAAATTCATATTAACTCCAAATTTGACAAATAATATATGAAAAATGATCAGGAGAAAATTATCTTTCCAAATATGCAACTTTTAACTATGTTTGAGTTGATTTTAAAATGGGACCAGTAGCATATGTCATTTTATTTATTTGAAATTATTTCAAATTCAAACCAAATGATTTTGCAACTTGGACCATGGATTTATGTTATATTTCAACCACACATCAGAGGCATATCTTATACATTTGAAGATGATTCAAAATGATCAAACAATGTCACATGCAACTTGGTTAATTTGAATTCAAATGTGGAGTTTGAATTTGCATTTCAAATGCAATATACTCCACTTAAATGGAATTGCCTCACACATCAAAACTTATACTTCAAGTTTCCACATTCAATCATGTGCTTGAGCATTGCATTCATATTGATTGCTACTTCGTGCTTTGTTTGTCGAGTAGAGGTGGAACCGGAGCAGGAGGCTGCCCCCTTCGTTGAAGACCCAGAACCCGAACCTCGTCAGCGGCAAGCAAACCCCCATTGATCATGTCGATAAAATCCCACTTTCCTCTCATGTCTCGCTTATGCATTGTTTAGGATGATCACCATCCTACGTTTCTACCGCATAGATGAACCCATTCCTTTGCATGACCTATCTTTTTGTCACAGTAGTAAGCAAACCACAATCCTAGCAAATGTAGGAGTTGTTTGATATCATGTGGCCCCTGCAATGTTATCGCTTATTGCATGCTTAGTATGATACCATGTTGTTACTGTGATGTGAGTCGGGATGGGAATGATCATGTTGACGATGGTAGAAAAGTGTTGGTGAATCGACCCTAATACAAGGTGAACGATGAGAGGCTGTGTAGGAGTACACGATGGGTTGTCTCGTTGAACACCGCCCTAGTACGAGTTCTTGTGTGGTGATCCAAGATGAAGAGGACAACCACACATTGGGCTCACTGACCCCTCTCAACTTACTAACTCATCCCTTTCGATGTCCAGATGTCGCAATAGTTCGGAGTTCTGGTAGGTCTGTGGCCTGGATGCTAAGTGAGAGAACGGCTCACCCGAGACCGGCTTATGCACCACGCACACATCACTTGGGTCCACTTCGGTAAACCGGTCGGGTTCATGATAGTGGTAGCCAACCCAAGTAGGCGGCTTTCTCGGACTAGATCGGCTATGAGGTAACAGTTGTGGTGAGCATCCTCGCTGGCACCCCTTGAATGGTGTCGAGATCAAAGGCGGTAAATGATGATCATGTGTGTGTAGCGGTACACCCTTGCAAGGTTAACAAAACTATTCGAATAGCCGCGTCCGCGGTTATGGACTGCTTGGAAAGCTTAGCTTGATTATTAGATAACTTGAATCGGATACTTCTAAAACACACCAAGATAAGTGTGAGTGCTATGGCGTGCTTCCTCGTGGGGAAGTCGAGGAAGGCACCATAGTGGTGTAATTGGTTGGAGAAAGTAGTGGACTCGTGTACACTTCTTACCTCAAAGTCTGGTACTCGTAGTTGAGGATTAGCCAAGTCAAAGCTGGCACTTCTGCAAGTGAACCCCACCTCCCTTTACCTTGATACATGTGCATGAGTAGTATAGATCCTATGTAAGTCTTGCTGAGTACGACTTTGTACTCACGTTTGCTTAATCTATGTTTTAGATGATGCCACTGACCCCAAAGGTGGCTTCTTCATCGAGCTGGACGACTGAAGACCAACTAGTCTAGTCCCAGTCAGATGACTGGTTCTCTCGTGGAGGGCTTGTGTTTAAATAAGGCTTCTTAAGCCATTTTTTAAACTTGTCTGTACCCAGACATAATTTTCTTCCGTTCGTGTTGTAATGTTGGATCACATGTTTGTGATCTCTGTTTGCACTCTATAAGAGTTATCAATAAAATTGTATACTTTGTAGAGAATTGCAATGGTACCTGCTGTTCATACAAGGCATGTGTGCTGCGTGTATGTTTATAACATGCATGTCTTTGTATGGGTTTTCGAGACCTTAGTTGTGTTCTGGCTGGCGGTCTTTCATACACCAAGTGGCCCTTAGATGTGCGCAGCTTGGGGCATCGCGATGCGATTGTTCGAGACTCCGTCTCGTGCACACTTTGTGGTATGATCGAGCCCGCCCTAGACCCCGACTAAGTGATCGGGCTGGAGTAAGTCTATGTAAGAGTTTTGAGATAGTTGATAGTATGGTTGAGGCGACTTGTCTTTGAATATGGGAGTTCACCACCCATATCATTAGACTTGTGTACGGACGATGAGGACCCATCTCAGTTGAACATCCGGCCTGGATGGGATGCCCCTCACGTACGATGCTTTCCGAGAACGTTCTGTGCTTGGCCTTGTCTGCTTAGACAAGTGGGTACGGTTCTCGGCTCTCCATATGACTATGTCTTAGCTGTACTTGCATACGCTAACCCCGGGTCCCGACAGTATCTACAACCTTCCTCCTTGGAAGTGCATGAAGAGGAAGTTCATTATGATGCCAGTGCTAATCCAAGGCCCTAAGCAACCCGGCAACGACATTGATGTGTACCTAAGGCCATTAGTTGAAGAACTTTTACTGTTGTGGGCTAAACCAGGTGTACGTGTGTGGGATGAGAACAAACAGGAGGAATTTGATCTATGAGCATTGCTGTTTGTAACCATCAATGATTCGCCTGCTCTTAGTAACCTTTCAGGACAGACAAACAAGGGATACAAGTCATGCACACACTGTTTAGATGAGACTGAAAGTATATATTTTCCCAACTGCAATAAGAATGTGTACCTGGGACCTCGTCCGTTTCTTCCGACCAATCATCCCTTAAGAAAGAAAGGCAAGAATTTCAAAGGCGAGGAAGATCACCGGAAGAAGCCTGTCCGCCGTACTGGTGATGATATACTTGATATGGTCAAGGATTTACCAGAGCAAGTAGTCTTTGGAAAGGGTCCTGGTGGAAAATCTGTTCCGCATGACGCTGACATACACGCACCCATGTGGAAGAAGAAATCTATATTTTGGGACCTACCCTATTGGAAACACCTAGATGTCCGCTCTGCGATCGACGTGATGCACGTGACGAAGATCTTTGCGTGAACCTGCTAGGCTTCTTGGGTGTGTATGGGAAAACAAAAGATACACCGGAGGCAAGAGAGGACAAGAAACATATGAACGAAAAAGAAGGCATGCCCCCAAAGCAGTACGAGGGTCAAGCCAGCTACGCTCTTACCAAATCAGAGAAGGAAATATTTTTTGAATGCCTGCTCAGTATCAAGGTTCCGTCTGGCTTCTCGTCGAACATAAAGGGAATAATAAATATGACAGAGAAAAAGTTTCAGAACCTAAAGTCTCATGACTGCCACGTGATTATGACGCAACTGCTCCTGGTTGCATTGAGGGGACTTCTACCAGAAAATGTTCGATTAGCCATTGTGAAGCTATGTGCATTCCTCAATGCAACTTCTCAGAAGGTAATCAATCCAGAAAGTCTACCAAGGTTACAAAATGATTTGTTCCAATGTCTTGTCAGTTTTGAGTTGGTGGTCCCACCATCCTTCTTCAATATTATGACGCACGTGTTGGTTCACCTAGTCGTCGAGATTGCAATTCTGGGTCCTGTATTTCTACACAATATGTTCCCGTTTGAGAGGTTCATGGGAGTCTTAAAGAAATATGTTCGTAACCGTGCTAGGCCAGAAGGAAGCATCTCCATGGGCCATCAAACACAGGAGGTCATTGAGTTTTGTGTTGGTCTTCCTGAATCGCGGCATGATTGGAGAATGGGTGGAAAAGGCACGCTAGCATCGCGCCCAATAATATGTAGGGACGCAGAATCTTGGAAGATAGCACACAATATTGTTCTACATAATTCTGCCTTGGTGGCCCCGTATATCGATCAACACGAGAATATTCTACGCTTAGAAAACCCGGAGCAGTCTGAAGTCTGGATTAAGAAGGAACACAATAGGACTTTCAGCGGTTGGTTGCAAGACCATCTCACGGGTAACGACACTGTTGAAGAGGAGTTGTACTTGTTGTCTGGCACACCATCTTTGACTATAATGACTTTCAAAGGGTACGAGATAAATGGGAATACATTTTACACGATCGCCCAAGATGAAAAGAGCACCAACCAAAACAGTGGTGTCCGCTTTGATGATGCAATCAACAATAAGAAAAAGGTCACATATTATGGTTACATAGAGGAGATATGGGAACTTGACTATGGACCTGATTTTAAGCTCCCTTTGTATTGGTGCAAATGGTTCAATCTGACAGGGGTAAAGGTAGACCCGCGGTACGGAATGACAACAGTGGATGTCAACAATCTTGGGTACAGAGAGGAACCATTCGTCCTAGCCAATGATGTGGCTCAGGTTTTCTATGTGAACGACACGTCGAGCAAAACGAGAAAAAGGAAAGATAAGGAAGCGAATACATCATACGGTGAGCCAAAGCGCCACATAGTTCTTTCAGGGAAAATAAACCTTGTGGGAGTGGAGGACAAGACAGACAAGTCAGAAGATTATGAAAAGTTTCATGAAATTCCTCCCTTCACAGTAAAGACTGACCCAAGCATCGTGTTAAATGAAGAAGATTGTCCATAGTTACGGTGCAAAAATAAAGGGAAACACGCGAAGAAATAGATTATATGTACCACTCTAGGATGTGATCCGGCTTCAACGCCAAATGGTTTCCCCTGCATATAGCCCGACGGTGGCCTCTCATGAGTGCAATGCACCATCGGACGTATGCAGGGAATCCGAATGATTTGTATTCGGTCGATGAACTGAAAGATTTCTATGTGTAGAACAAAACACAAGGTTTCCCCTGGATACAGCCCGACGGTGGCTCATGAGTGCAAGCATATCAATGCACCATCGGACGTATGCAGGGAATCCGAATGATTTGTATTCGGTCGATTGATGAACTGAAAGATTTCTATGTGTAGAACAAAACACAAGGTTTCCCCTGCATACAGCTCGACGGTGGCTCATGAGTGCATTTAATGATTTATTTTGTGCCAAATGATCCTGAAAATGGAAAGCATCTACAAATGAACTCGGAAAAGGTTGAAACTTGGCATGGTATCATCATTTGACCCATCTAACATGTGTGCAAACGTTGAGAGGGTTACAACAAAAACTGGATGCACTTCATGCACAAACTGGAGCATCTCTTTCGAAGTGTGAGGGTTTTAGACGAAAACACATCTGTTACAAAGGCATTTCATTTTTCTAAACTTTTTTGAACTCAAGACTTTTTGTGCATTCAATATGCACCATTCAAATCCACATACTAAAATTTGAACCCTTTCTGACTTCATTTGCTATTTTTCATGCATTTAATGATTTATTTTGTGCCAAATGACCGTTAAAATGGAAAGCATCTAGAAATGAACTCAGAAAAAGGTTGAAACTTGGCATGGTATCATCATTTGACCCATATAACATGTGTGCAAAAGTTGAGAGGGTTGGGACAAAAACTAGATGCATTTCGTGTACAACTGGAGCATCTATTTCGAAGTGTGAGGGTTTTAGACGAAAACTCATCTGTTACAAAGACATTTCATTTTTCTAAACTTTTTTGAACTCAAGAATTTTTGTGCATTCAATATGCACCATTCAAAGCCACATACTAAAATTTGAACCCTTTTTGACTTCATTTGCTATTTTTCATGCATTTAATGATTTATTTTGTGCCAAATGACTTCAAAAGAATTATTAAAAAACTCCAAATATGAAAAATTAACCTTTAGAACCGGTTTATTATAAGAACCGGTGCTAAAGGTCCCTCCCCTTTCCGCTTATATTTTCGCCCGAAAACGGGATGTAATTGGGGACCATTAGCACCGGTTGGTGGGTGAAACCGGTGCTAAAGGACCTTTAGCACCGGTTTGTGGGTGAAACCGGTGCTAAAGGTTCCCTTTTATATATATCGACACTTAGCGTAGTTCCCCCCACCGCTTCAGATCGTCTCCACGCTGCCAGGCCGTCGCCGTCGCCCTCGCCGTCGTCGTCGCCGTCCCCGTCTCCGTCAAGCCCTCTCCGCCAGGCCGTCGCCGTCGCCGTCTCCACGCACCCTCCTCACCGTCTTCGTCGCCCCGCCCTCGCCCTCATCGTCACCGTCGCCGCTCTAGGATTCGGGGACGTCACCGCCGTCTCCGGCCTCCAACCTGCTTCGGCTACAAATCTTCACCTCCTTGAGTTGTTGCTTCGGCTACAAATCTTCGAGGTGATCTCCTCGAGCTGCTGCTTCGGCTATAAATTTTTCTGTTACATGTGATGTGCCAACAAACCGTCAATTGCATGTAAATATAAGTTTATTTTTCTGTTACATACTATTAAATTAATATGGATTTCAGATATAGTTAGTATATAGTAGAATTGTTAGTATATATAATAGGTTAGCAAATACTATAGTTAGTATATATATTGTATTGTTAGTATATACATATTAGTTAATAATAGGTTAGTCGAATTGTTAGTATAATGTTGTATTGTTATTATATACATATTAGTCAATAATCTAGCTAGCTAGGTAATTGTTATATATTGTTATTAATATTGTTATATTAGTATATATATTGTTATAAATATTATTAGTATATATATTGTTCTAAATATTATTAGTATATATATATATATGAGATGTTCTACAATTTGAGCTATAGATCAATAGCTATTAACATGCAAATATTGAGATATTTTTAGTTGTAATTTTATTAGTTTCATTAGTGAGAATGTCGGGGCCGCATCCTCGTTACCATCGCGCTCCGGGAGTTCTTGACGGGATGTGCAATGTCTGGGACTGGGCTCCGACGGGATGGCACTGGGAGGTGGTTTCCGGGGTGCGTCGCTTAGCGAGGAATCCGGGTCTTGTCGTCGACCCGGATCTTCTTTGGTGGCGGTCGCGTGGGCCACAGTCGGTGCGGAGGGAGCCGGCCCCCGAGGAGGTTTTACGCCGACGTATCATGGAGGAGGACGACCACGTCTGTCGCTACATGGCAGCGTTGGACGCCGGGTACTACAGTTTATGGCAGGTGCTTCAGTGATCTCACCATAGCTACGAGTGGGTGATGGTTCCTTCTCTTTGGGTGTCCACTGCCAGCCGGAGCCGACGTCGTTTACTGTTTTAGCTAGTGATATGTTATATATATATATGTACTACCTCTAATGATCGACATATATATTAGTGTTGCATATATGTGAACTGGATTATTCGAGATGTAAACTGGATTATTATTCTAATATTACTGTTGCATGTGAACTTGACTATTTGAGATGTCATTTTTTATATTTTCTTATACTAAATTGTTTTATCTTTTTCTGTATCTCGTCGATATTAGTTAATCTATGGACGACGTGTTCAATAGCGGTAGAGAGCAAGAAGATGATATGTACGAAATTATCGCCAACGCCGATATCGGTCCTCATGATGACGCCGATATCGATGATGACGGCTCACGATATCTGAACGATTCCGGTGAGGGAATGTTCGACGAAGGAGAAGAACACGATCTTCAATTAACAACAAAGTCTGCCGAGGTATATATATAAATATATATATAAGGCCTTTGGTGATCATAAAATTTACAAATAATTGATTTATCACTAATAATTAACAAACATTTCTTCTTCTAGAAACCCGGATCGAGCAAATCTTCTTCAAGCAAAGCAAAACGTGGCCCGGCCAAATTGCCGCGGGATGATGTAAAGTACAACATCGATGGGATCGGTTTGAGTGGCCAGCCGAATGCTCCGGAAGCTCACGTGAAGAAATGGATAGCTATATGCGGAGTAATTGTTAGAGATAACATCCCGATTAGCACTCAAGAATGGCATCAGCCAAAGGAAGGTGGAAACAAGAGTTTTGTTAGCGATAAAGCAAAAGAGTATCTTTGGGCTAAACTCTTATCATATTTCACCCTACCAGATTGGGCGACACCAGACGATGTGTTGAAAGTCAAGCATGCTGCTCTTAAGAAGATGGGAGAACTATTCCTGTCTTGGAAGGTAAAGCTATGGTCCAAATACGTCGCTAATAATAAGAAGACTCCAATTTTCACTAAAGCACTAGCGAAGGTAGAAGCACATTGGGACCAATTTGTGGAGAACAATGAATCAGATGAAGCTAAACTTCGGTCGGAAATAAACAAGATTAATGCTGAGAATGTGTGCGCTTACGTGTGCGCAGCTATTGTTATATAAGTGATACCCTCTTACGTGTGCGCAGCTATCACTTCATCCTGATAGACATTGAAATGGAAAAAGGAATGGTTACAGTAATGGACTCACTACGTAAAGATATTAGTTAGTATATAGAAATTAGGAACTCATTCGCCAGGTAGTTTTAATCATTATCACACATGTAGGCTTCTTTAGTGTTCACTTTAAGTTTCTGTTATATCAAGTAATTAACTCCTTTATTCATTTTCTTTGAAGGCAGAGTTTGGGAAAAGTTCAAAAAACTCGAGCGCGGTGAATGGAAGGAGAAGCTGACGTGGCAGTACGCTAGATATGTGAGAGAACATTCGATTTAATTATATTTCTAGTTTCAATATACCATTATCATATATATGCTTGATTATTAAATCTGTTTGAATTCTATTTTGTTGTGAAGTGTATGAGGCAGGCATTGGGGACTAAACCTTGTGCTTACATCGCAATGGAGAACATTCGCTATATGACCGAAAAGATTAATCAAAGAACAATGATCGTACGTAAATACTATCTAGACTTTGTTCTTACCATATGTAATATATTCATATATTGATCATCTTCTTTAAATAATAAGATTTGGGAGAAGCGGGATAAACTCGACATAAATGATCGCATGCGAGCACTTCAAGAGGAAATAGCGGGATTTCTTCTTCGTGAAGTCATAAATAAGTCGACCGGAGAATTCCCTTACCATATGTAATAGGAAACTTGTGTGTTGTCCATATGATGTATACTGTATCTATATTCAAATGCCCTCCACTGTTGTGGGCTCGAGGCAAGCAAAGAGGGGCGGTGGTGAGGCACTAGTACTATATATGATGTATATATATGTTGGTGGTACGATAATTCTACCATATATGATGGTTCTAGCTAGCTACGAGATATTCTACATGTATATATATATATGCATTGTACATTATGTAATAGCGTAAAATAAACAGTAATACTAAACCCAAAAGAAAAGAATTAATAAACCCTAAACCCTAAACTATTAAAACCAAAAAGAAAATAATTAAAAAAAAAGTTAAACCTCTAAACCTTTAGAATCAGTTTGTGTTACAAACCGGTGCTAAAGGTTCCCGAGCCCTCGCGCCCGACCTGCCACCACGTGGCTGGCTACAGAGCTTTTAGAACCGGTCCGTGAGCAACCGGTTCTAAAGAGGTTCACCCTCTAGCATCGAACCTTTAGCACCGGTTTCCAAAACCGGTTCTAATGGCCTCTCAGAACCGGTTCTAATGACCTGTTTTGCACTAGTGTTGGTCTGTCGTACAATTGATAAGAGACGTTTTTTTTACTTTGTCCGTAAAAATATGTCTTACATTCAACTCGTATATAGTTGACGTGCCGACAAGTTTATATAGACTTGGTCCGCCGTACAAACCTTGAAAACTGGTATATATTTGTATGATGGAAAATTTCTCACGATTGGCGTTCCGGCAAGTTCTTATGGGGGCTTGGTTCGTCGTACAACCGTGGAGACAAATAAGAAGGATATGATTTCTTTTAAGTTGACGTCCCGGCAAGTTCCTATATGGTCTTGGTCCGTCGTACAACTGCGAAGACAATCATGAGCGATATGCATTATGCCCAAATATATGGTGATTTGTTTTAAAGGTTGGCGTTCTGGCCAACTTCTTTATGACTTTAAATCATCTCCTCATTAACTTACAACATTTTTTTAACATGCAGATCGAGTTATTCAGCCATTTACAATAACTGAGAAGATTTAGGTATTACCCAAAGCCCCCTTTTTTAGTATTTACTTTCCTCGCTTTATTTTGATTTTGTTCATGCCGTTGATTTTTTTATATGTATTTATGTAGATGGCGCATGGTCAACCTTTGATTTCCTCTTCCCAGTTGACACTATCTGAGTTAGCTAAGCAACAGTTGTACGAGCCAGCAACTCATGAGTTAGCCAACCCCATTCTTGTCAGCTCAACATTACCACGAGGAACTTTGGATTCCTCCTCCCGTGGGTGGCATTCCGAGCATTCTTTTCAGGCTCTATGTTACCATCCCATAGCACCGATGCCTAGAGTTGACCTAACCTTCACTTTAGGGACCAGAATGATATCACATAAATTGGGTTGGGAGTATCATGAAATTCAACATGTGAAATGCCCCAAGGGTTATTCTGAATGGTGTGTTGAGGTCCTGAAGAATCATTCTTTTAATCTGAAAGGGGGTGGAGAGGATACAGATTATATCTGTGGTGCTATTTATTGCTCCCTTTGTGATTACTCGGTCAGCCCTTCTTTGTTCCAGGATTTACTAGACAAGTGGAGTCCTCAAACCAACACCTTCCTGTTCTCCTGTGGTGAACGCACTATTACTCTACTTGATATGCTACTTATGGCTGGGCTACCTGTGGTCGGCGATCCTTATGAAGAATATATCCCTTCACTCACTAAATTGGATCCTTCCTTGCTTTTGTATCCAAACTTTTTGTTTGATCTTCTTAACGTGTGGGAGGAGATTTCCGCTGAAAATGGTCGTAAGGAGAGATGTGTGACCTTCCAAGCTTGGTGTGATCATTTTCACAATAAGCGCAGAAACTCTTCGCCATCCAGCAGCCTTCGTGAGAGTCGCATGTATGCCGCAACATTGATTGCACTTTGGCTTTGCTATTTTGTGGTCGTCGGTGAAGGACCGTTTATCCGTCCTGGTGTCCTCGACGTGGCCTCTTGGATTTCTTTAGGGAGAAAGATATCATTGGCGCCACCCGCGCTTTCTTCCATATACATTGCTCTTCGTCGTGTCAGCACAAATCCAGTCGGACCCTCATTTGAAAAGGCTTCTCTATCGATCCATTATATTGTAGGATGGATGCATCTTTATATAAAAAAGACAGTTGGGAGCAAAGGCAAAGGAGACCATATTCCTTCTCCGAGGAAACTTCCAATGCAGCCGACCATGATAAGCACAATGTATAGGCCACCCAATGTCTTTTCACCGGAGACCGCACATGATTTATTGGAAAGTTATAATCATATCACATGGTGCCCCTATTCTTCTCGCAATATGGTTGGAGTTGACCTGCTACAGAAATCCTTTGCAATTTCTGTTCGTCGTGGGATGCTTCCCTGGAGGTTCTCAAGTGAATCTGTTGACCTATGTGCAGCTGAGCCCTATCACCCAGATCGCGTAGCTCGTCAGTTTAAGTTGGATCAACAGGTTCCTTATGACCCGCTGCTTCCCTTGTTAACCGACACTAATGTTGGCGTCGCACATTCGTACTGGTCACATTTATTACGCCCGGTCCAAGTGGATATCCAACATACCCTCGATAGTACTTATGTGGGCCATGCTTCTTTGGCTTGGACCAACTGGTGGAAGAAGTTTGTAAAACCGCATTATACCATTTTGAATATCCTCAAATCCGGCAGTATGTGTGGTCAAATCCCGTATGATGAGAGGAAGAGCTGGTGCGCTAAAAGGGGGAAAATGTTCTACCCTGCCCGTGCTCTTTCCGAGGATGATCTTACTATTATAAAGGAAGTATCAGCAAGGCTTCAAAAGGCGTATGTTGAAACGATCAAAAAAAATGAAAAAAATCTCGCAGATCATTGGAGTTCAATTTTAAGCGCCGTTCTTTCAGACAACGAACCTCCTATGGAACCACGACGGGTGAGTTACATAACCATCATCTTTTTATCTTGTTTATAATTATATCAATTTCCCTATTCTCCATTTTACTGACTTGTATTCCATCTACAGAAACGAAAAAAGGAGGATATTTCTGCATGCTCTTCTTCTGATTATTTATCGCGCGAGACTGAAGAAGATAGCACCCTTATATCCATGGGTGAAGATGTGAGGCCCTTTACCAAGAGGAAAGCGGATAATATCACGGAAGAGATTAATTCTGGTCCTATCAGATTAGATGGACCTCTCCATATATCAGACATGGGTAGTGTGGACCTTGGTGATATACTTAGCGGGGGAATAGATCTTGATCTAAGCGACTTAGACAATTTAATCATGGATGGTGATAGTGCGCGGGGCTCAGCTCTTAGCCCTCCTAGCCCCTTCTGTTCAGACTCCAATCCGCCTCAAGCGACTGATCCGTTACACATTTTATCCGCTTCTGCACACGGTAGATTTACATAGCTCTTATTTATTTGTGTTGTTTCTTTACGTTACTTATTTCACTTCATTTTTGGTACTGCAGATAATACTCCAATTGAGAACGGAGGAACGTCTACTCAAATGGCAGCATCGTCCATGGGCGTTTCGATTATCACTGAGCTTTTTGTGAAAACCATACGCAAGGCGCTGGCGATGGATATCGAGGGGTTAAATGCCTCTACCACAATAGATGCCGAACGCCATGAAATTATTCAAATGGTTTATTTGATGATGCCGCCCGGAGATATTGTTCCAGATATTGCAATTGTTCGCACGAACTTGCAGAAACTTATTTCCTTCTCAAATGAGATGCGGGAAGCCCGCAATGGAATTGATAGCCACTCTGAGAAGCAGGCTGAAATCGTTAATGCAGCAGAGCAAGAAAGTGGACTGCTTGAAGGCACTTTGAAGGATACATCAACGAAATTATCAGCTATGAAGCAGCAACATGAAGAGGAGAAGAAGCTTATGGCGGAATTGGATGCGAAGTTGAAGGCAGCTACTACGGCGTTGCAGAAGACCGAAGAGAGCATTGCAGAATTGGAGTCGGAACACTCAACCAAACAATCTGAAGCCAAAAAGCTGCGCAAACAACTACTTGAGGTTGCTTCGTCGGGTGCCCAGGAACTGAAGATTCTCGAAGGGAAGGTGTCCGCGCTGAGCAATGAACTTGAAAGCGTAGTGGGGAATTTGAAGAGTTGGCACTCCGCACCTAATTGAGCTCTTTGCATCCCTGTTTTGCTTTATTATTTATTCATCTTCCTTTCGCTTATCTTATCCATGTCGTTTGTTCATTCATGTATGATTACGGACCCTGCATCACGTTTATTCAGCTGGGCCTTTGGTTTGAAAGACCCAATAAATTTCATGTCATGCCCCTTATTTATCTACAATTTTCTGGTTTATGGCTCAAAGCCTTATTATTTTCTTGATTCTTTTTTTGCATTTAAACTCGTGAGATATGGGAGTAATATTTTATTTTATTTTAGATGCCACAGTTTAGACTCTTAAGTTTATTGGAGTAATATATTTTGTGCCCCAGTTTATACTCATGAGGGTATGGAGTAATATTTTTTGGATGCCACAATTTAGACTCGTAAGTTGTTGGAGTAATATATTTTGTGCCCCAGTTTATACTCATGAGGGTATGGAGTAGTATTTTTGGATGCCACAGTTTAGACTCGTAAGTTGTTGGAGTAATATATTTTGTGTGCCCCAGTTTAGACTCATGAGGATATGGAGTTATATTTTGATGATGGTGATGGTTTTGTATGTTTCATAGTTTATACTCGTAAGTTGTTGGAGTCATATTTATGCTCAAGCGTAGTATCGCTTAAGGAATTTTCCATTTACCGGCGACGACGATTATTGGCCATCTGGCGATATAATTTTGTATGCGCCGCTTGAATAAACTTCTTTTACGACGTAGGGACCCTCCCATTTTGGTTCAAATTTTCCTTTCATCCGCCGGGTGATATTCATAGGGCGGATAACTGCGAGCACTAGATCTCCTTGTTTAAATGACCTACGCTTAACACGTTTGTCAAAGGCTCGTGACATTCTGGCCTGATACGCCTCAAGATTTTGTAGAGCTTGAAGTCTTTTGCCTTCCAGTCTCTCTAGTTCATCTAGGCGTAGTTGTGTTGATTTTTCCTCTGATAGATTTTCATGAGTAGCGACCCTTAATGAAGTAATTTGGACTTCCAAAGGTAAAACCGCTTCTCCTCCGAAAACTAGGGAGTAAGGGGTCATCCCCGTCGGTGTGCGCATCGTGGTTCTATATGCCCACAATGCTTCGAGAAGCTTTTCATGCCACTCTCGCTTATTGCCAGATAGAACTTTCTTTAGCAACTTACATAGAGTTTTATTAAAAGCCTCTGCTTGTCCGTTGGCGGCCGGATTATATGCCGTAGAGTAGAAATGATTTATCTTGAATTTTGAACATAGCTTGTCCACGTGTTTATTTTAAAAGGGGTTCCATTATCAGACATGATCCGAGAAGGAACGCCAAAGCGATATATAAGTTGTGTTCTTATGAAATGTTCCACATTCTCCGCTTTGTCCTCTTTTAGTGGTGTGAGTTCAGCCCACTTAGAGAAATAATCAGTCGTGGCTAGAATGAATTTGTGGCGTTTGGACGACAAAGGGTGAATTGGACCCACTATATCAATCCCCCACATTTTGAAAGACCAAGACATATTTGTTGCATGAAGTGGTTCACGTGGCTGATGTATAAAGTCAGCGTGCACTTGACACTCATGACATTTCTTTGCAAATTTGGTGGCGTCTTCAAACATGGTAGGGCAGTAATAACCGAGACGTCTTAGTTGATAATGCAATTTAGGACCAGATTGGTGGGATCCACATATTCCAGCATGCACCTCGTTTAGGACCTCATCATTTCATTTCCAGCAAGGCAACGAAATAATGTGCCATCATGAGAGCGCCTATCAAGTATGTCATTTATGCATGTGTAATGAATTGCTGTTTTGCGGATTCTAGATCTTTCACTAGCATCCAGAGGTAAGTATCCGTGAAGTAGAAACTCCAAGAATGGTGCTCGCCAATCCCCTACCTCAATTTCGCATACGTCGGCCGTCATCGCATAAGATATTATTGTTTCTTCTTCTTCCTCGACATATATTGGCAGTAATCGGCGCTCCTCTACATGTACGTCCAGTGACTCATGTGGATATAGTGACATACTAGCGGCTAGACCAGCTAAGGCATCAGCTTTTTCATTCTTGTTCCTAACCACATGCTGAATATTTACATCAACGAACATAGCCATGAGCTCTTTTGCCCTTTTAAAATATGGTAACAATTCTTGCTTCTTCACCATATAGGTCCCCATCAATTGATTTATGACTAATTGTGAGTCCCCGTAAACAAGGAGCGTATCCAAACTCATGTTTACGGCTATCTCAAGCCCAATGATAAGAGCTTCATATTCAGCTGAATTGTTTGATATTGCCGATGTTAGGGTAAATGAATATGGAATCACACCTTCGGTAGGCGTGATGAAAACGACTACGGCGCCTACACCAGATTGTCGACAAGCGCCATCGAAGTACATTTTCCATGTTGATTGGTAACCGTTGTGGTGAATACGTCTTCATCAGGTAGGTCATCATCTATAGGAAAATCATCTGGGATCGGATGTGCTGCAAGGAAGTTAGCTAAGGCTTGACCCTTCATAGCTTTCTGAGGTACGTATGTGATGTCGAATTGTGACAGGAACATCGCCCATTTTGCTAGTCTCCCTGAGAGCACCATTTTATTTAAGATATATCTGAGAGGATCTGCTCTCGAGACTAAATGTACTGTGTGCTCTAACATGTAATGTCGCAATTTTTGTGCAGCAAAGACTAACGCAAGACATATTTTTTCCAGGGCGGGGTAATTACATTCAGCTCCTACCAAGGTACGACTGAGATAATATAAGGATGTTTCTTTCCCTGCGTCGTTATTTTGTGCCAAGAGGGCGCCCAATGAAGTAGGCATGGCTGCAATATAAAGAATCAATGGTCGATCCTTAACCGGCGCCCCTAAAACAGGAGGGTTCATCAAATATTTTTTGATTTCTAAGAATGATTTTTGGCATGCGAGATCCCATTCGAAAGGGGCTCCTTTTTTGCATCTCCCAGATAAGTTTGAGATAAATCTTCTAATATATGCTAAAAGCCCCTGGAAACTCTTCAAATTTTTAAGGTTTACAGGCGATGGAATTTTAACAATCGCTTTCACTTTGGAGGGGTCAATTTGAATGCCATTTTTTGTAACTGAAAGCTCAAGAATGATCAGAGGGGGAGGGGGTGAATGATCACTTCTAAAAATTCTAAGGAACTTAGAAGGAATTCATGCAAACTTCGAAGGACTAAAGACATATCGAAGGTAATACAGTATCAAAGGACTTGCAAGGCTCGAAAGGATAGGGAGCGAAGGAAAACATCGAAGACAAACAGGCAACGAGTAAATACTTAATGTAAGTGCTAGAAAGAAAACGAGCCTGACACGACGATGTTTGGTAAACAAGTTCACACTCTGCAAAGTGCTACGTCTGGTTGGAGGGACTGGTGATTGAACACCTAGAGCAAAACTCTCTCCGTCCTATTCTCCACTGCAACAAACTCCTCGAGCTTGTCCAGTTTTCACTCGTGGTAGATGATTCAGGACATCTCCGAGACCTTTACAAACTTCCTTCAGCAGCGACAATTAATCTTCGACTTCTTGACAGGCGACGCCTAACCGTCTAGGAGACTTGCAGTTCTCCAAGATAAAAAGATCGGCTAATCTCGACCTAAGTCTCTATGAATTTCTCAACTCAACTCAGACTTGGGTTTTAGTTTTCTCTCGACGGATCTCTCTTGGGATGCTCACAGACTTCTGTCTTAGAATCTTCAATGGAGCAGCCAACTCGAAATGGCGGGTAGGTGCGGGGTATTTATAGTTGGCGATCCCGATGGGTAAAATGACTGAAGTGACCCGATGCGACCGCTTGACGCGTGTCCACAACGGTCGGAATCCAATCACTACGCAACTTTACTTGAGGAACAAATAAGCTGACTTACCGAACGAGTTCTCTTTCGAAGGCAGGAAGTGCGATGACTTTGCCTTCGAGCTATTCACTCGACTCAGTAAGATTTATCTCGGTAGGCTTTCGTGGGTTTAGGTTGAGCAGAGCAAATTCACTTCGACTAAGATCTCAACTAGCAAACCCCTCTTGATAGTACGGTTTTTCCTACGACTCAAGAAAACAAAGAGAAACTAGTAAAAAGACTACGTCTTCGACCAGCTTCAGCTTTCTACTCGTTGCGCTTTTACTCAAGAGAGTCATCTTCTTCGACAGCATTTTTAGGGGTCGTCTTCCTTCAAAGGTTTCGGTAGATGACTGCAGCTCTGCTGAAGTGAGTTGTTCTTCGACCTTCTACTTGCAAACTCCATTCTTTCGGAACCTAAGTATCTGCTTGTACTCGAAAACAATATTAGTTCCACTTCTGCGTTGTCCAACAATGTCCAAAACCTTCGGGGGAAAAACTTGCTCTTACAATCTCCCCCTTTTTGGACGATTGTTGACAAAACAGGCATCGATAAATAATTTGAAAAAGGTTTGAGTTTTCGATGATAAAATAGTGCTAAGATCGATGAAATACTCCCCCTTGATGTATGCACGGAAGGTAAAGATTTCCTATGAAGTGCATATTTGACAAGTAGAGTCGAGGGAAAAACATCAATAATCTTAGCGAGTGAAATTGCATTCCAGATAATATCCAATGAGAAATATGCAATCTCCTCGAATGACCTGTGAACTTATATGAAAGATAACTTCCTGCAAAAAGGTTAAGTATCGCAAGCAGCAGATAGATATCTTACAAAAAGAGTAGCAGTTCACAGACCTACTTAGAGTTAGTTACAACCAGATCGAATATGAATCGAAAGTTTGTTGAAACTACTCAGAAAAACCTCAAAGTTCAAAATTTTATCGAATGAAAAGAAAAGCCCTTAACCCCGTAGGCAAACTAATTTCTTCGATGCCACTACATCTCCCCCTTTTTGTTACAACATACAAAAAGTCGAGAGAATAGGGTCGAAAGAAGTCCCTACTCTCTTGGATGGCTCCGGCGACGACGAGAAGATTTGGAGAGCGTTGGAGCACGACGAATGGGGCGAGCGCCTGGAGGAGTAATCTTCGTGCGGAAGGAGTGATGATCTCCAGAAGATTCCAGCTGCGATTCCGGCGGGGTCCTGGGGTTTCGAGGGAGTGGAGAGAAAACTCTCGGTTGACGTTGAGGGGCTTCATCTTGCTCGGAGTCGGAGGAGAAGGTGTTCACAGTGATGTGATAATAATCATCGACACTGAGCACATCTCTGTTCTTCGGTAGCTGAGGGATATTTGGATCCGGGCGATCTACTCGATCATCATTAGTCCAATTTCTGTTCAGATGAGGAGGATATTCTTCGAAGCCGCATCGTTGAAGTTGACCGAGGGAATTGAATTTCTGCAGTCCTTTCCAATCACGAAGAAGGCATTCACGCAGCATCTGATTGTTGTTCATGGTAATATTGCGCAAATGATTTATCTTGTCCATCATGGCTTGCTTCTGAATGAAATCTTGGTCGATGTGATGTTGAAGCATTTGCTGGGACCGAAGAGAAACTTCCATGTGATGCACTGGCTTGATAAAATTCGAGCGAACATTACGCTCAGTTAAATGGGCGCGGATGCCAGTGTGCTCAGCATATTGATCGTTGGGTCGAGCAACAATCTGCAACACTTCCCTAACTGGTGGAGTGAAAATCTTCGGGAAAATTGACACAGGGAATGGCACGTCCCGAGAGTAATTGCAGATCGCCATCAGCCATGGTGCATACGGCTTGTGGGAATTGTGATCATCAGCACAAGACACCAAAGTTCTGATGAAGTAGTCTTCAAAATCGAAAGGAAGACCGTGGACTAACTTCAACAGAGCAAGTTGCACATCATTGGGAATGGGAAAATCATCGTGCACATCGAGCATTAGCATCAAGGTCTTCGAAAGAATATAAAACCATGCCTTTGCTTCAAAGACTAAGTGTCTTGGCTTCGGCTCAGCTGGGTAGTGATCTCCTACGACATCTGGATTCATGAGCGTAGAGAATTCAACAGGAGTTGGAGCAGGTAAGTCATGGAGTTTGTGTGGTAATCCTTTAAACCGAGGTAAATTGATGATGGCCAGAAATTGGTCGATAGTCATATGGAATACTTGGCCTTGAATCATATAATCAAATTTCCACGACTTCGAGTTCTCGGGATCACCAGTGACATAGAGCGTTGCATAAAACTGCTTGATAAGCTCGGGATTGTAGCCACAATCGAGAGCAAACATCATGTGAGCATGAAGACCATCAATTGTTTCGGCAACATTCTCGAAACATGAAGTGGAGTACACCGAAGGCATATCAAGGTATTGATGTTGGAAAACTCTCGCCTTGTTGTACAGCACACGAGTATAATATATGGCTTGCTCTTGGGTCCAAAACCGAAGAGAATATGCACTTCTGGGCTTCTCGTAGGGATTGGTACCGAATAAAAATGGCTTGTGTTCACGCCTTTTGAAGATGGGGCCTCCTCGAGGAACATCTGAGCGGAACAGGGGTAGCATTTCTCTCGGATGAGCAGAATGGAGCAGCTCATCAACAGGAAAAACTTCGGCAACATTATCCTGCATCTGGTAAACTGGCTCAGCAGGACGAGGAATTGAAGATGGAACATTTACAATATCCTGAGCTGGGATGGCTGCAGGGCATTCTCCTCGGCCTGTGCTTCGACGGCAACTCCTTCGTCGGCATTAGCATTTTGAGCGGCCTCTTCAGTATCCATGGCCTCCAAATCTTCGTCCAGTTGTGCGAAATCATCAACCATTTCTTCGTTCGAGGAACTTGATGAGGAGGAGGAAGAACTATCACTCGAACTGGCATCTCCAGAACTATTTCCTTCGATGGCATCTTGACGAGAAGAAACTGTCGTGATATCAACATCAGCGTCTTCTCCTTCATGCAGAGTTTGTGCAGAGGAATAATCTTTTTGAGCAGAGGAGATGGGGGCTTGAGTTTCTTGCTCGACCTGAGCAGGTTGCTCGGTCTCTGCATGAGCTTGGGTCTCGACGGCTGGGGTGGTCGATGGAATGATGTGAGGTGGTGATGGTGGGTTTGGTGGTGGTGACGAGGCTTTTGGTTGTGATGGTTGACTAGGTGGAGGTGTTTGTTGTCGAGAAGGAGGAGTGGCTTGGCGAGGGGGTGGAGTTGTTTGGCGAGGGGGTGGAGTTTCTTGGCGAGGGGGTGGAGTTTTCTTACGAGGAGGAGTGGGTTGCTTGGTGGGGGTTGGTGCAGTTTCCTGTCGTGCGGTGGCAGCAATGACCTCGGTTGACTTGGACTTCTTGGCATTCTTCTCGAGCTCTGGCGTCCCACGCTCAGAGGTTGGGGCAGCAGACTTTCTCTTTCGAGATTGTCTTTGGTACATCGCATCATTGTGCTCTTTACATACGGCAGACACAATTTGTTGAACCTTTTCATACACAGCTGCTAAGTTTTCCTTCTATGCCCTCCTGGATGCTTCAGCGGTGGCAATCTTGGATTTGAAAAACTTTCGGGACTCAATGTCCTCAGTTTATTCTTGAAGTTGTCTGGTGTAAAACCTTACTTGTTCCTTATCCTTTCGATCCTGGGTGATATATCCTTCCCAGCGAATCATGTATCGAGCAACATGCTCTTGGATCTCAGCAGGAACATCATCCTCGGCAGTGACTTTGCTCGGTGTGGTAGCCATCTTCCAGAGGATGTGTCAAATATTTGCAGCATCCCAAGGAGCATGGGCAGCAGAATATCCTTCGTTGGAGCTCTCTTCATCGACACGAGGGCCGGAAACAACTGGCGCAACAGAGGCAGGGGCAGGAGCTAGAGCAGCTCGAGGAACTGGAGCAGCCTGAGCCTTCTGCCTAGCCTCCTTGGCTTTCTTCTCGGCCTCCTTGGTGGCCTTGGCAGCAGCAATGGGTTTTGTGACGGCACTAGGGGCCGAAGCTTTATCCTTCGAGGCACTAGGGGCCTCAACATTTTTCTTCGCAGCACTAGCGGTTGCATCCTTTTCCTTCGTGACTGTGGGAGTCACTACTTTCTCGGTGGCGCTGGGGGCCATGACCTTTTCCTTCAGGTCACTAGGAATTGTGCCTTCAGAAATCTGTCGTCGATACTTTTCACTGACCAAATGTAGAATGCCTAGTTGTTGAGAAACCTGAGCCTTTTTATGCTCGGGCTGACTGTGAAAGTTCAGGAGCTTAGAATTTGTCAAGTCTTTTTCTTCTTGTTCCTTTTGCTTAGCCAGCCAATCCTTTCGCTGAATAAGTGTTTCATCATCCTCAGCAACTTGATCTTGCTTTCACTTCGATTTGGCCGAAGGTTTTGGCCGGCGAGCTTGAACTGGTGGAGCAGAGGAAATAGGTGGATCTGTGACCAAATTGGTCATATCAATTTTTGCTCGAGGAGCCTGGGCAGCTGGCTCCTGGATCCTAATTCCTTTACTGCTAGGTTTCTTCTTCAGAGGAATGTCCTCGACATCAGCCTCTGTACCAGGGTCTTGATCATCTGAGTTTGCTTCTTCATCGGAGCTTGCATCTGGTGGCGAGACAATTACCACCTTTTTCTTTCGCTTGGCTGATTTCTTGCCAGCCTTCGATTTGGCACTTGGGCCAACTTCCTCGGCATCCTCAGCAGCAGCAGCAGCTTCCTTTCTTGCTTTGGCTTCTTTTCTCTTCTGTGCTCGTGCTAACCGGGCATCAACAAGCTCTTGGAAATCAGCAGGTGTTTTGAGAGCAGTTGGGTGAGTATCAGCTGGAGGAGGTGTTCGATTGTCTTTCGTCCACTTGGGCCTTAAAGATTTGACATCTGACCAAGGATTTTTCAAAGCAAACAACCTCTCCCAGCAAGGAATAAGAGACTTGTACTCATACCAACGAAGAGCTTGAAGCCTTCTAATCTCTTGCAGACTATTTTCTCTCGTACGTTCATCCTCAGAACCTTCAGGCGTTCTCAATTTCTTTTCGATAATCACATCCTCTGATAATCCTTCAGAGTTGTTGGTGATTCTTGTTCGGCCTCCTACACGCTTGGGTTCTCTGACATTTCCTTCGTTCCCAGACATTTTCCTGCGAAAAGGATAGGTACGAGGGAATATAGGAAAGTTGTGAACAAGTACCAGCAGTTTTCGAAGGAAAACATTTTGAATGCAGCAAACATATCGAGAGATTTGTCTTGACGCAAGTTTTCATGAAAGTGCTAGGCTAGATTTCCATCGGGTGCAAATCTAACGAAGAACTTGTATGAATTAATCGCACAAGTATAAATCTGTCGATACGTTTCTGTAGGATTTGCCTAAGTGAGAAAATCCGAGGGATTTCTTACCTAGTTCAGATGGGGAATCGACTGAAAACGCTAGAAACAGATTTCCCAAGATTCAATGATCCAAACGGATCAACCAGACCTATGAAAAAGAGAGAAAAACATGAACAAATCTAGAACTCGATGAACAGCAAAGATTGGAATCGAGTCTTAGAGCCGTGCATACCCTATCTCGGTGATGTACGGCGACTACGGCGGCACGGATGAAGTTCCTCGTCGACGGGAAGCTCTCCGGCGACTTCCTTCCGGCAGCTAAGCGGCGAGAGAGTCGACGGCGACGAACAGCACGGCGGCGCGTGAGAGAGAACTTCGGGAGCGGAGAGATGAAGTTGAGGAAATTGCGATGGCTGAGCCGGTGGGGTGGATCAGTATTTATAGGGGAGGGGTCTGACAAAACTGGTAGATCTGATCCAACGGCGCAGATTTTGCGTCTCTCCGCATTCAACGGACGGATTTTGTGGCGGTAATCGTGGGAAATTCCAACGAACCGAAAGAAATTTGCTCCACGTCCGAGACCAAACTCATCGAACATCAAGTATTAAAGTAGATAAAAGTTCGATAGATTTTCCTTCGGAATCAATGACATTCGAAGGGAATATTGATCGAGTACAAATATACATGTTCACGAGAGAAAAGCACAGATGGGGTAGGGATAGAATAGAGGGAAAACAGGGTCTGATGCTTAATCAATCCGAGGAAAAACAGCGATAAAACTCGGAGTGATAAGTGTATAGGACAACACCAAACGAACAAAAATAAACGAAAAAGAAACACGATAGAAAATTAACGTAAGTAAACAACATAGAGGGAAAAACGTATAATACATAGTACCGATAGTTATGATCTTACTGCACATTGCGTGAGTCCAAGATGTTCAACTCACACCTTAGTGCACAGAACCTCTTTTCATCCAAGGGCTTCGTAAAGATATCAGCCAATTTATCTTCGGTGCGAACATGGCTGATAACAATATCTTCTCGCTGAACGTGATCTCGAAGAAAATGATGACGTATTTCAATATGCTTCGTTAGAGAGTGTTGCACTGGATTATGGGAAATTTTGAGAGCACTCTCGTTATCACATAGCAATGGAATTTTCTTCACGAGAATACCATAATCTTTCAGCGTTTGCTTGATCCACAGAATCTGAGTGCAGCATGAACCGGCAGAAATATACTCGGCTTCAGCCGTAGAAATAGATACGCAATTCTGTTTCTTCGAAGCCCAACATACAAGAGATCTACCGAGAAAATGACATGTGCCTGAGGTAGATTTCCTGTCGACTCGATCACCAGCCCAGTCAGAATCAGAATATCCAACGAGATCAAACTGGGCACCCTTGGGATACCAAAGTCCCAAAGTTGGTGTATGAGCCAGATATCGAAGAATTCGCTTGACAGCGATATGATGTGATTCTTTCGGGTTTTCCTGAAAACGAGCACACATACAAACTGATAGCATAATGTCAGGTCTAGATGCACAAAGGTAAAGAAGCGAACCAATCATCGAGCGATATTTCTTCTGATCGAATGGTTTGCCCTTCTCATCTGCTTCTAGATGAACATTCGTAGGCATTGGAGTCTTGATAGTTTTGCAACTGACAAGATCAAACTTCGTCAGGCAATCTCTGAGATACTTCTCTTGACAAATGAAAGTCCCATTCTTTTGTTGACGGATTTGAAGCCCGAGAAAGAACTTCAATTCACCCATCATAGACATTTCATATTTCTTCGACATCATACGAGCAAATTCTTCGCTAATATCAGGGTTAGTACAGCCAAAAATAATATCATCGACATAAATTTGACACACAAAAAGATCATTTTTGTATGCACGAGTAAAAAGAGTCGGATCAGTTGTTCCTGGTTTGAAGCCCTTCTTCAGAAGAAAATCCTTCAGTGTTTCATACCAAGCACGAGGTGCTTGCTTTAACCCATATAGGGCCTTGTGCAACCTGTACACCTTATCGGGATTCTTCGGGTCTTCAAGACCTGGTGGCTGCATAACATATACTTCTTCTTCGATTTCACCGTTAAGAAATGCACTTTTGACATCCATTTGATATAGCAATATACCATTGTAATTGGCAAAAGCAAGCATGATACGAATGGATTCAAGTCGAGCAACTAGGGCACAAGTCTCACCGAAATCAATACCTTCGATTTGGGTGTAGCCTTGTGCAACCAGTCGAGCTTTATTCCTTACCACAATGCCATCTTCATCTTGCTTGTTGCGAAAGATCCACTTCGTACCAATGATATTATGCTTCTTGGGATCAAGTCTATCGACAAGGGACCAGACTTTATTTCTCTCGAACTGGTTAAGTTCTTCGAGCATAGCAGTCATCCAGTCTGAGTCCTTCATGGCTTCATCGAATTTTGATGGTTCTAGCATGGATACAAACGAAAAATTTCCACAGAAGTTAGCTAATCGAGTACGAGAACGAGTGGTGGGACGACCTGGTAAACGAATCTCTTCGAGAATTGAGTCGACATCCACTCTTCTTTGAACACGAGGTAAAACTCCTTCATCATCTTGTGGATCCGGTTGTTCTTAGGGATCAGCTTGTCCTTCGGGATCAGCTTGTCCTTCGGGATCATTTCCTTCGGGTTCAGCTTGTCCTTCGGGATGAGCATTTTCTTCGTTTATGCGTTCTCCTGCGACCTGTGCATCAATTGCTTCAGGATGTTGATCTCCAGCGCCCTGGGCTATGTGTGGGAACATTGGACCATCATCATCCCTGTTGGCTTGATGTGCATTTCCTTCGACAGGTCGAATATCTCCAATAGACATGTACCTGATAACTTCATCCAAAGGTGGTTCATCCAGGTTAAGAGGTAATTGCTCTTTTTGAGAGCCGTTAGTTTCATCAAATCAAACATTTACAGTTTCTACAACTTTGCCAAGATGTGAGTTGTAAACTCTGTAAGTGTGGGAATTCGAACCATAACCTAGGAGAAAACCTTCGTGAGCCTTTGGGGCAAACTTGGAGCTGTGGTTCATATCTCTGATATAACATGGAGCACCAAAAACCCTGAGATATGACACATTCGGCTTTTTACCAGTGATGAGTTCATGTGAAGTTTTCTTCAGAAATTTGTGCAGATAAACCTTGTTGATGATATGACATGCAGTATTAAGAGCTTCGGCCCAGAACCTGATAGGGCTCTTGTATTCAGCAAGCATTGTTCTGGCCATTTCAATAAGAGTTCGATTCTTTCTCTCGACCACACCATTTTGTTGCGGTGTGTAAGAAGCCGAGAATTCATGAGTAAAGCCATATTCATCAAGAAATTCTTCGATATGAGTGTTTTTGAATTCTGTACCATTATCACTTCTGATATGCTTGAGAGATAATTCATATTCAGTCTGAGCTCTCTTTGCGAAAGTTTTGAAAATTTCAACAACCTTGCTCTTGTCATCTAGAAAGAAAACCCAAGTACATCGAGAGAGATCATCAACAATAACCAGACCATACTTGTTACCTCCAAGACTAGCATAATTTTGAGGACCGAATAAATCCATATGAAGTAATTCAAGAGGACGAGTAGTAGTCATAATGGTTTTTGCTGAGTGATGTTTCTTGGCAATCTTTCCTGCTTCACAGGCATTGCATAGGCGATCTTTATCAAATTTCACATTATCAATTCCAACGATGTTCTTCTTCGAGATAAGAGTTTGAAGATTTTTCATTCCTGCATGACCAAGACTTCGGTGCCATAACCAACCAGAAGTGGCTTTGGCCATTAAACATGTGGACACTGCAGGTCCCGAAGAAAAATCAACAATATAAAGATCACCCTTGCGATATCCTTCGAACACGAAGGAATAATCATCCTGTGAAAAGACAACACAACGAGAAGCAGAAAACAGTACAAGCAAACCCATATCACAAAGTTTTGAGAAAGACATAAGATTATATCCTAGAGATTGAACAAGCATAACCTTATCGATATGCTTATCTTTCGATATGGCAACCTTACCCAAACCAAGAACTTTTCCTTTGTTGTTGTCACCGAAGGTAATGTATCTCTGTGAAGATTCAGTAAGTTTGTCTTCGGTAAACAAATCTTTTTCTCCGGTCATATGATTTGTACATCCACTATCCATGACCCATTCGGATCCACCGGAGACATAGCCCTGCAGAAGAATTAGTTCTTATTAACCACCCACAAACGAGAAGGTGACTTAGAAGGCATGGAAGAGCTAGATGGGCAGCAATATTATATCGAATAGGATTACATTGTCGATCAGGACCATCAAGCACACCATAAATATAATTCCTCGACGAGGGGTTAGAGTATCGATGGGTAACAACAATTTTGGTGTTATTGTCACGATGACGATAAAAATTTCTATCGACACGATAGTATTCCTTCTGGGGAACATTTGAAGTAGGCACCAAGGGTTCATTTCTATCCTCGAGAGAATAGTAGTGATTCGGTGGTACCGATGATTTTCCCTGCATAGAATGGTTAGGGGGAAGTTTTTCTATGAGAGATTTGCGAACCCAAATCTGTCGCTTATAGAAACCATTCTTTGGAGGAGTACCAACGAATTCAGCCGACACCTTTTCTTCCTGATCTTTGACAAGCTTATAGTCAGAATCAAGTGATTCATCGACAATGGCCTTATCAATTTTGCAACTGAAACCTGAAAGGTTAGAAATGTGAATGGGCTTTTCTTTCGCAAGAACACAGACATTTTTAGGATATTGCTCGGGTTCCCCGTAGGTTCCATCAGGGTTGATTTTCCTTTCGAAGCCAACTCCTTCGTTTCGTGGATTCCTGTGAAGGAGAGCTTTTAGTAGGATATCACATAGGTACTGGTGTCCCTGCACACTTTTGAACATGCCTGTTTCAAATAAATTTCTCAATCTGAGGAGTTCCTCGGTAATTGTTTCCTCATTCGAGGGGTTAGCATCATCAATAACAATAGGTTGATTTCCTTTCGATCTCTCAGAAATAGACTCAATTTTACTTCGTTCCAAACAAGTTAAGTAAGGTGAAGTAGATTCATTTTTAGCTTCTGAGCCTTGTTGAGCCATGAGAGTGAGATTGACACTTTCCAACTCTTCATTAGCCTCTCTCTGTTTCTCGAGAGCCATTTTCCTTTGAAGGAATTCGTAGGTTAGCTTCTCGTAGTCCACTGAGAGAAGATCATGAAAAGAGGAAAGGTCGTCATACTTTTCTTTCAGAGCAACATGCTCGTTTGTCAAAGTTTGACCTTTCTCAATCTCATCGATCAACAAAGTCTCAGATTTTTGAATAGTTTCACTTAGAGAATCTAGTTCATCTTGTTGGATAGAAGCAATTTTGGCAAGTTTAGCATAGCTTATCCTAGAGTTACTTTCATAAGCAGATCCATCAGAAGTATCGTAGGAATTCTTGGATGAGGATACCTTAGCCTTGGCCATGAAGCAGTAAGCTGGAGATTCATCTTCACTGCTTTGGTTGGAGAAGAATGAACTTGAATTCTTGCTCGAGGAAAATGATAGCCCAGCAACACCATCAGATTCAGAACCAGAACCAGAACCAGATCTTGACGTTGATTCAGCTTCGGAACCGGATGCTTCATCTTCAGAGTTCATATCTTTACCCAGATAGGCTTTGGCATGGTGAGAATTCATTCGTCGAGAGGAATGTGATTCTGAGGAAGAACTCTCTTGATGCTTGTGATACTTCTTCTTCTTTTCATCATCAGAACCATCTTTCTTGTCTTTTCTGGACTTCGAATCATATCTCTTCGAATCATATCTCTTCGAATCATAGTTTTTGCTCGATCTGTGTGACTTGCTCGAAGAGATGCTGTGAGAATGCTTTGATTTATGTTCAATTTCCCAGAGAGGACAATCAGCAATAAAGTGACTTGGCTTCTTGCACTTGTAGCAACAGTTATCTTTCGCTGATGAGTTTCTGGACGATGATCGATGCTGTGATGAATTGCTCGAATGTCTTGAAGAGTAGTTTTCCTTCGGTGAAGAGGAGTTCCTTCTCTGAAAGCGGTTGAATCTTCTCATTATCAGTGGCAGATCTTTTCCAATGTTCTCGGGGTCATCAGAGGCACCACCAGATTCAGAACTGGCTTCAGGAGAGGAGTGATGTGAAGCTTTGGCCTTGAGTGCATGAGATTTCCTTCGAGTCCCATTAACATCTCGTTTTTCATCTTCTTCCATCTCGAAGGTATTGAGTCTCTCGAGAATATCAGCGGCAACTAGATCCTTGAAATCAGTCCTTTCCTTAATCATCAGCACAATGTGATCGAAGGAATCATCAAGGGAACGGAGCAAAGTTCTGACAATGATCCGATTGGTAATGTCTTCGGCACCGAGGGAAATCAGTTCATTTGACAGCGCAGTGAGTCTGTTGTATATGGAGCTAACTTTTTCTCCCTCGTGCCTCTTGAAACGATAGAACTTGCTTCGAAGGGTGTCAATACGAGCATCTTTCTGAGTAGAGACACCTTCACCAATCTTCTCGAGATAATCCCAAACACCTTTGGCCGAAGAAATGTTCTTGACCTCATGATATTTTTCTGGAATCAGATGATTTTTAATGAAAACCCAGACTTCAACGTCAAGCTCTATCTTCTTTGCCTCTTCGGGAGTGATAGCATTTTTGTCTATGACAGTTACACCATTCTTGACAACTTCCCAAGCGGCAGAGTTGATAGCCATGATATGTCTCTTCATTTTGTCCTTCCAATAGGGATAGTCCTTCCCATTGAAGATAGGAATCGGTTCCCCCGAGCGAACAGTTGCAAACGACATACTTGACAACACTCCAGGTGGTTAGACCAAAATACGCAGAGCGTAGGGAGTGCCTAGCTCTGATACCAATTGAAAGCTCAAGAATGATCAGAGGGGGAGGGGTGAATGATCACTTCTAAAAATTCTAAGGAACTTAGAAGGAATTCATGCAAACTTTGAAGGACTAAAGACATCTCGAAGGTAATACAGTATCGAAGGACTTGCAAGGCTCGAAAGGATAGGGAGCGAAGGAAAACATCGAAGACAAACAGGCAACGAGTAAATACTTAATGTAAATGCTAGAAAGAAAACGAGCCTGAAACGACGATGTTTGGTAAACCAGTTCACACTCTGCAAAGTGCTACGTCTGGTTGGAGGGACTGGTGATTGAACACCTGGAGCAAAACTCTCTCCGTCCTATTCTCCACTGCAACAAACTCCTCGAGCTTGTCCAGTTTTCACTCGTGGTAGATGATTCAGGACATCTCCGAGACCTTTACAAACTTCCTTCAGCAGCGACATTACTCTTCGACTGCTTGACAGGCGACGCCTAACCGTCTAGGAGACTTGCAGTTCTCCAAGATAAAAAGATCGGCTAATCTCGACCTAAGTCTCTATGAATTGCTCAACTCAGCTCAGACTTGGGTTTTACTTTTCTCTCGATGGATCTCTCTTGGGATGCTCACAGACTTCTGTCTTAGAATCTTCAGTGGAGCAGCCAACCCGAAATGGCGGGTAGGTGCGGGGTATTTATAGTTGGCGATCCAGATGGGTAAAATGACTGAAGTGACCCGATGCGACCGCTTGACGCATGTCCACAACGGTCGGAATCCAATCTCCGCAAATTTACTTGAGGAACAAGTAAGCTGACTTACCGAACGAGTTCTCTCTCGAAGGCAGGAAGTGCGATGACTTTGCCTTCGAGCTATTCACTCGACTCAGTAAGATTTCTCTTGGTAGGCTTTCGTGGGTTTAGGTTGAGCAGAGAAAATTCAATTCGACTAAGATCTCAACTAGCAAACCCCTCTTGATAGTACGGTTTTTCCTACGACTCAAGAAAACAAAGAGAAACTAGTAAAAAGACTACGTCTTCGTCCAGCTTCAGCTTTCTCCTCGTTGCGCTTTTACTCGAGAGAGTCATCTTCTTCGACAGCATTTTTAGGGGTCGTCTTCCTTCAAAGGTTTCGGTAGATGACTGCAGCTCTGCTGAAGTGAATTGTTCTTCGACCTTCTACTTGCAAACTCCATTCTTTCAAAACCTAAGTATCTGTTTGTACTCGAAAACAATATTAGTTCCACTTCTGTGTTGTCCAACAATGTCCAAAACCTTCGGGGAAAAAACTTGCTCTTACAGTAACTATGAAGCTAAGAAATTTACCCGAAGACACACCAAATGCACATTTCATTGGGTTCATTTTCAAATTATGTTGCCTGAGGCTTTCAAACACCAAGGCGAGATGCTTTAGATGGTCTCGCTCATGTTTTGATTTTACAACAATGTCATCAATATAGCATTCGACGATTACATACAACAACCCTTCTAAGATAATTGTCATGGCTCGTTGATACACTAGTAGAAAACAGGGCTTTGGTTCAGGCCTCTCCAGACCATTAGTCCCGGTTGTGCCACGAACCGAGACCCATGGGGGCATACGTCCCGGTTCGTGCACCCAGGGGGGCGGTCGGGTCTCGTGCGGCAATGGTCCCGGTTCTTCTGGGGGCATATGTCCCGGTTCTACCCAAGAACCGGGACCAATGCACCTCGCTCCTGGCCCACAAGCATTAGTCCCGGTTTGTGGCTCGACCTGGGACTAAAGGCACGCCCACAAGCATTAGTCCAATTTTAGGGTCATTTAGCTCAAAATAAATCATTAAATGCATGAAAAAGAGCAAATGGTGGCGGCGACGCGGCAAACTTAAAAAATTCAACAACTTAACATCTCAAACCTAGAACATAAAAAAAACTACTCCTCCATGTCGTCGGAGAAATCGTCTTCGGTGTCGGTGATGATGTCATCCTCCAGTGCTATCCTGCGGGGATCACTGAGGGGCTAGTTGGCGGCGCCTCTGCCAGTTCCTCCTCCGCCATCGCCTTGGCCGCCCGCCGCTCCTCCCGCCATTCATGACGCTCCTGTCGCCGCTCCACGCTCTCGGCCGCCAGCCTCGTCCAGTGTTCCGCCTCCTCCGAGGCTTCACGGGGATGGCTCGCGTACCAATCCTGCACGGCACGCTGGTCCTGCTCCAAGGTGAGGCCGAGCACCGCTCGTCAACGATGGAGGCGGTGGTCCTCTTCAGTGAGGAGGAGCGGCGGATCTGCCATGTCCTCCGCCTCTTCCAAGCTGCGACAGTGGCGGTTATTCATCTCCGCGCGTGGGCGACCGAGTGACGAGGGGGTGACCCCACGACTCCTACGGATAAACCTACCTGGTGTCCTGGAAGACAGAAGGCCCATGAAGATACAGCCTCGGCCCGCTAATTGGCACCGATGTAGGTGTTGGGGCACGCGGTACGCTATGCTAGCGCCAAATTAAAATTTATACCGCGCACAACCAAGATCACTGCTACTGGGGATGAACTACGTGATTAGGGTTTACCACTAGACGAGCAGTCACGGCAGCAGAGGGAGAGTTGGCGATGCGCGTCGGCGGCTGCTCCTCGAACCCCTCGAACTGATCCCTCGTACTGATCCCACGAACGGAGTCCCGCGATCCGATCCCTCGAACAGTTCGTCCAAGCGCCACAGGTGCAGCGCCTCCAAGGGATGCGCACGTACAAGGAGGAGCGCCGGGCGGCGGACTGCTAGGTCCGGCGGCTCGGCCTGGAGGTGGAGTGGCGGCTAGGGTTGTGGTCTGACCTCTACCCCTTCGGGGTTCTCCCTAGCCTTTATATAGGCGCCCGTGGAATGGCCTCAACCCTTTAGGCAATCCGGACCCTCCATCCATATTCCATTCGGATCACATCCGAATGGGCTCCTTTCCTCTTAAGAGCGTGACCCTATAGGTTCACGTACACATGGACACGTCCCGAATCACATCCGGTTCGATAGTCGGTAGCGGTTCCTAGCAGAACGTGCCGACTCCCATATATGCGTAAAGTCATAAGACGAACCATTACGAAGTGTCATATGCAAAATTCCTTTTGCCTCACGATATATGTTGTCAAGCTCAAGGCGAGTACTTGTCACCCTTGTGATAGCTTGACCTCTCTTCTCGAAACCGTGATACAGATTCCTGAACCGGGTTAACACTTAACCCATATCGCATGGCCATGCTTTCTGAATCTTATCACTCGAGAGGGCCCAGAGAATATCCCTCCAAAGTGGAGGGGCAAATCCCATCTTGATCAACCATGTCTCGCGGCATGTATCATGACTCACCCGTAAGCTACCTTTATAACTACCCAGTTACGGTGTAGCGTTTGATAGTCCCTAAGTGAGTCATTTCTCATCCCGAGAACATGCGAGGACCTCAGGTCTAGGACTTGGCATATACATTGTATTGAGACTAACAGATGGCAATATCTCGCTGCGTCTCAAAGTGGGTCTCTTTCCAACTAAGTGATCCCATCACTAAGTCCATACTATCGGTAGCATCTCCATGCTCATGACTTGTGAAACATAGTCATCAATTGAATCATATACTAGTCAAGGATATGTGTCCGCATAACCTTATCAACTAGGGACCAGTAGAACAATCATCATAGAACATATCGTCTCACAAACAAGTCACATACTTATCAGAGATGATGTTAAAGGACAATACAAATAACTGATGAATACATAAGGAGATAACATCATAACATGATTTGCCATATCTCATAATCGAAATAGGCAGCTATAGCTAGAATAATCCGAACTGATTTAAGCATCTCTACAGGCGAGAAGGTCTTGTTGTAGTCAATTCCTTGAACTTGTCGAAACCCCTTCGCGACAAGTCGAGCTTTATGGATTTGAACATTTCCATCCATATCAGTTTTATTCTTAAAGATCCATTTTCACTCAATGGTTCTTGCACCATTTGGAAGATCAACCAAGTTCCAAACTTGATTGTCATCCATGGACTTTAACTCGGATCTCATGGCCTCAAGCCATAACTCGGAATCTGGATCCACCATCGCTTCCGCATATGTCAAAGGCTCATCGTTGTCCAACAACAATATATTGCTTGCATTACGCAGCCTTTCTGACCTTCGTGGTGCGGGTGCTACTTCAACCACGGGTTCACTGAATGGCTCTGCCATAATGGCATCACTTGCCGTGTCTTCCCCGAGTGGTTTATCTCGAACCTCTTCGAGTTGCACCGTCCTCCCACTAGCCTTCCTAGTGAGAAACTCTTTCTCAAGGAAGGTACCATGTCGAGCGACAAACACTTTGCCCTCTTGTCGGTTGTAGAAGTAATACCCTAAGGTTTCCCTTGGATATCCCACGAATATGCACTTATCCGATTTGGGTGAGAGCTTGTCCGACTGAAGTCGCTTGACAAACGCTTCACAACCCCAAATCTTTAGAAAAGACAAACTGTGACGCTTCCCAGTCCATATCTCATATGGTGTCTTATCTACGGATTTAGATGGTACTCTGTTTAGTGCGAAAGCTGCAGTTTCTAGAGCATGACCCCAAAATGACAACGGTGGATCTGACTGACTCATCATCGATCGAACCATGTCCAACAAGGTGCGATTAGTCCGTTCCGATACACGATTTCTTTGAGGCGTTCCAGGAGGAGTGAGTTGTGGAACTATTCCACGACTCTTGAGATGATCATCAAACTCTTGAATCAGATATTCACCTCCACGATCTGATCGTAGAAGTTTGATCATCTTGCCGAGTTGATTCTCTACTTCATTCTGAAACTCCCTGAACTTTTCAAAGGTTTCCGACTTGTGCCTCATCAATAGATATATCCATATCTTCTCAAGTCGTCGGTGAAAGTCACAAAGTACTGGTAACCACCTCTAGCAGTCGTGCTCATTGGTCCACACACATCAGTATGTATGAGTTCCAACAAGTCGGATGCCCTCTCGCAACTCTTTGCAAAAGGTGTCTTGGTCATCTTGCCGAGTAGGCACGATTCGCATGTCTCGAATGATTCAAAATCAAACGAATTTAAAAGTCCATCATCATGGAGCTTCTTCATGCGCTTTTCACTAATATGACCAAGCCGACAGTGCCAAAAGTAAGTTGTATTCAGATCGTTAGGTTTAAGCCTCTTGGCATTTATATTATAGACAGATTCACCTTCAAGATTCAAAATGAATAACCCATTCACAACGGGCGCCAAGCCATAAAACATCTTATTCAAATATATAGAACAACCATTGTCCTTAATAATGAATTCATAACCTTGTCTCATCAAACATGAGGCAGAAATAATGTTTCGACTTAACGATGGAACATAATAACAATTATCAAGCTCCATTACAAATCTAGAAGGTAAATTAAGTTGCATGGTGCCGACGGCTAATGCAGCAACTCTTGCTTTATTCCCGACGCGAATGTCAACTTCTCCTCTTGTGACATCTCTACTTCTTTTTAGTCCCTGCATCGAGTTGCAAATGTGAACGACCGATCCGGTATCATATACCCAAGAACTATTAGAAATATCCGCAAGATAAATGTCTATAACATATACAACAAGTGTACCTGTAGAAGACGTACTCCCACTGCTCTTGCTCTTGCTGGCGAGCCACTTGTTGCAGTTCCTCTTCCAATGACCATTCTCCTTGCAATAGAAGCAAATGGTCCCTGCGTCAGGTTCAGGCTTAGGCGCCGGGGCGGGAGTCGGGATCACATCCTTGTCCTTTCCCTTTGCGTTAGCCTTCTTCTTGGTCCATGACTTCTTGAACTTGGCTGTGTTCTGCACCATCAACACTTGATGTGTGCCCTTCTTAATGTCCTGCTCTGCTGTCTTAAGCATCCCATGCAATTTAGTGGGCTTCTTTTCCATGCCATGCATATGAAAGTTCGTAATGAACGAGTTATAGCTTGGCGGAAGAGAACCCAGAATTGTATCTGTAGCTGACTCAGGAGTCAACGGATGCACAAGATGATCCAAAGCTTGCATGTATCCCATCATTTTGATGACATGCGGGCTCAGTGGATCACCCTCTTTCAGCTTGCAATCCATCAGGGATCGCCAGACGTTGAACCTTTCGATCCTAGCATGAACCTGAAACATGCCCTTAAGACTCTCGATCATATCGAAAGCCCTAATGTCTTCGAACTGCTGTTGCAGCTCGGGCTCCATAGAAGCCAGCATGAGGCATCTGATCTCAGTAGACTCATCCTTGAGTTTCCGATAGGCATTCTTAGCAGCAGCAGTGGCATTATCAGCCGGTTCCTCTGGAAGCGGTTCCTCTAGAACATTTACCTTTTTATCATGCTTGAGAACAATTCTCAGTTTCTATACCAGGTGGTAAAGTTTGTTCCATTCAGTTTATCTTTCTCAAGGATGGATTTCAACGCAAAATTGGTAACTGGAGCAGGTGGTGCCATTGATCTACAACATCAAATGCAAAATACTAAGACATGTATTCATGAAGAGCAATTCATATTAAACGCTTTAATAAAATTACTCCCACTAAGTTCAACATCCCTCTAGTTGACACTAAGTGATTCAGGATCCGATGGGGTGAATTGACTAGTGAGCTTTTGCATCACTGCTAGCCGACTCGACCTACCGGTAAGCAACTCCTTGCTAATCGCATCAACCATACGATTCCTGTTTGTTGATGCGCATCACATACACACCAACTCCTATGCCCCGAAGCCCAAAACTGTTTTGATAGCCTCAACAAGTTAACCAAGTGCTATGCGTGTAAGTGTCCGACACAAACCCATCACGCCAAGGAGATCTAGCAGCACCCTAATTTTATAGGCCTACTAGTAAACATACATGACATGTGATGTGCAGCAATTGGGGAGGCAAATTTTACTTGACATTCTTTGAGGGATCATCCTACTTAAAACATCTACCATGTCAAAGAAGGATGCATAAAGGGATAAACTTCCACAGGCAGTTTATACAAGTGATATGGTATAGCCCCTTTATTATAGCGCATGGTGATCTCCATCTCCATGTGCGTGAACCTCCCATGGAGATCTCCATATCCATGTACGGTTGTCCTCGTGGTGATCTCCATATCCACGCCGTAGTGTCAACCGCCAAGTGTTACATAAGTTACTATGCTATTACAAACTAATAGCTATGAAATTAAGTTACATTACATGGCTTCACATGTTGACACGCAGGTCATTAATACAATAATGAGACAACCACATGGCTCCAGCCGGTTGTCAAAACCATGACACGTAGGTCATGAACAAAACCATACTGAATGGGCTATACCAAATCACCATCATTCCCTGCAAAACCAAGTTAGACGTTCTACCGCCGTCTAAACCTCTTTTAGCACTAGTCAAATTAGGTCTGCATCGTTTGGTAGGTCACGGAGCTCAATCGGAGTTCATATGACCAAGATATGGCCTCTGAACCGAACCTGCTCACAGATTTCTGGACAGCGCGGATCATATCCACGCTGTGTCCTGATCCGTGTCCCGGATCAATCACAAAATGATATCAGCGTGCTACAACAGGGTTTACGGCACACTGTCTATCCCAATGGCGGATAACCGACCTCTAGGGATAAGTTGTGGCACGACCTAAGTAGCTCGCACCTCGGGAAAGATCATGAAACCAAGAACCTCAAACATGCAAAACCAATCTGATCTACCAACACAAGATCCGATCTACATATCTCCATATGAAATTCTATCACAAATTCAACACCACGCAGCAGAGGCTCTGATACCACTATTGGGGCACGCGGTACGCTATGCTAGCGCCAAATTAAAATTTCTACCACGCACAACCAAGATCACTGCTACTGGGGATGAACTACGTGATTAGGGTTTACCACTAGACGCGCAGTCACGGCAGCGGAAGGAGAGTTGGCGATGCGCGTCGGCGACTGATCCTCGAATCCCTCGAACCGATCCCTCGTACCGATCCCACGAACGGAGTCCCGCGATCCGATCCCGCGAACAGTTCGTCCAAGCGCCGCAGGTGCAGCGCCTCGATGGGATGCGCACGTACAAGGAGGAGCGCCGGGCGGCGGTCTGCTAGGTCCGGCGGCTCGGCCTGGAGGTGGAGTGGCGGCTAGGGTTGTGGTCTGACCTCTACCCCTTCGGAGTTTTGCCTAGCCTTTATATAGGCGCCCGTGGAATGGCCTCAACCCTTGAGGCAATCTGGACCCTCCATCCATATTCCATTCGGATCACATCCGAATGGGCTCCTTTCCTCTTAAGCGCGTGACACTATAGGTTCACGTACACATGGACACGTCCCGAATCACATCCAGTTTGATAGTCGGTAGCGGTTCCTAGCAGAACGTGCCGACTCCCATATATGCGTAAAGTCATAAGACGAACCATTACAAAGTTTCATATGCAACATTCCTTTTGCCTCACGATATATGTTGTCAAGCTCAAGGCGAGTACTTGTCACCCTTGTGATAGCTTGACCTCTCTTCTCGAAACCGTGATACAGATTCCTGAACCGGGTTAACACTTAACCCATATCGCATGGCCATGCTTTCTGAATCTTATCACTCGAGAGGGCCCAGAGAATATCTCTCCAAAGTGGAGGGGCAAATCCCATCTTGATCAACCATGTCTCGCGGCATGTATCATGACTCACCCGTAAGCTACCTTTATAACTACCCAGTTACGTTGTAGCGTTTGATAGTCCCTAAGTGAGTCATTCCTCATCCCGAGAACATGCGAGGACCTCAGGTCTAGGACATGGCATATACATTGTATTGAGACTAACAGATGACAATATCTCGCTGCGTCTCAAAGTGGGTTTCTGTCCAACTCAGTGATCCCATCACTAAGTCCATACTATCGGTAGCATCTCCATGCTCATGACTTGTGAAACATAGTTATCAATCGAATCATATACTAGTCAAGGATATGTGTCCGCATAACCTTATCAACTAGGGATCATTAGAACAATCATCATAGAATATATAGTCTCACAAACAAGTCACATACTTATTGATACATATCAGTGATGATGTTCAAGGACAATACAAATAACTCATGAATACATAAGGAGATAACATCATAACATGATTGCCTCTAGGGCATATATCCAATAGTAGGAGTCTCCGACTCACAAGGAAGGTGCGAGAACCTGCCGTATGGATCAAGCTAGGGTTAGGAAAGCTTACCTGCAAACGTAGGTGAACTCCCCGAGACCTAGCGCAGTATATAAGGGCTAGGAGGGGCGACGAAAAGAACAACCAATATCATCTGTAACCCTAGCCTTGAGCGCTCCAGCCTTGGCATCCACTGTAATCACATCTCCCCCATCAATAATATCGAGCAGGAGCGTGCCTTCCTGTTTTCCGACGAGCTATCGTCCAACATGTGCCTCTCATGACTAACCCAGGGTCCCTGACCATTGTATTTTCCGGGGTTGATCCCGTCAATTTGTCAGACATGTTCTATCCATAGTCTCCATCGGTCAGACATGACTGGCAACTCATGTAGCCGCTCGACCGCAATAAAATAAATGGTGCCCAAATACTGTCATCTCAAAGAACTCGGGGGCTTAAGCATAAAATCCCCCTGAGAGATGCTATCGCCTACGCGATCTTAACCACAGCACTCGGGGGCTTAAGCATAAAATCCCCCCGAGAAACGCTATCGCCTACGTGATCTTTACCACCGCACTCGGGGGCTTAAGCATAAAATCCCCCTGAGAGACGCTATCGCCTACGCGATCTTAACCACAGCACTCGGGGGCTTAAGCATAAAATCCCCCCGAGATACGCTATCGCCACTCAAGCGATCTTAAACACAAACACTCGGGGGCTCGAGCACAAAAACTCCCCCCCCCCGAAAGACGCTATCGTTGCTCACGCGACCTCTACATCCAAGCACTCGGGGGCTCGAGCACCACCTCCTCCCGAAGACAGCTCGCGCAGTCTGAAGCTTAAAAAGCCCAAGCAAAAATACCCCGCCAGCCTCACTTGCTGAGAGTAAGGCTCGAAAGACATGGCCACAATCAGATGGAGCACCAAGTACTCTGAAGAAACTTTGGAGGAAGCACAGGACACAGACTCATTTAGTCTTCATCCGATCGCCAACAATCACCTAAAGACTCGGGGGCTACTCCCATCGGGAGCGCTGTCGCGCACCCGATAAAAGACAGAAATTAACGGAAGAACAGCAAGGGAAACAAATCTCAGCCTACGCTCGACCCTCCGACTCAAGCGTAGCCTCGGGGGCTACTCCCATCGGGAGCGCTATCGCGCACCCGATACAACCCACAGTGCAAAGTTTGGACGGACTCGAGAACAGCTCTCGATCGCAAAGGACTCGAACATAGCTCCCGGTTGCAAAGAACTCGACGACAGTTCCTGATCGCCGAGGACTCGAACATAGTTCTCGGCTGCAGAAGGCCCAAAGATAAATTCCATTGCAAAGGCTCAAGCATAGTTTACATCATAAGGATCATTTTCAGTACAAAAAGGACTCAACTACATTTGGATAGAAGGCAGCTCCTGTTACAAGAGGGAATCACCCAAAGAATTATGACTTCTACATATGCGCCCATGCTGGGATGATTGGCAGTAAGACAGCAAGCATCATCACAGACAAAGGAGGAGTCAAAAGTAGTAGGCTCATGATGTCAATGACATAACAAAAGGTGAAACTCGACTTATTTGCAGAGCAGTTGAAGACGATGCTCCACCAGCTTCTTCTCCTGCTCCACCAGCTTCTTCTCCAGCTGCAGCTCCACGCCTTCTTCTCCGGATGCACAGCCTCTTCCCCGAGTTGCCAGCAAAGATGAGGCCGCCTCCAGTTCTACAAGGTCGTTTGGCGCGCCCGCTTGATCGATGGCTTGACGTCGATGTCCTCTTCGGAGCTGATAGAGACGGCACCACCACCTGAGGAGTCGCCAGAAGACGGAGCTGTAGAAGATGCAGGCGTAGGACTCCTCGACCTTGTGGAGCTGTCTCTGCTCGACTCCTTCCAGTGCGGATCCATGCTATTTCCGCTCGGATCAAACGCGCGGACAGTGATAGTGCTTTCGCCGTCAAAACGACAGCTGAGCATATCTCCATCTCGCAGATTCAACCGCCGAGAAAACAAACTCCAACCAGAGCCAAGAAAAATCAAGAGGGAGCTATCAACCTCCAAGTCAACATAAGAAGCAGATTGACAACTCCCTTGAAGATGCAGAAGCAAGCCATCCAAGCCACGTTCAGAGACAATGGCGGAAAAAGCAGAGGGAAGAAGAACGCGATTGGCACTCTGTCCACGAACACGTAAAAGAAAGTCATAGCGCCAGAATCCCTCCTCCAAGGGAGAAGAGGAAGGCACTGGCGCCATACCATGGCGACCACCACGACATGAGCGTGGTGTACAGCCACCACGGCCACGACGAAAACGGCCACGGCCAACACCCCGCTTGGGAGCCACGAGAGGAACAAGAGAAGAAAGAAGAGGCAAAGCAGCAAGCCGGATGGAGGTGAAACGCTGTGGAAAAGAAAGGCTTATTTATAGAACAAAAATCTCCCAGCACGCAGAAGCCGAGACGACAGCAGCAATTAATTCAAAGACCAAACGTCGCAGACGTCTCAGATTCCAAGACCAAGATGCTTTCCCACGGGACGCACTGTGCGTGAGACGTGTCAATTCACGCGCGTTTCCAACGCGCATATCGGAAACTCAACCAGCGCCTGCCGCACGCCACAACGGCCATCATTATGACCGGTCATGAAGACTTGACGGTTCACCGGTGAGGCATCCCTGACAGCCATCAAACAGAGGCATCGTTATCCTGACAAGCGGCGAAGAAAACCAACAGACATCAAGGCTCAGAGATTCCATCTTTCAGATCTTTTTCCCGATGAAGAAAAACATCTTACTCCCATCGGGAGAGTACATCATAAGAGTCTCGGGTGCTCCCTCACCTAAAGGTTAGCAATGTGCTCGAGTGACCACTCGCACTCACGAGAGTCTCGGGTGCTCCCTCAACCCGACGCAAGACAAACTTGCATTCGCCAAGATCATATGGCGCTAAGAGTCTCAGGTGCTCCCTCACCTCAAGAACCGAAATGGCATTCGAGTGACTACTCGCGAAAAAAACCCCCGTCTGAGCACTCGAAACAAGCTCCACGGGTGAATGAGTGAACAACTCGCTTGATGTTTTGTTCCAAGCGGGTGCAATGCTATAAGGCTCCGCGCCTCAAAAACACACATTCCTGGAACACGATACACTGTGCCCAGATGCCACGCAAGATTAGCATGTAGGTAAGACCCCGCTGCGATGTTCGGCCGGGCTGGGACTTGCCGAAGAGCGATTTCACTCCCAACCTTTTCCATGCGCTGAGCATGATAGAAAAAGCCGGGCGGACGCGCCTTAGGCTACGCACATTACTGGCGGCAAATGAACACCGTAAGGTCTGAAGAGGCAGGACTTTTGCTCGACACCAGTGTTCCAAGCTCACGTCGAGGGACGTGGGTTTGATTGGGCTACTGCGGTATTTGCCCTAGTGCAATTCACCAAGGCTCGACCAGTCGACTCCTTGGGCCCTTTCAGCTTAGCATCCCTCGAAACAGGTTTTGTCATGGCCACCAGACTGCCAGCGACCCGCGGATGTACTGCGCATACCAATAACCGACAAATGAATGTACTCGAGTCCCTGCGCGACTCTTCGAGTCCCCCAGGCACTCGGGTGCTACTGACGAGGGGGTGACCCCACGAATCCTACGGATAAACCTACCTGGTGTCCCTAAAGACAGAAGGCCCATGAAGATACAACCTCGGCCCGCTAATTGGCACCGACGTAGGAGTCTGCGACTCACAAGGAAGGTGCGACCTGCCGTATGGAGCAAGCTAGGGTTAGGAAAGCTTACCTGTAAACGTAGGTGAACTCCCCGAGACCTAGCCCAGTATATAAGGTCTAGGAGGGGCGACGAAAAGAACAACCAATATCATCTGTAACCCTAGCCTTGAGCGCTCCAGCCTTGGCATCCACTGTAATCGCATCTCCCCCATCTATAATATCAAGCAGGAGCGTGCCTTCCTGTTTGCCGACGAGCTATCGTCCAACCTGTGCCTCTCATGACTAACCCAGGGTTCCTGGCCATGGGATTTGCCGGGGTTGATCCCGTCACCGAGCCTCCATGCCGCAACGTCGTACGCGCGGGCGGCTAAATATGCATGCCAGAACCTGCCGAGACACACACGCTCGTTGTTGGCGCAAGTGATCACCGCCATGAATGTGTCGTCCGAGCGCTCGCGGACGCCGTGGTATCTTGGTGGGCGGCGGCTGGGCGGCATGGTGGCGGTGGCGCGGAAGGGGAAAGAGTGCACGAGAAAAGAACTAGTGACGACTGGCGTTGTGTGGAGTCCTCTTCCACGCGCTTTTAACCGTACACGATTTTGAATCCAACCAATCAGGAAGAAGCACACGGATCGCATGTTTCTTTCAAGCGCTTGTGAGTCGTTGGATCAGGCTTCTATGTCGTTGGATCCAACCAATCAGGAAGAAGCACACGGATTGTGTGTTCCTTTAAAGCACTTGTGAGTCGTTGGATCAGGCTTGTGAGCCGTTGGATCAGGCTTGTCGTTGCCTATATATATAGCCCACCTCTAGTGCATCCAGTTTTTGCCGTAATCCTCTCAACTTTTGCACACATGCTACGTGGGTCAAATGATGATACCATGCCAAGTTTCAACCTTTTCTGAGTTCAGTTGTAGTGCTTTCCAACTACAGGGTCATTTAGCTCAAAATAAATCATTAAATGCATGAAAAATAGCAAATGAAGTCAGAAAGGGTTGAAATTTTAGTATGTGGCTTTATGTTGGATGCAAAAAAAGTCTTGAGTTGAAATAAGTTTAGAAAAATGAAATGCCTTTGAAACAGATGTGTTTTCGTCTGAAACCCTCGTACTTTGAAAGAGATGGTCCAGTTTATACACGAAGTGCATCCAGTTTTTGTCGTAACCCTCTCAACTTTTGCACACATGTGATGATAAAATGATGATGCCATGCCAAGTTTCAACCTTTTCTGAGTTCCAAAAATAGCAAATGAAGTCAGAAAGGTCTTTAGCACCGGTTTCAACCACAAACCGGTACTTCAAGCGCTTTGTTTCTTTCAGCACACCTCGACTAATCAGGAAGAAGCACACGGATCGCGTTTTTCTTTCAGGCGCTTTGTGAGTCGTTGGATCAGGCTTGTCAGCCGTTGGATCAGGCTTGTCGTTGCCTATATATAGCCCACCTCTCGGACATGTTCGACACTCATTTCATCGGCCGAATACAAATCATTCGGATTCGCCTGGTTGCGGTCTAACGGTTCTTTTGATATGCGGGCACTCACGAGCCACACTGTCGGGCTATAACCAGGCGAAACCGTGTGTTTTGTTGATCTTATATATATCTAGTTAGAAATCTTTCACTTCATCGACCAAATACAAATCATTCGGATTCCCTGCATACGTCCGACGGTGCATTTGATATGCTTGCACTCATGAGCCACCGTTGGGCTGTATGCAGGGGAAACCTTGTGTTTTGTTTGATTGGAAAAAAAAACAAAAAAAACATAGCAATTTCATTATAGGACGTCAACGGAAGAATACTCCATATCATGTACTCTGTCATGGTGAATTTCAGACGGAGCACGCTTGGTTGGAAGATCTCGCAAGTCTACCGACCAGGCGGGAACCGTCTGTAATACTCGTACGGGATTTTCACCCCATACGGGTTTACAGACGGTCCCCGCCTCGTGGGCACATCTGGAAAATCTGCCAACCAAACGAGCTCCGTCCGAATTTTCCCCGGACAGAGTACAGGATACAGATGAATTTCTCCGTGTACGGCCTTTAGTGAACTTGTTATGCTACGATAAGTCCACGCGGACCTGTGCTTATAAACAGGTCTAACTCCACTTCGGCTAGCGAGGTGGTACTAATTTCACTTGGTTACAAGGGACCTTTAGAACCGGTTCTAGGCACCAATCGGTACTAAAGGGTTAGTTAGTAGTTAATTACGGTGGGAGAAGCCTTTAGTACCGGTTGGAGGCACCAACCGGGACTAAAGGTCCTTTTTTAGAGAAAAATAATGCCACATACTGGGCTGACACGGCACTAAAGGTCCTTTTAGCTCAAAATAAATCATTAAATGCATGAAAAATAGCAAATGAAGTCATAAAGTGTTGAAATTTTAGTATGTGGCTTTGAATGTTGCATGTTGGATGCAAAAAAGTCTTGAGTTGAAATAAGTTTAGAAAAATGAAATGCCTTTGAAACACATGTGTTTTCATCTGAAACCCTCGTACTTTGAAAGAGATGGTCCAGTTTGTACACGAAGTGCATCCAGTTTTTGTCGTAATCCTCTGAACTTTTCACACATGCTATGTGGGTCAAATGATGATACCATGCCAAGTTTCAACCTTTTCTGAGTTCAGTTGTAGTGCTTTCCAATTACAGGGTCATTTAGCTCAAAATAAATCATTAAATGCATGAAAAATAGAAAATGAAGTCAGAAAGGGTTGAAATTTTAGTATGTGGCTTTATGTTGGATGCAAAAAAAGTCTTGAGTTGAAATAAGTTTAGAAAAATGAAATGCCTTTGAAACACATGTGTTTTCGTCTGAAACCCTCGTACTTTGAAAGAGATGGTCCAGTTTGTACACGAAGTGCATCCAGTTTTTGCCATAATCCTCTCAACTTTTGCACACATGCTGTGTGGGTAAAATTATGATACCATGCCAAGTTTCAACCTTTTCTGAGTTCAGTTGTAGTGCTTTCCAATTACAGGGTCATTTAGCTGAAAATAAATCATTAAATGCATGAAAAATAGCAAATGAAGTTAGAAAGGGTTGAATTTTTTGTATGTGGCTTTGAATGTTGCATGTTGGATGCAAAAAAATTCTTGAGTTGAAATAAGTTTAGAAAAATGAAATGCCTTTGAAACACATGTGTTTTCGTCTGAAACCCTCGTACTTTGAAAGAGATGGTCCAGTTTGTACACGAAGTGCATCCAGTTTTTGTCGTAATCCTCTCAAATTTTGCACACAGGCTATGTGGGTCAAATGATGATACCATGCCAAGTTTCAACCTTTTCTGAGTTCAGTTGTAGTGCTTTCTAATTACAGGGTCATTTAGCTCAAAATAAATAATTAAATGCATGAAAAATAGCAAATGAAGTCAGAAAGGGTTGAAATTTTAGTATGTGGCTTTGAATGTTGCATGTTGGATGCAAAAAAAAGTCTTGAGTTGAAATAAGTTTAGAAAATTGAAATGTCTTTGAAACACATGTGTTTTCGTTTGAAGGGTTAGTTAGTGGTTAATTACGGTGGGAGAAGCCTTTAGTACCGGTTGGAGGCACCAACCGGGACTAAAGGTCCTTTTTCAGAAAAATAATGCCACCTACTGGGCTGACACGGCCTGGATACGACTAGAAACCCACTAATGGGCCAGGATCCAGGCCCGCAGCAGACCCAGAAGGCCCACAGACAAGTAGTAACAGAGTAAGCCCGAAAGCCTGCGGTTGAGAGGAGCTCGAAGTCGTAAGCGCATCAGCGCTTATAAACCACTCCGGCTGTCCCTCGACTAGCGAGGTGGGACTAAACATCCCACCGCACCGCGGCAGCGCAAGTTTTGTCCCGGTTGGTGGCACGAACCGGAACGAAAGGCTACCTTTGGTTTCGGTTCGTTCCACCAACCGGTACGAAAGGTCTCCTTTGGTTCTGGTTCGTGCCACCAACCGGTACCAAAGGTCTCTCTTTCCCGCCAATTGGGCTGCTGAAAAAGACCTTTCGTACAGGTTGGTGACACGAACCGGTACCAAAGGTTAGCATTGGTACCGGTTTGTGCCACCAACCGGAACCAATGTTCCTGGTATATAACTGGCACTTAGGATTTTTCAGTTCTCATCTCGCCATTTGTCCCCGACGACAGCGGAGTTGAAACCGACGCCCTCAGGCTGCCCAACTGCCGCGCCGCACCGCCACACCGCCCCCGACGACATCGACGACCTCGCCGGCGCCACCCCCGCTGTGAGCGTCTCGCCATCCCCCCTCTCCTCTCTTGCATTGCGCCCAAATTAATTAACTTGCCGCCTGTAACACCCTCAGTTGCTTGTAACAGTAACCATCCTTACTGTTGATCATCACTGTTGAGTTATCACTGTTGATTCCCTGACCCTGTTCAAACTTTGTGATGCTAATGATCAAACCTTGATGTGGGTGCTCAACACCCCATGCACCATGTACTTGAGCCCTTGGAATAAAAACCCCAATGTCAAAACCCTAAAACCCACTTTTGGTGGATAATAAAACTTGGTGGAAATTAAACCTTGCTCAAAAATCATGAAACCATTTTTGTAAATTACCTAAAATCATTACAATCATGTTGGACCAACTTTGGTAATTTTTGGAGTTATGAAAAATCCCAAACAATTATAACAGTAGCTTGTAAGGTCCTTTTTAATCGTAAAATATTTAAAAGAAATACCCACTGAATTTTAAAATGCACCAAACCTTTTGTGTCACCTACATGTGACATACACCTAATTTAGAAAACACTGGCACCTTTTGTAAAAATGTTTTAGCATTTAAATTAATTGTTTCTAGCAGTAACAGAATAGGAAAAAGGCAAATAAAATAAAATGGTTATTCCTCGCCTGGGGCGAGGCCCACACCCGACCCATCTCCCCTTGTCTTTTTCCCCCTCCCCTTCCCCCCACCTGCTCCCGTACCCCCGACGTGGACACGCCATGGCCATGGCCACTGTGGCCATGCCCCCACCTCTCACCTGCTCCCTCCCTCTCCTCGAGCGATAAGATCGAGCCCCCTGTTCTCGTGGACGCCCGATGGATCTTTTCCCCCATCCCTCCCAGCATCGCCTTCTTTTCCCTACCTCGCCCGCCGCTTCCATTGCCACGGGATGGTGAACCCGCGCGGCCATCATCCACCCCAAGACGAACCTGCGTGTCCTGGAGCTTCGCCATCAACGCCCTCGTCACCTCCAGCAAGATCTTGGACTGGGACGCTCCGAGCTCGCGCAATCGACGACTTCTTCTACCTCCAGTCGCCGGCATATTGCTTCAATTCCGGCCGCCCCAGCCCTCCGTCGAGCCCGCTGCCTCCCCGACGTGCTCCACGGTGAGCCTACGGTCATTCCCCCTCTCCTAGCGCATGGAAACGTGGCCCAGACGTCATGCCGCCTCGAGGTCGTGCTCCGGCCGCCGCCTGGTTGCTCACCGCCGCGGCCTCAGGTCAACGCTTAGAAAACTTCGAGCATCCATCGATGCGCAGTTCGGTTAGCATTCGATTCCACCCTCTCGCGCGCGTTTTGGTCGCCGGAGCCGGCCGGCAGCTTCGCCGCCGGCGTGGCTGCAAACAGCCGTGGGGGCTTAACCCCACTCTCACCTCCACTGACAAGGGGGCCCCACCCCTAATTAGCCCCTGACAGAAAATTAGAAGGAGAGATAACCACCCCCTCGCACTGACACATGGGCCCTGCCCTATTAGCTGCTATTTGTTTAATGTTAAAACATGTAATTATGCCTCTGTTAGACTGACTGTTGGGCCCCACCTCATTGCTGGATAAATAAAATGATTTATTAAAAATTGGGAGGCTAACATGTGGGCCACCCTTCTGTTTTTATTTAATAAAATGAATTATAACTAAATAGAGGCTGACATGTGGGACCCTCCATGTCAGTTTGACCAGTCAACACTGTTGTGGATAATGCCTCTGTTTTATTAATAAAAGTAATTCAGAAAATCTTTTAAATGATTTAAAACTTTAGAAATTAATACCTTTTAAACCGTAACTCAGATTCAAAAACTTTATACATCAAAATTGATCAGAAAAATACAACAAATATGAATACGCTATCCGTATGTCTACCACGCCCCTCTAACACAACAAACATCGAACCATCCCCCTCCGGACCGTTTGTCCGATGATTTGTCCGGTACTGTTATAGTATTCGGATGAATTTATTCTGAACACGAAAGTTGTTCAGAATAGTTCAACTAACACGGATACACCCCCCTTATGTTTGTCCGGTACCCACGACACCTCCGGCTTGATCCTTCCCCCCTCCGGACACCCTATCCGGTAATCACCCGGAGCCGGTAGTTCATCCTCAGATGAATTTCCGTTCCGAGCAACATGCATTGCACTGCGTTAGAACACCGTTAATATTTCATCTGCCATGTCATGCATCTGTTTGTATATGCTTGCTTTGTATTTACTGTTTCTCCCCCCTTTAATCTCCGGTAGACCCCGCTGCTGCCGTCGACTACACCGCTGCTGAGTACGACTACTTCGTCGACGACCGTACCTCGACAGTCGAGCTTCCAGGCAAGCAGAGCCATTCTCTTCCCCAGATATCGCCTATCTTTCCGTACATTTCTGGCACTAGGCATTGCTGCTACTGCTACGTTACACTCCTATTCAACTGCATAGCTTATCATTGTCGCCCCTTGATTACCTTTCCGCTATCCTATGCTGCCCTATATGTATATGTCTTATAATCAGCAGTTAGCCCTGCACCTTGTTAGTCAATAGGATTAGATAGCGGGCCATGATTACTCTGGGAGTGATCGTGGAAACGATACACTATAAACTGCTACAGGTACGGTTCAGAGCAGACACCGCTTCAGGCCCCTACCCCGGCTCTGCCGAGCCACATCAAGTGTGAGCTATCGAGGAGTAATCCTTGTACTCCACTCGTTGCTGACTCTGTATAGCCGTCTTAGGGTACTGAACCATGGTTGTCCTTAAAGGTAAGGAGTCGGGTGACCCCACGGTGCCCGCGCAGGGTATCTTAGCGGAACGACAGGTCAGGTGTATTCCACCGGGGTGCGGCGGGCCTGGTACTGTTCGTGGCCGACAGATATCCTGTTGTACGAAAGTCGAGATCTTCGGAGCAAACGCGACACAAGGTAAGGAGACGGTTCACCTTGTTGGTAACCGCACGAGTTGGTGGGACGTCAGGGCAGGCACCGATGTCACTGGTGGTCCTGACTGCTGTCGTTGTCCGCGACTCATTCAAAAAAAGGGCAACGATAACGATTGTCTCGACAGAAAATTAATAAAATGCTTAACGGGTTCGGCGGATGACTTGAGTAGCCTTTTGGCTTGTACGCACTACCTATACGTGGGATTACGGTGTGGGCCCTCCGCGTTGTGGTCTCGTTCGAAAGCACTGAAAGACGTCCAGTTCAGCATTGTGGCGCGGTCGGATCCGCATCCATGATAGAGTTGCGTGGTACCCACCGTCCTCACAACGACCCGGAGAGTGAGGGGTGATAGGCGCATGACCCCCTTGCACTTAGGGCTGTAGACTGGCGGGGACCTCTCTGATGAGCCGTAGGATGGGCCTCGGCGTGTCGGATAGCCTCGGTGGGGTGTTCCCTAACAAGGTGTACGCCACCCTGGAGATCCGAGCGTGTAGTATGACACCAGTGCACCCCTGCAGGGAGTTTAATCTATTCGAATAGCCGTGTCCACGGTAACAGGACGCTTTATGCTGACGCCAGATCCTATCACTACAAACTACTACTATTAAACTGTTGGTTCCGGGTTTTCTTCCTCGAGGGAATGCCGAGGAGGGGAACTCGGAGGCATTTTTAATTATTAAAACTTATTATTATACAATGCTGCAGCAACTTGTGCTGCATTGTTACTTTATGCTTTATATAAACTGTTGGCTGATTCTTACCTCATGCTGCAAGACATCGTCGGAAGATGCTAGTCTTCGTTAGGCCTAGCTTCTTACCCTTGCTCTGGATTTCTGTCTTTCAGTCCACTATATACAGCCTCTTATTTCCGTTGATACAATGCATAATGCTTAGTAGCGGACGTAAGACTCGCGGGTATGCTAGATACTCACCTTTGCTTTATTTCCCCCTTTTCGCTTTGCCTGATCGGCCGCTGCAGCCGACGTTGGAGCCCAGGAGCAGGAGTACCCCGGAGGCGACTACTACGACGTCGAGTTCCCCGTTGACCAGGAGTAGTTCGGTGGATCCCAGGCAGGAGGCCTCGCCTTTTCGATCTGTATCTCTAATGTGATTTGTGCTAGCCTTCTTAAGGCAAAACTTGACTAACTATGTCTGTACTCAGATATTATGGCTTGTATGACTTATGCATTCGGATCCTCGTGATCCCTGGTATTGTATTATATTTGTTTATCCTTTTGTGTTTAGTGTTGTGCTGTGATATTCTAACCGTGGCACCCTAATCTCAGCCGTGTACCCTACGTGTATGGTTTCTGTACACGGATTGATTTTGGGGGCGTCACACCACCGCGCCGCGCCATGGCCGAGAGGGGAGATCCTCCTGTGCGCCGTCGTCGGCCGCCCCTCGCCGCTCCTCGCCTCTTCGTCCGTCTGCCCCTCGTCGCCCTCGCCACCGGCTGACTTCCATGGCCACGGCCATGGCGTGCTTGCCATGGATGGCTGCAGCAGTGGGGGGATTTTTTTGTTTTATAAGTCTCAATTTTACTAAGTTAAAACGTTCTAGTGTTGGGGGGGAAGAAAGAAAAAAGATGGAAGGAAAAAGGAAAAAGAAAAAGGAGAGGGAAAAATAAAAATAAGAAGAGGAGAAGAAGAGGGATAGAGGAAGACAAAAAAGAGGAGAAAAACAAAATGGAAAATACTTTTTTTGTTCATCTTATTTTTTTCTGTTTTATAATTAGTCTTAATTTTACTAAGTTAAAACGTTCTAGTGTTGGATAAGAAAAGAGGAAGAGAAGGAAAAAGAAAAAGAAGGAGAGGGAAAAAGAAAAATAAGAAGAGGAAGGAAGGAGAAGAGGATGAGGAAGAAGAAAAAAATAAGAGGAGAAGAAGAAAAAATAGAATCCTCTTTTTTTGAAAATCAAGAACGAGAGGGTGTCGAGGATCGCCGTGCGGGTCGAGGATGGGGAACTATACGCGTCGATACATAGACGGTCGATCGAGGGTCACCGAGAGAGGTCGTGGGTCGAGTCGTCGAGGGGTCGACAGGGTCATCATCGAGAGAGGTCGTGGGTCGAGTCGTCGAGGGGTCGCAGAGGGTTCGAGGGGTCGACAGGGTCATCACCGAGAGAGGTCGTGGGTCGAGTCGTGGAGGGGATGCAGAGGGTTCGAGGGTCGTCGAGGGGTCGAGAGGATCATTGAGAGATCGAGGTCTCGAGTCGTTGAGGGTTCGAGGGGTCGCAGAGAGAGGGTTCGAGGGTCGTCGAGGGTCGTCGAGGGGTCGAGGGTCGAGGAACGCCGAGGCGGGTCGAGAGAGGATGCATTGTGCGAAGTTTCGATCCAAATCCATGGCTAGCTATCTCATGTTTGTATATTAAGTGTCATATGTTGTAATATTTTGCAGAAACTATGGACGATGGTCGAAGAAACTTAGAAGAAGAAGACGATATGGGTGAAATCATCCGCGAAGGAGCAGAAGGATCGTAGGTGGGCGACGACATCCAAGAAGGACCGGGACCGTCGATGGGTGACGACATCCAGGAAGGTGATGTGACCTTGTCGTTTCTCAACGACACCGATGGTGTGGAAGGAGAGAGTGAAGCAGGCTCCGAGGATGAAGAAGTAGACCGTGATGACGACTACGATGAGCGACCAGAGGAAGGAGCTGTTGCAAAGTCCGGCGAGGTATATATATTAGTATATATAGCATGTGCTGATGAGATTAGCTAATTGAATTGATGCATTAATTGTTTTGGTATGTAGACATATATATTAACTCTCTTCTTTATTCTTTTCTAGCCCTCCGTATCCGGATTGAGCCAAAGTTCGGTAAGGAGACGAGGCCGGAAAAAAAGTTTGGCCCGAATGAAAAGTTCACGATCACCGAGATCAGGAATGATGGCAAACCGATTGAACCCAGACGGACCAAGGACGCATTTACTGCTCAGTGTGGGGTCCTCGTTAGGGACTTTATCCCGATCAGCATCCACCAATGGAATAAGCCGAAGAGCGAAGACCCTGAAGTATCTTTTGTCACCGATAGACAGAAAGATGAACTTTGGAACACGCTAAAGGAAAATTTCATCCTACCTCCAAAGGTGGATCAGGAAAAGCCAGTTATAGAGCCATTGATCAAGACTCATGCCCTTAAGAAGATGGAAGAACTATTCAGGAGGTGGAAGAATGACTTGAAAACATAGTCTGTCGACAAAAATGAGACTCCAATATTCACCCGTCAATATGAGAAGATAAAAGATCACTGGGACGCATTTGTGGCCCACAAGAAATCGGAGAAGAGTAAGAAGATGTCAGAGACAAACAAGCTAAACGCTGCAAAGAAGGAGTTTCACCATCGCACGGGGTCAGGTGGCTACCTCAAAGCGATCCCGTCGTGGGAGAAGGCTGAGCATGACCTGATTGAAAGAGGGATCAGACCAGAGACATTGTTCTGGTCACAGCGTGGAAATACTTGGTTCTTCGGGGCTGGGGGATCATTGGACCCCGAAACAGGGAAGTGCCCTTGTAAGAACAAAAAATTGGACGCAAAGGTAGAAAAGCTTCAGGAAAATTTCGCCAAATCGGTGAAAAGGGACGTTCGTTCCCAACAGAGAGAACGACGAGCTCACAGAGGCCCTCGGTAATCCGGAGCACCCATGACGAACATGGGGCACGGCAGGCTCCGTTCCGTGGAAGTATGGATTTCCCGACGCAGGCGGTTACAAAAGCCGGGAAATGAATAGGAAAAAAGAGCTCAACGAAATGCAGCAACTAAATGCAAGAGTAAAAGCGCTAGAGGAGAGGCATCGAGTTGACGAAGCTACCCAAGAAGCTACCCCGCCATCTCAGCGGAGAAGCAGTGTGGCTTCCACCGAGCTTGTTGTTGCGCAGCCTGGGTTGACGGCTCCCACCAGCTACCCCGTGGATGCTATCACGGAGACTCAAGATTGCCAACTTCTGGCGAAATTCGCACACCTCACACCCAAGGCGGCTATCGGCAATGTTCTACCTCCTCGCGGAGGAAATTTTCACTCTCGTCCGATTCCACAAGGCTATGTCGTTGTGATGGTCGATGAAATAGTTGAGGGATATGAGGAGCTCGAGCTTGACTACCCTACCGGTGATGGGGACAGTCGCCTGAGTCAGGCTCTGAAGACTACATGTCTATGGCAGAAGGAATTAATCAAGCTTCCGAACTGGACGGCGCGTGATCATCAGGTACGGCCTCATTCTCCGCCTCCTTCGTCTGCGCCGGCGCGTCCCATCAGTCTGCTTGCTTCTTCGCCTGCGCCGACGCGTCCCATCGACCCGCCTCCTCCTCCACCTCCTTCACCTGTGCCGGCGCGTCCCATCAACCCGCCTCCTCCGCTCCTCCTTCGCCTCCTTCGGCGCGTCAGCAAGGGCAGAAGAGAGCTCCCCCCCCCCCCTCGCTCCGGCTGCTCCGGCGCGTAATAAGCAACAAAGAAAGACAACCGCCGCTGCTCCGGCTGCTCCGACGTCTAGCGGTACATCCAGCGCCGCCGGGAGGAAACACCAATACGGTCCAGCATCTCTCAAGCCTCTTGAACCGCGGCCATACGATAGGAGCGTGGAGGAAAACGAGAAGATCGTTAAAGGAGAAGTAGATACATTTTTGAATAAGAAAAAAAATGCACCTTCGAAGAAGATGATGTTAGATCCGGAGATAGTGAAGCGCACTATGGATAACCTGATGCGACCACCACCGCCTCCGCTGGATGACAACAATGTCCGCATTCTTAAAAATACAATGAAGGAAGCACGAAAGAATAGAACCACTACAGCTGACAAAAGATGATCAGTAAAAAAAGTGAGAAACGTTCCCCAGCTCGGTGAACAGGCGAAACAATCGGTAGCCCCGTTGAAGGTGTTTAGCGACGATTTCGTCCACGTCGAGGGGATGGCGCCCGGTACTAAAATTGGTGATTACCTGCCCGCTGATATACAGTTTGAATCAATGGAGGAAGTATACACATACCGGTACGGGCATCCTCTCGTCAAACCTGGTACTCCTCTAACAAGTATGATGCGAAGACTCCATAATTGGTACCTGGATTGCTGCAAGTCGTCTGGCGGTCAGGATAATTTGTTTGTTATGGTTAATGAGAATCAGGACGACCTCGTTGCAATTGAGCTGGTGCCTGTTCAATTTGAGGAATTATTCCAGCTTTACAGTGCAATGGCCATGGATAAAGTAATCATCACTTGCTACTGTGTTACTACTTCTTTAATTAAGTCTCTATATATATACATCTCAGCTCTTTCATCATGTACAAATAATTTATCCTTTATATCATCCATGCAGATTGAAGATCGTCGAATGCAAGAAAAAAGGAATCGACAATATTGGGTTCATTAACTTAAATATATTTGATCCATTCATGGTTAAAAATGAACCCGCCGTACTCGAGTCCAACTTGCTAAAATCTTTGCTTCAACATCAAAACAAACAGAAAATACTCTTTCCTTACAACTTCAAGTGAGTGTCTTACTGTCTTGTGCATATTCGGTTTTCCTTAATACTCGAGGTTATATTAATGTAATTGATGAGTTATTCATGCGTGCACAACTTCCATTATGTTCTCCTAGAGATTGATGTTGAGAACGGAGTAGTAACCGTCTTAGACTCAAGACGAAAAGAACGCAATGAGTATGCGGAGATCATTAAAATGCTCACGAAGTAAGTTCAATCGATCATATATCGGCAACTTTGTTCATTTCCTGATATCAGGTAATAATTATTTTCTTTGTGTATGGCAGGGTTTGGAAACAGTTCACCCAAACAATTCTGAGAGTAGTGCGGAAGGAACTGAAAATTTCATACCCGAAAGTAAGTACTACTATAGCTAGTTCCGCGCATCTCCCATTGATTCTAGCTAGTCGTTTTATCAATACCATTTATAATGCTTGATTCACAGTTTGATTAATTGAACTCTATTTCTCGTAAAGTGGATGTATCAACCAGAAGGGACTAATCTTTGTGGATACTACATTTGCGAGTACATCTACAACGAGACGTTCTCTAAGAAAGGCGGCCACTCTAAAAAAGATTTTGATGTGCGTAAGCAACACTATATTCACAATTTTAATTTGTGTTGGGTTTCATTCATATAATATGCATGTATTGACCCCCTTCTTCAAATTAGCTTTGGGAGCTTCAGGAACAACTCCTACCAGAAGATCGCATAAAAGAAATTCAAGAGGAATTGGCGGGATTCTTTCTTGAGAACGTCCTCGATAAGAAAGGAGAATACTATACGGAACTTAATTTCAGTTGTGGAAATTGAGTTCAGATGTTAGCTACAGATAGATATCCAAAAACTTGTTGTTCGACCAATCTCTCGGGGAAGGAGTGTCGATCACTTCTCTCTCTGTATATATATATATATATGTTGATGATGATTATCGATCTTCTGTACTTATATTAATGGTTTCTTCATTTGCTTAATAGCTAGCGTGTCGAGTCCTCTCTATATGTATAGTACGTAGCGTGGACCAAGCACGAAGATAAGAGAGTACACACCTTTCTTTATTAGCTAGCTAAAACAATATATGAAACCCCTAAATTAACCCTGCAAAACCCCCTAACCCCCCCCCCCCCCCGCCGCCCCTTTAAAAAAAACCCAGCCACTGAAATGCTGCTGTGTGGATGTCCTTTGGCCCCGGTTGGTGGCACCAACCGGGACAAAAGGGCCTCCTGCCTGGGCAAGCCACAGCGGCCACGTGGAGGCCCGTCTGTCCCGGTTCGTGGGCAAACCGGGACTAAAGGTTTTGGGCATTAGTAACGACCCTTTAGTCCCGGTTCCGGAACCGGGACAAATCGGCCTCTAGAACCGGGATAAATGGGCCTTTTTCTACTAGTGATAAGTCGCCCCCGCATTTTTCAACCCGAAAGGCATAACTCTATAACAGTATATACCTTTAGGCGTGCAAAAAGCTGTTAGCTCTTCATCTTCCGGTGCCATTTTTATTTGATTATAACCGGAGTAACCATCCATGAAAGAAAATATTTCGTGTCCCATAGTGGCATCGACTAGTATTTCAGAAATAGGTATTGGAAAATCATCTTTGGGACACGCTATATTTAAATCCCTGAAATCTACACATATACGCGTTTGACCATTTTTCTTTTTGACAGGGACAATGCACGAGACCCATATGGGATATTTGACTTCTCTAATGAACCCTGCAGCTATGAGTTTGTCTACCTCGGCTTCTATCTTTGGAAATATTTCAGGTCGGTATTTCCTTTGCGCTTGTTTGACTGGCACGACGTCACTCTGCACGGCAAGGCGATGGACAGCTACTTGGGAATCTAGTCCGGGCATTTCCTCGTATGACCAAGCAAACACATCCTTATTCGCGCATAGGAATTCACGGTATTTTTGTTTTTTTTCTACAGACAAATGTTTGCTAATAAAAATTGGACGAGGATCATCCGTCGTACCAATATTTATTTCTTCTAAGTCATCAACGGTACAATGGTTGCCATCTTCCATTTCTGGAGATGCTTCTGCTATGTCCATATATTCTGCTGAAGCCATACAAACTTCATATCCCAACCCGTGTTTCTTTGCTTCTAAAAACAGTCTTCATGTAGAGCTTCAAGTTGTTCCTGGGACAACACCTTTTCAAACGGTGCTAATTGTCCTCGCCCATCACATAGGGACGGACCAGTGGCGACTTCATAACCCATCTGCTACATAATATACAAAACTTTGTTATCATACAAAGAGATGGGCTGTGATTCATCATCTTTATTTAGCATAGATATTTGAGTTACATTTTTATTTTTATTTTCAGTGGAACTTGTACCACGTGTGTCTTTTCAAGACTGTTTTATTCTATATTGTACCAAAGGAGGCAACGGTGTAGGGAAAGTAGTACCTTTCATGTCACACGATTTATCTACGACACGAAATATTGGGTCTCCTTTCTTTCTCTGGCTGCTTGGTATATACCGGTATGTCTTTTTCCTTGACGAGGACTCTGCGATTTCCTTTCTACAACATTTGTCTCAGGCACAATCAAAGGCTTCGGTTTGTGCACCTTGTCGACAGGCTCGAAGTAGAACTTTGCATTGGCATAGAAAGATTCAGCTGTAGTGAATGGCTTTTTATCGCCAAATATTCTTATTGTATCCCCTGTCTGATCTACATATTTGATACACTGATGTAGGGTGGATGGCACAACTTGGTTCTCATGTAACCTTGGACGTCCAATCAATGCGTTGTATGAAGAAGCAGCATCAATTACGTGGAACTTCACATATGTGGACAGGTTATCCAGTTTCAAAACCAACGAAATGGTACCCATAGCTTCTTGTCCAGACTGATTAAAGCCGTGAATAACCACATTAGACTTGCTCAAATCTCTACTGGAATATCCAATCCTTTTTAGAGTGCGCAATTGTAGCAGATTTATAGCCGATCCACCATCTATCATGATGCGGTTTATCGGTAATACGTCAATCTCACCTAACATGAGAAGAGGTCGGTTCTGCTTCTTGGGGCCCAACAACATATCTTCATCCGTGAATGTCATATTTAGAACTTCAGATTCTTCTGCCTCAGTTTGAGACACCTCTACTCTGTAATCTTCAGGGAATGTAAGTGTAGTAACGAGAGAGTTACGCATATCAGACAAAAGACACAAAGCATCATACACAGACAACATAGCTGGTATCTTCTTCAAATGTGCGATTACATCATACTTGACTGGCACCCTACATGCAGGGTCCGTCAAATCATTGGGAACCGCATCTTTGCTTTGCGTTTCCTTCCTAAGTGGGGGATGAGGGTCTGCTAAATGACGTCCTAATCTAAGATGAACCTGACCAACTTCTAACAGTTCTTCTTCAGGGAAATGCAGATACTCTTCATCATCCTCAAACACACCGATAGTGAGAACGTTGAATTCTTCACTTGGTACCTTCATGCGCTTCGTGGTGTGCTGATATACCTTTGGTGCGAAGCGTAGAGGAGGAGCATCTTCTATTACTGGGGATAGTACACGGCGTTTTGACCGCCGATGTCCCCAGCCTTGGGCTCCTTCAGAAGCTGACGAGTTGGTCCATGTACCATCGCCGCAGGGAATATGAGCATCTCCTTTATGTTGATCCTACGTCTTGGCAAGACCTGAAACGATCATAGGAGAAAATCCGTATTTTGGAATCAATGTTGCATCATCATTAGTTGTTCTCATGTTTGAAGATGCACAACTCACCGAATCATCTCGAAGGGTGGCGACATTTGCTGCAGCCGTTTTCTTCCCCTTCGTGATTCTTTTAAGAAGCTCTGCATCAACAATCCCTTCATCTATCATCTTTTGAATAATGTTTTCACTACAAAACAATCTTTGAGTGTATGGCCCAAAATGCGATGATAGTGGAAAAATTAGGTTCATTGAATCTCGAGACTTCTTCTGGCCTCTTGGATACGGGGAGATCTATAAGACTCAACTCCTTTAAGCCAACAAAAAGATTGTTAATCTCTTCTACAGGGAACGAATACTCCCTATTTTGATGCTCGCTCAGAGTCGGCCTCCTGCCAACATTTGCGCCATTTTGCATTTGCTTCCTGGACGGTGCTCTCCCGGGATGAAAGTGGGGTTTTGTTGCAGTGGTTTCCATTGCTCGTGCTGACCTAGGCTTGTTTGGTGGCTTCTGATCCCGCTGGACACATTTTTCTGCTGGTCTAGCGAACGTCGTCTTTGTATGACGAGCCATGAGCTGCATGTAATTTTCTATGTCTGTTGCTTTGGAGGCTAAATCTTCAAAAGTTATGGGTCGTACTCCTTGTAATTGTACAACCACATCGGAGCGCAGATTATTTGTGCACATACGCACTGCCTCTGGCTCGCTAATCGGCTGTGAGCAATGAAGACTGATATTTCTCCATCTATTTATGAACTCTGACGCCTTTTCATTCATCCCTTGTTCAGTTTGAGTGAGCTCTGTGATACCTACAATCCTCTGAGTACTGTAGAACCTCTCAAGGAAAGCATTCTGCATTTGCTCCCACGTTTTGATGGAACTTGGTGCTAATTTGCTGTACCAAGTGAAGGCAGGTCCGGACAATGTTTGCACAAACTGTCTCAACAAAAGTGCCCCAGTATGAGCTGTATCTTGACAAGATGCGAGGAAGGGGGCTATGTGCTCGTGGGGAGATCCGCTTCCATTGAACTTGCCAAACTGTGGTTGCCGATAGTTGCTTGGAAAAGGCACAAGATCAACATCTGGTGGATAAGGCTTCTCATATCCTGGCCGCATGGAGTAATGATTTTTCATCAGCTGCGCCTTTACCCCTTCGGCGATCATTATTTGAATCGCCTCAAGGTTAAGTGCAGCGCCTCCCTGTCGGCTGATACTACTCTCACCACCATTCCTTTCATTACCCTTGTTATGATCATCACTCTTCTGATTGGAGGCCAGCTAGCTCATCTTCTTTTTGTTGAAGTGTAGCTCTAAGCTCGGATAACTGCTCTTCGACTGAACGAGTTTCATTCGCAGCTAGGACTTGCTCTGTATGATTTGCAAGATGGTTATATGGCTGGTCCATGTGAGGCTCTAGCTCATTCTCAGAAGGACAAGGGGTGCCATCGGATACGGGATTATAAGACCCATTATGGCTTGACCCCAAATCCTCATTTTCTGAACCCTTCTGACTACGGGTCTGACGACAAGGACCTTCTATAACGGTCTTGCGTGCCTTCTTTCTTTTTTAATGTGTTGATGTGGAGGACATTTCGCTGGTGTTGTTTGCCACTCTACTCACACCAACTGGCATTGCTTGGAACACTTCATATGAGCTGCTCTTTCTCTTCCGGCGAGAAGGCCATGGAGCCACATTTTTGACCACCTTGTTTAATGAAGATGATAGCCATTCCTTCACCTTAGTGACGCTGCACTGACTTGATGAAGAGTATTTTTCTCCTTGTACTCTGCTTGACTCAGATTTTGTCCGTACTGCTATTTCCCTCACTCCCTTCCATTCAAGGCAAAGCTCTTTCTTTGTTTCCAAGAATTCCCCACCGGATTTATTAAACAGTGAAGGAACAAACTCAGGAGCATTAGCTCGGAGCACATTTCGAGCATGGGTGGGCTTTCCGGTTGAAAAGGATGCTGACGGCAATATGACCGCAACATTGTCTCTTTTTCCACGTAGCTTATAGATGGGTTTCTCCACCATCTTCTCTTTTCCCTTAGAAATGAGTGGTGGAAACTCAGATTTTTCAAACACCACTGTCTTTCCCTTATGCTTGGGGTGTTGGCGGGAGGATTGCCCCGCTTTAGCAAAGTTTATTTTCATGTCTGACACCGGAGCTGAAGTTGCACGGACATGAGTAGAAACTCCCTTTGCAATATTCTGAGCAACGTCCTTCCTACCAGCCCTCATCTTCCTCCGCATCTTCCTCTTAGCCGAATTAGACAGCACCGGAATAAATCTGTCATCGTCTGCTGAAGTGGCTTCTTCTTCTCTCTTTGCTTGAGTGGATGATGGACCTGCGGTTTTCCAATTCTCGCTCACAGAAGTCACGAGTGGTGCGAGCGACACATCGACCCAAAGGTCACCGAAACGGACAGTGACGAACTGCTGCACTTGTCCCTCCATACCTTCAAATAAATGAAGAAAACCATATTTTAGTCTCCTTGCGTACGTGTATTTTGACATATATTTAGAATTAGTTTTTTTGATATATTTATCTCGTGCAATCATATGTTGCATTCCTATGTTGGAATTCAGAGATGAGATAAAAAAATAAGTCCCACCGGGCGTGCCAGAATCTGATGACGGGAAAATGGGGCGATAGAAAATAATAATAATACAAACGCATCCACGTCATTGATACAGAGTGAATAAACTTAAATGCGTACATAAATAAAAAGGATATCAAACATTGTGAGTACTTTATTTCCAGAACTCTTACATTTACATAAAAATTCTGTTAATTACATCTCCGAAGAGAAAACCCCTGATTAAGAATTCCAACCTATCTATTACATAGCATTGCAACATATGGGTAAAACAAAAGAAGACTACAAAATATAAAAAGAAAAGTCTTCCTCCTCGCTGTCGTCGATGTCGGCCTAGTCCGGGCGTCATGAAGTAAGCCTATGCTAATATATTGGTAGCATAATTAATACTCACCATTTGATCATAGCACGTACGTGATTTTACTTAGTTCATTAACCATTCGAAATTTGATAATGAGTAGTGTTCTATGTTATATGAGCGTTCTTTAATGGTTAACAAGCTAGTTTAGCAAGCACGTGTGCAATATATGGTATAACTTATTTTTTGAGCCAAGTTTATCATGCATGTGATTCCTATATGCACGCGAGTATAAGGAGTGTGTATTGCCTTCGGTGACGATACACATATCCTTATGTGTTCAGCAACCGTATGGGGAAGCTATATGGAATAGACGATGAAATATTCAGTTACACACCATATCATGTTCAGTGCAAGTAACATAGGTTATGACCCTAGTTGATTTTTTGTAGATGCCTGCACCCATATACAAGGAATGCATGGTTTAATGTCTATATAAGATATTATCTTATGATATATGGTTCTCATGTATACTAGTTTTCCATATCATATATGTACGCGTGACTAAGGAAATTTAGCCCAATGTTCATATAAGTTTGGATCAGAAGTGCATGCTTCTGACATGCAATGTTGTAGCTCTTTAGTTTGCATCAAAGACCAAACCAAGATGTCTTCTTTGATGGTATATGAACTTAGAATAACTCAGTTTCTAGCATATGCGAGGAGCAACTTGACTTGTGTCGATATGACCAATCCAAGAGCGTCTTATTAGTGATATATATATATACCAATTTATAACAACTTGGTTTTTGTCCATGTGACGAAACCAAGTAGCATGACTTATTTATTTATGTATGATTTAGGAACAACTTGTTCTGTGTCATGTGACCAGAACAAGAGCATGACTTTATTGGCATATGATTATAAAGCAACGTATTCTGTGTCAATGTAACCAGAACTGAGAGCATGAGTTTTATTGATGTATGATTTAAGAGCAACTTGTTCTGTGTCAATGTGACCAGAACAAGAGCATAATTTCGTTGATGTATGATTTTAGATCAACTTGTTATGTGTCAACGTGACCAGAACAAGAGCATAATTTTGTTGATGTAAGATTTTAGAGCAACTTGTTCTGTGTCAATGTGATCAGAACAAAAGCATAAATTTGTTGATGTATGATTTTAGAGAAACTTGTTCTGTGTCAATGTGACCAGAACAAGAGCATAATTTTTTTTATGTATGATTTTAGAGCAACTTCTTGTGTGTCAATGTGACCAGAACAAGAGCATAATTTTGTTGATATGTGATTTGAGAGCATCTTGTTCCATGTCAATGTGACCAAAACAAGAGCATGATTTTGTTAATATGTGATCTGAGAGCATCTTGTTGCATGTCAATGTGACCAAAAAAAGTGCATGATTTTGTTAATATGTGATTTGAGAGCATCTTGTTCCATGTCAATGTGACCAAAACAAGTGCATGATTTTGTTAATATGTGATTTGAGAGCATCTTGTTCCATGTCAATGTGACCAAAACAAGTGCACATCTTCTCATGATCATAGCAGGAAGGCAACTTGGCATGTATCAATGTGATCAAGCCAAGAGCAAATAAATATGTAGCCAAGGAGGAGATAAAATTCCCTAGTTTGTGTCAATGTGACCAAACTAAAGATTATGGAAGGAAACTCCATGATATGTGCGTATGTGATATATCAGGGAGTGAGAAATTTGGAGAGGATCATGATTCCCACCTTGTATACCTTTCTCCTCCTTCCGGCTATGCAGACTCGCCTGTAGCAGCAGCGGCAGCAGCGTATATGCGCGTAAGGGAGCAGCAGTGAGGGGCCAGAAAAAAATGAGAAGCGCTTGGGGGCGGCCAGTCCGGCTGTATTTATAGGAGCCAGAGGCACTGGAGCGTTGGGACGTGCGTCTCCACGTTCTGTCGATCGTGGGATCGTGCGAGATGGCGTGGGGCTGCTTTTCCTTGTCCACTATTCCTTTACTATTCACTAGCTAATTAATCCCACGGTAGTAATTTGATTGGCTAACTCCACACTGTGTGTACGTGAGTAGTCATTATGGGCCAAAACATATTTTTCCCGTTGCATGCATGCATATAGCATGTTTTAATGGGCTAGGCCTTAATTAGCCATTAATCAACTGCAGCTCATTAAGGCTCAAAGGTGCGGGTGCACATGGTTGTTATTTTGTGCATGCAAACCAAGCTCTAACGTCACATATGATATGAGATGAACACAAATATTTCTAGCTGATTAACTATTTTTTTTGCGATTACAAATAAGTGCAACGTATTTTTATATATACCGTGTATATATTTCACTAGTGCGGTATATTTCTTCATCGCGCCGATATTTCATGTTGCTCGTATATTCTATCGGTGCAATATATTTTTATATACCGCGTGGGTCTTTTATTAGCGCGATATATTTCTTGCGTCGCATCGATATTTCATGTTGTGGATAGAGTAAGGGCAACATTTAATGTGTCACGCCGCCATTTCGCTTGTCGATGGGATACGGTTAAACACTTATCATATAATCGATAATTTGGCAGTATTAGAGCCGCTTGTGATCATTTTATGCTAACATTAGAAACCCAATACGGATGATGGCGTGCAACAAATCATGTGTCCCATGCGTATTATTTCCTACAGAGACATTTTTCTATAGAGATTTATTTATTTATTTTTCTTTTGTGGACAATTTGAATCATCTACATCACATTTTTATTTTGGCCAAAATCGACGTCAACAGGTGCAACTTTCCAGTCAACGGTAAACAGTAAAGGTCTCTCGATATCTCTCATACCAACCATATTAAGGGCGGTTCCCATGATTTTTGCTTACACTTTTGTTCCCTTATCCACCTATCTTTGACGGTCTATTGTGCCTTTTTTTTTGCCTCAAGTATGGAAGGAAGTTTCTCGTTCCATCTATCATTGGAAGCATTTGGCCCATTTCATTCCATCATCAAGTATGGGGGAGGTGTAACTTTTCTTTATTTGACTAGTTAAAACTTTGTCAAGGAGTAAAATATTTTTGGCATGGAAGACACTAATTTTCCCTCACTGCACCATGAGCTTGTATGGTTACAAAAGGGAAGCTTTTGAATAAATTTCGAGATGGTACAAGAAATTCTAAGTTAGGGATGGAAGGTAAATACCATATATAGAAAGCTATGGTGGACTCAAGTGGAATAATTGGTTTGAAAAGGAGTTTGTATGCACAAGAAAAATTCCGCTTAGTGCGAGTGAAGGCTAGCAAAAGACTGGGAAGCGACCAACTAGAGATCAATAAAAGTCATAATCATGCAGAGAGACAAAGCAACATTGAATCGGGCATGAAAGTGATATAACTATTCTAGAAGAAAAAAAATCATCAAGGCAAGATAGACTTTTTAGTCATAAACATGTATGAACATGCGCTAAGTCAATCCAAGAATTATCCGAAGAGAAATACCACTTCAATATGCCAAACCAGGAACAATACAATCCATGCAAATCATTTCAACAACTCATTATGCACTGTAGCTATTTGAGATCAGCCACAAAGAAAGCATGAACACTGGGAAAGCATTGTAAACATAGCACTATGTCGCTACAAGCTGGTCTATAGATCATTGATACGTCCCAAACGTATCTATAATTTCTGCTTGCTCCATGCATGTTTTGTGTTATATTGCTATGATCTAGATACACTCTCATACACTTTTGATCATATTTGGACTAACCTATTAACTCAATGCACCCCAGCGCCAGTTCCTGTTTTCTGCTGTTTTTCTATTTCAGGTTTCCCCCATATTAAAAGTGCTCCAAAAATTCAGAAAAAATCCAATAAAAAATCGGCGCACCGGAAGCTTCCGAAATCACCAAAGAGGGGTCAGAGGGCCACCACCAGGGTCCCAGACGCCCTGGTGGTGCGCCCTAGGGGGAGGCCGCGCCAGGTGGCCGCCTGGACCCCTGGTGGCCCCCCCTTGTTGCCCCCCTTTTCCTATATATTCTCCGTGACAAGATTATTCCGAAAGGAGAACCCTATTTCGCGATCTCACCTCTGTTCCGCCGCCGCCGCGCTTCCAAGAAAGGGAGCGCCAGCAGACCTCTTCCCGGCACCATGTCGGAGGGAGGATTGACCTCTAGGAGCTTTTCCTCCACCATGGACGATTCCCGGATGATCCATGAGTAGTCTACCTTGGACCATGGGTCCATGATCAGTAGCTATGTGATGTTCTCCTCCCCTCTTTGTTCTTCATGGATTAGACCTTGTGAGCTACCCTAAATGATCAAGTCACATATCTAATTCTTTCTGCTGTTGCTATGCTGAGTTTACTGGGATCTGATGGATTATGAGACTATGTTCAGTTTGTGATAGAGTAATATATTTGGTTCTTATCTTTTATATTTTTGTTCTTGAGTAATTCTTGCATGTTCTCCGTTGCTGTTTATTGCTTTGACAAAGTAGTAGGTAGTGACTCCAACAGGGAACGTTATGCTCGATTGTGGGTTCATACCCCCTGATGACCAGCTTGAGTGACAGAAACATGAGTCTAGGGGATGTGATGTTGCCACAAGGGGGAAAACAATGGTTCTTGTAACCGCGGTTCCAAGGATTGTTTACTTTATGCAAAGTTATTTTAATGCAGTTGTCTGTTGCTTTGGGTTTACACTTTGGGTGGGGCTCGCAACTTAATACCAACGAGGTGTTCTGGATAGATATCTCAAGATGGATAATTAGTAGTAGATACAGTTGGATTTCGGTCTACTTATTTTAGCGTACCGCCCATGCTTTTGAGCCTCTTCCTTTCTTTCTAGCATAGGTAGCATCACGGTGCGTGTTTAATCTTGTCAATTGCCCAACTGTGATTTGTTTACCTCGCATAGAAGTTTTATCGTCTTTTGGGAGAGAGACATCACTAGTGAACATCATGGGACCCCGGTCCATATCCTCATCACTGTTTCCACGCTCAATTTATTTCCTGCTTTTACTTTCACTTGCAATTATCACTACCTATTATCTGTTGCGTTTGACCCTTTGTAAACAACAAGACCGGAGAGATTGACAACCTCTTTGTACTTCGTTGGGAACAAAGTTATTTGTATCTGTGTGCAGGTTCATGTCAATTGCGTCGTTGACACCTACTTGTCGTTGTTGGAGTCCTACTGGTTCGATAACCTTGGTATCTTCACCGAGTGAAATTTGCTGCTATCCTACATCTCACCTTCCACTTGGGGTAACCAACGAAGGGCGATAGGCCATTATCATCTCTCGCGCATCAAGCAAATTTCTGGCGCCCTTGCCGGCGACTCCAATCGTCAAGATATGGGAGTTGCACACTATATTTTACCTTTGCTTTTTAGTCTTATTAGTTTATCTTTCAGTTTTTATCTTAGTGTCCTTTATCGAAAATAAAAAAAAATTGCTTGTACCTGTTGCTGCTATGGGTTCCACTGAAAACACCTAGTTGTGTGACTTCACTAGTCACAACAACAATGATTTTATCTGCACTCCTATTGCCACACCTGCCACTTCAGCTACCTATTATGAAATTAAACCTTCTTTGCTAAACCTTGTTATGAGAGATCAATTCTCTGGTGCTGGAGATGATGCTGCTTTACACTTAAATAATTTTGTTGAGCTATGTGATATGCAAAAGTATAAAGAAGTAGAAGGTGATGTTGTTAAGCTTAAGCTTTTCCCTTTCTCTTTGAGGGAAGGAGCTAAAATTTGGTTTCAATCCTTGTCTAGGAATAGCATAGATGCTTGGGATAAGTGCAAGGATGCTGTTATTGGGAAGTACTACCCACCTGCTATAATTGTCCAATTGAGGAGTAACATTATGAATTTTAAGCAATTGGATAATGAACATGTTGCCCAAGCTTGGGAACGAATGAAATCTCTTGTTAAGAAATTACCTACACATGGTTTGACTACTTGGATGGTTATCCAGACTTTTTATGCAGGCTTGAAGTTTACCTCGCGGAACCTGTTAGATTCGGCCGCGGGAGGAACCTTTATGTCAACAACACTTGGTGCTACCACAAAACTCCTAGATGAGATGATGACCAATTATTCCCAATGGCACACCGAACGAGCTCCAATAGGTGGGAAGGTAAACTCTGTCAAGGAGATTTCCTCCCTAACTGAAAAGGTTGACTTGATTATGTCTCTACTTACCAAGCAACCCTCTATTGATCCTCATGATGTCCCTTTAAATTCTTTGGTTGCTTAGTAACAAGTAGATGTGAACTTTATCTCTAGAAACAACTTCCATAATAATGCTTATAGGGGTAATTTTGCTAGCAATGCTAGACCGTTTCCATCCAATTATGGGAACAACAACACTTATCCTAGCAACAAGAACCCCACTTCGTAATTAGAAAGCATGCTTAGAGACTTTATCACTACCCAAAAAGCCTTCAACAAGAGTGTAGAAGAGAAATTAGACAAATTAGATAATCTCTCTTTGAAGGTAGACAGCTTAGCCCTTGATGTTGAGATGCTTAAAATTAGAACCTCTCCCCTTGAGGAGAGGAAGGCCACTCCTATTAATGATATCCAATTGCAAATTAATGAAAATATTAGGATGGTGGCTAACTTAAAGAAAGATGAGAAAAAGAGGAAGAGGATAGAATTAAGAGCCTTCCTACACACCACACTGTTGCTACTATCCAAGTTGTTGAGGATACCCAAACTTGTAGCACCCAACACACTCCTAGTCCCATTGGACCTATTAATGGTGATGCTACTACCTCAACCATAGAAGAAGAAACCCCTATGAACATAGAAGCTTTCAAACAAGTGAGCCTATATGACACAACTACCTCCTTTGATAGTAGTGACATTGATTTTGATAGTTGTACCCTTTCAGAAGTTATTAGCTTCCTACGCAAAATGTCTAGAGACCCCCACACTAGAACACTAAATCTTGCCTTCACGGAGCATATCACTAATGCTCTCATTAAAGCTAGGGAGGAGAAGCTTAGAGTATAAGCCTCCATACCTAGGAATCTAGATGATGGTTGGGATCCTATGATAAAAATTAAATTGAATAACTTCTCTTGCTATGCTTTATGTCATGTTGGAGCTAGTACCTCCGTTATGCCCAAAAGAATGTATGATATGTTTGAATTGAAACCTTTTGATCCTTTTTCTTTTGGTGTTCGTCTCGTTGATTCTTCCGTAAAGAAACCTTTAGGGAAGATCTATGATGTTCTTATCATTGTCAATGACAATTATGTTCCCGTTGATTTTACTATTATGGACATAGAGTGTGAACCTTTATGTCCAATTATTTTGGGACGTCCTTTTCTTCGCACCGTTGGTGTTGTAATTTACATGAAAGAGGGGAATATAAATTTCAATTCCCTCTTAAAAAGGGGATGGAACACTTGCCTAGGAAGAAGATTAAGTTACATTTTGAGTCTGTTACACGGGCTAGCTATTCTCTTTCTCTTGATAAAACTTGATCTTTTTGCTTTATGCCTAGCTTAAAGGCGTATTAGAAAGCGCTTTTTGGGAGGCAACCCAAGATGTTTTTACTTCTATTTTTAGTGGTCTTGATGATTGTTACTACGGTAACAACATCATTGTATCCTTATTTTGAAGCTTTGTGCCAAGTTTAGCCTCCGATTGCAAGAAAGTTCGAAAGTTGTGACATGTTGTCCAGAAAACAGATTATGTCCTTGGACGAAAAAAATAGGTTAAAATCACCAGATCATATCTTTGATCTGAATTGTTTTGACAGCGTGCTCCATACAATTTATATTCGAGCGTTTGTTCTGAGTTTTTTGATTTGAGTTGCAGAAATACCAAAAAAAATATTTGCTACTTGTTGTTCTGTTTTTCACAGATTCTGCCACGTTTTGCCTTTCCTTACTTTTACAAGCCTTAAGCTTTCTTTTTCTTTGCAAAAACTTTTTGGAAATATTGAGAAACAGTATCTCTTCAAGAATATCTTTATTTCCAGTGGAGAAAATTATTTTATTAAGGGTACTAACCTCTCTAATCAGCTTATGATGAGTTATGTATGAAGGAAGTTTTCAAGTGTGCAAGGGAAGATGAAAGAAGATCCGGGAGTGTCAAACGCTCAAGCTTGGGGATGCCCCCATGCATCCACAATAAATATTCAAGGAGACTCACGCGTCTAAGCTTGGGGATGCCCCCGTGCATCCCCTTATCCATCAACAATCATCAGTTCGTCCTCTGTCTCACTATATTTTTATCACTTCATGCGTTATGTGCTATGCTTGGAGCATCTCGCACTTAGGTTTCCTTTTTAGTTTTGTTTAGCTTTGCTTTCTGTTCATAACAAGTTAGAACCCAGCTTACTTTGTGGGAGAGAAACACGCTCCACTTCAAACTATAACACATCATAGGATTTCATGCTTATCTTTCTTTTGTTGTGTATTCTTTATCTTTTCGTAGTTGCTACCATGTTTAGCTCTTAGTTTTCATGTTTATATTTTTCAAGAGATTTAGCTTTTATTTAGTTTGTTGCTGGAACTCTCCTTAGTTTTCATGTTTATCTTGTTAAGAGAGTTGGTTGTTGCATTGAGTTGTGTCTTGTCTTGAAGTAGGTAATTGAGGTTGCTATTCAATTGTAGTAGTAACTTGCAAAAGTTTTGAGGTATTGTTGTGAGTAATGTTTGCACTTTTGGTGTCAAGAGCTCTAGCCTATTAGTGATAGGTGTCGTATTTTGGGAAAACCGTGTTTATTTTCAAAACCTACAAAAACTAGTTGAGAACTCTAGCTACTAGATGGACCACTAATCTTTGGAGGGATGGGATATTAGAGTACACTCACGTACCATGAGTCGAGGATGCGCAAGGATAACCAAACCCCCATACACTCCTCCTCGGGGTACGTGTCTCTTTGTGAACCTCCTTATTAGATTGAGAGTTAACGATAATAAGTGCATCAGTTCTTTGGACTAATGTAAGTATTGAAAGTTGACACTTCCACCTCCTCATATTTGCTAGCCTCTTCGGTACCGCACATTGCCCTCTTCTCACTCCGAGTGTTGGCGTCCACCTCGCCGGTGCATCCAAACCCTTGGCATGATACACTCTGTCATCATAAACCTCCTTATATCTTTCCTCAAAACAGCCACCATACATACCTATCAAGGCATTTCCATAGACTTTCTGAGATATATTTCCATGCAATATCCACCTTCTCATGACTTGATCTTCATGGCATACATGTTCTTGCTACACTGGCAGATGCATACATTTTCATACATCATGATAGCTACATCTTCTTTATGTTGAGTACCTTGTAAAGTGTGAAAGATCTTCTATATCTTCTTGTAAAATAGAGTGTTGCCCTTAAGTGAGGAAAAGATCTCAAAGAGGACAAATTAAAAGATCCCAAAGAGGAAAAATGAGATTTAAATAGAAAGAGCCATTGAGGCCACCAAAAAAATACAAAAAGAATAGAAGAAAGAGAAAAAGAAATAAAAAGAGAGAAGCGAGCAACATTACTATTCCTTTTGAAAGATCCACATTCGTACTCCCTCTTATATCTTGTACTCCATAGAGATGATCATATATGCATATAGCTATGTGGGGACCTTCACACTATATAACTTGGATTGCATATTCCAAGGATGAGCCTCCTCAAACGAGCTCTAGGTCTTCATGAGCGAGAAATTTGGATGCACCCCCACTAGTTCCATTGGAGAGATTTTCTTAGCTCATATGTGCATCCGTTGCATGGCAATCCCTACTCCTCACATCATATCTATCATTTGGCCTTCTCTCGCCTATGATTGTCCTCATTGATGTGAGCCTTTCACACCCTTTTTGTCTTCCTCCTCCCCCGTATTTCTCTCTTTTCTATCCTAAGTATCAACTCTGTGCTTATGCTCATCCATTGCATGAGTGCTCAAAATATCGAAAAGGAGTGGATCGAATTTACTTGTACCTGGCTAGTGGTCTGGGGACGAGTCAAGATAAGATTCCAAAGAAGACTAAGTGTGAAACTTTAGTAGATTGAGTTCTCAAAAAAATTCTCTCGTATTCCCATCTCCCCTTTCTTGCATGCAAACACCATCTGGAGACATTCGAGTCACGGACAGTAAGAGATCTTGCACCTTTATGTTCTTATGTTGCTTGTTTCAATGCTAATATAGACTCTTGCTTGTTATGACTTGAATTGAATTACATACCTTGGTTGCTTTACTTTCAAAGTTCTTATATGGTTGTTAGCATGTCACCACGGAAATTATGCTTGTTATCATTTACCTACTCGAGGACGACTAGGAACTAAGCTTGGGTATGTTGATACGTCCCAAACGTATCTATTAATTTCTGTTTGCTCCATGCATGTTTTGTGTGATATTGATATGATCTAGATACAATTTCATACACTTTTGATCATAACTAACCTATTAACTCAGTGCACCCCTGTGCCAGTTCCTGCTTTCTGTTGTTTTTCTATTTCAGGTTTCCCCCATATTAAAAGTTCTCCAAAAATTTGGGAAAATCCAATAAAAATTCAGGGCACCGGAAGCTTCCGGAATCACCAAAGTGGGGCCAGAGGGACACCACCAGGGGCCCAGGCGCCTTGGTGGCGCGCCCTAGGGGAAGGTTGCGCCAGGTGGTCGCCCGGACCCTAGTGGCCCCCTGGCTGCCCCCCTTTGCCTATACATTCTCTGTGACGGGATTCTTCCGAAAGGAGAACCCTTTTTCGCGATCTCACCTCTCTTCCGCCGCCGCCGCGCTTCCAAGATCGGGAGCGCCAGCATACCTCTTCCCGGCACCCTGCCGGAGGGAGGATTTACCTCTGGGAGCTTATCCTCCACCATGAACGCTTCCCGGATGATCCGTGAGTATTCTACCTTGGACCATGGGTCCAGGATCAGTATCTATGTGATGTTCTCCTCCCCTCTTAGTTCTTCATGGATTAGACCTTGTGAGCTGCCCTACATGATCAAGACACATATGTAATTCTGTCTGTTGTTGCTATGCTGAGTTTGCTGGGATCTGATGGATTATGAGACTATGTTCAGTTTGTGATGGAGTAATATATTTGGTTCTTATCTTTTATATATTTTTTCTAGAGTAATTCTTGCATGTTCTCCGTTGCTGTTTATTGCTTTGGTCAAGTAATAGGTAGTGACTCCAAGAGGGAACGTTATGCTCGATTGTGGGTTCATGCCCCCTGATGACTAGCTTGAGTGACAGAAACATGAGTCTAGGGTATGTGATGTTGCCACAAGGGGGAAAACAACAGTTGACGAGGATCAGCCTCGGCAAATCCCATGGTCAGGGACCCTGGGTTAGTCATAGAGAAGGAATAGTTTGGACGATACTCGTCGGCTAACAGGAGAAGCACTTCCTGCTCGATATTATTGCGTGAGGGGGTGATTAAAAGGGAGGCCAAGGAGAGTTCCTGCAAGGCCAGGAGAGTAGATCGAATATTGGATGATCGAGACGTCTCCCCTCCTAGCCTTTATATACTAGGCTAGGTCCCGGGGAGTGCGTACCAGATTACAGAGATAATTTCCTAGTGCTAGTCTTGCCTTGCACGCCAAGGAGTGCCTTCCATATCAGTCACGGACTCCTACGTCGATGTCTTGATTGGGCCACTCGTGGGCCTGTTGAGGCTTTCCAGCGGGCCTTCTGTCTTTATGCACACCAGGTATCCTGACACGCAGGAGTCATGGGGTCACCCCCTCGTCAGTAGCCCCTGAGTGCCTGGGGGACTCGAAGAGTCGCGCAGGGACTCGAATTCGCCACTTGCTTTATCATTGTAAGAGAGGCATAGCCGCGGTTCGCTGGAAGTTTTGAGCCATGACAATACCTGTTTCGAGGGATTGCTAAGATGAAAATGGACCAAGGAGTCGACTGGTCGAGCCTTGGTGAATTGCGCTAGTGGCAAATACCGCAGTATCCCAATCAAGCTCACGTCCCTCGACATGAACTTGGAACGACCGGTGTCTAGCAAAGTCATGCCGCTGCAGGTCTTATAGGATCAATTGTTGCCAGTCTAAGCAAATAGCCTGAGCGCGTCCGCTCGAATCTTTCTATCATGCGAGCGCGTGGAAAAGATCGGGGGTGAAATCGCTCTGCGGCAAGTCCCGGCCCGACCGTTCTGCGCAGCGGGGTCTTACCTACACGCTAAGCTTGTGTGGCATCTGGGTATAGTGTGTTGTAGCCCAGGTATAATTGTTTTTTTAGAGGCACGGAGCCAGGTTAGCGATGCACCCACTTGGAATAAACAATCAAGTGGGCTATTAGTAGTCACTCGCGGAGCTTAGGCGTGCTCAGGCGAGAAGTCGTATAGGAAAGCATTCGCTCGGAGTGTCATCGAGTACGTGGGTAGTTTAGCCTGCTGAGTTTTTGCGAGTAGTGACTCGAGCGCCTTTCGCTTTCGAGATGAGGGAGCACCCGAATTCCACAGATGTGTTGTTTCCGCTAACGCGAGTAGTCCTGCGAGTGCATGTTTGCCTTTTGATTTCGAGGTGATGGAGCACCCGAAACTCTGTAAGTGTGAGTGGTTTACTCGAGCATATCCTTATCTTCTGGGTGAGGGAGCACCCGAACTCTCAAGCTTTTGGTATTTTACTCTTCTTTGGATAAAGATACTCCCGATGGGAGTAAAAGATTTTGGAATCAGAATATTTTGGCACTTAGAGATAGGTGTCCTTTGCCAGTCTTTTGTTTTTTCCAATTGTTTTTATCCTGATTCGTCCTTCTTGGGATGTTGCATGGATAGTCTTTGCCATGGTATTTGGTGACATATGATGATGCTTGGTCTTCGATCCGTCGCGTCTTGTAGCCATAATGATGACTTGGACGCCGCGCTGCCTCGTGCCCGTTGGATTTCCAAGGTGTGTATGGGAAACAGGCAAGATTTGACGCGTCCTTTAAATATTGTTGACCGTGTAAGGGCATATTTTCTTGGAATTCATAACGCCCGACGTGTTTGGTCTTTGATTTAATGATGGCGCCTCCCGGGCTTCTGTATTTTTTCCTTGTTTATCCCTGGGCTGCACTATAAATACTCGTTGCGTTATTGCCGGGACTTGGACATCCGCTCTTCTCCCTTTCTTCTTCTTCTTCCTATGGCTCCCAACCGGGTGGTGGTGCTTCTGGCCGAGGTCGTGGCCGGCATGGTCGTGGTGGACGTACCCCTCGCTCTTCTCGTGTTGGGCGTCGTGGTGCTGCGGTGGTGCCCTCCTCGTCTTGTGCGGATGAGGGTGTTTGGTGTTATGATTTTATTTTGTGTGTTCTTAGTCGCACTGCTACTCGGATCCCTCTCCCATTCTCATTTGCCTCCATGATTTCTGAGCTTAGTCTGAGGGGTCCGTGGCTTCGTCTTCAGGGGTGCGCTTGACCTCCTTCTTGGGTTGAGCTTTCTGTTGATGGCTCCTTCTTGGTTTTCCTTGATGCTGGCTGGAGATCGTTTTCACGGCGGATAAACTTGCGTGATGGGGATAGTCTTTGCTGTCGTTTTGATGGTGAATATACCCTCATCGTTCGTGCTTTCGATGCCGGTGGCAATCGTCTGGACCCATACTGGGAGGAAACAAGCAGTGACAGTTCTGATGGGTCGAGTGGTGGTTTGCCTGCTTCTCCCGTGACTTCATCTTCGGCCGATTCCTCGGCTGATGGTGCTTGCTCTTCTAGTTCTAAGGATGAACTGGACGCCAAGCCGGTCGTCAAGCGGTTGCGTCAGTAGGCAAGGCACCTTGCAGAACTGGAGGGCGGCGACTTGCTTCTTCGCGGACTGAGTTGCTACTTTGTCTGTGGTGATGCTCGTCAAGTTGTGGTACGAAAGTACCAATTATCTGACCATGAGCATACATGTAGAAGTCATAATTCCTTGGGATAATTGTAACCCGTCTGGTAGCTTCTCGAGTCTTTTGTAGTGATAACTGTACTTTGAATCCTTTGTAATGAAAACTGTGTTTGACTCCTTGGTAATGGAAACTGTCTTCGACTCCTTTGTAATGGAAACTGTCTTCGGCTTCTTTGTAATGGAAAACTATCTTCAACTCCTTTGTAATGGAAGTTGTCTTCGACTCCTTTGTAATCAGAAGTTGTCTTTCGAGTGCGCGGCAGCGCTCCCGATGGGAGTAGCCCCCGAGGCTACGTTTGATTTGTAGAATCAGGCGTAGGCTGTGAGTTTTTGTCTACCTGGGATGTCCCTTCTTGTGGCTATTTTTAATTTATTCTAGGTTTTTGGTCAGGTGCGCGTCAGCACTCCTGATGGGAGTAGCCCCCGAGTCTTTAGGTGATCGTTTGCGATCAGGTGAAGACTAAAGAACTTTCAAGCTTTTCTGATGCGATTCTCTTGTGAAAAACTCTTGGTGCTTCGGGGGGATCTTGTGTTCTGGTTTCCCAGTGCTTGCAGATAAGGTCGCATGAGCGGGGGTAGCGTCTCTCGGGGTGATTTTATGCTCGAGTTCCCGAGTACTTTTGACTAAAGTCGCGTTTAGCGAGGATAGCGTCTCTCGGGGGGGTTTATGCTCGACCCCCCGAGTGCTTTTATGTAGAGTCGCATGAGCAAGGATAGCGTCTCTCGAGGGGAGTTTATGCTCGAGTTCCCGAGTGCTTTTAAGTAGAGTCGCATGAGCGAGGATAGCGTCTCTCGGGGGGAGTTTTTGCTCGATCCCCCGAGTGCTTTTAAGTAGAGTCACATGAGCGAGGATAGCGTCTCTCGGGGGGAGTTTTTTCTCGAGCCCCCGAGTGCTTTTAAGAAAAGGTCACGTAAGCGAGGATAGCGTCTCTCGGGGGGAGTTTTTGCTCGAGCCCTTGAGTGCTTTTAAGTAGGGTCGCATGAGCGAGGATAGCGTCTCTCGGGGGGAGTTTTTTCTCGATCCCCCAAGTGCTTTTAAGAAAAGGTCGCGTAAGTGAGGATAGCTTCTCTCGGGGGGAGTTTTTTCTCAAACCCCCGAGTGCTTTTAAGTGATAATGTTTGGGCAGCACCATTTTATTTCTTCGGGTATTACATGGGTTGCTGATCGGTACTGCTGCTGGTGCCTCTGTAATGTTTGGATGGTTATGGGTAGAAAAAGCGTAGTTTCTCCACGTTCCATGGGTTTCCCACGTCTTCATTGGTCTTCGGGTTCTTCAACCTGTATGCGTCGACTCCGATGACTTCCGAGATTATGAATGGCCCTTCCCATTGTGGGCCGATTTTGTGCACTTTTTCTTGTATTAGTCGCAAGACGAGGTCCCCTTTGTTGAAGGTTCTGGTCCGCAGGCGACTGCTTTGATATGTGCGCAGCTTGTCTTGGTATCCTTCAGATCTTGTTATGGTTATGTCTCGTGCTTTGTCTGTTGTATCTTTATCGTTCTGTGGTTCTTCTTCTGCTTCTTCCTCTTCGTACCCTGAGATCCGGGGAGCTCCAAATTTTAAGTCGTGCGGCAATACTGCTTCTGCCCCATATACAAGGAAGAAAGGTGTATACTTGGTTGAGCTGTTTGGGGTGGTACGCAGGCTCCATAGTACCGCGGGAAGTTCTTCTACCCAATTGCCTGCGGCTTGTTCCAGTGGTGCGAGGAGTCGTTTCTTTATTCCTCTGCATACTAGGTCGTTCGCTTTCTCCACTTGGCCGTTGGATTGTGGGTGTGCGACTGATGAGTAGTTGATTTTGATGCCCAGCTCCTGGCAAAAGTTTTGGAATTCTGCTGCTGTGAAGTTTGTACCATTGTCTGTGATGATATTGTGTGGTACGCCGAATCTGAAGATGATTGACTTGATGAAGTTAACTGCCGTGAGGGCTGTTGAGCTAGTGATTGGTACTACCTCGATCCATTTGGTGAACTTGTCAACTGCGACTATTAGGTGTGTTCGTCCTCCTTTTGAGGATTTCTTGAGTGGACCCACCATGTCGAGTCCCCATGTGGCGAATGGCCAGGACAGCGGTATAGTTTTGAGTTCTGATGCTGGGGCGTGTGGCCTGCTGGCGAACTTTTGGCAGGCGATGCAACGCCGTACGATATCTTCCGCATTTCTCATGGCGGTCGGCCAGTAGAAGCCTGCTCAAAAAGCCTTAGCCACGAGTGCGCGACTGCTCGCGTGATGCCCACAGGTGCCTTCGTGGATCTCGAGCAGTAGGGCTTTGCCGTCTTTTCATCGATACACTTTTGGAGGACCTGAGAGATGCTTCGCTTGTAGAGCTCTCTGTTGATTACTGTGAATGCTTTGGATCGTCGACTGATGCGTCGGGCTTCTGCAACGTCCTGTGGTAGGGTTCCTTCGATTAGGAATCGAAGGAATGGTTTTTCCCAGGCTGGGTCTTCGAGTGTGGCTGGCTCTGTGACTTCGGTTGCTTGGCTGCTTGTGTCGTCGGCTGTGCTCGCTGCCGCCACCTGCGCTGGTTCATTTGTGTCATCAGCCTCTGCGACTTCCTCGGGTGCCGCTGGCTTTACTTTGATTGATCTCTGGCTGATGCTCTCGAGGAAAACGCCTGGTGGTATTGGTCCTCGAGTCGATCTGATGTTTGCCAGTTCATCGGCTTCAGTATTATTTGTTCTGGAGACGTAGTTGAATTCGCAGCCGTCGAATCTCCCTCTAGTGTGTTGTAGAGCTTTTGGAAGGCCATCATGTTGTCTGCGACTGTGTTACATTCTCTCATCGCCTGCTGGACGACGAGGTTGGAGTCTTCGTAGATCGAGAGGCGAGTGGCGCCGCAAGTTTTTGCCATGCGCATGTCGTGGAGTAGTGCCTCGTATTCTGCTTCGTTGTTTGAGGCATTGCCGAAGTTGATCTGGAAGACATATTTGAGCTTCGTTCCTTTGGGGGCGGAGACTAATACGACGCCTGCTCCGGCTCCTTGCTGTCTTTTGGACCCGTCGAAGAAAATCATCCATGAGTTGGACAGATCTGGGGGGTCCTGGTGTTTGAACTTCTGTCCACTCGACCAGGAAGTCTGGGAGTACTTGGGCTTTAATTGCTGTTGGATGTTTGAACTGCAGATCTCGGGGGCTGAGCTCGATGTTCCACTCAGCGACTCGGCCGGTCGCTTCGGGGTTGTTGAGGATGTCCGCGAGTGGTGCACTGCTCACGATTGTGATGGGGTGCTTGTCGAAGTAGTGCGATACTTTCCTTGAGGTCATGATGATGGCGAGCAGGAGCTTCTGGTAGTGCAGATACCGTTGCTGGGGCTTTGTGAGCAGCATGCTTAGGTAGTAGATTGGTCTTTGTATGCTCTGGACTTTTGCTTCTTCTGCGCGCTCAACAACGAGCGTCGTGCTGACTACGCTGCTGCGCGCTGCTATGTAGAGGTACAATTTCTCTCGTTCTTTGGGTACCGCCAAGATTGGTGGAGTCGAGAGGGTTTTCTTTAGGTCTACGAATGCATTGCAAGCTTCCTCGGTCCACTTGAATTTTTCTCCTTTTCTGAGCAGTTGGTTGAATGGTAGGGTCCTTTCTCCTAGCCTGCTGATGAAGCGGCTCAATGCTGCGAGTCTTACTGTGAGCTGTTTCACGCCTTTGATGTTGGTTGGTTTTTGCATATTGGCAATTGCTTGGACCTTTTCGGGCTTTGCTTCGATTCCTCGGGCGGAGACCATGTACCCGAGTAGTTTTCCTGCTGGGACGCCGAACAGGCACTTTTTTGGGTTGAACTTGATTCTGTACTTGTTGAGGGCCGCGAATGTTTCGCGGAGGTCGTCGAGTAGCGTGTTTGCACTGTAGGTTTTGATGACAATGTCGTCTACGTAGACCTGGACTTTTCTTCCAATTTTGTCTCTCAAGCATGCTTGCATCATTCGTTGGTACGTGGCTCCGACATTTTTTAGACCAAAGGGCATTGTTCGGTAGCAGAACACGCCGTAGGGGGTGATGAATGAGGTGTGATCTTCGTCCTCTTCCTTCATCCTGATCTGATTGTATCCTGAGTATGCATCGAGGAAGGATAGGAGGTCGCATCCTGCTGTGGAGTCGATTATCTGGTCGATTCTTGGCAGGGGGAAGTGGTCTTTCGGGCAGTGCTTGTTGACGGGCCCGTAATCGACGCACATCCTCAGTACGTTAGTTTTTTTTAGGGACCAGGACTGGGTTTGCGATCCAGGTTGCTTTCTTCGTCTCTCGGATAAACTGTGCGTCGAGTAGTCGGTTGATTTCTTCTCCGATTGCTCTGCGCTTGGGTTCTGAGAATCGTCCCAGCGCCTGCTTTACTGGCTTAGTGTTTGGCTTGATGTGGAGCGCGTGTTCTGCAAATTCTCGTGGTATTCCGGGCATGTCGGGTGGGCACCAGGAGAAGATTTTCCAATCTTCGCGAAGGAAAGCTATGAGGGCAGCTGCTTGTTCTTTTGGGAGGTGGGCGTATACGCAGACCGTCTTCTCTAGGTCCTTTGGGTGGACTTGGTGGGTGGTTGTGTCGCTGTCGACGCTGAAATCGCGGCCGAATTCTTTTGGCTCGCTTCGGCTCGCCAGTGGAAAAATGCTTTTATCCGTCACCATGGCTATTTCTTCGAGTTTTTGTTGGGCTCCGAACATGTCGGAGACTTTGTCGAAGTCGCGATCGCACTGATCCGATTTGGTGAAGCTTCCATTGATTGTGATGACTCCTGCAGGTCCTGGCATCTTGAGTTTGAGATATGCGTAGTGCGGGACCGCCAGGAATTGGGCAAACGTTGGTCGCCCGAGTATGGCGTGGTACTGCGACTGCCAGTAGAGCACTTTGAACGCGAGGACTTGTCTTGCGAAGTTGCGCTTGTTGCCGAAGATGACATCGAGCTCGATTGTTCCAATGGAGACGGCTGCTTTTCCCGGAACTACACCGTATATTGTGGTGCCAGACTTCTTCCAAACTGATCGTGGGATTAGCATCTTGTGCAGGGTGCTGGCGAAGATTATGTTTAGGTTGTTGGCTCCGTCCAAGAAGACTCTTTCCATGTCGTAGCCCCCGATCTAGGCTTAAAGGACCAGGGGTGAAAGCCCTGGCCTTGGGACTGCGGGAGGGTGGTCGCTCTGAGAGAAAGTGATGTTGGTCTCGGCCCCAAACAGTTGGTAGATTTCTGCTATCTCTAGGCCCTCGGCTGCCCGGGCCTGTAGGGTGTAAGCATCCTGCTTTTCTTTTGAGGGTCTTCCTTCTTGGATCATGCAAATCCATCCATGGGACGTAGGGTGTTGCCTTTCTGTACTTGGTGCTGCTGATTGCGCACTTCTTCGGCTGCGCTTAGCTTCACACTGTTTTTCCTCCTTCAGGCTGTTGGAGAGTTCGGCGAATAAAAGGCAATCTCCTAGGGTGTGGCTTGCTCTGAGGCGTCCCCACCCGTCTTCGAAACAGTGGATCATGCAAGGTCCTTCCAGTTTCTCTCTGTTTGTGAGCTTACTGGAACCAGCGTGCCTTCTTCTCCTTGAGATTGGAAAATCTGCGAGTGGTCTTCTGTTCGGTTGTGGAATCTTTCGTCGAGCTCTATCCCATCGCTGAGCGACTGGTTCCGGATGAAGTTGGCGAATTCATCTGGTCTTCGATCTAGGTCGTAGTACTCGCCGGTCTGGGTTTCGGAGTCGCTGTCTTGTCGCGCGGCGGGAATCCGGGTGGCGGCCGGTCGTCGAGTGGTTGGCGAGTCTTCTGTCACGTGCCGTGACTCTTCGAGTGGGATTCCCGTGTAGAGTCCTGATACGTCCAAAACGTATATATAATTTCTGCTTGCTCCATGCATGTTTTGTGTGATATTGCTATGATCTAGATACACTTTTATACACTTTTGATCATATTTGGACTAACCTATTAACTCAGTGCACCCCAGTGCCAGTTCCTGTTTTCTGCTGTTTTTCTATTTCATTTTTCCCCCATATAAAAAAATGCGAGAAAAATTCCGGGAAAAATACAGAAAAAATCAGCGTACTGGAAGCTTCCAAAAGAGCCCGGGAGGGGCCAGAGGGGGGCCAAGGGGGGGCCAAGCGGCCACCCGGCGCGGCCCCACCCCTGGCCGCGCCAGGGGGGCGCCTGGGGCCCCTGGCCCACCTCTGGCTGCCCCCTTTCGCCTATTTATCCCCCGTCACGGGAAAACTACAGAACGAGAACCCTATTCCGCGAACTCGCCTCTTTTCCGCCGCCGCCGCGCTTCCAAGATCGGGAGCACCAGAAGACCTCTTCCCGGCACCCTGCCAAAGGGAGGATTGACCTCCGGGAGTCTCCTCTCCACCATGGATGCTCCCCGGATGTCCCGTGATTAGTTTTCCTTGGACCATGGGTCCGTGATCAGTAGCTATGTGATGTTCTCCTCCCCTCTTTTATCTTCATTGTTTAGACCTCGTGAGCTGCCCTACATGATCGAGGCACCATTGTAATATTTCCACTATTGCTATGTTGAGTTTGATCGGATCTGATGGATTATGAGGTTATGTTCAGATTGTGATAGAGTAATATATTTGGTTTCTATCTTTTATATTTTTGTTCCTAAGTAATTCTTGCATGTTCTCCGTTGTTGTTTATTGCTTTGGCCAAGTAGTAGGTAGTGACTCCAAGAGGGAGCGTTGTGCTAGATTGTGGGTTCATGCCTCCCTGATGACACGCTTGAGTGACAGAAACATGAGTCTAGGGGATGTGTTGTTTCCACAAGGGGGAAAACAACGGTGCTTGTAACCACGGTTACAAGGATTGTTTACTTTACGCAGAGTTCTTTTTAATGCAGTTGTCTGTTGCTTTGGGTTTACACTTTGGGTGGGGCTCGCAACTTAATACCAGCGAGATGTTCTTGATAGATATCTCAAGGTGGATGATTAGTAGTAGATGCAGATGGATTTCGGTCTACTTACTTTGGCGTACTGCCCGTGCTTTTTAACCTCTTCCTTTTTTTTGTAGCATAGTTAGCATTGCGGTGCGTTCATAGTCCTGTCAATTGCCTTTCTGTAATTTGTTTACCTCGCATAGAAATTTTATCGTCTTTTGGGAGAGAGACATCACTAGCGAACATCACGTATCCCGGTTCATATCCTTATCACTGTTTCCACGCTACATTTACCTTACCGCTTTTATTTGCTATCATTATCCCTTGCATTTTATCCTTTGTAAACAACAAGACCGGAGACATTGACAACCTCTCTGAACTTCGTTGGGAACAAAGTTATCTGTGTCTGTGTGCAGGTCCGCGTCAGTTGCGCCGCTGACACCTACTTATCATCTCTGGAGTCCTGCTGGAGAAAAATCTTGGTATCTTCACCGAGGGAAAACTGCTGCTGCACTACATCTCAACCTTACACTTGGGGAAACCAACGAAGGGGCGAGAAGTCATCAAGAAAGTTTTCTGGCGCCGTTGCCAGGGACTCCGAGTGCTAAGATAGGGGAGTTCCACACTACCCTTTACCTTTGTTTTTTAGTCTTGTTAGTTTATCTTTTAGTTTTTATCTTTGTGTCTTTTATCAAAAACTACAAAAAAATCTGCCACACTTGCTGCTACTATGGGTTCCACTGAAAACACCAAGTTGTGTGACTTCACTAGTCACAACAACCAAGACTTTATCTGCACTCCCATTGCCACACCTGCCACTTCAGCTACCTCTTATGAAATTAAACCTTCTTTGCTAAACCTTGTTATGAGAGATCAATTCTCTGGTGCTGGAGATGATGCTGCTTTACACTTGAATAATTTTTTTGAATTATGTGATATGCAAAAGTATAAAGAAGTAGAAGGTGATGTTGTTAATCTCAAGCTCTTTCCTTTCTCTTTAAGGAAAGATGCTAAAATCTGGTTTCAATCTTTGCCTAGAAATAGCATAAATTCTTGGGATAAGTGCAAAGATGCTTTATGTGATGTTGGAGCTAGTACCTCCGTTATGCCCAAAAGAATATTTGATATGTTTGAATTGAAACCTTTTGAGCCTTGTTCTTTTGGTGTTCGTCTTGTTGATTCTTCCATAAAGAAACCTTTGGGGAAGATCGACGATGTTCTTATCATTGTCAATGACAACTAGTTTCCCGTTGATTTTATTGTTATGGCTATAGAGTGTGAACCTTTATGTCCAATTATTTTGGGACGTCCTTTTCTTCGCACCGTTGGTGCGGTTATTGACATGAAAGAGGGGAATATAAAATTCCAATTCCCATTCAAAAAGGGGATGGGACACTTCCCTAGAAAGAAAATCAAGTTACCTTTTGAGTCCGTTACTCGGGCTAGTTATTCTCTTTCTCTTCATAAAACTTGATTCTTCTTTTTGCATTATGCCTAGCTAATGGCTTTAAAGAAGCGCTTTCGGGAGGCAGCCCGCAACGAATTTAGGTTTTTCTTTTTGCTTTTGTTGTGTCTTGATGATTGTAATTCTGTAGCAACATCATTGTATCTTTATTTTTCAGCTTTGTGCCAAGTTATAGCATCTTACGGCAAGGGAAGTAAAAGTTGTGACATGATGTCCAAAAAACAGATTCTGTCCTCGTGACCAGCAAAATTCCAGAAAAATCCCAGTTCATCCTTTTGAGCTGAATTTTTTACACAGTATTCTCTATACAATTATGAAACTTCCGTATGTTCTGAGTTTTTTATTTGAGTTGCAGAAGTGCCCCTAAAAAATCTTTACTATCTGTTGTTCTGTTTTTCACAGATTCTGCCACGTTTTGTCTCTCCTAACTTTTGCAAACCTTAAGCTTGCTTTTTCTTTGCAAAAACTTTTTGGCACTCTTTGGAAATAGTAGCTCTTCAAGAATATCTTTATATCCAGTGGAGAAAAATTATTTATTAAGGGTACTAACCTCTCTAATCAGTTTATGATGAGTTATGTATGAAGAGAGTTTTCAAGTGTGCGATGGAAGATGATGAAAGAAGATCCAGAAGTGTCAAGCGCTCAAGCTTGGGGATGCCCCCATGCATCCCCAACAAATATTCAAGGAGACTCAAGCGTCTAAGCTTGGGGATGCCCCCGTGCATCCCCTTCTCCATCAACAATCATCGGTTCGTCCTTCGTCTCACTATATTTTTATCACTTCATGTGTTATGTGCTATGCTTGGAGCGTCTCTCTCTTAGGTTTTGTTTTTAGTTTTCTTTAGCTTTGCTTGCTGTTCATAACAAGTTAGATCCCGTCTTACTTTGTGTGGGAGAGAAACACGCTCCACTTTAAAAATTTAGAACACATCATAGGATTTTTCCTGCTTATCTTTTTGTTGTTGTGTGTTCTTTATCTTTTCATAGCTACTGCCTTGTTTAGTTTTAGTCTTAGTTTGTCTTTAGCAAGAGCCTTGGCTTTTGTTTAGTTTGTTGCTGGAACTCTTTTTAGTTTTCATGTTTATCTTGTTAAAGAGAGTTGGTTGTTGCACTGAGTTGTGTCTTGTCTTGAAAGTAGGTAATTGAGGTTGCTATTTAATTCTAGTAGTAGCTTGCAATAGTTTTGAAGTATTGTTGTGAGTAATGTTTGAACTTTTGGTGTCAAGAGCTCTATCCTATTAGTGATAGGTGACGTATTTTGGGCAATCCGTGTTTATTTTCAAAAACCCACAAAACTAGTTGAGAACTCTAGCTACTAGATGGATCACTACTCTTTTGAGGAGTCGAATATCAGAGAACAATCACGTACCATGAGTCGAGGATGCGCAAGGATAACCAAACCCCCATACACTCCTCCTCGGGGTACTTGTCTCTTTGTGAACCTCCTTATTAGATTGAGAGTTACCGATAATAAGTGCATGAGTTCTTCGGACTAATGTAAGTATTGAGAGTTGACACTTCCACCTTCCCATATTTTGCTAGCCTCTCCTGTATCGTGCATTGCCTTCTTCTCACTCCGAGAGGTTGTGTCCACCTTCGCCGGTACATCCAGACCCTTGGCATGATACGCTCTGTCATCATAAGCCTCCCTTTATCTTTCCTCAAAACAGCCACCATACCTACCTATCAAGGCATTTCCATAGCCTTTCCGAGTTACATTGCCATGAAACTTCCACCTCTTCATGACTTGATCTTCATGTCATACATGTTCCTGCTACACTGGCAGCGACATACATTGCATACTTCATGATAGTTATATCTTCTTTATATTTTGAGTACCTTGTAAAGTGTGAAAGATCTCCTTTAACTTCTTGTAAAATAGAGTGTTGCCCTTAAGTGAGGAAAAGATCCCAAAGTGGACACATTAAAAGATCCCAAAGAGGACAAATGAGAGTTAAATAGAAAGAGCCATTGAGGCCACAAAAAATACAAAAAAAGAGAAAAAGAAATAAAAAGAGAGAAAGGGGCAACACTACTATCCTTTTGAGAGATCCACACTAGTACTCCCTCTATATCCTCGTACTCCATAGAGATGATCATTATGCATATAGCTATTGGAGAGCTTCTTAGCTTGTATGTGCATCAGTTGCATGGCAATCCCTACTCCTCACTTCATATCTATCATTTGGCATCTCTTGCCTATGATTGTCCTCATTGATGTGAGCCTTTCTCACCCTTTTGTCTTCCTTCTCCACCATATTCTCTCTTTGCCATCCTAAGTGTCAACTCTCGTTCCTACGCTCATCCATTGCATGAGTGCTCGAAATATCGAAAAGGAGTGGATCAAATTGACTTGTACCTGGCTAGTGGTCTGGGGACGAGTCAAGATAAGATTCCAAAGAAGACCAAGTATGACACTTTAGTAGATTGAGTTCTCAACACAAATTTACTTTTTCTCGTATTCCCTATCCCCTTTCTTGCACGCACCATTTGGAGACATTCGAGTCACGGACAGCGAGAGCTCTTGCACCTAATGTTCTTTTGTTACTTGTTTCAATGCTAATATAGACTCTTGCATGTTATGACTTGATTTGAATCTCTAACCTTGATTGCTTTACTTTTCAAAGTTCTTTTATGGTTGCTAGAATGTCACCATAGAAATTATGTTGTTATCATTTTCCTACTCGAGGACGAGCAGGAATTAAGCTTGGGGATGTTGATACGTCCAAAACGTATCTATAATTTCTGCTTGCTCCATGCATGTTTTGTGTGATATTGCTATGATCTAGATATACTTTCATACACTTTTGATCATATTTGGACTAACCTATTAACTCAGTGCACCCCAGTGCCAGTTCCTGTTTTCTGCTGTTTTTCTATTTCAGTTTTCCCCCATATAAAAAATACCAGAAACATTCCGGGAAAAATACAGAAAAAATCAGCGTACAGGAAGCTTCCAGAAGAGCCCGGGAGGGGCCAGAGGGGGCCAAGGGGGGGCCAGGCGGCCACCCGGCGCGCCCCCACCCCTGGCCGTGCCAGGGGGGCGCCTGGGGCCCCTGGCCCACCTCTGGCTGCCCCCTTTCGCCTATTTATCCACCGTCACGGGAAAACTCCAGAACGAGAACCGTATTCCGTGAACTCGCCTCTGTTCCGCCGCCGCCGCGCTTCCAAGATCGGGAGCACCAGAAGACCTCTTCCCGGCACCCTGCCGGAGGGAGGATTGACCTCCGGGAGTCTCCTCTCCGCCATGGATGCTCCCCGGATGTCCCGTGAGTAGTTTTCCTTGGACCATGGGTCCGTGATCAGTAGCTATGTGATGTTCTCCTCCCCTCTTTGATCTTCATTGTTTAGACCTCGTGAGCTGCCCTACATGATCGAGGCACCTTTGTAATATTTCTGCTATTGCTATGTTGAGTTTGATCGGATCTGATGGATTATGAGGTTATGTTCAGATTGTGATAGAGTAATATATTTGGTTTCTATCTTTTATATTTTTGTTCCTAAGTAATTCTTGCATGTTCTCCGTTGCTGTTTATTGCTTTGGCCAAGTAGTAGGTAGTGACTCCAAGAGGGAGTGTTGTGCTAGATTGTGGGTTCATGCCTCCCTGATGACACGCTTGAGTGACAGAAACATGAGTCTAGGGGATGTGCTGTTGCCACAAGGGGGGAAACTGTTGGGAATGTGCCCTAGAGGCAAATAAAATATGTTTTATCGAGCATATTCCATTATTTCATAATACGTTTGATACCGTGCTAGAACTGTATTAAGCGGAAACATTAATACAGCTGTGGTATACAAAAAACCAGGTCCCTAGTAAACCCTAGTATACTAGTCCATTGGGCGATTGATGATCAAGGTTTCCTGATCATGAGACAATGTCATCTGTTGACAATGGAGTCGTATCATTTGATAATGATATGATGGACATACACCCACCAGAAGTGTTGCGATGTGATCAAGTCACATAGTTCAACATTGCGATAACTATAACGTAGTGACCAGATACTTTGACCGTAATGATCATACGTAATTGTCATCTATGAGGAGACTTTGATTTGTATCCCACCGCCTGACTGAAATATGCTAGCCATAACGGTGCACTTTGGGTATTTCGAAATAGATGGTTGATGAGTATGAAAATAGATCAAAGCGGGATTTGTCCATCCGTGTGACGGATAGGTACTCTGGGCCCACTCGGTGATATTGCATCATAAAGTTTGCAAACGTGTGACTAGGTCACGGAGTTGTAATATCACGGGAACGAGTAAACTTGTTTGTTGAGAACGAGGACGAACTAGGTATATTGGATACCAATGATTAAACCTCGGACAAGCAAAGTACCATAGGACAAAGGGAACAGGCACACGGTTAACGGATCCAACAGCGATTGAAGTTCATTCGATGGAAGCGCAGGGGCTATCAAGGATTGTAACCAGGTCCAATTGATTAGTCATTGATCAATGAGATTGTCTCGATCATGTCTGTTGTTTCCCGAACCGTAGGGTGTTACACTTAAGGGTATTTGACGCAGTAAGGATTGATTCGGGATCACCGGAGAAATTGGAGAGAACACCGAAATTGTTCCGGTGATGGCCGGAATTGTTCCGATAAAGGCCGGAAGCTGTTCCGGGTATTTTGAAAGGTTCAAAATATATTTAATAATGTTTAATATATGTTTTATTATTTAATTATCTGAATTAAATATTAAAATATATTTAAATATAATTAAAAATGGAAGAAAAGGCACATGGGCCTCATAGGGCCCATTAGGGGGAGAGCGAGTCCTCCCCCATGGGCCATGGCGCCATGAAGGGGGCCCACCCCCCTAGGGCTGCGCCATCTGCCCTCCCCTTGGGATTAGTCCCACCCCAGAAGTGGAGGGGAGGGTGGCACCCCTCCTTGGCCTATATAAGGAGGGGTAGGGTGCCCTTTTTCTTCATACTAATTGATTTGAGACAAGTTTCTCTCATCTCTCTCTCCCTCCTTTCTCCTTCCTCGAGTGGACTCCCCTTGTTTGGAGTCTACACTTGGTTGGGGATTTCTCCACTATACGCACGCCGTCGTGCTGCTGGAATCGGGATCCGAATCCATCTTCTTTCCGCTGCTCTACTGGTTCGGAGCCCGGAGGGACGTCGGGTATACTGTATGTGTATAATCCCGCGAGGCACTACACTTCTGGTGCTACTTCATCGTCGTGGTCGTATCGCGAGGTCTTCATCAGCAACGTTCCGACGGGGACGTAATACCGTCATCGGTCTACAAGGATCGGGTAGCAACAGGAGTCATCGTGGATCTGCGCGGCATCGGGGATTGCCGGTACGACTACGTACACCAACCACGTTCATGCGGGAACGTTTCCCGATAACGGACTACATACTGGTATGTGATCTATTTCTGTCCGTTACTTGCATTAGCATAGCATAGGTCTTGGGTATGGGTCTCGTAGGTTATGAAAAATTTGTGTTTTCTGCCCCGAACCCCAACAAAAACAACGGTGCTTGTAACCACGGTTATAAGTATTGTTTACTTTACGCAGAGTTCTTTTTAATGCAGTTGTCTGTTGCTTTGGGTTTACACTTTGGGTGGGGCTCGCAACTTAATACCAGCGAGATGTTCTGGATAGATATCTCAAGGTGGATGATTAGTAGTAGATGCAGATGGATTTCGGTCTACTTACTTTGGCGTACTGCCCGTGCTTTCGAACCTCTTCCTTTCTTTTGTAGCATAGTTAGCATTGCGGTGCGTTCATAATCCTATCAATTGCATTTCTGTAATTATTTACCTCGCATAGCAATTTTATCGTCTGTTGGGAGAGAGACATCACTAGCGAACATCACGTATCCCGGTCCATATCCTTATCACTGTTTCCACGCTACATTTACCTTACCGCTTTTATTTGCTATCATTATCCCTTGCATTTTATCCTTTGTAAACAACAAGACCGGAGAGATTGACAACCTCTCTGAACTTCGTTGGGAACAAAGTTATCTGTGTCTGTGTGCAGGTCCGCATCAGTTGCGCCGCTGACACCTACTTATCATCTCTGGAGTCCTGCTGGAGACAAACCTTGGTATCTTCAACGAGGGAAAACTGTTGCTGCACTACATCTCAACCTTACACTTGGGGAAACCAATAAAGGGGCGAGAAGCCATCAAGTCCTCGCGCCTGTCTTCTGGGTCGTCGAGTTCTTTTCCGTCGACGGTGGATCTGGCAGTCGTCGAGATACTAGGCTTGATTCGGCTGCAGGCTAAGTGATTATGGTGGGGCGATGAAGATGCTTGTGGTGAACTTGAACTTCTCGAGCGGGTTAGATCTGGCTCTAGTCCTCGATTCCTGATTTGCTGAAGGCGGGACCGTCAAGATCGTGATTCCAACCTGTGTAGTTCCCACAGACGGCGCCAATTGACGAGGATCAGCCTCGGCAAATCCCATGGTCAGGGACCCTGGGTTAGTCATAGAGAAGGAACAGGTTGGACGATACTCGTCGGCTAACAGGAGAAGCACTTCCTGCTCGATATTATTGTGTGAGGGGCGATTACAAGGGAGGCCAAGGTGAGTTCTCGCAAGGCCAGGAGAATAGATCGGATATTGGATGATCGAGACGTCTCCCCTCCTAGCCTTTATATACTAGGCTAGGTCCCGGGGAGTCCGTACCAGATTACAGAGATAATTTCCTAGTCCTAGTCTTGCCTTGCACGCCAAGGCAAGCCTTCCATATCAGTCGCGGACTCGTACGTCGGTGTCTTGATTGGGCCAGCCGTGGGCCTGTTGAGGCTTTCCAGCAGGCCTTCTGTCTTTATGCACACTAGGTATCCTCACACGCAGGAGTCGTGGGGTCACCCCCTCGTCAACGGTGCTTGTAACCGCGGTTGCAAGGATTGTTTACTTTACGCAGAGTTCTTTTTAATGCAGTTGTCTGTTGCTTTGGGTTGACACTTCTGGTGGGGCTCGCAACTTAATACCAGCGAGATGTTCTGGATAGATATCTCAAGGTGGATGATTAGTAGTAGATTCAGTTGGATTTCGGTCTACTTATTTTAGTGTACCTCCCATGCTTTTGAGTCTCTTCCTTTCTTTGTAGCATAGTTAGCATCGCAGTGCGTTTTTTAACCTGTCAATTGCCCATCTATGATTTGTTTACCTCACATAGCAGTTTTATCGTCTTTTGGGAGAGATATATCACTAGTGAACATCATGGGACCCCGTTCCAAATTCTCATCACTGTTTCCACGCTCAATTTATTTCCTGCTTTTACTTTTAGGTGCAATTATCACTACCTATTATCTGTTGCATTTGACCCTTTGTAAACAACAAGACTGGAGAGATTGACAACCTCGCTGTACTTCATTGGGAGCAAAGTTATTTGTATCTGTGTGCAGGTTCGCGTCAATTGCGTCGTTGACACCTACTTGTCGTTGTTGGAGTCCTACTGGTTCGATAACCTTGGTATCTTCATCGAGGGAAATTTGTTGCTATCCTACATCTCACCTTCCACTTGGGGTAACCAACGAAGGGCGAGAAGCCATTATCATCTCTCGCGCATCAATCATAAGTACATGCATATGTACAAAAGTAGAAACAAGAAGAGTTCATACCGGTTTTCCTTGTTGCTTCCCTTTCTTCGATCTTCGTCATTACTGCCTTGTCACTTGCACGATCGAACGTGGGAAATATAATCAAATGCCATCACGGACTCGAGCTGAACTGTGAAAACAAAGCAAACTAAAGAGAGAAAGGAAATATTTTTGGGTTTTTAAAGGTTTAACGAAAGAAAAAGAAAGGAGAAATATTTTTGTTGTTTTTGCAAATTAAAAGAATAAAGAAGGACGGGAAAAAACTTCGTAAAGATCAAAGTTAATAAAATAAAATGGATAATACAATGGAAAAAAGGGAGAAGGGCACGTACTCCCCCAAGCTTAGGCTTTTGGCCTAAGTTGGTAGCAGATACTGGGGTCCCCAGGAGCCTCCAGCTCCGGGGTGGTACGTGTCGGGGGATTGGTACCCGGGTAGGCTAACCCAAGCGGAAGCAACCTTTCGAGACAAGGATGGACCGATTGGGCTGCAGCTGGGCCGAGCTTGGCAATCGGCCCAGGCGCAACCGGTCCACCCCATTGTCATCAAGACCACCATCCGATTGGCCCGCAGCTGGGCCGAGGTGGGCGTTAGCACGGCCGATTGCCTAGAGCAATCGACCCTGCCAAGAGCCACCAGTCGGCCCAGGCGCAATCGGCATACCTTACTACTTCTGGAGAAGTTGACCCCGGGACCAGTCGGAGGGCCGGGTACGGGGTCATAAATGCGCAATCCCGGGAGATCGGGGTAGCAGAGAGGCCATGTCACCTCGAAGATCTGGCAGAGATACGGTGTCGACCTCTCCGCCGATTCCGCGGACAGGACGACAAGACCGCACCTCCTAGCCTCACTGTTCATCATCATGACCTACGAGTGTACAGCATGGGCCGCCGCTCGTAGGATCCGGATCACCCGGAGAGGAGCAGTCGGTGGGACCCAGCCGATTAGAGGATGACGGTTGGGCCCCATCGGCAGTGAAGTTACCGATTTACCCCGGGCTCATACTATAAGAGCCCGGGTACCCCTCCTGCGTGGGGGACGATCCGCTCAGTAGCACCATTACTCATATTCTCCTCAGTTCATTCACTTCTAGTAGTTACTCCTCAGGGAAGCAGGAGAGAGCCTTGCCCACGGCGGCGCTCACCTTCCCCTCAGAAGATAGAGAAGCAGTTATTGTAGCCCAGTTCATTGATATAAGAAACAAGCAGGAGTAGGGGTGTTATCTCTCCGGAGAGCCCCGAACCTGGGTACATCGTGGTGTCCTTCACCGTCCTTGTGCCCAACCCGATTCCGGCACCATCGACATTCCCCTTCCTCGCGTCTTCCCCTCACTTTAGCCATCCTATGGCATCTGACGTCACATATCGACGACAGTACGGGTGAGTCCAAGGGTCGTATGAGGCTTCAGGCGCGTACACCGAAGTCCTCGGATCCTCCCACGAAAAATGGTCCGCGCTCCAAGTAGAGGAAGACCCTTCACCCCACTGGTGAAGGTCACCCCCTGAAAAAGTGGGAACTCACCATGCTCCTCATTATCGGGCACAACCCCCGCCATGGGGTTATGAAACTGCTACTAGAACACACACTTATCGAACTCGGTAACGTTGAAGGACCGTCCGCTCCTGCGAGTATAATCAAACCAAAGTGGTGCAGGTAGACGAATCTACCTAACAGTGGTCAGTCCAAACCTAAGAATATAATTAAGGTTACCAAACTTGGAAGTCCTGGTAACAAACTCATGCCTCTTCATGGAAGCAAGATCAAAGCTTAAATAAGTAAAAGGCTTATCATCAGGGTGTGGGGTGCCATTAAGAGACTCAAAAATAAGTGTGGTGTAAACGCCACCATAGAGATCCCCCTTGTTGCCATTAGCAGCAAGGCGGCGAGCAATTAAGGCACCCACATTATACTTACTCTCCCCTGAGAGGGTGTTGATACATCTCAAACGTATCTACTTTTGCAAACACTTTTGCTATTGTTTTGCCCTCATTCTTGCATGATTTGGACGAAACTAACCCGGACTAACGTCGTTTTCAGCAGAGCTGCCTGTATGGTTTTATTGTGCGCAGGAAAATGGATTTTTGGACGTCTCAGAAAATTCCCAGAAAAAATCACAGAAAATCCACGCACCCAAGGGGCCATTGTTCCAGAAGTGGGACCAGAGGGCAGTCAAGGGGGCCCCGGGCGCCCCCCTGGCGTGGCCAGGGGTGGGGCCGCGCCCTCTGGCCGCCTGGGGGCCTCCCCCCTCCTCTGGTGCCCTACCGAGGCTCCTATTTATTCCCGTGACGGAGAAACCCTGAAACAGAAGTCGTTTCCCAATTCACGTCGCGGATCCGCCGCCACCCTATGTTCTTCTCCGGGAGGGCTAATCTGGAGGCTGTTTTGGCCTCCGGTGAGGGGAGATCATCGCCATCGTCATCATCATCACCACTCCATCCTCCCTCCATGACTTCTCCATCCATGTGTGAGTAATTCCCTGCTGTAGACAAAGGGGGTGGTAGGGATTGGATGAGTTAGATCATGTAATAGTTTATCAGATTGTTGGGGGCATGTTGCCTATCATCTAGATTGTTGTTTATCATCTTTGCTTCAACTTGTTTCTCTTAATGCTTGTCACTTTGGTCCCGAGTGCCATGATTTCAGATCTGAACCCTATGTGTTTGCATGAATATATATTTGTGTTCTTGATCCTATCTATGAGTTGTATGCACCTGTCATAGTCCGGAACCGGCGATCCCAAAGGTGACAGCTTGGGACATGATACGTCCAAAACGTATCTATAATTTCTGCTTGCTCCATGCATTTTTTGTGTGATATTGCTATGATCTAGATACACTTTTGATCATATTTGGACTAACCTATTAACTCAGTGCACCCCAGTGCCAGTTCTTGTTTTCTGCTGTTTTTCTATTTCAGTTTTCCCCCATATAAAAAGTGCCAGAAAAATTCCGGGGAAAATACAGGAAAAATCAGCGTACAGGAAGCTTCGAGAAGAGCCCGGGATGGGCCAGAGGGGAGCCAGGGGGCCCAGGAGGCCACCCGGCGCGGCCCCACCCCTGGCCGCGCCAGGGGGGCGCCTGGGGCCCCTGGTCCCCCTCTGGCTGCCCCCCTCCGCCTATTTATCCCCCGTCACGGGAAAACTCCAGAAGTAGAACCCTATTCCCCGAACTTGCCTCTGTTCCGCCGCCGCCGCGCTTCCAAGATCGGGAGCACCAGAAGACCTCTTCCCGGCACCCTGCCGGAGGGAGGATTGACCTCCGGGAGTCTCCTCACCACCATGGATGTTCCCCTGATGTCTCCTGAGTCGTTTTCCTTGGACCATGGGTCCGTGATCAGTAGCTATGCGATGTTCTCCTCCCCTCTTTGATCTTCATTGTTTAGACCTCGTGAGCTGCCCTACATGATCGAGGCACCTTTGTAATATTTCTGCTATTGCTATGTTGAGTTTGATCGGATCTGATGGATTATGAGGTTATGTTCAGATTGTGATAGAGTAATATATTTGGTTTCTATCTTTTATATTTTTGTTCCTAAGTAATTCTTGCATGTTCTCCGTTGTTGTTTATTGCTTTGGCCAAGTAGTAGGTAGTGACTCCAAGAGGGAGTGTTGTGCTAGATTGTGGGTTCATGCCTCCCTGATGACACGCTTGAGTGACAGAAACATGAGTCTAGGGGATGTGCTGTTGCCACAAGGGGGGAAACTGTTGGGAATGTGCCCTAGAGGCAAATAAAATATGTTTTATCGAGCATATTCCATTATTTCATAATACGTTTGATACCATGCTAGAACTGTATTAAGCGGAAACATTAATACAGCTGTGGTATACAAAAAACCAGGTCCCTAGTAAACCCTAGTATACTAGTCCATTGGGCGATTGATGATCAAGGTTTCCTGATCATGAGACAATGGCGTCTGTTGACAATGGAGTCGTATCATTTGATAATGATATGATGGACATACACCCACCAGAAGTGTTGCGATGTGATCAAGTCACATAGTTCGACATTGCGATAACTATAACGTAGTGACCAGATCCTTTTACCGTAATGATCATACGTAATTGTCATCTAGGGTATGTGTTGTTGCCACAAGGGGGAAAACAACGGTGCTTGTGACCACGGTTACAAGGATTGTTTACTTTACGCAGAGTTCTTTTTAATGCAGTTGTCTGTTGCTTTGGGTTTACACTTTTGGTGGGGCTCGCAACTTAATACCAGCGAGATGTTCTTGATAGATATCTCAAGGTGGATGATTAGTAGTAGATGCAGTTGGATTACGGTCTACTTACTTTGGCGTACTTCCAGTGCTTTTGAGCCTCTTCCTTTCTTTTGTAGCATAGTTAGTATTGCGGTGCGTTCATAATCCTGTCAATTGCCTTTCTGTAATTTGTTTACCTCGCATAGCAATTTTATCGTCTTTTGGGAGAGAGACATCACTAGCGAACATCACGTATCCCGGTCCATATCCTCATTACTGTTTCCACGCTATATTTACTTTGCTGCTTTCATTTGCTATCAGTATCCCTTGCATTTTATCATTGTGAACAACAAGACCGGAGAGATTGACAACCTCTCTGAACTTCGTTGGGAACAAAGTTATCTGTGTTTGTGTGCAGGTCCGCGTCAGTTGCGCCGCTGGCACCTACTTATCATCTCTGGAGTCCTGCTGGAGACAAACCTTGGTATCTTCACCGAGGGAAAACTGCTGCTGCACTACATCTCAACCTTCCACTTGGGGTAACCAACAAAGGGGCGAGAAGCCATCAAGCAAGTTTTCTGGTGCCGTTGCCGGGGACTCCAAGTGCTAAGATAGGGGAGTTGCACACTACCCTTTACCTTTGTTTTTTAGTCTTGTTAGTTTATCTTTCAGTTTTTATCTTTGTGTCTTTTATCAAAAACTACAAAAAAAATCTGCCACACTTGTTTCTACTATGGGTTCCACTGAAAACACCAAGTTGTGTGACTTCACTAGTCACAACAACCAAGACTTTATCTGCACTCCCATTGCCACACCTGCCACTTCAGCTACCTCTTATGAAATTAAACCTGCTTTGCTAAACCTTGTTATGAGAGATCAATTCTCTGGTGCTGGAGATGATGCTGCTTTACACTTGAATAATTTTGTTGAATTATGTGATATGCAAAAGTATAAAGAATTAGAAGGTGATGTTGTTAAGCTCAAGCTCTTTCCTTTCTCTTTAAGGGGAGATGCTAAAATCTGGTTTCAATCTTTGCCTAGAAATAGCATAGATTCTTGGGATAAGTGCAAAGATGCTTTTATAGGGAAGTACTACCCTCCAGCTAAGATTATCCAATTGAGGAGTAATATTATGAATTTAAGCAATTGGATAATGAACACGTTGCCCAAGCTTGGGAACGTATGAAATCTCTTGTTAAGAAATGCCCTACACATGGTTTGACTACTTGGATGGTTATCCAGACTTTTTGTGCAGGCTTGAACTTTACCTCGCGGAACCTGTTAGATTCGGCCGCGGGAGGAACCTTTATGTCAACTACACTTGGTGCTGCCACAAAGCTTCTCGATGAGATGATGACCAATTATTCCCAATGGCACACCGAACGCGCTCCAACAGGTAGGAAGGTAAATTCTGTCGAGGAAATTACCTCCCTCAATGAAAAAGTTGACTAAATTATGTCTCTACTTACCAAGCAACCCTCTATTGATCCTCATGATGTCCCTTTAAATTCTTTGGTTGCTCAAGAACAAGTAGATGTGAAACGCGCTCCAACAGGTAGGAAGGTAAATTCTGTCGAGGAAATTACCTCCCTCAATGAAAAAGTTGACTAAATTATGTCTCTACTTACCAAGCAACCCTCTATTGATCCTCATGATGTCCCTTTAAATTCTTTGGTTGCTCAAGAACAAGTAGATGTGAACTTTATTGCTAGAAACAACTTCAACAACAATGCTTATAGGGGAAATTTTGCTAGCAATCCTAGACCGTTTCCATCCAACTATGGGAACAACAACACTTACCCTAGCAAAAAGAGCCCCTCTTCTGAATTAGAAAGCATGCTTAGAGACTTTATCACTACCCAAAAAGCCTTCAACAAAAATGTAGAAGAGAAATTAGCTAAAATAGATAATCTCTCTTTGAAGGTAGAAAGCTTAGCCCTTGATATTGAGATGCTTAAAATTAGAACCTCTCCCCTTGAGGAGAACAAGGCCACTCCTATTAATGCTATCCAGTTACAAATCAATGAAAACATTAGGATGATGGCTAAACTCAAAGAAAGATGGGTTAGAGAAAAAGAGGAAGAGGATAGAATTAAGAGCCTTCCTACACACCACACAGTTGACACTATCCAAATTCTTGAGGACACTCAAACTATTAGCAGACAATGCACTCCTAGACCCGTTGGACCTATTAATGGTGATGCTAATACCTCAACCGTAGACAAAGAAACTCCTATGAACATAGAGGGTTTCAAACAAGTGAGCCTAGATGACACTACTACCACCTTTGATAGTAGTGATATTGATTTTGATAGTTGTACCCTCTCAGAAGTTATTAGCTTGCTACACAAAATGTCTAGAGACCCCCACACTAGCACACTTAATCTTGCCTTCACGAAGCATATCACAAATGCTCTCATCAAAGTTAGGGAGGAGAAGCTTAGAGTAGAAGCCTCCATAGCTAGGAAGCTAGATGATGGTTGGGACCCTATGATCAAAATTAAATTAAATAACTTCTCTTGCTATGCATTATGTGATGTTGGAGCTAGTACCTCCGTTATGCCCAAAAGAATATTTGATATGTTTGAATTGAAGCCTTTTGAGCCTTGTTCTTTTGGTGTTCGTCTTGTTGATTCTTTCGTAAAGAAACCTTTGGGGAAGATCGACGACGTTCTTATCATTGTCAATGACAATTATGTTCCCGTTGATTTTATTGTTATGGATATAGAGTGTGAACCTTTGTGTCCAATTATTTTGGGACGTCCTTTTCTTCGCACCGTTGGTGCGGTTATTGACGTGAAAGAGGGGAATATAAAATTCCAATTCCCATTCAAAAAGGGGATGGAACACTTCCCTAGAAAGAAAATCAAGTTACCTTTTGAGTCCGTCACACGGGCTAGTTATTCTCTTTCTCTTGATAAAACTTGATTCTTCTTTTGCATTAAGCCTAGCTAATGGCTTTAAAGAAGCGCTTTTGGGAGGCAGCCCGAAACGAATTTAGGTGTTTCTTTTTGCTTTTGTTGTGTCTTGATGATTGGTACTACTGTAGCAACATCATTGTATCTTTATTTTTCAGCTTTGTGCCAAGTCATAGCCTCTTACGGCAAGGGAAGTAAAAGTTGTGACATGCTGTCCAGAAAACAGATTCTGTCCTCGTGACCAGAAAAATTTCAGAAAAATCCCAGTTCATCTTTTTGAGCTGAAATTTTTACACATTATGCTCTATACAATTACGAAACTTCCGTATGTTCTGGGTTTTTTGATTTGAGTTGCAGAAGTGCCCCTAAAAATTATTTACTATCTGCTGTTCTGTTTTTCACAGATTCTGCCACGTTTTGTCTCTCCTAACTTTTGCAAACCTTAAGCTTGCTTTTTCTTTGCAAAAACTTTTTGGAACTCTTGAGAAACAGTAGCTATTCAAGAATATCTTTATATCCAGTGGGGGAAAATTATTTATTAAGGGTACTAACCTCTCTAATCAGCTTATGATGAGTTATGTATGAAGGGAGTTTTCAAGTGTGCGATGGAAGATGATGAAAGAAGATCCAGGAGTGTTGAGCGCTCAAGATTGGGGATGCCCCCATGCATCCCCAATAAATATTCAAGGAGACTCGAGCGTCTAAGCTTGGGGATGCCCCCGTGCATCCCCTTCTCCATCAACAATCATTAGTTCGTCCTTCGTCTCACTATATTTTTATCACTTCATGCGTTATGTGCTATGCTTGGAGCGTCTCGCTCTTAGGTTTTGTTTTTAGTTTTATTTAGCTTTGCTTGCTGTTCATAAAAAGTTAGATCCTGTACCAGATGGATCACTACTCTTCTGAGGAGTCGAATATCAGAGAACACTCACGTACCATGAGTCGAGGATGCGCAAGGATAACCGAACCCCCATACACTCCTCCTCGGGGTACTTGTCTCTTTGTGAATCTCCTTATTAAATTGAGAGTTACCGATAATAAGTGCATGAGTTCTTAGGACTAATGTAAGTATTGAAAGTTGACACTTCCACCTTCCCATATTTTGCTAGCCCTTCCTGTGCCATGCATTGCCTTCTTCTCACTCCGAGAGTTAGCGTCCACCTTCGCCAGTACATCCAAACCCTTGGCATGATACTCTCTGTCATCATAAACCTCCTTATATCTTTCCTATCAAGGCATTTCCATAGCCTTTCCGAGATATATTGACATGCAACATCCACCTCTTCATGACTTGATCTTCATGTCATACATGTTCCTTCTACACTGGCAGAGGCATACATTGCATACATCATGATAGTTACATCTTCTTTATGTTTTGAGTACCTTGTAAAGTATGAAATATCTCCTTTACCTTCTTGTAAAATAGAGTGTTTCCCTTACGTGAGGACAAGATCCCAAAGTGGACACATTACAAGATCCCAAAGAGGACAAATGAGAGTTAAATAGAAAGAGCCATTGAGGCCACCAAAAAAAATAGAAAAAAATAGAAAAAAAGAGAAAAAAATTAAAAAGAGAGAAAGGGGAACCACTACTATCCTTTTGAGAGATCCACACTAGTACTCCCTTTATATCCTTGTACTCCTTAGAGATGATCTTTATGCATATAGTTCCATTAGAGAGCTTCCTAGCTCATATGTACATCCGTTGCATGGCAATACCTACTCCTCACATCATATCTATCATTTGGCATCTCTTGCCTATGACTGTCCTCATTGATGTGAGCCTTTCTCATCCTTTTTGTCTTCCTCCTCCACCATATTTCTCTCTTTGCCACCCTAAGTGTCAACTCTCTTGCTTACGCTCATCCATTGCATGAGTGCTCGAAATATCAAAAAGGAGTGGATCAAATTGTCTTGTACCTGGCTAGTGGTCAGGGGATGAGTCAAGATAAGATTCCAAAGAAGACCAAGTGTGAAACTTTAGTAGATTGAGTTCTCAACACACAAAAAAATATTTTTTTCTCGTATTCCCTATCCCCTTTCTTGCACGCAAACACCATTTGGAGACATTCGAGTCACGGACAGCGAGAGCTCTTGCACCTAATGTTCTTTTGTTACTTGTTTCAATGCTAATATAGACTCTTGCATGTTCTGACTTGAATTGAATCTCTAACCTTGATTGCTTTACTTTTCAAAGTTCTTTTATGGTTGCTAGCATGTCACCACAGAAATTATGCTTTTATCATTTACCTACTCGAGGACGAGCAAGAATTAAGCTTGGGGATGTTGATACGTCCAAAACGTATCTATAATTTCTGCTTGCTCCATGCATGTTTTGTGTGATATTGCTATGATCTAGATACACTTTTATACACTTTTGATCATATTTGGACTAACCTATTAACTCAGTGCACCCCAGTGCCAGTTCCTGTTTTCTACTGTTTTGCTATTTCAGTTTTCCCCCATATAAAAAGTGCCAGAAAAATTCCGGGAAAAATACAGGAAAAATCAACGTACAGGAAGCTTCGAGAAGAGCCCGCGAGGGGCCAGAGGGGAGCCAGGGGGCCCAGGCGGCCACCCGGCGCGGCTCCACCCCTGGCCGCACCAGGGGGGCCCAGGCGGCCACTCGGCGCGGCCCCACCCCTGGCCGCGCCAGGGGGGCGCCTGGGGCCCCTGGTACACCTCTGGTTTCCCCCCTTCGCCTATTTATCCCCCGTCACGGGAAAACTCCAGAAGCAGAACCCTATTCCGCGAAGTCGCCTCTGTTCCGCTGCCGCCGCGCTTCCAAGATCGGGAGCACCACAAGACCTCTTCCTGGCACCCTGCCGGAGGGAGGATTGACCTCCGGGAGTCTCCTCTCCACCATGGATGCTCCCCGGATGTCTCGTGAGTAGTTTTCCTTGGACCATGGGTCCGTGATCAGTAGCTATGTGATGTTCTCCTCCCCTCTTTGATCTTCATTGTTTAGACCTCGTGAGCTGCCCTACATGATCGAGGCACCTTTGTAATATTTCTGTTATTGCTATGTTGAGTTTGATAGGATCTGATGGATTATGAGATTATGTTCAGATTGTGATAGAGTAATATATTTGGTTTTTATCTCTTGTATTTTTGTTCCTACGTAATTCTTGCATGTTCTCCGTTGCTGTTTATTGCTTTGGCCAAGTAATAGGTAGTGACTCCAAGAGGGAACGTTGTGCTAGATTGTGGGTTCATGCCCCCCGATGACACGCTTGAGTGACAGAAACATGAGTCTAGGGGATGTGCTATTGCCACAAGGGGGAAAAATATGGTGCTTGTGACCGCGGTTACAAGGATTGTTTACTTTACGCAGAGTTCTTTTTAATGCAGTTGTCTGTTGCTTTGGGTTTACACTTTGGGTGGGGCTCGCAACTTAATACCAGCGAGATGTTCTGGATAGATATCTCAAGGTGGATGATTAGTAGTAGATGCAGTTGGATTACGGTCTACTTACTTTGGCGTACTGCCCATGCTTTTGAGCCTCTTCCTTTCTTTTGTAGCATAGTTAGCATTGCGGTGCGTTCATAATCCTGTCAATTGCCTTTCTGTAATTTGTTTACCTCGCATAGCAATTTTATCGTCTTTTGGGAGAGAGACATCACTAGCGAACATCACGTATCCCGATCCATATCCTCATTACTGTTTCGACGCTATATTTACTTAACTGCTTTTATTTGCTATCATTATCCCTTGCATTTTATCCTTGTGAACAACAAGACCGGAGAGATTGACAACCTCTCTGAAATTCGTTGGGAACAAAGTTATCTGTGTCTGTGTGCAGGTCCGCGTCAGTTGCGCCGCTGGCACCTACTTATCATCTCTGGAGTCCTGCTGGAGACAAACCTTGGTATCTTCACCGAGGGAAAACTGCTGTTGCACTACATCTCAACCTTCCACTTGGGGTAACCAACGAAGGGGCGAGAAGCCATCAGGACACCAAAGGGGATGGACTATAGTTTGAGGATTCCATGTATCCATTGTTTGTTAATGCTTTTATTCCGGTGCTCTTTGACAGGAGCACCTTAATCTCCATAAGTTCCTTTTGGCCCCGTTCGTAGCGGGATGGTAGGACAAAAGATGTTGTGCAAGTTATTATTGCAAGCACGTACAACTACCTATGGGGTACATGCCTGATGTTTGATTTATGCCTAGATGACCATTGATTTTCTGTGTGCCTTGCCCCAAGTTAAATACATGATGTGCCTTATCCATGCAGTGCCAAACGATCCATCTCCCTAGCCTACAGTTTTTTGATTATGCTGGTTACTAGTTGTTTACTTTTGTGGTTTTATTGTCGTTATTTCTCGACCACTATTTTTGTTGCTATCATCACTTCCATATCGCAGTTACTATTAATATCTTGTTGCAAGTAAGTGTATCTCAGGTGCGGTGGAATTGACAACTCCACTGTTAAAGCTTGTGGATATTCTTTGGCTCCCCTTGAGTCGAATCTATAAATTGGGTTATGTTACCCGCGAAGAGTATCTCGATCCCCTGCAGTTGTGGGTTATCAAGCCTGTTTTCTGGCGCCTTTGCCGGGGAGCATAGATTTATTCACAAGTCTACCTGAAGTATTTTACCTGCTGCAATTTATACGCTATGGGTAAGAAAGAAGACCCCAAGGTCCCGACCTTACCATCCCGTACGAGAAAAGGTACTATTCTGAACACTAGTGCTACACTTGATTCACCTTTAGTTATGAGTAAGTTTGCTTCACCTCCACCACATGATGCTTCTAATGAATTTGCTACTATGTCCGATACTTTTGATGATGCTTCTACTACTCTTGATGATATTGGTTCACTTAGTCACGCTCTTGAGAAACATATCCCTGCTGCAAAAAAATCTGGAATTGAAATTCCTGATACTTGCTATCCTTTTGATGGAACTTACACTTATCCTGATTTGAGTAAACTCAAGGAGAGACTCCTTGATGATGATTATATTATACTTGATGATGATTTATGCAGGAAGCTAACAGAGTTTGTCGACTCTGACCCTGATGCTATTAAGAAGCTTCTCGAAAAACACTCTCTGAAGAACAAGACCGTTCCTGATCCTAAATTTGCTACATCTCCTATATGCATCGATGATCCTCATTATAATTTCTCTGTTGATCTTTCACTTATATCTATGGTTGAAGTAGACCCCTTTTAGGGCTGAGAAAATGATGATGCTATCACACACCTGACCAAACTCACTGAGTTGGGTGGCTTGTCTACTACAGATGAAAAGATACGAAATTTCTATGTTACTAAGCTTCTTTCTTTCTCTTTAAAGGAAGGTGCTAAGGCATGGTATGACTCACTACCATGTGGTTCCATTAGGAGTCCTCAAGACTTAGCTCACTCTTTTGTTGATAAGTACTTTCCTGCTCATATGCAACATGCTGCTTTACTAAGAATTTATAACTTTAAACAGATGCAGGATGAGAACCTCCCTAAAGCTTGGGGTAGGTATTGCAGTCTGATCCAGGCTAGACCGGGACATGGTGTCCCTAAGAATGAATTAATTGATATATTTTATGCTGGTCTAACTACTTAATCTAGATCCTATTTGGATAGTTGTGTTGGGTGTGTTTTCAGGAAAATAACGCCGGATGATGCAGAAAAATTAATGTGCAAGATTGCCAAGAACCACGAAGAATGGTCTGTTTCTGAACCACCTCCACCACCAAAGAAAAGAGGCATGCTTGTCCTAAGCCCCGAAGATATCCAAGAAGCAAAGAAGTCTATTAAAGAGAAGGGTATTAAAACGGAAGACGTGAAGAATCTACCCCCCATTGAGAAGTTGTGTGAGCCTACCACTCACCCTCCAATGGTAGAGGTACACTCTCTTTTAGATTTCAATGCAAGTGACATTCCTCATGGTAAGCCTCCTGGTCAATGTTTAGATGAGCTTGATAATTTTATTATGAAGCAAAATCACTTTAATGAGAGAATACAAAGTTAGTTGCATGATAATTCCTTTGCTATCAAAAGTTTGCTTGATGTTCTAGGTAGAACAGTTAATGATGTTAAATGTCTTGTGAAGCATTTTCATATGGTTCAAACTCGGCTTGATCAAATTTCTAATGTGCAAAAAGATTTGCTTGCTAATAATGCCAAACAGGATATACAGGCCTTCGGGATTAAAACTCGAGGAGGAACTAGCATTCAAGATCCTCTCTATCCGGAGGGGCATCCGAAGAGGATCGAGCAAGATTCTCAAATACAAGAAGAAGAAATTGTTAGTTCTCCGAAGAAGAAGAAGAAGCATAAAGAAGCTGACAATTCCAATGATCCAAATAGTATATGTACCTCCGATGATGAGACTGAAGATGGTGCTGAGCCTGAAAAGGATGGTGAAAAGAATGATCCACCCGAAGTTCGAGAAGAAGAAGCACCCGACAAACGCACGAAATACACTAGAGAAGACTTCATCGCAACAAGACATGGGAAGGAAAGAGAACCATTGGTACAGAAACCCATGCCCTTTCCAGGTAAGTCTCTCAAAACTAAAGAATAAGAGCATTACAATAAGTTTTGATGGTGGATGAAACCTCTTTTTCTTCAAATTCCTTTGACTTATGCTATTAAGTTACCTCCTAATTCAAGATATATGAAAGATATTGTTACTAATAAAAGAAAAGTCCCTAATGAAGCAATATCTACTATGCTTGCTAACTACTCTTTTAGTGGCAAGTTTCCTGAGAAGCTTGGTGATCCAGGTATACCCACCATTCCTTGCTCGATAAAGAATAATTAGTTCAGGACTGCTTTATGTGATCTTGGAGCAGGAGTGAGTGTTATGCCTTTTCTATTTACAAGAGACTATGTTTAGAAAAACGAATCCCTACAGATATCTCTCTTCAGATGGCGGACCAGTCAACAGCAGTTCCCATAGGTATTTGTAAGGATGTTCCCGTTGAAGTTGCTAATTGTTTAATCCTTACTGATTTTGTTGTGCTTGACATGCCCGAAGATGGGAGCATGTCTATTATTCTTGGTAGACCTTTTCTTAACACCGCAGGTGCTATTATTGATTGCAATAAAGGAAAGGTTACTTTCAATGTGAATGACAAAGAACACACGGTGTATTTTCCGAAGAAGATTGACAAGAGGCATGGCTTCAACTCTATAGAGCATATCGAGACCGTGAAGATTGGTGATTGAGTTGTCTACTAGCATTCCTTGACTAATAATTCACCTCCCAAAAACACTTTTTATCTCTGTTTTCAAAACCAAGAGCTCTGGTACATGTTTAGTCTTTGCTTCCAACCACGGGTTTTCAACCTTTCCATCAAATTCCACGGTTCGAGAGTCTCCACCTTCTTTCTTCAAAGCACCAACTAGGAGAGCATAATTGTCATTCTGAGCGTAATGTGCATTGTCCCAAAGTACTACATTGTCTTTTGCATGATTGTGGTATTACTTATTCTGAAGTTCTTAGTTCTAGTCTCCTTTAAAACTCCGGAGGAGTTTCTGCATTTATGTTTTGCTTCTGTCAGAACCCTCTGTTAGCTAATGTGCTAGGGTTAGCAAGTCACTTGCATCATGATAAAAAATTTCAAAAGAAATCTTTGAAATCAAAATCAAAAGCAAAATGGGAGAAGGAACCCCCCCCCCAGATGAATTAATTCAAAATGCCAGATAAAAATCTTCTCCAAAAATTCATGTTAGATTTTTGAAAAGTCTTATAAATGAGTGTGATCACATACCAAGTGATGTGGGACCCACCCCATGCTCATGGATTTTTAAAATATTCAAACAGTGCCTTGGAATTAATCAAAAACCCCTATTTGAGTTAAGATTCAAATTATTTGAATTTTAAAAATGTTGAAACTTTATAAGTGGCTAGTCTATATTATTATGAGGCCATATAAAAAATTTCAGCATTTAATAAAATGCCTAGCTATTTATTTTAGCACAGCAAAACAAATGTCAGAAAAGAAAAACAGAAAAAGAAACAGAAAAACTTACCTGGCGCCCAGGCGAGAGCAGCCCATCCAGCCCACCCGGTCTAGAGGGGCAGCAGGGTCTTCTTCCCCGCCCCGCGCCTCCAAGCTGCTCGGTTGAATGCCACCGAGCCAGCCGTGGACGACACGTTGCCGCCGAGTACCTTCCAGGCCTCCCCGTGCCTCCTTCTCGCGTCTGGAGACGTCTCTCCCCCGTCCCGATCCATTCCCCCCCCTCCAGAGCTTCCTCCTCCTCCTCCCGTGTTCATTTTCGTCGCCGCCCGAGGACTCGCCGGAGCACCGAAGCGCCCCCCGCGTGGCCATCGACGCCGAGGAGCCCGTCCAAGCTGTCCAGCGTGATCGTTGTCCTCGACTTCAACGACTAGCAGCAGGAGACGCATCAATTCGGGCCAGACGGGACGCAAGCTTCATCAAGGACTCGCCGGACCCGCGAGCTCGCCGTCGTCGATTCGTCGCCGTAGAAGCCTCCCCAAGCTTGTTGTTGCTTCTGTTCGATCCGCGGTGAGCTTCTGAGTTTTTCCCCCAAGCTTCTAGCACCCCGTAGCCCCTCTAGCCAAATCCGCCATGAGAACAAAGCTCCTCGCCGCCATGGTTGAGCTAGAGCTCGCCCTCGTGCTCCTCGCGGCGCCCCAGTGCGCGCGTTTGACTCGCGGGCGTTCCAGCTTTCGAACGCGCGCAAGTTCAACCCAAGCCGTGCACGCTAGCCTCTTCCCCCAACCTCGCCGTCGTTCTGCTTCCGCCCAGCACGTCGCCGTCGTCGCTCCCGACCTCCCCGTGACCCCCTGATGCCTCCTCTCGACGCGGACGACCTCCAGGAGCACGCCGATGACCTCCGTTTCCTCTCCCGTGGCCGGAAGCCCATTCCGGCGAGACGCCGCCGTCCCTTGTGGACGCCGCCGGTTAGCCGCCGGTGGGTTAACCCTTAACCCCTCGCTAAACACTCCCCTGGTGTCACTGACGAGTGGGACCAGAGCCCTTAATCCCCCCCCCCCCCGGTTAGTTTAAACTAACCGGGTTAATTAACCCAACCACTCACAGGCCGACCCCACACGTCAGACCCCCCCTGACATCACCCTTGTGCAAGCATGACGCAGTAAATGAATTTTCAGAATAATTTGAATTAAAGAAACTCCAGAAAATCCAGAAAATAGCCCAAACTTTGGAAATTCATAGAAAATTCATATTAACTCCAAATTGGACAAATAATATATGAAAAATGATCAGGAGAAAATAAGCTATCCAAATATCCAACTTTCAACTTTGTTTGAGTTGAACTTAAAATGTGATCAGTAGCATTTGCTATTTGATTTAAATGGAATCAAATCAAATTCAAATCAAAAGTTTTTACAACTTGAACCATGGAAACATGCTACATTTCAACCACACATCAGAGGCATATCATACACATTTCAAAATCTTTCAAATTGATCAAACAATGTCACATGTAACTTGGCTAAGTTTGAATTCAAATTGGAGTTTGAATTTGCAATTCAATTTGCAATATACTCCATTTAAATGGAATTGCTTCACACATCAAAGCATATACATCAAGTTTCAACCTTCCATCATGTGTTTGTGCATTGTATTTACTTTGCTACCTTGTTTGTTGTTTGTCGAGTAGAGGTGGAACCGGAGCAGGAGGTTGCCCCCTTCGTTGAAGACCCAGAACCCGAACCTCGTCAGCAAGGCAAGCAAACCCCCTTTGATCATGTCGATAAAATCCCACTTCCCTCTCATGTCTCGCTTATGCATTGTATAGGATGATTACCATGCTACGTTTCTACCGCATAGATGAACCCATTCCTTTGCATGACCTATCATTTGTCACAGTAGTAGGCAAAACCACAATCCTAGCAAATGTAGGAGTTGATTGATATCATGTGGCCCCTGCAATTGTTACTGCTTATTGCATGCTTAGAGTGATACCATGATGATACTTTTATGTGAGTCGGGATGGTAGTGATCATGATGATGATGGTAGAAAAGTGTTGGTGAATCGACCCTAATACAAGGTGAACGATGAGAGGTTGTGTAGGAGTACACGGTGGGTTGTCTCGTTGAACACCACCCTAAGTCCGAGTTCTTGTGTGGTGATCCAAGATGAAGAGTACAACCACACATTGGGCTCACTGACCCCTCTCAACCTATTAACTCATCCCTTTCGATGTCCAGATGTCGCAATAGTTCGGAGTTCTGGTAGGTCTGTGGACTGGATGCTAAGTGAGAGAATGGCTCACCCGAGACCGGCTTATGCACCACGCACACATCACTTGGGTCCACTTCGGTAAACCGGCCGGGTTCACGATAGTGGTAGCCAACCCAAGTAGGCGGCTTTCTCGGACTAGATCGGCTATGAGGTAACAGTTGTGGTGAGCATCCTCGCTGGCACCCCTTGAATGGTGTCGAGATCAAAGGCGGTAAATGATGATCATGTGTGTGTAGCGGTACACCCCTGCAGGGTTAACAAAACTATTCGAATAGCCGCATCCGCGATTATGGACTGCTTGGAAAGTTTAGCTTGATTATTAGACAACTTGAACTGGATACTTATAAAACACACCAAGATAAGTGTGAGTGCTATGGCGTGCTTTCTCGTGGGGAAGTCGAGGAAGACACCATAGTGGTGTATTTGGTTGGAGAAAGTAGTGGACTCGTGTACGCTTCTTACCTCAAGTCTGGTACTCGTAGTTCAGGACTAGCCAAGTCAAAGCTGGCACTTCTGCAAGTGAACCCCACCTCCTTTTACCTTGATACATGTGCATGAGTAGTATAGCTCCTATGTAAGTCTTGCTGAGTACGACTTTGTACTCACGTTTGCTTAATCTATGTTTTAGATGAAACCACAGACCCCGATGGTGGCTTCTTCATCGAGCTGGACGACTGAAGATCAAGCTAGTCTAGTCCCAGTCAGACGAATGGTTCCCTCCTGGTGGGCTTATGTTTAAATAAGGCTTCTTAAGCCATTTGTTAAACTTGTCTGTACTCAGACATACTCTGCTTCCGCTTGTGTTGTAATGTTGGATCACATGTTTGTGATCTCTGTGTGCACTCTATAAGAGTTATCAATAAAAATGTATACTTTGTAGAGAATTGCAATGATACCTGTTGTTCATACAAGGCATGTGTGCTGCGTGTATGTTTATAACATGCATGTCTTTGTATGGGTTTTCGAGACCTTAGTTGTGATCTGGCTGGCGGTCTTTCATACACCAAGTGGCCCTTAGATGTGCGCAGCTTGGGGCATCGCGATGCGATTGCTCGAGACTCCGTCTCGTGCACACTTTGTGGTATGATCGAGCCCGCCCTAGACCTCGACTAAGTGATCGGGCTGGAGTAAGTCTATGTAAGAGTTATGAGATAGTCGATAGTATGGTTGAGGCGACTTGTCTTTGAATATGGGAGTTCATCACCCATATCATTAGACTTGTGTGCGAACGATGAGGACCCATCTCAGTGAACATCCGGCCTGGATGGGATACCCCTCACGTACGATGCTTTCCGAGAACGTTCTGTGCTTGGCCTTGTCTGCTTAGACAAGTGGGTACGGTTCTCGGCTCTCCATATGACTGTGTCTTAACTGGACTTGCATACGCTAACCCCGGGTCCCGACAGACTTGGTATCAGAGCAGGACTGACTGTAGGACTAGTAGCCTTGACCGAAGTCGAGTCTAGCTTGCTATAGTTATATAGTTACTTTGGGTATATAAGGGAACAACGTAAGGCTTCTTTTTTCTCCTTACCTCTTCGTTCTGAGTTCTGAGTCACCCTCATCTTGTTCTACGGGAAGATAGGACTAGGCTCTCCTCTGTCTGACTAGAACATCTCGTTGTTTGCTTTCTTATAGCCGTAGGAAAGTTGTGTCCGGTTTCCTAGCATTGTTGTAATGCTGATTTCTTACATCGTATTATCTAAGTTTTGTTTCCATGTTGGAAGAAATTGTCATTTCTTACAATTACAGCCGTTATACTGCCCGAGTCATTCCAGGTTTATCTCATAATCTGATGCATTTGCAAACTCCTTCTTTCTGTTTTAGATGGCAGATCTTCCCCCTCGGCAGATTGTTCGTTTGACCAGGTGCCTCGGTGTGCGTGGCCATCCCGCCACGTTGATCGAGATGATGTCCTATGTGGGATATCGATGGTATCTTGAGTACACCGTCGAGGAGCAGTTCCACGACTTCAACCAGACGCAGTTCCACTGCATTGTCCGGATCTACCCGCACCACATTGGAGTCACTCAGCCTATCCACTTTGGACATGGCATTGGCATTACCGAGAACATGGCTGTGCAGGATGCTGCATACTCATGTATTACCCTGCTGAGAGAGGAGCACACTATGCTGAGAGAGACCTCGTTCCGCTATATCCCTGCGGCACTTCCAGGAGAAGAGGGATATTACACCGGACTCTACTCAGATCACTCTACAGAGGATCCCACACTTCAGATGACTGCTAGGTTTGCTAGTGATCGAGATCGTGATGCACGCGCTTTTCGTTTCGAGCTTCACGCCATCCGTGTTCGTCTGTATCGAGCACTGACACTCTTGGCACCCTTCGTGAGTGTTGGATCAGTTGAGTACGATGCTATCTACCCTGTGAGGACACAGATGCCTTCTCGAGTTGCTTGGCCCGAGATTGGAGGCATTTTTCCACCCCGTGGTCCTCTTCTTCCACCCTACGCTGGACCTAGGCCCCATCCTTGCCCAAATGGATATCAGGGTCCACAGGCCTCCGTGTTTTCCGATGGTCACCTTCAGCTACCGGGATACGCGAGTAACTTTTACGAGGACTACTATGGAGATGGAGATGAGTGAGACCGCCTGTGGTCTTACTTAGTGAGGATGTAGTAGTATCTTAGTATATTGTACGCAAGGTGTTCTAAGTTCCAGAGGCTTAGATAAATAATGTATAGGAAGTCAGAGTGCCTCTGAAGGATGTATCATCTTCATCACGTTTGTATTAGCTTGGTTCTTGTACTAAAACGATGTATGGTTTGTATGACAGCTTGTGAGTATATGGCTTGTATGCTTTTATCACCATGTTGTCAAGATGATTACTTCGTTTGCTCTGTACTTCAATACCTTGTTTAGATTCTTCCAATCATCTATGTTTGACTTTGGTTTTCACCTTCAGGATGTCTCAAGGAACCCGTGGCCAGATTGGTCGTAACCAGGGTCGTGGGAATGAGCAGGAGGAAGGCAACCTTCCACCCCCACCCACGATGGCTCGGGTTCTGATGGAGGTTGAGAGGAACCGCCGAGACTCTCACCATCTGTTGGAAGTCATTGCTTGCAACACCACTCAGCAGCGCAATGAGTTGGTGTCCCTGAACGACTTCATCCGGCTTCATCCCCCGGTTTTCAGTTACTCCACCGAGCCCCTTGACGCCGATGGCTGGCTTCGCAGCATCGAGAGGAAGCTCCAAGCAGACCATGTTGCAGATGGCGACAAGGTCAGCTATGCCACCTATCACCTCGAAGGTGCAGCTAGCTCTTGATGGGAGAACTTCCTGAACATGCGTCCCGTTGGACCGCCCGCATCTTGGGATTAATTCTGCACTTCCTTCCGTGAGCACCACATTCCCAAGGGTCTTATGGACCGCAAGCATGAGGAGTTCTGCAACCTCACCCAAGGCAGAAGGACTGTTGACGAGTTTAGTCGTGAGTTCAACCAACTGGCTCGTTATGCTACTGAAGAAGTCTCCACCGACTCCAAGAAACAAGAAAGGTTCCGTCGTGGACTCAACTCTGGACTCCGTCGTGAGCTCAACCTACATGACGTTGCCACCTTTCAGGTCCTTGTCAACAAGGCCATCAAGGCAGAGGACATGAACACCCCCAACGATTTCCGCAAACACCCTAGAGACGATGGTTCATCCAGTTCAGGCTCCCAGAAGCGCAAGATCTGGATCCCAAATAGTATGTTCCGCCAGAACAACCCACCGAGGCCATCCTATGTGGCGCCTCGTCCACCAACCCAGTTCCACCCAGATCCACCAAACAACCCAGCTCCACGCACTGTCTTTGGAGCCTGTTACAAGTGTGGTCAGGCAGGCCACTACTCTCGTGAGTGTCCCCAAAACCAGATCCAGAACCAGAATGCTCCACCCCGTGCCGGAGGCAACAACAATGGTCGTGGCAAGCCACCCCAGAAGGTCTACACCGCCAAACTCGCTCCTCCCGCCACTCGTGGACGTGTGAACCAGATCGCCGCCGAAGAGACTGACGACACCACTGACGTCATTCTTGGTACGCTCCCAGTCAATTATATTCCTACTTCCGTTCTTTTCGACCCAGGAGCATCTCATTCATTCATGTCGGAAAGTTATGCACTTCGTCATGAGTTATCCTTTGTTGAATTGTCCACCCCCATGATTATTCAAACTCCAGGGTCAAGATGGCAAACTAATAGAGTAAGCCATGGTAATCAGATTGCAGTTGAGGGTTTAGTATTCCTTGCTTCACTCATAGCCCTCAAGTCTTCAGATATTGATGTCATCCTTGGCATGGATTGGCTATCAAGACAGAATGCCTACCTGGATTGCAGAGGAAAATCCGTGAAACTCACCCACCCTTCAGGAAAAACCATCAACTATACCTCACCCAGAACAAGAACCCAAGTGCATTCCTTGAATGTACTTCCCCTTCCCGAACTTGGAGATATTCCGGTGGTTCGTGACTTCCCGGATGTCTTTCCTGAAGAGCTGTCGGGCATGCCACCCGACAGATGTGTAGAGTTTATAGTGGATCTTGTGCCAGGAACCGCACCCATTTCTAGACGCCCATACAAAATGGCCCCACGTGAGTTAGCTGAGCTTAAAACCCAACTGGAAGATTTGTTGGAAAAAGGCTTCATCCGCCCTAGCTCATCGCCATGGGGTTGCCCCGTTCTGTTCGTAACGAAGAAAGATGGAACAGAAAGGATGTGCGTAGACTATCGCCCGCTAAATTTAGCGACGATAAAGAACAAGTACCCATTGCCCAGGATCAATGATCTTTATGATCAACTTGCAGGATCCTCTGTCTTCTCCAAGATGGATTTGAGATTAGGTTATCATCAAATCAAAATCCGAAACGAGGACATTCCCAAAACGGCTTTTACTACTCGTTATGGTCTTTACGAGTACACCGTCATGTCCTTTGGTTTAACCAATGCCCCCGCCACTTTCTCACGCATGATGAATTCGATCTTCATGGAGTACTTAGATAAATTTGTTGTGGTTTATCTCGATGACATTCTCATCTACTCGAAGAACGAAGAAGAACATGCCGAACACCTAAGGCTGGTATTGATGAAACTTAGAGAGCATCGCCTGTATGCTAAATTCTCCAAGTGTGAATTTTGGCTACCAGAAGTGACCTACTTAGGCCACGTGATTTCTGCAAAAGGCATTTCTATGAATCCCGAGAGAGTTCAGGCTGTCCTTGACTGGATTCCAACTGAATCGGTTAAGCAAGTTAGGAGTTTTCTTGGCCTAGCCAGCTATTGTCGTCGCTTCGTCGAGAACTTTTCTAAAGTTGCAAAGCCTCTAACTGAACTCCTCAAGAAAGATAAGAAATTCTTATGGACTCCCAAGTGCAAGGAAAGCTTTCAAGAGCTAAAAAGAAGATTGACTTCTGCACCCGTACTTGCACCTCCAGACACCAAAAAGGATTTCGAAATCTATTGTGACGCATCACGGCAAGGGTTAGGATGCATACTTCTGCAAGATAGACATGTGGTAGCTTATGCTTCACGCCAGTTGCGGCCACATGAAGAGAACTATCCTACCCATGACCTTGAACTCGCTGCCGTAGTTCATGCCCTAACAACTTGGCGACATTACCTCCTTGGTAATCGTTGTGAGATTTATTCCGACCACCAAAGCCTCAAATACATTTTCACCCAGCCAGATCTTAACCTCAGGCAAAGACACTGGATCGAGTTGATAAAAGATTACGAAGTAGGAATTTATTACACCCCAGGAAAAGCCAATGTCATGGCTGATGCACTAAGTCGTAAGTCGTATTGTAACAACCTCATGTTGCAACAGTATCAACCACTTCTTCATGAGGACTTTCGCAAGCTCAATCTTGAGATTGTTCCTCATGGCTATCTTTCTACCTTGGTGGCGAAACCAACTCTTGAGGATCAAATCATAGTTGCCCAAAGGCGTGCACGAGGTGTTCGCCGGATCAAGGAGAACATTGCTAGCGGAGTTGCTAAATGTTTCTCCACAGATAACAATGGAACGGTATTCTTTGGAAATCGTTTGGTAGTACCTAAGAATAGGGAACTAAGGCAACTCATCCTCAAGGAAGCCCATGACACACCCCTATCGATTCATCCCGGTAGCACAAAAATGTACCGAGATCTACGCCAGAGATTTTGGTGGACTAGGATGAAGAGAGACATTGCTCAATTTGTTGCCGAATGTAATGTTTGTCGTCGCATTAAGGCAGAACATCAAAGACCTGCTGGTACACTTCAACCTTTGTCTATTCCCGAGTGGAAATGGAAGAAAGTCGGTATGGACTTCATCACCGGCTTTCCAAAAACCCAGAAAGGAAAAAATGCCATCTTATATTGGAAATATGCCCTAGAGGCAATAATAAAATGTTATTATATATATTTCCACGTTCGTAATTAATGTTTATATTTCTGTGCTATAATTGCAATGACCCTGACTATGAGATTCAGAAGAAAACTCACTTGCATGTGTGGAAATGTAAACACCAAGAGTTCCTGGTTTAGCCTCTAAGACCAGCTCATGTGTTAACTGATGATTACGTTTTCTTAATCATGGACATTGTTCTTGTAACAAGGATGTCAGTAGCAATGGGAACATATTGTTAGCAGAACAATGATGTTGAACCGACCCCAGTATTGAATGATATACTTAGAGATCACATCGTAACTACGTTATAAGTCATATCATGAAATGTTATCATATACGTAATTCCTTAGACCATGAGAGTATCGAGTTGCTTCACACAGGAAGACATGCTTTGGTTCTTAGATGAATCCTCCCATAAATGGGAAGTAGTAAAATAAGTTCTGGGTATGTCAGATGGTGTGGCTAGTGACTTTGATAGTTCAAGAATGGGATTTGCTCCTTAACGATGAAGAGATATTGACTTTGGGCCCACTCGGTATGACGGTATCCATTCTAGTCTGGCCAGACGCATTGTGATTTAATCACGGGGATACCGGAATACAATAACGAGAAATAGAGACAAACGAGCAAAGAGGATAACAAGTGGCTTGTGTTCAAGAAGTTGTTACACATGGGTGCCAAACATCTCTCCTCTAACTTTGTCATATATCACGAAGCAAAGGGAATGGTACATGACTAAACATAAAGGTTCACTCGAAGTTTATTCGTGTATGTGTGGGAGTCAACATGGGTGTCCATGGCTCCGCTGTTGATTATTGGCTATTGACAAAAGGCTGTTGACATATGTCCGGAAGATGTTCTGAGTCATGTCCGCATTATACCGAACCTATTGGGTCACACACTTAACGAGTAGTAATCTGTTAGAGAACTAGGAGATGAAAAGAGAAAGGGTACCGAAATTGTTTCGGGTGGAACCGGAAGTGTTCTGGGTAGCACTAGAAGTGCTCTAGGTGGTGTCGAATGGTTTTAGAATATTCGAGAACGGTATCGAATGATTCCGGAACATTCAAGAAGAGTCTTGAAGTGGTAACAAGACATCCGTGATAGTCTCGGAAGGTTTTGCAACATTCGGTAATAGTTGTGGAAAGGTTACGAAACATCGGGAAATTGTTTCGAGACTTCTAGAAATGTTCCGAGAGGTTTCGGAAGGTTCCCGGGAGCTTATGGAAGAATCCGGAGGGTTAAGGAACTCTCCAAACCGCGGAAACCGACGTTAGACCAAGTAGGAAGGTCCACAAGGTCGTCACTTGGAAGGAAAAGGACTTTCCTTGAGTCCAAGGCCCAGACGCCAGGGTCCCTGGCGTGTTGGACCAGGACGCCGGGGTCCGCGGCGTTTCGGCGGGGAATCCGTGTTGGACTCCTCCTGGTGGCCAAAACCGACTTTGGGGAGAACCCTCGCCCAAGTTGCGACCCCAGGCTTCCACCTATATATTCGGGGGCAGGGGTAGCCCCAAAAACACACCAGAAAAGCCCCAAGGCTGCCCCAGCTAAATCCCACGCGCCTCTAATTCTCTTCGGGATAGATCGTTCTAGTCCGGACGCCGCTAGGCTCTTCTCCCTCTAGTGTCTCTCGGTGGCGTTCTTCTCTTGACGGCGGAGCGCTGCTGGATTGCTACATCGGGATGTGTGGATACCGGTAGAGGGATCATACCTTTGATCCTTCTTCGAGGTCCTTCTTCTTCCTCGGAGATCATGTTCGAGGGACTTGTTCGTGGGACTTGATCGGGACGGATCGCGGGACGGTTCGCAGGACAGATCGCGCAACGGATCATGGAACGGTACGCGGGATCGATATCCTCGCGGTTGGGAGGTCATTGAAATTCCTAGCTGCGGGGATCTGCACCGACGGTCTTCACCAACTCTACTTCCGCTACATCGGTTGGTGAGCCATGACCTAAAACCTTGTATGCAATCTTCTTGGATGATCTTGGGTTCTTGATTCGTAGGCCGAAATTTTTTGTTTTTCTACTACGTTTCCCAACAGTGGTATCATGAGCGATCCTTGATTAGATGCATGTTTAGGTCTAGATCATATGTGTGATATGAGGCATTGATTTTCTTGTTGCTTCCCTGTCATGTGATTTTTTCTATGCTTGATGGCAAGTTGAGATTTTGCTACAAGGATTGAGTTTTCCATCGATCCCTCTATGCTGCTTTCAGTATGCTAGTTGCCTTGATCATGGTCTACATCAAAGTCATTTGATCTCATCTTAATCTCGCAATAGAAGATTTAACATGGAGGGGCTTGTGGATTTTATGAACTCAAATCCACACGGGGGTCACGCGTTGAACGAAGTTTGGCTTGTGGCATTAGTTGCTACACGCACCCCGAACGTTAAACTAGCAACATTGAAGTATCGTGTTTGGTTTGTTTAGGGGACAATGTTTGCATGTAACATGCTAATCAACCACGATAAAATTTGCAACAACCCGTGTAGATAGCGATCTAACTTGTTTTTGCAGAGTATGCATGTGATGTGGTATAGCCTTCAAGATTTGCAATGTGTTTGTATGAGATGCTATATGATGTAATATTTATTCGCGACCTGCGTGTCGTGGTACGGCATGATGACTGGAGTCATATGATTGTCACTTAATTATGGCCTGCGTGCCAGAACTGTTTATTAGCTCGAGGCAAAGCAATAGATAGATGCAAGGTGATGATCTACGATGCGGAGGTGGACCCCGACGCACATGCCGGAAGCCGTGGTGATGGTCCCGGCGCCAAGGACAAAGTTGGTGGACACGGTGACTTCAACCACGACGATGTGAAGACAATGAAGACTTCGCGAAGCAAAGGGCTATACTATATCACATATTTTTATGAACTGCCTGTGATTTTATCCCTTTGATGCACCCTTGTTTGATGCGCAGTAGTCGTGTTTTATTAGGGTGATCTCTCGCAAAACAATATCAAGTTGATAGTGTTCTTCCAACTGTAGCACTGTCTATACTATGTTTCACACCGGAGCAGGTCATGTCACATGGGTGCACACGGTGTGACGCATAAAAGGCGGGTGTGTTAAAAGAACACACAGCACATTACACTTGGTTGTCTTGACGGTTTGGATAAAAGTTTGCTACCGGAACACGCCCATCGAAAGATGAACAAGAATCACATGTGTTGTGATTGGCAAGTTGGCCTACCGGTCCAGTCTAAGTCATCAGTGATGTCACATCAATGGCGGACGATTGGGTCGGATCTTGAATCACTCCAGCATCAATTACGAGAGATATTGATCTGAGTGGGAGCGCACTTAGTAATTAAATTGATTAATCACAAGTGCAACTTAATTATGAAAAAAATCTTAGTATTTGCATTATCGTTGTAGAATAATGGCTCGCGTTACCACCTTCCCAATTGTTTTTGATTAACTGTATTATCTGGTAAAAACTTTACGATTGGTACCGTATTGTGAGGACTATCCTCACTAGTGCCGAGAAGGACCATGTCCTATCGCAAATTTTTGATGCTCTCCCGCTGATGCTATGGATGATGTGACACACGTCCATAATCCAAAATGCTAGAATTCCACCACAGCTAAGTGCATTGTCTTCAGCACCATGAAACCCGAACTTTGAAACGTTTGGGATAGTTATGTTATATTCATGGAACTGAAAAATTGTTTTCAGTAGTAAGACAATTAATGTTGGATATAAGATATCTAGTACAATGTATGATTGTAAGCATTAGTGAAAATGTTCACTGTGCTCTAAACAAAACTGATAAGTGTGGGATCCAGAAGAACACCGATCATATGATGATGAGAATTAAGGGAAAGGAAGTCCAAAGGATGTTAGTAAGACTCATACGCCGGAAAGTCCATGGCCTGTGCCACCCTTGATCATGTGTGATTTTCTGTGAATAGGAGTGACATTGGAAATAGAACTATGATACGTATAAAGGAAAAAGGAAAGAAGACTGGAATATCCAGCTCAGAAATGAAAGTCATATGGAGTTATAGATGAATTCATTGCTGGTCAAGAGATGTAATTCTTGGGAATCATGATTAAGCAGTTAATTGTGGATTCTGTATATTGTGATTAAACTGTTGATCACCGGAATATCACAATCGATTGCATATTGTTGCAACTCGATGCAAGAAATATTATGGCCTTTATGGCTAGATAATGATGAGTTTTGACACGCTCGGGAACACGGTAAAAGGTTTACTATACCATGTGTTGACTCTATGATTATCTTCATAATTCATTTTAGAGTTGAGTAAATTGTTACTACACTTTACCCTTGTTGCAAAACATCATTTTGAATCATGTTCGTTGCAAGAGAGTTGTTCAAAGCTATGAATAACGTAAAGGACATACTTCCATTATGAATAGGTTGTATGTTATGAATCTTGATAATAATACTAAACATCCATAACACTGGCGCTAAACGTCGCAACACTAACAGAAATACCACATAGATGTGGCACTGCCGTTTATCACAAGTGACATAACATGCATGAAGAATTTCCATAAGTGATGGAATTTCGAGTCATATGACTACGAATCACTTGACGCTTGCGATCTTTGTCTCGAAGTAATGTGACTAAAACACCGTTGATAGGCCATACATGAACGGGCAACTAAACCATTGGTAATCGTACATGATGATGTGTGTAGTCCAATAAGTGTAGTTGTGTGCAGTGGATTCCCTATCTTCACTCATGAGTTGAAGTAGATATGTGGATATCTGTTCAATAGAGACATACGTCTGAAATCTTTGAAATGTTCAAGGAATTTTAGAGTGAAATAGAAATTCATTGTAATGAGAAAATAAAGCTTCTGCAAATTAGATTGTAGAAAGTAATATTTGAGTTACAAGTTTAGCGAACGTCTGATGAGTTGTGAAGAAGTGTCATAACTTGCGTCTCCCGGAACACCACTATGAGTAAAGTGTTCGAGAGATGTAATCAAGCCATGTATGACACGGTAAGATCAAATATGATGTTTATCAATTTTCCATTATACTTATTAAAGTTATGCGTTAGAGACTACGACTTTTACACTGAAAAGAGCACCATCAAATCTGTTGAAATGACACCATATTAGATGTGGAATGGAAGTGTTAAAACCATATTGTCTTTTCTTAAAATTTTGGTATATGAGACATGTGTTTGACATGCTCAAAACACCAAATCAGATAAGTGCTACTTTGTTAAGGTTATTCCAAAAGTTTTGGTATTCCTCTATCACTACACAAAAGCAAAACTGTTTGCAGTTAAGAACAATGTGTTTGGAAGAAAATAGTTTCTTACAAAAGAGTGAGTGGGAGGACAGTGCAACTTGTTAAAGATTGTTGAATCTTCAAATAAGTGCGCAGCTGAACCACCCAGGTTAGACAAAACTCGTACAAACATTCATGATATGTAAGACGAGATATTATTGTTCGACAATGATAAACCTGTGATATACAAAGAAGCGTTGATGGGCCCTGACTCCGGGATTTGGCTAAATGCCAAATAATCCGAGATAGTATCCATGGAAGTAAGTCAAGTTTTGAACTTGGTAGACCCTCTGAAAGACTAAAAGTCTGAAGAATATATATATGGATCTATAATTGATTCGGATGAAATTGTTTTATCCATAAAGCTCAACTCGTTGGAAAATTGTTTTCTAGCAAGTTCAAACGTTGACTACGGCGAAATAGTGTCGACCGTAGAGATGCTTTAGTCAATTCGGGTTATATTAGCAATTACTACATATCTCATTTATAGGAGATGGTAGAATGAACGTCAAAACAAAGTTCCTACCCGGAAATATAACAAAGGACGTATACGTGATACGACCGGAATGTTTTGTCGATTCAAAGGATGCTAAAATAGATGCAAGCCTTGGATGTCTAGTGATGGACTGAAGCTGGCATAATGGAGTTGGAATTTTTGTTTTGATGAAATTGCCAAAAGAGTTTGTTTTCATCAGGAATAACGAAGATGCTTGAATGTTCAAGAAAGTAAGTGGAAGTTGAATGATATTTCTAAAACCCTATGTAGATGACATATTGTTGATTGGAAATGATATAAATTTCTTGACACGAATAAGGACTTCACTGGAAATAGTTTTCAGTTGAAGAACTTGGGCTAATATAGCATTAGTATTGAGCACAGTGATCTATGTAGATAGTAAGTGCCTGATCATGCTAAAGTCAACATTACATGTTGACATGATACTAAAGTAGTTTAGTATGAATACGCCAAGAAGGATGTTCTTGCCGAGGTCACGGTGAAAAGTTGTTTGCGGAAATCGGTGTTCATAAACACAAATAAGCAAAAACACGTGAATTGAATTCCACTCACCTGTGTGTTTGGATTAATCATGTACACCATAATGTGTAAAACAACCAGATATGTCCAGTGCTCAAAAAGGTTGTGAGCAAGATACCAAAGTGATCAATATGTTGATCATTGGACAAACAGTGAAAAGTTAAACTTATGATAGATAAGATATGTTTCTCGGAAAATGGAGAGAATGAAGAGCTCGTTGTAATGAGTTACACCAGCTGAATTTTTGATGTAAATAGTTACACCAATTCAGTCTTCATACTTACTTCGACCGATTTTCGATTTTAATTGGGATTATATGTTTCACACATAAGGGTGGCACAGTATGGAGGAACTGTGTTAAGTTAGATATTGTGGCGAATTCTATAACAGAGGCTAAGTATATTGTTGCTTATAGAAGTGACAAGGGAGGGTATTTTGAATTATCAGTTCATTTATGAACATGGTATGGTTTCCAAGATGCTTGAAGCTCATGGAACATTGATGAATGATTTCATGACTTATTCTAAAGGAACCAAGGTCCTGCCAAATGATTCAAACATATACAAAGCTAAACTGATAAAATTAGTGAATTTTATGATAGCGTGAAAACGCGAAGATATGCAAGATACAAACGGGCCTGAAGCGTCAGATCCGATGATGAAGTCTATACCACAAATGAAGCATGTATTACACCGGTATGCCATAGGTGTAAGGTGCTCAAGCACTGATAATATTATTGACTCTAGTGCAAGTGGGAGACTGTTGGAAATATGCCCTAGAGGCAATAATAAAATGTTATTATATATATTTCCACGTTCGTAATTAATGTTTATATTTCTGTGCTATAATTGCAATGACCCTGACTATGAGATTCATAAGAAAACTCACTTGCATGTGTGGAAATGTAAACAGCAAGAGTTCCTGGTTTAGCCTCTAAGACCATCTCATGTGTTAACTGATGATTACGTTTTCTTAATCATGGACATTGTTCTTGTAACAAGGATGTCAGTAGCAATGGGAACATATTGTTAGGAGAACAATGATGTTGAACCGACCCCAGTATTGAATGATATACTTAGAGATCACATCGTAACTACGTTATAAGTCATATCATGAAATGTTATCATTTACGTAATTCCTTAGACCATGAGAGTATCGAGTTGCTTCACACAGGAAGACATGATTTGGTTCTTAGATGAATCCTCCCATAAATGGGAAGTAGTAAAATAAGTTCTGGGTATGTCAGATGGTGTGGCTAGTGACTGTGATAGTTCAAGAATGGGATTTGCTCCTTCACGATGAAGAGATATTGACTTTGGGCCCACTCGGTATGACGGTATCCATTCTAGTCTGGCCAGACGCATTGTGATTTAATCACGGGGATACCGGAATACAATAACGAGAAATAGAGACAAACGAGCAAAGAGGATAACAAGTGGCTTGTGTTCAAGAAGTTGTTACACATGGGTGCCAAACATCTCTCCTCTAACTTTGTCATATATCACGAAGCAAAGGGAATGGTACATGACTAAACATAAAGGTTCACTCGAAGTTTATTCGTGTATGTGTGGGAGTCAACATGGGTGTCCATGGCTCCGCTGTTGATTATTGGCTATTGACAAAAGGCTGTTGACATATGTCCGGAAGATGTTCTGAGTCATGTCCGCATTATACCGAACCTATTGGGTCACACACTTAACGAGTAGTAATCTGTTAGAGAACTAGGAGATGAAAAGAGAAAGGGTACCGAAATTGTTTCGGGTGGAACCGGAAGTGTTCTGGGTAGCACTAGAAGTGCTCTAGGTGGTGTCGAATGGTTTTAGAATATTCGAGAACGGTATCGAATGATTCCGGAACATTCAAGAAGAGTCTTGAAGTGGTAACAAGACATCCGTGATAGTCTCGGAAGGTTTTGCAACATTCGGTAATAGTTGTGGAAAGGTTACGAAACATCGGGAAATTGTTTCGAGACTTCTAGAAATGTTCCGAGAGGTTTCTGAAGGTTCCCGGGAGCTTATGGAAGTATCCGGAGGGTTAAGGAACTCTCCAAACCGCGGAAACCGACGTTAGACCAAGTAGGAAGGTCCACAAGGTCGTCACTTGGAAGGAAAAGGACTTTCCTTGAGTCCAAGGCCCAGACGCCAGGGTCCCTGGCGTTTTGGACCAGGACGCCGGGGTCCGCGGCGTTTCGGCGGGGAATCCGTGTTGGACTCCTCCTGGTGGCCAAAACCGACTTTGGGGAGAACCCTCGCCCAAGTTGCGACCCCAGGCTTCCACCTATATATTCGGGGGCAGGGGTAGCCCCAAAAACACACCAGAAAAGCCCCAAGGCTGCCCCAGCTAAATCCCACGCGCCTCTAATTCTCTTCGGGATAGATCGTTCTAGTCCGGACGCCGCTAGGCTCTTCTCCCTCTAGTTTCTCTCGGTGGCGTTCTTCTCTGGACGGCGGAGCGCTGCTGGATTGCTACATCGGGATGTGTGGATACCGGTAGAGGGATCATACCTTTGATCCTTCTTCGAGGTCCTTCTTCTTCCTCGGAGATCATGTTCGAGGGACTTGTTCGTGGGACTTGATCGGGACGGATCGCGGGACGGTTCGCAGGACAGATCGCGCAACGGATCATGGAACGGTACGCGGGATCGATATCCTCGCGGTTGGGAGGTCATTGAAATTCCTAGCTGCGGGGATCTGCACCGACGGTCTTCACCAACTCTACTTCCGCTACATCGGTTGGTGAGCCATGACCTAAAACCTTGTATGCAATCTTCTTGGATGATCTTGGGTTCTTGATTCGTAGGCCGAATTTTTTTGTTTTTCTACTATGTTTCCCAACATCTTCGTTGTCAGAGATAGGCTTTCCAAAGTTGCTCACTTCCTTCTAGTTCGCGAGTCTATAACTGCTAGCCAGTTAGCGGACTTGTACGTCTCTAGAATTGCATCCCTTCACGGTGTTCCTTTGGAAATCAATTCTGATCGTGGTAGCCTTTTCACCTCTAGATTTTGGGGAAGCTTTCAGAATGCTATGGGAACTCATCTCTCCTTTAGTACAGCTTTTCATCCTCAGTCTAGCGGTCAAGTCGAAAGGGTTAACCAAATTCTTGAAGACATGCTCAGAGCTTGTGTTATCTCATTCGGAAAGAATTGGGAGAAATCTCTTCCATTCGACGAATTTTCTTATAACAATAGTTTTCAATCTAGTCTGAACATGGCTCCTTTTGAACTCCTTTATGGACGACGATGTCGAACACCTTTAAATTGGTCAGAAACCGGTGAAAGACAATTCTTTGGACCGGATATGATTAAGGAAGCAGAAGAGCAAGTTCGCATTGTTCGTGATCAATTGAAAGCAGCCCAGTCTCGTCAGAAAAGCTACTATGATCGTCATCATAGGCAAGAGAGCTACAATCTGGATGAGAAGGCTTACCTCCGGGTTACTCCTCTGAAGGGAACCCAACGTTTCGGTATCAAAGGAAAGTTGGCCCCACGTTACATCGGACCTTTCCCCATTATTTCTAAACGTGGAGAAGTTTCCTACCAACTTGAACTACCCCCGCACCTTTCCCGAGTACATGATGTATTCCATGTGTCCCAACTCAGGCGTTGCTTCAAGGACCCCATCCGCGAAGTCGACCATGAAACGCTTGATCTCCAAGATGACCTTTCTTATCGAGAATACCCCGTTCGTATTCTTGATTCCGCAGAGCGTGTCACTCATCGTCAGAAGATTAGGTTTCTGAAAGTGCAATGGTCACACCACTCTGAGAGAGAAGCTACGTGGGAAAGAGGAGACCGTCTCAGTGCCGAGTATCCCTCCTTCCTCCCGCAGACTTCTGAATCTCGGGACGAGATTCTGTTGAGTGGGGGCGAGTTGTCAGAACCCTCTGTTAGGTAATGTGCTAGGGTTAGCAAGTCACTTGCATCATGATAAAAAATTTCAAAATAAATCTTTGCAATCAAAATCAAAAGCAAAATGGGAGAAGGAACCCCCCCCCAGATGAATTAATTCAAAAGGCCAGATAAAAATCTTCTCCAAAAATTCATGTTAGATTTTTGAAAAGTCTTATAAATGAGTGTGATCACATATCAAGTGATGTGGGACCCACCCCATGCTCATGGATTTTTCAAATATTCAAACAGTGCCTTGGAATTAATCAAAAACCCCTATTTGAGTTAAGATTCAAATTATTTGAATTTTAAAAATGTTGAAACTTTATAAGTGGCTAGTCTATATTATTATGAGGCCATATAAAAATTTTCAGCATTTAATAAAATGCCTAGCTATTTATTTTAGCACAGCAAAACAAATGTCAGAAAAGAAAAATAGAAAAAGAAACAGAAAAGCTTACCTGGCGCCCAGGCGAGAGCAGCCCATCCAGCCCACCCGGCCCAGAGGGGCAGCAGGGTCTTCTTCCCCGCCCCGCGCCTCCAAGCTGCTCGGTGGAATGCCACCGAGCTAGCTGTGGACGACACGTCGCCGCCGAGCACCTTCCAGGCCTCCCCGTGCCTCCTTCTCGCGCCTGGAGACGTCTCTCCCCCGTCCCGATCCATTCCCACCCCTCCAGAGCTTCCTCCTCCTCCTCCCGTGTTCGTTTTCGTCGCCGCCCGAGGACTCGCCGGAGCACCGAAGCGCCCCCGCGTGGCCATCGACGCCGAGGAGCCCGTCCAAGCTATCCAGCGTGATCGCCGTCCTCGACTTTGACGACTAGCAGCAGGAGACGCATCAATTCGGGCCAGACGGGACGCAAGCTTCATCAAGGACTCGCCGGACCCGTGAGCTCGCCGTCGTCGATTCACCGCCGTAGAAGCCTCCCCAAGCTTGTTGTTGCTTCTGTTCGATCCGCGGTGAGCTCCTGAGTTTTTCCCCCAAGCTCCTAGCACCCCGTAGCCCCTCTAGCCAAATCCTCCATGAGAACCGAGCTCCTCGCCGCCATGGTTGAGCTAGAGCTCGCCCTCGTGCTCCTCGCGGCGCCCCAGTGCACGCGTTTGACTCGCGGGCGTTCCATCTTTCGAACGCGCGCAAGTTCAACCCAAGCCGTGCACGCTAGCCTCTTCCCCCAACCTCGCCGTCGTTCTGCTTCCGCCCAGCACGTCGTCGTCGTCGCTCCCGACCTCCCCGTGACCCCCTGATGCCTCCTCTCGACGCGGACGACCTCCAGGAGCACGCCGATGCCCTCCGTTTCCTCTCCCGTGGCCGGAATCCCATTCCGGCGAGACGCCGCCGTCCCCTGTGGACGCCGCCGGTTAGCCGCTGGTGGGTTAACCCTTAACCCCTCGCTAAACACCTCCTGGTGTCACTGACGAGTGGGCCCAGAGCCCTTAATCCCCCCCCCCCTGTTAGTTTAAACTAACCGGGTTAATTAACCCAGCCACTGACAGGCCGACCCCACACGTCAGACCCCCCCCCTGACGTCACCCTTGTGCAAGCATGACGCAGTAAATGAATTTCCAGAATAATTTGAATTAAAGAAACTCCAGAAAATCCAGAAAATAGCCCAAACTTTGGAAATTCATAGAAAATTCATATTAACTCCAAATTGGACAAATAATATATGAAAAATGATCAGGAGAAAATAAGCTATCCAAATATCCAACTTTCAACTTTGTTTGAGTTGAATTTAAAATGTGATCAGTAGCATTTGCTATTTGATTGAAATGGAATTAAATCAAATTCAAATCAAAAGTTTTTACAACTTGAACCATGGAAACATGCTACATTTCAACCACACATCAGAGGCATATCATACACATTTCAAAATGTTTCAAATTGATCAAACAATGTCGTACGTAACTTGGCTAAGTTTGAATTCAAATTGGAGTTTGAATTTGCAATTCAATTTGCAATATACTCCATTTAAATGGAATTGCTTCACACATCAAAGCATATACATCAAGTTTCAACCTTCCATCATGTGTTCGTGCATTGTATTTACTTTGCTACCTTGTTTGTTGTTTGTCGAGTGGAGGTGGAACCGGAGCAGAAGGCTGCCCCCTTCGTTGAAGACCCAGAACCCGAACCTCGTCAGCAAGGCAAGCAAACCCCCTTTGATCATGTCGATAAAATCCCACTTCCCTCTCATGTCTCGCTTATGCATTGTATAGGATGATTACCATGCTACGTTTCTACCGCATAGATGAACCCATTCCTTTGCATGACCTATCATTTGTCACAGTAGTAGGAAAAACAACAATCCTAGAAAAAGTAGGAGTTGATTGATATCATGTGGCCCCTGCAATTGTTACTGCTTATTGCATGCTTAGAGTGATACCATGATGATACTTTTATGTGAGTCGGGATGGTAGTGATCATGATGATGATGGTAGAAAAGTGTTGGTGAATCGACCCTAATACAAGGTGAACGACTAGAGGCTGTGTAGGAGTACACGGTGGGTTGTCTCGTTGAACACCGCCCTAAGTCCGAGTTCTTGTGTGGTGATCCAAGATGAAGAGTACAACCACACATTGGGCTCACTGACCCCTCTCAACCTATTAACTCATCCCTTTCGATGTCCAGATGTCGCAATAGTTCGGAGTTCTGGTAGGTCTGTGGCCTGGATGCTAAGTGAGAGAACGGCTCACCCGAGACCGGCTTATGCACCACGCACACATCACTTGGGTCCACTTCGGTAAACCGGCCGGGTTCACGATAGTGGTAGCCAACCCAAGTAGGCGCCTTTCTCGGACTAGATCGGCTATGAGGTAACAGTTGTGGTGAGCATCCTCGCTGGCACCCCTTGAATGGTGTCGAGATCAAAGGCGGTAAATGATGATCATGTGTGTGTAGCGGTACACCCCTGCAGGGTTAACAAAACTATTCGAATAGCCGCGTCCGCGATTATGGACTGCTTGGAAAGTTTAGCTTGATTATTAGACAACTTGAACTGGATACTTATAAAACACACCAAGATAAGTGTGAGTGCTATGGCGTGCTTTCTCGTGGGGAAGTCGAGGAAGACACCATAGTGGTGTATTTGGTTGGAGAAAGTAGTGGACTCGTGTACGCTTCTTACCTCAAGTCTGGTACTCGTAGTTCAGGACTAGCCAAGTCAAAGCTGGCACTTCTGCAAGTGAACCCCACCTCCTTTTACCTTGATACATGTGCATGAGTAGTATAGCTCCTATGTAAGTCTTGCTGAGTACGACTTTGTACTCACGTTTGCTTAATCTATGTTTTAGATGAAACCATAGACCCCGATGGTGGCTTCTTCATCGAGCTGGACGACTGAAGATCAAGCTAGTCTAGTCCCAGTCAGACGACTGGTTCCCTCGTGGTGGGCTTATGTTTAAATAAGGCTTCTTAAGCCATTTGTTAAACTTGTCTGTACTCAGACATACTCTGCTTCCGCTTGTGTTGTAATGTTGGATCACATGTTTGTGATCTCTGTGTGCACTCTATAAGAGTTATCAATAAAAATGTATACTTTGTAGAGAATTGCAATGATACCTGTTGTTCATACAACGCATGTGTGCTGCGTGTATGTTTCTAACATGCATGTCTTTGTATGGGTTTTCGAGACCTTAGTTGTGATCTGGCTGGCGGTCTTTCATACACCAATTGGCCCTTAGATGTGCGCAGCTTGGGGCATCGCGATGCGATTTCTCGAGACTCCGTCTCGTGCACACTTTGTGGTATGATCGAGCCCGCCCTAGACCCCGACTAAGTGATCGGGCTAGAGTAAGTCTATGTAAGAGTTATGAGATAGTCGATAGTATGGTTGAGGCGACTTGTCTTTGAATATGGGAGTTCACCACCCATATCATTAGACTTGTGTGCGGACGATGAGGACCCATCTCAGTGATCATCCGGCCTGGATGGGATACCCCTCATGTACGATGCTTTCCGAGAACGTTCTGTGCTTGGCCTTGTCTGCTTAGACAAGTGGGTACGGTTCTCGGCTCTCCATATGACTGTGTCTTAACTAGACTTGAATACGCTAACCCCGGGTCCCGACAGCTTCACTCATGGAGGCTAGAGAAATACCACTCTAGTATGTTCAAGCTTTGTGCATTGTAGTCTTGTCTTGATTTTTAGTAGCATATTATTTACTTTTAGTTCTTTGTGATTGATCACTTGAAAGAAGGATTGCTTCGTGCATTGTCCTCATAGCATTGTTTCGATACTTGCTAAATTCTTTTTATAGTACATGCTTATATACATTTATTGAAGCAAAAGAGTTTGTCAAAGTTTTCTTTGTCGCGTCCAGTTCGTTGAATTGAATTGCTTGAGGACAAGCAATATGCTAAGCTTGTGGGAGTTGATACGTCTCAAACGTATCTACTTTTCCAAACACTTTTGCTATTGTTTTGCCCTCATTCTTGCATGATTTGGACGAAACTAACCCGGACTAACGTTGTTTTCAGCAGAGCTGTCTGTATGGTTTTATTGTGCGCAGGAAAATAGATTTTTGGACGTCTCAGAAAATTCCCGGAAAAATACACAGAAAATCCACGCACCCGAGGGGCCATTGTGCCAGAAGTGGGACCAGAGGGCAGCCAAGGGGGCCCCAGGCGCCCCCCTTGCGCGGCCAGGGGTGGGGCCGCGCCCTCTGGCCGCCTGGGGGGCCCATCCTCTGGTGCCCTACCGAGGCTCCTATTTATTCCCATGACGGAGAAACCCCGAAACAGAAGTCGTTTTCCCAATTCACGTCGTGGAGCCGCCGCCACCCTATGTTCTTCTCCGGGAGGGCTAATCTAGAGGCTGTTTTGGACTCCGGTGAGGGGAGATCATCGTCATCGTCATCACCACTCCATCCTCCCTCCATGACTTCTCCATCCATGTGTGAGTAATTCCCTACTGTAGGTAAAGGGGATGGTAGGGATTGGATGAGTCAGATCATGTAATAGTTTATCAGATTGTTGGGGGCATGTTGCCTATCATCTAGATTGTTGTTTATCATCTTTGCTTCAACTTGTTTCTCTTAATGCTTGTCACTTGGGACACCAAAGGCGATGGACTATAGTTTGAGGATTCCATGTATCCATTGTTTGTTAATGCTTTGTTCCGGTGCTCTTTGAAAGGAGCACCTTAATCTCCATAAGTTCCTTTTGGCCCCGTTCATAGCGGGATGGTACGACAAAAGATGTTGTGCAAGTTCTTATTGCAAGCACGTACAACTACCTATGGGGTACATGTTTGATGTTTGATTTATGCCTAGATGATCATTGCTTTTCTGTGTGCCTTGGCCCAAGTTAAATACATGATGTGCCTTATCCATGCAGCGCCCAACCATCCATCTCCCTAGCCTACAGTGTTTTAATTCTGCTAGTTACTAGTTGTTTACTTTTGCTGTTTTATTTTCGTTATTTTGTCCACCACTATATCCGTTGCTATCATCACTTCCATATCGCAGTTACTATTAATATCTTGTTGCAAGTAAGTGTATCTCAAGTGCGGTCGAATTGACAACTCCACTGTTAAAGCTTGTGGATATTCTTTGGCTCCCCTTGAGTCGAATCTATAAATTGGGTTATCTTACCCGCGAAGACTATCTCGATCCCCTGCAGTTGTTGGTTATCAAGCCTATTTTCTGGCGCCGTTGCCGGGGATCATAGCTTTATTCACAAGTCTACTTGAATTATTTTACCTGCTGCAATTTATCCGCTATGGGTAAGAAAGAAGACCCCAAGGTCCCGATCTTACCATCCCGTACGAGAAAAGGTACTATTTTGAACACTAGTGCTACACTTTATTCACCTTCAGTTATGAGTAAGTTTGCTTCTCCTCCACCACATGATGCTTCTACTGAATCTGCTACTATGTCCGATACTTTTGATGATGCTTCTACTACTCTTGATGATATTGGTTCACTTAGTCACGCTCTTGAGAAACAGATCCTTGCTGCAAAAAAATCTGGAATTGGAATTCCTGATATTTGCTATCCTTTTGATGGAACTTACACTTATCTTGATTTGAGTAAACTCAAGGAGAGAATCCTTGATGATGATTATATTATACTTGATGATGATTTATGCAGGGAGCTAACCGAGTTTGTCGACTCAGACGTTGATGCTATTAAGAAGCTTCTCGAAAAACACTCTCTGAAGAACAATACCGTTCCTGATCCTAAATTTGCTACATCTCCTATATTAATCGATGATCCTAATTATAATTTCTCTGTTGATCTTTCACTTATATCTATGGTTGAAGTTGACCCCTTTTATGGCAGAGAAAATGATGATGCTATCGCACACCTGACCGAACTCACTGAGTTGGGTGGCTTGTTTACTACAGAAGAAAAGATACAAAATTTCTATTTTACTAAGCTTCTTCCTTTCTCTTTAAAGGAAGGGGCTAAGGCATGGTATGACGCACTACCATGTGGTTCCATTAGGAGTCCTCAAGACTTAGCTCACTCTTTTGTTGATAAGTAATTTCCTGCTCATATGCAACATGCTGCTTTACTAAGAATTTATAACTTTAAACAGTTGCAGGATGAGAACCTCCCTAAAGCTTGGGGAGGTATTGCAGTCTGATCCAGGCTAGACTGGGACATGGAGTCCCTAAGAATGAATTAATTGATATATTTTACGCTGGTCTAACTACTGAATCTAGATCCTATTTTGACAGTTGTGATGGGTGTGTTTTCAGGAAAAGAACGCCGGACGATGCAACAAAATTAATGGGCAAGATTGCCAACAACCACGAAGATTGGTCTGTCCCCGAACCACCTCCACCACCAAAGAAAAGGGGCATGCTTGTCCTAAGCCCCGAAGATATGCAAGTAGCAAAGAAGTCTATTAAAGAGAAGGGTATTAAAACGGAAGACGTGAAGAATCTACCCCCCATTGAGAAGTTGTGTGAGCCTACCACTCACCCTCCAATGGTAGAGGTACACTCTCTTTTAGATTTCAATGCAAGTGACATTCCTCATGGTAAGCCTCCTGATCAATGTTTAGATGAGCTTGATAATTTTATTATGAAGCAAAATCACTTTAATGAGAGGATACAAAGTCAGTTGCATGATAATTCCCTTGCTATCAAAAGTTTGCTTGATGTTCTAGGTAGAACAGTTAATGATGTTAAATGTCTTGTGAAGCATTTTCATATGGTTCAAACTCAGCTTGATCAAATTTCTAATGTGCAAAAATATTTGCTTGCTAATAATGCCAAACAGGATATACAGGCCTTCGGGATTAAAACCCGAGGAGGAACTAGCACTCAAGATCCTCTCTATCCGGAGGGGCATCCGAAGAGGATCGAGCAAGATTCTCAAATACAGGAAGAAGAAATTGTTAGTTCTCCGAAGAAGAAGAAGAAGCATAAAGAAGCTGACAATTCAAATGATCCAAATAGTATATCTACCTCTGATGCTCAGACTGAAGACGATGCTGAGCCTGAAAAGGATGGTGAAAAGAATGATCCACCCGAAGTTCGAGAAGAAGAAGAACCCGACAAACGCAAGAAATACACTAGAGAAGACTTCATCGCAAGAAGACACAGGAAGTAAAGAGAAACATGGGTACAGAAACCCATGACCTTTCCAGGTAAGTCTCTCAAAACTAAAGAAGAAGAGCATTACAATAAGTTTTGTGAGTGGATGAAACCTCTTTTTCTTAAAATTCCTTTGACTGATGCTATTAAGTTACCTCCTTATTCGAGATATATGAAAGATATTGTTACTAATAAAAGAAAAGTCCCTAATGAAGCAATATCTACTATGCTTGCTAACTAATCTTTTAGTGGCAAGATTCCTGAGAAGCTTGGTGATCCAGGTATACCCACCATTCCTTGCTCCATAAAGAATAATTATGTCAGGACTGCTTTATGTGGTCTTGGAGCAGGAGTGAGTGTTATGCCTTTTTCTCTTTACAAGAGACTATGTTTAGAAAAACTAATCCCTACAGATATCTCTCTTCAGATGGCTGACAAGTCAACAGCCGTTCCCATAGGTATTTGTGAGGATGTTCCCGTTGAAGTTGCTAATTGTTTAATCCTTACTGATTTTGTTGTGCTTGACATGCCCGAGGATGGGAGCATGTCTATTGTTCTTGGTAGACCTTTTCTTAACACCGCAGGTGCTATTATTGATTGCAATAAAGGAAAGGTTACTTTCAATGTGAATGACAAAGAACACACGGTGTATTTTCCGAAGAAGATTGACAAGAGGCATGGCCTCAACTCTATAGAGAATATCGAGACCGTGAAGATTGGTGATTGAGTTGTCTACTAGCATTCGTTGACGGATCATGCACCTCCAAAAAACACTTTTTATGTCTGTTTTCAAAACCAAGAGATCTGGTACATGTTTAGTCTTTCCTTCCAACCACGGGTTTTCAACCTTTCCATCAAATTCCACGGTTCGAGAGTCTCCACCTTATTTCTTCAAAGCACCAACTAGGAGAGCATAATTGTCATTCTGAGTGTAATGTGCATTGTCCCAAAGTACTACATTGTCTTTTGTATGATTGTGGTATTACTTATTCTGAAGTTCTTAGTTCTAGTCTCCTTTAAAACTCCGGAGGAGTTTCTGCATTTATGTTTTGCTTCGCTCATGGAGGCTAGAGAAATACCACTCTAGTATGTTCAAGCTTTGTGCATTGTAGTCTTGTCTTGATTTTTAGTAGCATATTATTTACTTTTAGTTGTTTGTGATTGATCACTTGAAAGAAGGATTGCTTCGTGCATTGTCCTCATAGCATTGTTTTGATACTTGCTAAATTCTTTTCATAGTACATGCTTATATACATTTATTGAAGCAAAAGAGTTTGTCAAAGTTTTCTTTGTCGCGTCCAGTTCGTTGAAATGAATTGCTTGAGGACAAGCAATATGCTAATCTTGGGGGAGTTGATACGTCTCAAACGTATCTACTTTTCCAAACACTTTTGCTATTGTTTCGCCCACATTCTTGCATGATTTGGACGAAACTAACCCGGACTAACGCTGTTTTCAGTAGAGCTGCCTGTATGGTTTTATTGTGCGCAGGAAAATGGATTTTTGGACGTCTCAGAAAATTCCCAGAAAAAACACAGAAAATCCACGCACCCGAGGGGCCATTGTGCCAGAAGTGGGACCAAAGGGCAGCCAAGGAGGCCCCAGGTGCCCCCTGGTACGGCCAGGGGTGGGGCCGCACCCTCTGGCCACCTGGGGGCCTCCCCCTCCTCTGGTGCCCTACCGAGGCTCCTATTTATTCCCCTGACGGAGAAACCCCGAAACAAAAGTCGCTTTCCCAATTCACGTCGCGGAGCCGCCGCCACCCTCTGTTCTTCTCCGGGGGGGCTAATCTGGAGGATGTTTTGGCCTCCGGTGAGGGGAGATCATCGCCATCGTCATCATCATCACCACTCCATCCTCCCTCCATGACTTCTCCATCCATGTGTGAGTAATTCCCTGCTGTAGGCAAAGGGGATGGTAGGGAGTGGATGAGTTATCATGTAATAGTTTATCAGATTGTTGGGGGCATGTTGCCTTTCATCTAGATTGTTGTTTATCATCTTTGCTTCAACTTGTTGCTCTTAATGATTGTCACTTTGGTCCCAAGTGCCATGATTTCATATCTGAACCCTATGTGTTTGCATGAATATATTTGTGTTCTTGATCCTATCTATGAGTTGTATGCACCTGTTATAGTCCGGAACCGGCGATCCCAAAGGTGTCAGCTTGGGACACCAAAGGGGATGGACTATAGTTTGAGGATTCCATGTATCCATTGTTTGTTAATGCTTTGTTGGTGCTCTTTGACAGGAGCACCTTAATCTCCATAAGTTCCTTTTGGCCCCGTTCGCAGCAGGATGGTAGGAAAAAAGATGTTGTGCAAGTTCTTATTGCAAGCACGTACAACTACCTATGGGGTACATGCCTAATGTTTGATTTATGCCTAGATGATCATTTCTTTTCTGTGTGCCTTGCCCCAAGTTAAATACATGATGTGCCTTATCCATGCAGCGCCCAACCATCCATCTCCCTAGCCTACAGTGTTTTAATTCTGCTGGTTACTAGTTGCTTACTTTTGCTGTGTTATTGTCGTTATTTCTCCACCACTATTTCCATTGCTATCATCACTTCCATATCGCAGTTAATATTAATATCTTGTTGCAAGTAAGTGTATCTCGGGTGCGGTGGAATTGACAACTCCATTGTTAAAGCTTGTGGATATTCTTTGGATCCCCTTGAGTTGAATCTATAAATTGGGTTATCTTACCCGCGAAGACTATCTCGATCCCTTGCAGTTGTGGGTTATCAGGTGTTCGCCAGGATAGCAATATCCGGTGCTGAACTGTTTCTCGTGTTGTCACGAGCTAACACCCCTCTAGCAATAAAATACGCGAAATACCTGATGTGGGGGAATAAGATGTTGGAAATCTTCGTGCGTCGGATATCCTTCGTGTCTTGGCCGCAAAGAGAACTGGAGATAGTCCTCCGCTCGGAGGGCTGAGAGTTCATCTTTTCCGTCTGTCTAACGTTCGGCACGCCTATTATTTCACAACATCTTGCCAAAGACATGGTCAAAAGATAATTGTAAATTTTAAACTCAACAATACCAGCATCATGATTATATCTGAAACTATTAATAAAACAAGAGGTGAGTTTATGATACTGGGCAACACGACATGTTGCTAGCCGTGTCAAACCTGCATTAGCACAAAGGCCGTAAAATTCCTCCTTAATTCCTGTAGCTTCGAGGAAAGCATCACACAGAAATGTCATTGCATGTGCCGAACTTGTGTCTTCCAACATCTCTAGGGGCACATGATCCTCGTTGTAGCTTACCCTAGAAGCTGAGGGTGAAGCTGGAGCTTTAGTAACTCGATCGGTGCGCTCGGGCTTCTTCTTCCCAAGCCACCCCTTTTCTTTTCCTAAGAAACTCATTTCTGAAATTTTTGGCAATTCACAAAAAACAAGGATTTAGGAAGTGAGTTGAGACAAACTACTCTACTTACTTACCTAAGGCATAAACTTGCGTCAAAACATGGAAAATAAATTTCTACACATGCATGCAAGCTCATATGAACAACACCAAGAACTACTAAATACTCACAAGTGAAGCCACCAATTAAAAATCTAATTGGAGGAGTGGAGGAGTCACATACCAGGGAGTTCTCAAAATCTCACCTCAAATGATGGGTTAAGGAGAGAGATCGAAAAAGGCCTCTAAGAACAGCAAGAACGCAAGTCCAGGTGCATAACTCGTGTTTTTGGAGAGAGAGGAAGAGAAGGGAGGAAGAAGTACCTGGCTGGCTGACCTGTGGGCGCGGTCAGGGGCAGGTCGCGCCAGCTGGCAGCCTAGGCCACTGGTGCCCCCCCCCCTCTGGTCAGGCCCAGGTGCCCCTGGGTCACTTATGACGTGGAAACCTTGATATATATTTTGGTGGAATTTTTCTGACAACTTCACCGTTGAAAAAATTTCGATGTTCAAAAAGCTGCGAAACTTTCTAAAAACTTGAAACAGTGGTTATAAATGTGAAGCTTCAAAAACATATAAACTTGGTACAGCAAAGAGAACAAAAGCTAAAGCAGATGAAAACATAACAAGCTCCACTTTCTACCTATATAAAACATGCTAGCTCTTAAGGTTGATCAAGTCTTACCAACAAACCGGCGATATATAGGGAAGAAAGTCTCACCTCTTATGAAGTGATCATTGTACCTTTACCTTAATGGACATTGTCCCCACCATAATGGTTTTGTATTTGTGGTGCACGTGTAGAGGACAATCCCATTCTCCAATCTTCACGGTCTCGATATTCTCTATAGAGTTAAGGCCATGCCTTTTGTCGATCTTATTTGGGAAAGGCATGACACTCACTCCCGCTCCAAGATCACATAAAGCAGTTTTCACATAATTATTCTCTATGGAGCAAGGAATGGTGGGTATACCTGGGTCACCAAACTTCTCAGGAATCTTGCCACTGAAAGAGTAGTGAGAAAGCATAGTAGATATTTCCTCATGAGGGACTTTTCTTTTATTAGTAACAATATCTTTCATATATTTTGAATAGGGAGGTAACTTAATAGCATCAGTCAAAGGAATTTGAAGAAAAATAGGTTTCATCCATTCACAAAATTTATTATAGTGCTCTTCTTCTTTGGTTTTGAGAGAGTTGCTTGGAAAGGGCATGGGTTTCTATACCCATGGTCTTTCCTTCCCATGTCTTCTTGCAATGAAGTCTTCTCTAGTGTATTTCTTGCATTTATCGGGTGCTCCTTCTTCTCGCACCTCAGGAGGATCATTCTTCTCCTTATCTTTTTCGGGCTCATCACTGTCTTCAGTTTCAGCATCGGAGGTAGATATACTATTTGGATCAACAGTAGGCTCTCCTTCATTTGAATTGTCAGCCTCCTTGTGTTTCTTCTTCTTCTTATTTGGAGAGCTAACAATTTCTTCTTCCTGTATTTGAGAATATTGCTCGATCCTCTTTGGATGCCCCTCTGGATAGAGAGGGTCTTGGGTGTGTGTTCCACCCCGAGTATTTATACCATAAGCTTGTAAATTATCTTGTTTAGCATTGTTAGCAAGCAAATCTTTTTGCACATCAGAAATTTGTTCAAGCTGAGTTCGAACCATATGAAAATGCTTAACAAGATATTTAACATCATTAACTGTTCTACCTAGAACATCAAGCAAACTTTTAATAGCAAGCGTATTATCATGCAACTGACTTTGAATCCTCATATTAAAGTGATTTTGATTCATAATAAAATTATCAAGCTCATCTAAACATTGATCGGGAGGCTTACCTTTAGGGATGTCACTTTCATTGAAACCTAAAAGAGAGTGTACCTCTACCAAGGGAGGATGAGTAGTAAGCTCACACAACTTCTCAATAGGAGGTAGATTCTTCACGTCTTCGGCTTTAATACATTTCTCCTTTATAGACTTATTTTCTTCTTGCATATCTTCGGGGCTTAGAAAAGCATGCCCCTCTTCTTTGGTGGTGGAGGTGGTTCAGGGACGGACCAATCTTCGTGGTTCTTGGCAATCTTGCCCATTAATTCTTCGGCATCGTCCGGTGTTCTTTCCCTGAAAACACAACCAGCACAACTATCCAAATAGGATCTAGAGTCATCGGTTAGACCAACATAAAATATATCAAGTAATTCATTCTTAGGGACTTCATGTCCCGGTCTAGCCTTAATTAAACTTCAATACCTCCCCCAAGCTTTAGGGAGGTGCTCATCCTGCAACTGTTTAAAATTATAAATTATTTGTGAAGCAGCATGTTGCATATGAGCAGGAAAGTACTTATCACAAAAAGATTGAGCTAAGTCCTGAGGACTCTTAATGGAACCATAGGGTAGTGCATCATACCATGATTTTGCGTCTCCCTTCAAAGAGAAAGGAAAAATCATAGCCACATAAAAGTTTCGTATCCTCTCATCAGTAGTAAACAAGCCACCTAACTCAGTGAGTTTTGTCAGGTGTGCTATAGCATCATCATTTTCTCTGCCATAAAAGGGGTCAGTTTCAGCTGTAGATATAAGTGAAAGATCAACAGAGAAATCATAATCAGGATCAGTGATGTGTATAGGAGATGTGGAAAATTCAGGATCAGGAGTAATTTTGTTCTTCATGGAGTGCTTTTCAAGAAGCTTCCTAACAGCATCAGGGTCAGATTCGGCACACTCTATAAGTTCCCTGCATAAATCATCATCAAGAATAACGTAATTATCCTCAAGGAGTCTCTCCTTGAGTTTGTCCAAGTCTGGGTAACCAAAGGCTTGGCAAGTAGGAAAATAGGTAGCAGGAGTTTCAGTCTCAGACTGTGCTGCAACCCTAGACATTTGAGTTTCAAGATAGCGACCAAGAAAACCACTTTCCTCAAAATTAGTAAAAGCATCATCAAAAGTATCGGACATAGTAACAGACTCAGTGGAAGTAGCATGTGGTGGTGGTGGTGAAGAAAACTTACTTATAACTGAAGGTGAATCAAGTGTAGCACTAGTGCTCAGAACAATACCTTTTATTGTAGTGGATGGTAAGGTCGGAACCTTGGGGTCTCCTTTCTTACCCATGGTGGATAACGTGCAGCAGGCAGAATACTTCAAGTAGACTTGTAAATAAAGCTATGCTCCCCGGCAACGGCGCCATAAAATAGTACTTGATGTCCCTCAACTGTAGGGGGTCGAGATAGTCTTTGCGGGTAAGATAACCCAATTTATTGATTCGACACAAGGGGAGCCAAAGAATATTTATAAGCTTTAACAATTGAGTTGTCAATTCAACCGCACCTAAAATATACTTGCTTGCAACAAAATATTAATAGCAACAGTGATATGATAGTGATAGTGGCAACAGCGAAAGTAAAACAGCAAAGGTAAACTACTAGTAACCAGCGGGATTAAAACAATGTAGGCTAGGGAGATGGATGGTTGGGCGCTGCTTGGATGAGAGTGACCATGTAATAGATTTTAACACGGGGCAAGGCACGTAGAAAAGCAAGGATCATCTAGGCAAATATCAAACATTAGGCATGTATCCCGTAGGTAGTTGTGCATGCTTGCAATAAGAACTTGCACAACATATTTTGTCCTACCATCCCGCTATGAACGGGGCCAAAAGGAACTTATGAAGATTAAGGTGCTCCTGTCAAAGAGCACCGGAACAAAGCATTAACACTCAATGGATACATGAAATCCTCCAATTATAGTCCATCCCCTTTGGTGTCCCAAGCTGTCACCTTTGGGATCGCCGGTTCCGGACCATAATAGGTGCACACAACTCATACATAGGATCAAGAACATAAGTAAACTAATGAAAAAACAAGTGGTTCAGACCTGAAAACATGGCACTCGGGCCCAAAGTGACAAGAATTAAGAGCAAAAAGTTGTAGCAAAGATGATAAACACCAAAGTAGATGATAGGCAACATGCCCCCAACAATCTGACGAACTATTACATGATCTAACTCATCCAATCCCTACCATCCCCTTTGCCTACAGTAGGGAATTACTCACACATGAAAGGAGAAGTCATGGAGGGATGATGGATTAGTGATGGTGATGACGATGGCGATGATCTCACCTCACCGGAGGCCAAAACAGCCTCCAGATTAGCCCTCCCGGAGAAGAACAGAGGGTGGCGGCGGCTCCACGGCGGAAACTGGGAGAACGACTTCTGTTCTGGGGTTTCCTCGCCACGGGAATAAATAGGGGCATCGGTAGGGAACCAAAGGGGGGAGGACCCACCCAGGCGGCATCCCGACGCGGCCAGGAGTGGGGTCGCGCAGCAGGGCGCCTGGGGCCCCCCTGGCTGCCCTCTTTCCCCACTTCTGGCACAATGGCCCTTTGGGTGCGTGGATTTTCTGGTATTTTTCCTGGAATTTTCTGAGACACCTAAAAATCCATTTCCCTGCACATAAGAAAACCATACAGGCAGCTCTGCTGAAAACAGCAACAGTCCGGGTTAGTTTAGTTCAAATCATGCAAGAATGAGGTCAAAAGAATAGCAAAAGTTTTTGGAAAAGTAGATACGTTTTAAACATATCAGGGCCAAAAGGAACTTATGGAGATTAAGGTGCTCCTGTCAAAGAGCACCAGAACAAAGCATTAACAATCAATAGATACATGGAATCCTCAAATTGTAGTCCATCCCCTTTGGTGTCCCAAGCTGTCACCATTGGGATCACCTATTCCGGACTATAATAGGTGCATAGAACTCATAGATAGGATCAAGAACACAAACATATTCATGCAAACACATAGGGTTCAGATCTGAAATCATGGCACTCGGGCCCAAAGTGACAAGCAATAAGAACAACAAGTTGTAGCAAAGATGATAAACACCATACTAGATGATAGGCAACATGCCCCCAACAATCTGATAAACAATTACATGATCTAACTCATCCAATCCCTACCATACCCTTTGCCTACAGCAGGGACTTACTCAGACATGAAAGGAGAAGTCATGGAGGGATGATGGAGCGGCGATGGTGATGATGATGGAGATGATTACTCCTCACCGGAGGCCAAAACGGCCTCCAGATTAGCTCTCTCGGAGAAGAACAGAGGGTGGCGGCGTCTACGCGACGAGAATTGGAAAAGCGACTTTTGTTCTGGGATTTCCTCGCCGAGGGTAAAAATAGGAGTCCTGGGAGGTCACCAGAGGGGGTGGGGCCCACCCAGGTGCCCTGGTGGCGCGGTCAAGGGCCAGGCCGCGCCACCTGCCCTCCTCTGGTCCCTCTTCTGACATGTGGCTCCTCCCTTTGCATGGATTTTCGGTATTTTTTATGGGAATTTTCAGGGACACCTAAAAATCCATTTTCCTGCACACAAGAAAACCATACATGCAACTCTGTTGAAAACAGCGTCAATCCAGGTTAGTTTCGTTCAAATCATGCAAAAATGAGGTCAAAACAATAGCAAAAGTGTTTGGAAAAGTCGATACGTTTGAGACGTATCAACTCCCCCAAGCTTAGCATAATTCTTGTCCTCAAGCAATTCAATTCAACGAACTGTACGCGACCAAGAAAACTTTGACAAACTCCTTTTGCTTCATTAGATGTATATAAGCATATACTACGAACAAGACTAGCAAGTGTTGAAACAATGCTACAAGGACAATGCACGAAGAAATACTTCTTTCATGTGAAAAGTTTCAAACAACCACGAATGAATAATATGCAACTGAAAATCAAAAAAATATCACAATGCACATGACTTGAACATACTAGAGTGGTATCTCTCTAGCCTCCATGAGTGAAGCAAAACATAAATGCAGAAGACAATGTGGTACTTTGGGACAATGCACATTACACTCAAAATGACAATTATGCTCTCAATAGTTGGTGCTTTGAAGAAATAAGTGGGGACTCTTCAACCGTGGCTTTTGATGGCGAGGTTGAAAACCCGTGGCTGGAAGCAAAGACTAAACAAGTACCAGAGCTCGTGGTTTTGAAAACAGAGATAAAATGTTTTTGAAAGTGTAACTTTCCAGTCAACGGTAACGTGGTAAAGATTCTCAATATCTTCCATACCAACCATATTACTGGCGGTTCCCATGCTTTTGTATTATGCCTACACTTGTGTTTCCTTTCCATCTATCATAAACAGTCCATGGCCAGCAATTGCGTGGTGCCTTTTATCTTGCCTCAAGTATGGAAAAGAAGATTGTGAGTCTATCTCCACCTATCATTATCAGTTAGTGGCCAACATTTAGTTCCATTTCATTCTGTCATCAAGTATGGAGGGCAAGTGCAAGCTTTTATAAAAATGTAAAATAAGTGAGAACTGGGCATTCTCCAGACTGGCCTCTGCCTCATAAATTTGACTAGAATAAACTTTGTCAAGGAGTAAAAAAAATTTAGCATGGAAGATAATGATTCCCTCTAACGCCCCATGAGCTTGTATGGATACAAAAAGAGAAGTGCATTTGAATAATTTTGAGATGGTACAAGAATGTCTTCGTTAGGATGGCCGGTAAATACCATATATGGGAAGGTATGGTGAACTCATATGGCGCAACTGGTTTCAAAGATTTTTTATGCACAAGCAGAATTCCGCTTAGTACGGGCGAAGGCTAGCAAAAGACGGGGAAGCGAACAACTATAGAGCAATAACGGTCATAATCATGCAGAGCGACAAAGCAACATTGAATCGGGCATGAAAGATATATAACTATTCTAAAACAAAAAGATCATCAAGGCTTGGTAGACTTTCAGTCATAAACATGTGTAAGCATGTGCCAAGTCAATCCAAAAATTCTTCGAAGGGAAATACCACTTCAATATACCAAGCCATGAACAATGCAATGCATGTAAATCATTTAAATAACACATTATGCACTCCAGCTATTAGAAACTAGTCACAAGAAAGCATGAACTACTGGAAAAGCATTGTAAACATGCACTATGTCGCTACAAGCTGGTCTCTAGATCATAAGTACATGCATATGTAAAAAGTAGAAACAAAAAGAGTTCATACCGGCTTTCCTTGTTGCATCCCTTCCGTCGATCTTCATCATTATTGCCTCGTCACTTGCACAATCGAACGTGGAAAGATATAATCAAGTGCAAATGCAACCATGGACGTGAGTTGAACTCTGTAAACAAAGCAAACTAAAGAGAGAAAGGAAATCTTTTTTTATTTTTCAAACGTTAATCGAAAGCAAAAGAAAGGGGAAATCTTTTTGTTGTTTTTGCAAATTAAGATAGAACAAAGAAGAACAGGTAAAAACTTCGAAAAGATAAAAGCGAACAAAAATGGATAATACAATGGAAGGGGAGAAGGCACGTACTCCCCCAAGCTTAGGCTTTTGGCCTAAGTCGGGCTCGGCTACTGCGGGCCCCAGGAGCTTCGTCCGGCTCCGGGGTGGTACTGGTACGTCCATCCCTCGTATGGCATCTCGGGTGCATAGACGGACGTCCTGCTGTCCTCCAAAGAAGAAGGTTCCCCACCCCAAGAAGAAGGTCCCTCTCCCCACTGGGAGACATGCTCCTCCTGGGGGTGTGGAATCTCCTCCTGTTCCTCCTGAGCAACCCCCTCCATGGGGTTCTGGAACTGCTGCTGGACAACGAACTCATCCAGCTCGAGTGCGGTGAAAGACCATCCGTTCCTGCTAGTATAGTTAAACAAAAGTGGTGCAGGTAGACGAATCTCGCGAGTGGTAGTCTCGCCAAATCTCATAACATAAACAAGGTTACCAAACTCGGAAGTCCTAGTAACAAACTCATGCCTCTTCATAGAAGCAAGATCAAAGCGTAAGAATGGAAAAGGCGCATCATCAGCACGTGCAGTGAGCTCGAACCGCTCGAGAATAAGAGTGGAGTAAACGCCACCAAAGTGAGGTCCTTTGCCGCTGGTAGCGACAAGGCGGCGAGAAATCAAAGCACTAATATTATACTGGCTGTCTCCTAAGAGGGCGGCTGCCAAGATAGCAATATCTGGGCCCAAAATGTTGCTCGTGTTCTCACGAGCTAACACCCCTCAAGAAATATAGTCCGCGAAATACCTGATGTGAGGAAACAAAATGCTGGAAATCTTCCCCCGGTGAACGTCCTTCGGATCCTTGTTGCAAAGAGAAGTGAAGAGGGCCTTCAACTCGGTGGGATGAGTAGGTATCTTGGTCTTCCCAGCATTCCGCACACCTAAAATATCACAAAACTCTTCCAACCGCATGATAATAACTTTCTCATATATCCTAAATTCAATCATAGCAGTTTTTTCATTGTATATAAACCAGTTGACAAAATATTACGTGAGTTTTGGATACTATGGAACCTGATGTGTCACAAGGTGTGTCAAACCTGCAGCTGCACAAAGGTTATCAAACACATTCTTAATACCTGCAGCCGTAAGAAATTCCAAACACAGATACGTCATGGCACGTGTTGTGTCCGTCTCGTAGAGCAGCTCCGGTGGCATAATATGATACGTCCCAAACGTATCTATAAGTTTTGCTTGCTCCATGCATGTTTTGTGTGATATTGCTATGATCTAAATACACTTTCATACATTTTTTATCATATTTGGACTAACCTATTAACTCATTGCACCCCTGTGCCAGTTCCTGTTTTTTGTTGTTTTTATATTTCAGGTTTCCCCCATATTAAAAGTGCTCCAAAAATTCGGGAAAATCCAATAAAAAATCAGCGCACCGGAAGCTTCTGGAATCACCAAAGTAGGGCCAGAGGGCCACCACCAGGGGACCAGGCGCCCTGGTGGCGCGCCCTAGGGGGGGGGTTGTGCCAGGTGTCCGCCTGGACCCCTGATGCCCCCCTGGCTGCCCCCTTCACCTATATATATTCTCTGTGGCGGGATTCTTTCTAGAGGAGAACCCTTTTTCGCGATCTCACCTCTCTTCCGTCGCCGCCGCGCTTCCAAGATCAGGAGCGCCAGCAGACCACTTCCCGGCACCCTGCCGGAGGGAGGATTGACCTCTGGGAGCTTATCCTCCACCATGGACGCTTCCCAGATGATCCGTGAGTATTTTACCTTGGACCATGGGTCCATGATCATTAGCTATGTGATGTTCTCCTCCCCTCTTTGTACTTCATGGATTAGACCTTGTGAGCTGCCCTACATGATCAAGGCACATATGTAATTCTTTCTGCTATTGCTATGCTGAGTTTGCTGGGATCTGATGGATTAAGACTATGTTCAGTTTGTGATAGAGTAATATATTTGGTTCTTATCTTTTATATTTTTCCTCTTGAGTAATTCTTTCATGTTCTCCGTTGCTGTTTATTGCTTTGTCCAAGTAGTAGGTAGTGACTCCAAGAGGGAACGTTATGCTCGATTGTGGGTTCATGCCCCCTGATGACTAGCTTGAGTGAAAAAAACATGAGTCTAGGGGATGTGTTGTTGCCACAAGGGGGGAAACAACGGTGCTTGTAACCGCGGTTGCAAGGATTTTTTACTTTACGCAAAGTTCTTTTAATGCAGTTGTCTGTTGCTTTGGGTTTACACTTTGGGTGGGGCTCGCAACTTAATACCAGCGAGATGTTCTGGATAGATATCTCAAGGTGGATGATTAGTAGTAGATGCAGTTGGATTTCGGTCTACTTATTTTTGCGTACCGCCCATGCTTATGAGCCTCTTCCTTTCTTTGTAGCATAGTTAGCATTGCGGTGCATTTTTTATCTTGTCAATTGCCTCGCTGTGATTTGTTTACCTCGCATAGCAGTTTTATCATCTTTTTGGAGAGAGACTTCACTAGTGAACATCATGGGACCCCGGCCCATATTCTCATCACTGTTACACGCTCAATTTATTTTCTACTTTTACTTTCCAGTCGCAATTATCTTTACATTATCCCTTGCGTTTGATCCTTTGTAAACAACAAGACCGGAGAGATTGACAACCTCTCTGAACTTCGTTGGGAGCAAAGTTACTTGTTGTGTGTGCAGGTCGAGGTCAAGGAAGCAACTTTTGTCTAAAATGGTGCCATTGTTTCCTTGCCACCTACAGGTAGAACTCTTGATATTTTGCATGTTCTATCTAGTTATTTTGTTTATGATCGTAGTTTTGATATTGTTATAGATAGACTTGCCACTATTGAAAAAAGGATGGATGCTCTGGACTTGAGAGAAGTAGAGGAACTTAAGTCCAACAAGAAAGAAATGTTGGAGATAGATGATGATTGGGACCCTTTTGTTAGAATTAGCATCTCTAACCAAGACTTCCTTGCTTTTTGTGATATTGGATCCATGGTTTCTACAATGCCAAAAATAGTTTATGATTCTTTGAAACTAAACATGGATAATTTGCCATCTCATCATCAACATGCTACTGGAGATATTTCAGAAATTAAAGGAAAGGTAAAGGAAGTCCAGGTTACATTCCTTAAAAGGGTTGCAACAGTGGATTTCTTCATCATGGAGCCTGATGCGTCTCAAACATATCTACTTTTCCAAACACTTTTGCTATTGTTTTGCCCTCATTCTTGCATGATTTGAACTAAACTAACCCGGATTGACGCTGTTTTCAGCAGAGCTGTCTGTATGGTTTTATTGTGTGCAGGAAAATGGATTTTAGGTATCTCAGAAAATTCCAGGAAAATTCATAAAAAATCCACGCACACGAAGCTTCCACGGACCAGAAGTGAGGCCAGAGGGGGACCACAGGGGCTCCAGGCGCCCTGCTGGGGCGGCCCCACCCCTGGTCGTGCCGGCTGACCGCCTGGGGGAACCCCTCTCCTCTGGTGCTCTATCGAGGCCCTATTTATTCCCATGACGGGAAAAACCCCAGAATAGAAGTCATTTTTCCAGTTTCCGTCGCGGAGCCGCTGCGACCCTCTGTTCTTCCTCGGGAGGGCTAATCTAGAGGCTGATTTGGCCTCCAGAGAGGGGAGATCGTCGCCATCGTCATCACCATCACCAATCCATCCTCCCTCCATGACTTCTCTTCACATGTGTGAGTAATTCCCTGCTGTAGGCAAAGGGGATGGTAGGGGTTGGATGAGTTTGATCATGTAATAGTTCGTCAGATTGTTGGGGGCATGTTGCCTATCATCCACTTTGGTGTTTATCATCTTTGCTACAACTTGTTGCTCTTAATGCTTGTCACTTTGGGCCCGAGTGCCATGTTTTCAGATCTGAATCGCTTGTGTTTTCATGAGTATATCTATGTTCTTCATCCTATCTATGAGTTGTATGCACCTATTATGGTCCGAAGCCGTAGATCCCAAAGGTGACAGCTTGGGACACCAAAGGGGATGGTCCATAGTTTGAGGATTTCATGTATCCATTGAGTTTATTGCTTTGTTCCGGTGCTCTTTGACAGAAGCACCTTAATCTCCATAAGTTCCCTTTGGCCCCGTTCGTAGCAGGATGGTAGGACAAAACATGTTGTGAAAGTTCTTATTGCAAGCACGCACAAGTACCTACGGGATACATGCATAATGTTTTATATTTTCCTAGATGATCATTGCTCTTCTGTGTGTCTTGCCCCGTGTTGGAATCTATTACATGTTCGCTCTTATCCATTTAGCGGCCAACCATCCATCTCCCTAGCATACAGTGTTTTAATCCTGCTGGTTACTAGTAATTTACTTCCGTTGTTTTACTTTCGCCGTTATCACTATCACTATCATACCACAGTTGCTATTTATATTTTGTTGCAAGCAAGTATATTTCACGTGCGGTTAAATTGACAACTCAACTGTCAAAGCTTATAAATACTCTTTGGCTCCCCTTGTGTCGAATCAATAAATTGGGTTAACTTACCCGAGAAAATGCTACAAACGATCCCCTACAGTTGAGGGTCATCAGAGCCAAACCAAAGTAACATCGTTCTTGGAAGGGCCTTCCTCCGAGCTATGAAACGCTTCATTCATATTGGTAAGGGGCACATACGCTTACGTGAAAATAGAAAGGTAAGTACCTCTTACCTAGAAAAAAGAAGAATGAAGTTGTTGGAAATCAATTCGTAGGTTTCTATGACTCCGATGATCTCGGGGACCTTTGAGTCTTCTTTTTGCTTTATGCCTAGCTTAAAGGCGTAAAAGAAAGCGCTTGTTGGGAGGCAACCCAAGATGTTTTTACTTCTGTTTTTAGTGGTCTTGATGATTGTTAGTACTGTAGCAACATCATTGTATCTTTATTTTCAAGCTTTGTGCCAATTTTAACCTCCGATTGCAAGAAAGTTCAAAAGTTCTGACATGCTGTCCAGAAAACAGATTTTGTCCTTGGACGAAAAAATTAGCCTAAAATCACCAGATCATCTTTTTTATATGAATTGTTTTGACAGCGTGCTCCATACAATTGTCTTTTGAGCGTCTGTTCTGAGTTTTTTGATTTGAGTTGCATAAGTACCCCGAAAAAATTATTTACTACCTGATGTTCTGTTTTTCACAAATTCTGCCACGTTTTTCCTTTCCTTACTTTTGCAAACCTTAAGCTTGCTTTTTCTTTGAAAAATTCTTTTTGGCAATCTTGAGAAACAGTAGCTCTTCAAGAGTATCTTTATTTCCAGTGGAGAAAAATTATTTTATTAAGGGTACTAACCTCTCTAATCAGCTTATGATGAGTTATGTATGAAGGGAGTTTTCAAGTGTGCGAGGGAAGATGATGAAAGAAGATCCGGGAGTGTCAAACGCTCAAGCTTGGGGATGCCCCCATGCATCCCCAATAAATACTCAAGGAGACTCAAGCGTCTAAGCTTGGGGATGCCCCCGTGTATCCCCTTCTCCATCAACAATCATCAGTTCGTCCTCCATCTCACTATATTTTTATCACTTCATGCGTTATGTGCTATGCTTGGAGCGTCTCGCTCTTAAGTTTCCTTTTTAGTTTTCTTTAGCTTTACTTGTTGTTCATAAATAGTTAGAACCCAGCTTACTTTGTGTGGGAGAGAAACACGCTCCACTTCAAACTAGAACACATCATAGGATTTCATGCTTATCTTTCTTTTGTTGTGTGTTCTTTATCTTTTCGTATCTGCTACCATGTTCAGCTCTTAGTTTTCATATTTAGTATTTTTCAAGAGCTTTAGATTTTGTTTAGTTTGTTGCTGGAACTCTATTTAGTTTTCATGTTTATCTTGTTAAGAGAGTTGGTTGTTGCACTGAGCTGTGTCTTGTCTTGAAGTAGGTAATTAAGGTTGCTATTCAATTGTAGTAGTAACTTGCAATAGTTTTGAGGTATTATTGTGAGTAATGTTTGAAATTTTGGTGTCAAGAGCTCTAGCCTATTAGTGATAGGTGTCGTATTTTGGGCAATCCGTGCTTATTTTTAAAACCTACATAAACTAGTTGAGAACTCTACCTACTAGATGGATCACTAGTCTTTGGTGTTGGGGTTCGGGGCAGAAAACACAAATTTTTCCTTGACCTACGATACCCAATCCCAAGACCTATGCTATGCTGATGCAAGTAACGGACAGAAATAGATCACATACCAGTATGTAGTCCGTTAAGCGGGAAACGTTCCCGCATGAACGTGGTTGGTGTAGTCGTACCGGCAATCCCCGATGCCGCGCAGATCCACGATGACTCCTGTAGCCACCCGATCCTTGTGGACCGATGACGGGATTACGTCCCCGTCGGAACGTTTCTGATGAAGACCTCGCGATATGACCACGACGATGAAGTAGCACCACAAGTGTAGTGCCTCGCGGGATTATACACATACAGTATACCCGACGTCCCTCCGGGCTCCGAACCAGTAGAGCAGCGGAAAGAAGATGGATTCGGATCCCGATTCCAGCAGCACGACGGCGTGCGTATAGTGGAGAAATCCCCAACCCAGAGCAGCCTCCAAACAAGGGGAGTCCACTCATAGGAAGGAGAAAGGAGGGAGAGAGATGAGAAACTTTTCTCAAAAAATTCATGATTAAAAGGGCACCCCTACCCCTCCTTATATAGGCCAAGGAGGGGTGACACCCCCCTTTCCCCTTCCGGGGTGGGACTAATCCCAAGGGGGGGGGGGTTTGGCCGCACCAATAAGGGGGGTGGGCCCCCTCATGGTGCCATGGCCCATGGGGGAGGACTCCCTCTCCCCCTAATGGGCCCTATGAGGCCCATATGCCTTTTAATTCATTTTTAATTATATTTAAATACATTTTAATATTTAATTCAGATAATTAAATAATAAAACATATATTAAACATTATTAAATATATTTTGAACCTTTCAAAATACCCAGAACAACTTCCGGCCTTCATCGGAACAATTCCGGCCATCACCGGAACAATTCCGGTGTTCTCTCCAATTTCTCCGGTGATCCCGAATCAATCCTTACTGCGTCGAGTACCCTTAAGTGTAACACCCTACGGTCCGGGAAACAGCAGACATGATCGAGACAACTCTCATTGATCAATGACTAATCAATTGGACCTGGTTACAATCCTTGATAGCCCCTGCGCTTCCATCGAATGAACTTCAATCGCTGTTGGATCCGTTAACCGTGTGCCTGTTCCTTTTGTCCCATGGTACTTTGCTTGTCCGAGGTTTGATCATCGGTATCCACTATACCTAGTTCGTCCTCGTTCTCAACAAACAAGTTTACTCGTTCCCGTGATATTACAACTCCGTGACCTAGTCACACGTTTGCAAACTTTATGATGCAATATCACCGAGTGGGCCCAGAGTACCTATCCGTCACACGGATGGACAAATCCCTCTTTGATCTATTTGCATACTCATCAACCATCTATTTCAGAATACCCAAAGTGCACCGTTATAGCCAGCATATTTCAGTCAGGCGGTGGGATGCAAATCAAAGTCTCCTCATAGATGACAATTACGTATGATCATTACGGTCAAAGGATCTGGTCACTACGTTATAGTTATCGCAATGTCGAACTATGTGACTTGATCACATCGCAACACTTCTGGTGGGTGTATGTCCATCATATCATTATCCAATGATACGATTCCATTGTCAACAGACGCCATTGTCTCATGATCAGGAAACCTTGATCATCAATCGCCCAATGGACTAGTATACTAGGGTTAACTAGGGACCTGGTTGTTTGTATACCACACCTGTATTAATGTTTCCGCTTAATACAGTTCTAGCATAGTATCAAATGTATTATGAACTAATGGAATATGCTCGATAAAACATATTTTATTTGCCTCTAGGGCACATTCCCAACAGTCTCCCACTTGCACTAGAGTACAAATAATCTAGTTGCATTTTCTCTGGATCATAACTCCTTATTGATCATGCTTGCCCGTGGAAGAGGTTGTATCAACGGTCTGGGTACCATTCAGAACCGTATGTCCTTTTGCAAATCATAATGTCACCTAATTTGACATTCCTTCATTATCCACTATAATGATGAGGTATATATTTTGGCGGTGAAGTGAGACTTCGTTTGCTGTGTCATAGCAATGACATCCGGTGGGTCACGCGGACTCTCCCATAGTCATGCACACTTGAAACTCACTCAATCAGAAGTCTAACTTCTTAAGCCATAATATAACTCCTGCTACTTCTAAAGCAGCCACATCAATGTAGATTCAATCCTTAGTGCATTGTATGCAACTTTGATGTCTAACCATGTTTCTTTCAACTTAGGCATTCATTAGTATGATATCTCAATTTTCTAGGTTAGTGTCAAAACTTGAACCAGCATAACATTTATGGTCAAGTCCACTATCCTTTACAAATTTTGAGATGTATCCTCAGTTCTCTCCAGACACTGAAGGATAAACTTAACTCTTTGTTCAATGATTTACTCATAAATCATATCACAACATGTTCTTACTACTAAGAACTTGGGTCACATTACGTCGAGTACATAACTCTGGTTTTATATGAAAGAACCTATGACAAAGGCATAGAGGATCCAGCACATCCATTTCTTTCATTAACCATTAACCATTGTTCTTGTACTGAGATTAACTCAATACTTCTCTTGGATATACAAGTAAGGACCACTTCTTGACTTGTCCCATTCTGAACTCCTTCAGAATCTTATCCAGGAAAGTATTACGACTCAATGTTATTAAACACATATCTATCTTAATAGATCTTCAATGCTTAATACTTTATTCATCTTCATTTATGAATGATTCAAATAATCATGAACACCAACTGCACCATTCATAATAGGTTATCCATATATGAGAATGTTATCATGCTCCCACTCAAATATGTCATCCACATATTAAGTTATAGGATAACACTCATATTGCTCCCACTCAAATATGTCAGCCACATATAAGACAAGGATAACATCCACATGGCTCCCACTTAGATATGTCAGACACATATTAAGTTCAGGATACTAACCACATGGCTCCTACTCAAATATGTCATTTACATATAAGGCTAGGATGATACTCCCATAGCTCCCACTCAAAATATGTCGTCTACATATATCAAGTTTCAGGAAACTATTCAGCTCCCACTCAGTTTCATGCAAATGCATGTTTCCTCGATATTTTGGTTAAGTCCAAAATCCTTTGATCATTCATCAAATCGAGAATTCAGTTTACGAGACACTAGTATCCATATGTTTTTCCAAAACCTTCTTGTTGTACCAATTACAACACTTCTTCAAATTACAGGAATTGAGGAAGTCACGGTATTGATAACAATCCTGGATCAATCATAGTGAATATCCCTTTGACTCAAGCATTGCTACACATTGTAGTCAACCCATTGAATTTGTCAGAAACAATCTTTGTGACAAACCAATCTTGACGTCCCTTTGATGTTCACATTTATTCCTCATAACTCTGAAGTTATTGTGAATATCAAGTAACCTCGTTACTTGATAAGATTCAAGAAATCTTAAATGTAACTAACATAGGATTTCATGACTCATAGTCATATCTCGTACTTAGGTCCACCATCGCTTCTTTGTAGTTCGTAGGAATGACTTGTTCCATTAACATGACAAGTGAATCATGAATATCATTTTGCACCAGGGGCAAATATATATTCTTGAATCCTACCTTTCTCAGTAAAAGCTCCCATCAGAAGGTCATGATCATTATCATTAGTTTCTCTTCTTATTGTAGAGTTTTGCTTTCAGAACATATTCCGTTGCACTACTCTGACATTTGGAGGCAAGGTCAATTACCTTGGTTGAACTTTCACTTTTCTTCCATTACCACATTTATCAAGAACAATTCTTGACAAACACCAAACATAGCAATAGAAGTTTTGCTCCTTTTGGTTCTAGTTGTGGAAGATGCATCCATAGTTGTCTAAGGATACACTACAAAGATAATTTATCTTACATAAATCAAGCTTCCAAGAAACCACAACACACCATGACATATATAGTGTTGGTTTCCACGAACTCAGATGGTTCCCTATGCTGAAGTGAGTGTTTGCATATTAAATTAATAACTCTAAACAATAATGACGTAACTTGGTAAGAGATAACTTAGACCATACACTTTTTCATAGAATATGATCACAATGTTCATGCACGTCAATCATATTGAAGTGTCTCAAGACATTGCAATTTGTGGAACAACTTTCACACAAGTCTTTATGCCCAAGACTAACTCAAAACATTTGTCACTTTGATCAAATCGTAGAGACTTGTCTTTCTTGTTAATTTAATATCCATTTTTACTCTGAAATCCCTTTCGATCATATCAAACTATTTCAGACTCATGTTTCATTAGTGAATACAAATATTCATCTAAGTCCACATACGAAGTTCACGAAATAATGAAATTCACCACATGCTGACATACGATACATCACAATGTATGATACTCAACAATCAGTACACAATCTGTTTTACAAGAATGCGAGGTTTTAGTCATCTCACCTCAAAGGCATGGTTTGTATATGTCAAGAGATCAAGTATCTTAAGACATCATCATACCATTCATGACTTAAACTGTAGTGTCATTATTAAGCCTGGATATTTCTTGGCATTACAATATTTCTTATAAATTATCAAACAACTATCATCAATATAAGAATAGCTCATTCATAATCGTAATGTGACCATAATAGATATCATTCATAAAAGGAGAACAACTGACTTGTTTCTCACTAATATGAATAATTGTCTTCGCGAGATGCAAGACACACTAATAAAGTCCTCATTCAAACGATCATAAAATTTATTCATATATTAATCAATTGATAGATGTAGAGGGAGAGTGTTGTCGACCATCAACTATCTTGATTGCCGTCAGCACACATTGTCACCTCATCCCTTCCAAGTCACTCTCAAGCAGTAAGTTCAAGCATCGAATACTTAATCAACCGCAATTAGTGTTTCGTGGGAAAGACATTTATAACTCGTATATCAAATATACCTTCTCCGTCAATGACCATTCCTACATTGGTTCTACTCTTAAAGTTCTTAACTTTAACCATGACCTCATGACAGGTGAACGATTCTCCTTCATGACATAGTCCAGACATGGTCTTTGTAACTAGGAGGAAGCTGATGTAACTCCCTAGTTATCGCAAAGTAAACCAGTCATTCAGTAGTCCAAGTTATACACAAGGTGTTCCATGTATCTTATACATTTTCCAAGTGACTTTCTCAGCAGGTTGTTCCTTCCACCATAGTTGAAAGAAACCCCGTCCATATACTCATATTCCATTTCTCTGATTTGTGACCAAGTGCTTTCAAGTTCACCTAGCACGTCATACGTGTTGGTTAACATGCATTCACAATTCAGACTCATAGAATGAAGTATGGTGTATTGGACAGTCATTCATAAGTGACGGTGAGTACGATACTCATCATCATCTTCCTTGAATACGGAGTTATCAGGTGTATCTCCTAGCAGTTCTTCGTATTATGTTTAGCAAGTCATTACTAATGAGTATGTGTCTAATGGTGTTGGTACACATCAATGAAGTAAGACCCATTTACCTTAAGTTCTATCATACTAAAAGAGCCATAGTTCTAAACATTGGTATGACGTTATCTACAATGATATTTGCAAAGACATGAAGATTAAGTTCATAATATGGAGTTCATGTTTCAAAAACAATTCTGGAACTCCCACTCAGACAAACATCCCTCATAGTTTGTTCTAAGCGATTACACGATCCTTGAAGAACATACCTCCCCCGTGTGACACGACCATCAGTATGTTGTTCACGGTAGGCCATCATGCCAATCACATCATCTATGTGACTCATGCTCGACCTTTCGGTCTCTTGTGTCTCGAGGCCATGTCTGCACATGCCAGGCTCGCCACAATAACCTTAGTGAGTATATGCTGCGTATGCAAGGCCATGTTTCTGGACATGCTAGGCTTGCTCCACCCATCTCTTGTGAACGTAAAAATGTTTGACACCCGTGTGACATGTGATGCCTCCATAATGAAGAACTTTCCAGATGGTGCTTCACTAAGGAAGGACACTTTGTTCGATTAGTGAGGGATCATCCTATTATGCTACCGTCGTATATCTAACATATTAGCAAAACAGGATGCAACAGTATAAATCATACATGCTATGATTCCCCCCGACATGCAAATTAAAGTTGAAAACGCCTTTCTACTTTATCTTTTGCAAGTTTTACGTGGCTGCTAGGGGTTTCGAGAAAAGAACCACTTTCTATCCTGCGAAAACAAGCCACAACACCAATCCCGCAATTGTCTCTATTACACCCCTGTCGGGGCCCTCCGTTGCAAACATCTTCGCATCGCTAATGCAGAGAGACAGACACCCCCCCAGCCACTTTATATGGTACAAGCCATATGTCAAGCGTGGAACCAGTCTCCCGTAAACGCGTAAGGTCGGTCGGGGGCCGCTTCATCAAACATTGCCGCAACGCTAAATTAGTACACGTGAGAGGGTAACAATTGAGAATTTATGCCCACATACTAGATGTGTTCTATCCGTACAATACATCTACGCATAGCCTTGCTCTTGATACCACTGTCGGGGTTCGGGGCAGAAAACACAAATTTTTCCTTGACCTACGATACCCAATCCCAAGACCTATGCTATGCTGATGCAAGTAACGGACAGAAATAGATCACATACCAGTATGTAGTCCGTTAAGCGGGAAACGTTCCCGCATGAACGTGGTTGGTGTAGTCGTACCGGCAATCCCCGATGCCGCGCAGATCCACGATGACTCCTGTAGCCACCCGATCCTTGCAGACCGATGACGGGATTACGTCCCCGTCGGAACGTTGCTGATGAAGACCTCGCGATACGACCACGACGATGAAGTAGCACCACAAGTGTAGTGCCTCGCGGGATTATACACATACAGTATACCCGACGTCCCTCCGGGCTCCGAACCAGTAGAGCAGCGGAAAGAAGATGGATTCGGATCCCGATTCCAGCAGCACGACGGCGTGCGTATAGTGGAGAAATCCCCAACCCAGAGCAGCCTCCAAACAAGGGGAGTCCACTCATAGGAAGGAGAAAGGAGGGAGAGAGATGAGAAACTTTTCTCAAAAAATTCATGATTAAAAGGGCACCCCTACCCCTCCTTATATAGGCCAAGGAGGGGTGACACCCCCCTTTCCCCTTCCGGGGTGGGACTAATCCCAAGGGGGGGGGGGGGTTTGGCCGCACCAATAAGGGGGGTGGGCCCCCTCATGGCGCCATGGCCCATGGGGGAGGACTCCCTCTCCCCCTAATGGGCCCTATGAGGCCCATATGCCTTTTAATTCATTTTTAATTATATTTAAATACATTTTAATATTTAATTCAGATAATTAAATAATAAAACATATATTAAACATTATTAAATATATTTTGAACCTTTCAAAATACCCAGAACAACTTCCGGCCTTCATCGGAACAATTCCGGCCATCACCGGAACAATTCCGGTGTTCTCTCCAATTTCTCCGGTGATCCCGAATCAATCCTTACTGCGTCGAGTACCCTTAAGTGTAACACCCTACGGTCCGGGAAACAGCAGACATGATCGAGACAACTCTCATTGATCAATGACTAATCAATTGGACCTGGTTACAATCCTTGATAGCCCCTGCGCTTCCATCGAATGAACTTCAATCGCTGTTGGATCCGTTAACCGTGTGCCTGTTCCTTTTGTCCCATGGTACTTTGCTTCTCCGAGGTTTGATCATCGGTATCCACTATACCTAGTTCGTCCTCGTTCTCAACAAACAAGTTTACTCGTTCCCGTGATATTACAACTCCGTGACCTAGTCACACGTTTGCAAACTTTATGATGCAATATCACCGAGTGGGCCCAGAGTACCTATCCGTCACACGGATGGACAAATCCCGCTTTGATCTATTTGCATACTCATCAACCATCTATTTCGGAATACCCAAAGTGCACCGTTATAGCCAGCATATTTCAGTCAGGCGGTGGGATACAAATCAAAGTCTCCTCATAGATGACAATTACGTATGATCATTACGGTCAAAGGATCTGGTCACTACGTTATAGTTATCGCAATGTCGAACTATGTGACTTGATCACATCGCAACACTTCTGGTGGGTGTATGTCCATCATATCATTATCCAATGATACGACTCCATTGTCAACAGACGCCATTGTCTCATGATCAGGAAACCTTGATCATCAATCGCCCAATGGACTAGTATACTAGGGTTAACTAGGGACCTGGTTGTTTGTATACCACACCTGTATTAATGTTTCCGCTTAATACAGTTCTAGCATAGTATCAAACGTATTATGAACTAATGGAATATGCTCGATAAAACATATTTTATTTGCCTCTAGGGAACATTCCCAACAATGGCCAGCATATTTCAGTCAGGCGGTGGGATACAAATCAAAGTCTCCTCATAGATGACAATTACGTATGATCATTACGGTCAAAGGATCTGGTCACTACGTTATAGTTATCGCAATGTCGAACTATGTGACTTGATCACATCGCAACACTTCTGGTGGGTGTATGTCCATCATATCATTATCCAAGTATACGACTCCATTGTCAACAGACGCCATTGTCTCATGATCAGGAAACCTTGATCATCAATCGCCCAATGGACTAGTATACTAGGGTTAACTAGGGACCTGGTTGTTTGTATACCACACCTGTATTAATGTTTCCGCTTAATACAGTTCTAGCATGGTATCAAACGTATTATGAACTAATGGAATATGCTCGATAAAACATATTTTATTTGCCTCTAGGGCACATTCCCAACAGTCTCCCACTTGCACTAGAGTACAAATAAACTAGTTGCATTTTCTCTGGATCATAACTCCTTATTGATCATGCTTGCCCGTGGAAGAGGTTGTATCAACGGTCTGGGTACCAATCAGAACCGTATGTCCTTTTGCAAATCATAATGTCACCTAATTTGACATTCCTTCATTATCCACTATAATGATGAGGTATATATTTTGGCGGTGAAGTGAGACTTCGTTTGCTGTGTCATAGCAATGACATCCGGTGGGTCACGCAGACTCTCCCATAGTCATGCACACTTGAAACTCACTCAATCAGAAGTCTAACTTCTTAAGCCATAATATAACTCCTGCTACTTCTAAAGCAGCCACATCAATGTAGATTCAATCCTTAGTGCATTGTATGCAACTTTGATGTCTAACCATGTTTCTTTCAACTTAGGCATTCATTAGTATGATATCTCAATTTTCTAGGTTAGTGTCAAAACTTGAACCAGCATAACATTTATGGTCAAGTCCACTATCCTTTACAAATTTTGAGATGTATCCTCAGTTCTCTCCAGACACTGAAAGATAAACTTAACTCTTTGTTCAATGATTTACTCATAAATCATATCACAACATGTTCTTACTACTAAGAACTTGGGTCACATTACGTCGAGTACATAACTCTGGTTTTATATGAAAGAACCTATGACAAAGGCATAGAGGATCCAGCACTTCCATTTCTTTCATTAACCATTAACCATTGTTCTTGTACTGAGATTAACTCAATACTTCTCTTGGATATACAAGTAAGGACCACTTCTTGACTTGTCCCATTCTGAACTCCTTCAGAATCTTATCCAGGAAAGTATTACGACTCAATGTTATTAAACACATATCTATCTTAATAGATCTTCAATGCTTAATACTTTATTCATCTTCATTTATGAACGATTCAAATAATCATTAACACAAACTGCACCATTCATAATATGTTATCCATATATGAGAATGTTATCATGCTCCCACTCAAATATGTCATGCACATATTTAAGTTATAGGATAACACTCATATTGCTCCCACTCAAATATGTCAGCCACATATAAGACAAGGATAACATCCACATGGCTCCCACTTAGATATGTCAGACACATATTAAGTTCAGGATACTAACCACATGGCTCCTACTCAAATATGTCATTTACATATAAGGCTAGGATAATACTCCCATAGCTCCCACTCAAAATATGTCGTCTACAGATATCAAGTTTCAGGAAACTATTCAGCTCCCACTCAGTTTCATGCAAATGCATGTTTCCTCGATATTTTGGCTAAGTCCAAAATCCTTTGATCATTCATCAAATCGAGAATTCAGTTTACGAGACACTAGTATCCATATGTTTTTCCAAAACCTTCTGGTTGTACCAATTACAACACTTCTTCAAATACAGGATTTGAGGAAGTCACGGTATTGATAACAATCCTGGATCAATCGTAGTGAATATCCCTTTGACTCAAGCATTGCTACACATTGTAGTCAACCCATTGAATTTGTCAGAAACAATCTTTGTGACAAACCAATCTTGACGTCCCTTTGATGTTCACATTTATTCCTCATAACTCTGAAGTTATTGTGAATATCAAGTAACCTCCTTACTTGATAAGATTCAAGCAATCTTAAATGTAACTCAACATAGGATTTTATGACTCATAGTCATATCTCGTACTTAGGTCCACCATCGCTTCTTTGTAGTTCGTAGGAATGTCTTGTTCCATTAACATGACAAGTGAATCATGAATATCATTTTGCACCAAGGGCAAATATATATTCTTGAATCCTACCTTTCTTAGTAAAAGCTCCCATCAGAAGATCATGATCATTATCATTAGTTTCTCCTCTTATTGTAGAGCCTTGCTTCCGGAACTTATTCCGTTGCACTACTCTGACATTTGGAGGCAAGGTCAATTACCTTGGTTGAACTTTCAATTTTCTTCCATTACCACATTTATCAAGAACAATTCTTGACAAACACCAAACATAGCAATACAAGTTTTGCTCCTTTTGGTTCTAGTTGTGGAAGATGCATCCATAGTTGTCTAAGGATACACTACAAAGATAATTTATCTTACATAAATCAAGCTTCCTAGAAACCACAATACACCATGACATATATAGTGTTGGTTTCCACGAACTCAGATGGTTCCCTATGCTGAAGTGAGTGTTTGCATATTAAATTAATAACTCTAAACAATAATAACGTAACTTGGTAAGAGATAACTTAGACCATACACTTTTTCATAGAATATGATCACAATGTTCAGGCACGTCAATCATATTGAGGTGTCTCAAGACATTGCAATTTGTGGAACAACTTTCACACAAGTCTTTATGCCCAAGACTAACTCAAAACATTTGTCACTTTGATCAAATCGTAGAGACTTGTATTTCTTGTTAATTTAATATCCATCTTTAATCTGAAATCCCTTTTGATCATATCAAATTATTTCAGACTCATGTTTCATTAGTGAATACATATATTCATCTAAGTCCACATACGAAGTTCATGAAATAATTAAATTCACCACATGCTGACATACGATACATCACAATGTATGATACTCAACAATCAGTACACATTCCGTTTTACCAGAATGCGAGGTTTTAGTCATCTCACCTCAAAGGCATGGTTTGTATATGTCAAGAGATCAAGTATCTTAAGACATCATCATACCATTCATGACTTAAACTGTAGTGTCATTATTACGCCTGGATATTTCTTGGCATTACAATATTTCTTATAAATGATCAAACAACTATCATCAATATAAGAATAACTCATTCATAATCGTAATGTGACCATAATAGATATCATTCATAAAAGGAGAACAACTGACTTGTTTCTCACTAATATGAATAATTGTCTTTGCAAGATGCAAGACACACTAATAAAGTCCTCATTCAAACGATCATAAAATTTATTCATATATTAATCAATTGATAGATGTAGAGGGAGAGTGTTGTCGACCATCAACTATCTTGATTACCGTCAGCACACATTGTCACCTCATCCCTTCCAAGACACTCTCAAGCAGTAAGTTCAAGCATCGAATACTTAATCAACCGCAATTAGTGTTTCGTGGGAAAGACATTTATAACTTGTATATCAAATATACCTTCTCCGTCAATGACCATTCCTGCATTGGTTCTACTCTTAAAGTTCTCAACTTTAACCATGACCTCATGACAGGTGAACGATTCTCCTTCATGACATAGTCCAGACAAGGTCTTTGTAACTAGGAGGAAGCGGATGTAACTCCCCAGTTATCGCCAAGTAACCAGTCATTCAGTAGTCCAAGTTATACACAAGGTGTTCCATGTATCTTATACATTTTCCAAGTGACTTTCTCAGCAGGTTGTTCCTTCCACCATAGTTGAAAGAAACCCCGTCCATATACTCATATTCAATTTCTCTGACTTGTGACCAGGTGCTTTCAAGTTCACCTAGCACGTCATACGTGTTGGTTAACATGCATTCACAATTCAGACTCATAGAATGAAGTATGGTGTATTGGACAGTCATTCATAAGTGACGGTGAGTACGATACTCATCATCATCTTCCTTGAGTACGGAGTTAACAGGTGTATCTCCTAGCAGTTCTTCGTATTATGTTTAGCAAGTCATTACCAATGAGTATGTCTCTAATGGTGTTGGTACACATCAATGAAGTAAGACCCATTTACCTTAAGTTCTATCATACTAAAAGAGCCATAGTTCTAAACATTGGTATGACGTTATCTACAATGATATTTGCAAAGACATGAAGATTAAGTTCATAATATGGAGTTCATGTTTCAAAAACAATTCTGGAACTCCCACTCAAACAAACATCCCTCATAGTTTATTCTAAGTGATTACACGATCCTTGAAGAACATACCTCCCCCGTGTGACACGACCATCAGTATGTTGTTCAAGGTAGGCCATCATGCCAATCACATCATCCATGTGACTCATGCTCGACCTTTCGGTCTCTTGTGTCCCGAGGCCATGTCTGCACATGCCAGGCTCGCCACAATAACCTTAGTGAGTATATGCTGCGTATGCAAGGCCATGTTTCTGGACATGCTAGGCTTGCTCCACCCATCTCTTGTGAACGTAGAAATGTTTGACACCCGTGTGACACGTGATGCCTCCATAATGAAGAACTTTCCAGATGGTGCTTCACTAAGGAAGGACACTTTGTTGGATTAGTGAGGGATCATCCTATTATGCTACCGTCGTATATCTAACATATTAGCAAAACAGGATGCAGCATAAATCATACATGCTATGATTCCCCCCGACATGCAAATTAAAGTTGAAAACGCCTTTCTACTTTATCTTTTGCAAGTTTTACGTGGCTGCTAGGGGTTTCGCAAAAAGAACCACTTTCTATCCTGCGAAAAACAAGCCACAACACCAATCCCGCAATTGTCTCTATTACACCCCTGTCGGGGCCCTCCGTTGCAAACATCTTTGCATCGCTAATGCAGAGAGACAGACACCCCCCCAGCCACTTTATATGGTACAAGCCATATGTCAAGCGTGGAACCAGTCTCGCGTAAACGCGTAAGGTCGGTCGGGGGCCGCTTCATCAAACATTGCCGCAATGCTAAATGAGTACACGTGAGAGGGTAACAATTGAGAATTTATGCCCACATACTAGATGTGTTCTATCCGTACAATACATCTACGCATAGCCTTGATCTGATACCACTGTTGGGGTTCGGGGCAGAAAACACAAATTTTTCCTTGACCTACGATACCCAATCCCAAGACCTATGCTATGCTGATGCAAGTAACGGACAGAAATAGATCACATACCAGTATGTAGTCCGTTAAGCGGGAAACGTTCCCGTATGAACGTGGTTGGTGTAGTCGTACCGGCAATCCCCGATGCCGCGCAGATCCACGATGACTCCTGTAGCCACCCGATCCTTGTGGACCGATGACGGGATTACGTCCCCGTCGGAACATTGCTGATGAAGACCTCACGATACGACCACGACGATGAAGTAGCACCACAAGTGTAGTGCCTCGCGGGATTATACACATACAGTATACCCGACGTCCCTCCGGGCTCCGAACCAGTAGAGCAGCGGAAAGAAGATGGATTCGGATCCCGATTCCAGCAGCACGACGGCGTGCGTATAGTGGAGAAATCCCCAACCCAGAGCAGCCTCCAAACAAGGGGAGTCCACTCATAGGAAGGAGAAAGGAGGGAGAGAGATGAGAAACTTTTCTCAAAAAATTCATGATTAAAAGGGCACCCCTACCCCTCCTTATATAGGCCAAGGAGGGGTGACACCCCCCTTTCCCCTTCCGGGGTGGGACTAATCCCAAGGGGGGGGGGGTTGGCCGCACCAATAAGGGGGGTGGGCCCCCTCATGGCGCCATGGCCCATGGGGGAGGACTCCCTCTCCCCCTAATGGGCCCTATGAGGCCCATATGCCTTTTAATTCATTTTTAATTATATTTAAATACATTTTAATATTTAATTCAGATAATTAAATAATAAAACATATATTAAACATTATTAAATATATTTTGAACCTTTCAAAATACCCGGAACAACTTCCGGCCTTCATCGGAACAATTCCGGTCATCACCGGAACAATTCCGGTGTTCTCTCCAATTTCTCCGGTGATCCCGAATCAATCCTTACTGCGTCGAGTACCCTTAAGTGTAACACCCTACGGTCCGGGAAACAGCAGACATGATCGAGATAATTCTCATTGATCAATGACTAATCAATTGGACCTGGTTACAATCCTTGATAGCCCCTGCGCTTCCATCGAATGAACTTCAATCGTTGTTGGATCCGTTAACCGTGTGCCTGTTCCTTTTGTCCTATGGTACTTTGCTTGTCCGTGGTTTGATCATCGGTATCCACTATACCTAGTTCGTCCTCGTTCTCAACAAACAAGTTTACTCGTTTCCCGTGATATTACAACTCCGTGACCTAGTCACACGTTTGCAAACTTTATGATGTAACATCACCGAGTGGGCCCAGAGTACCTATCCGTCACACGGATGGACAAATCCCGCTTTGATCTATTTGCATACTCATCAACCTTCTATTTCGGAATACCCAAAGTGCACCGTTATGGCCAGCATATTTCATTCAGGCGGTGGGATACAAATCAAAGTCTCCTCATAGATGACAATTACGTATGATCATTACGGTCAAAGGATCTGGTCACTACGTTATAGTTATCGCAATGTCGAACTATGTGACTTGATCACATCGCAACACTTCTGGTGGGTGTATGTCCATCATATCATTATCCAATGATACGACTCCATTGTCAACAGACGCCATTGTCTCATGATCAGGAAACCTTGATCATCAATCGCCCAATGGATTAGTATACTAGGGTTAACTAGGGACCTGGTTGTTTGTATACCACACCTGTATTAATGTTTCCGCTTAATACAGTTCTAGCATGGTATCAAACGTATTATGAACTAATGGAATATGCTCGATAAAACATATTTTATTTGCCTCTAGGGCACATTCCCAACATTTGGAGGGGTCGGATATTACACTACACTCACGTACCATGAGTCGAGGATGCGCAAGGATAACCAAACCCACATATACTCCTCCTCGGGTTACTAGTCTCTTTGTGAACCTCCTTATTATATTGATATTTACTGATAATAAGTGCATGAGTTCTTTGGACTAATGTAAGTATTGAAAGTTGACACTTCCACCTCCTCATATTTGCTAGCCTCTTCGGTACAGCGCATTGCCCTCTTCTCACTCCGAGAGTTGGCGTCCACCTCACCGGTGCATCCAAACCCCTGGCATGATATGCTCTGTCATCATAAACCTCCTTATATCTTTGCTCAAAACAGACACCATACCTACCTATCAAGGCATTTCCATAGCCTTTTCGAGATATATTGTCATGCAACATCTACCCTCTCATGACTTGATATTCATGTCATACATGTTCCTGCTACACTGTAGAGGCATACATTAGCATACATCATGATAGCTACATCTTCAATATGTTGAGTACCTTGTAAAGTGTGAAAGATCTTCTATACCTTCTTGTAAAATAGAGTGTTGCCCTTAAGTGAGGAAAAGATCCTAAAGAGGAAAAATTAAAAGATCCCAAAGAGGACAAATGAGAGTTAAATATAAAGAGCCATTGAGGCCACCAAAAAATACAAAAAAAAGAGACAAGGGGCAACACTACTATTACTTTTGAAAGATCCACACTCGTACTCCCTCTATATCTTGTACTCCATAGAAATGATCATATATGAATATAGCTATGTGGGGACCTTCACACTATAGAACTTGGCTTGCATATTCCAAGGATGAGCCTCCTCAAATGAGCTCTAGGTCTTCATGAGCGAGCAAGTTGGATGCACCCCCACTAGTTCCATTGGAGGGCTTTTATTAGCTCATATGTGCATCCGTTGCATGGCAATCCCTACTCCTCACATCATATCTATCATTTGGCCTTCTCTCGCCTATGATTGTCCTCATTGATGTGAACCTTTCACACCCTTTTTGTCTTCCTTCTCCACCATATCTCTCTCTTTGCCATCCTAACTGTCAACTCTCGTGCTTACGCTCATCCATTGCATGAGTGCTCAAAATATCGAAAAGGAGTGGATCAAATTGACTTTTACCTGGCTAGTGGTCTGGGGACGAGTCAAGATAAGATTCCAAAGAAGACTAAGTGTGAAACTTTAGTAGATTTAGTTATCAAAAAAAATATTTTCTCTCGTATTCGCATCTCCCCCTTCTTGCAGGCAAACACCATCTGGAGACATTCGAGTCACGGACAGCGAGAGCTCTTGCACCTTTATGTTCTTATGTTGCTTGTTTCAATGCTAATATAGACTCTTGCTTGTTATGACTTGAATTGAATTACATACCTTGATTGCTTCACTTCCAAAGTTTTTATATGGTTGTTAGCATGTCACCACAGAAATTATGCTTGTTATCATTTACCTACTCGAGGACGAGCAGGAATTAAGCTTGGGGATGTTGATACGTCCCAAACGTATCTATAATTTCTACTTGCTCCATGCATGCTTTGTGTGATATTGCTATGATCTAGATACACTTTCATACACTTTTGATCATATTTGGACTAACCTATTGACTCAGTGCACCCCAGTGCCAGTTCTTGTTTTCTGTTGTTTTTCTATTTCAGGTTTCCCCCATATTAAAAGTGCTCCAAAAATTCAGGAAAATCCCAATAAAAAATCAGCGTACCGGAAGCTTCCGGAATCACCAAAGTGGGGCCAGAGGGCCACCACCAGGTGCCCAGGCACCCTCCCTGGCGCCCTAGGGTGGGGCCACGCTAGGGGGCGCCTGGACCCCTGGCTGCCCCCCTTCGCCTATATATTCTCCGTGAAGGGTTTCTTCTGAAGAGAGAACTCTTTTTTTGTGATCTCGCCTCTGTTCCGCCGCCGCCGCGCTTCAAAGATCGGGAGCGCAAGCAGACCTCTTCCCGGCACCCTATCGGAGGGAGGATTGACCTCCGGGAGCTTCTCCTCCACCATGGACGCTTCTCGGATGATCCATGAGTAGTCTACCTAGGACCATGGGTCCATGATCAGTATCTATGTGATGTTCTCCTCCCCTCTTTGTTCTTCATGGATTAGACCTTGTGAGCTGCCCGACATGATCAAGGCACATATGCAATTCTTTCTGCTGTTGCTATGTTGAGTTTCCTAGGATCTGATGGATTATTAGACTATGTTCAGTTTGTGATAGAGTAACATATTTGGTTCTTATCTTTTATATTTTTGTTCTTGAGTAATTCTTGCATGTTCTCCGTTGCTGTTTATTGTTTTGGCCAAGTAGTAGGCAGTGAATCCAAGAGGGAACGTTATGCTCGATTGTGGGTTCATGCTCCCTGATGACTAGCTTGAGTGACAGAAACATGAGTCTAGGGGATGTGTTGTTGCCACAAGGGGGAAAACAACGGTGCTTGTAACCGCGGTTGCAAGGATTGTTTACTTTACACAAAGTTCTTTTAATGCAGTTTTCTGTTTCTTTGGGTTTACACTTTGAGTGGGGCTCGCAACTTAATACCAGCGAGATGTTCTGGATAGATATCTCAAGGTGGATAATTAGTAGTAGATGCAGTTGGATTTCGGTCTACTTATTTTGGCGTATCGCCCATGCTTATGAGCCTCTTCCTTTCTTTGTAGCATAGTTAGCATTGCGGTGCATTTTTAATCCTGTCAATTGCCTAGCTGTGATTTGTTTACCTCGCATAGCAGTTTTATCATCTTTTGGGAGAGAGACATCACTAGTGAACATCATGGGACCCCGGTCCATATTCTCATCACTGTTACATGCTCAATTTATTTTCTGCTTTTACTTTCCAGTCGCAATTATCATTATCATTATTCCTTTTGTTTGATCCTTTGTAAACAACAAGACCGGAGAGATTGACAACCTCTCTGAACTTCGTTGGGAGCAAAGTTACTTGTTGTGTGTGCAGGTCCAGGTCAAGGAAGCCACTTTTGTCTAAAACGGTGCCATGGTTTCCTTGCCACCTACTTGTCAGTTTCGGAGTCCTACGGGAGACACTCTAAACCTTGGCATCTTTGCCAAGGGAAATTTCCTGCTATCCTACATCTCACCTTCCACTTGGGGTAACCAACGAAGGGCGAGAAGCCATTATCATCTCTTGCGCATCACAATATCATCATTGTAACTCATCCTCGCAGAAGAGGATAAAGTTGCAGCTCTAGTTACTCTATCCATAGGCTCGGGCCTCTTCTTCCCGAGCCATCCCTTAGCCTTTCCAAATAAACTCATTTCTGAAGAATTTTTTTTTGACAAGTTACAAAAACGAATATTTAAGAAAAATGAGTTGAGGAAAAGTACTCTACTCACTTCCCCAAGGCATATACTTGCATCAAACCTTCATAAATAAATTTCTAAACATGCATGCAAGCTCATATGAACATCACCAAAAATTTCTAAATACTCATACATGTGACCACCATTCAAAATTCTAATTGGAGGGGTGGAGGAGTCACATACCAGGGAGCAAATGCTCAAAGTTTCAACTCAAATGATGGTCTGAGTAGAGAGATCGAAATTTGGCTCCAAGAACAGCAAGAACTCGGGTTCCAACAGCAAAACACGAGTTTCTGGACTGAGTGCGAGAGAGAGGAAGAAGACACACCTGAAAAGGGGGCCTGGTGGGCCCAGACGCCCTAGTTGCGCGGCTAGGGGCCAGATCGCGCCACCTGGCCGCCTGGACCAGGGGTGGCCCCCTGGTCAGCCCAGGTGCCCCTATGCTTCTTATTTTGTGAAAAAAATTAATATAATTTTTCTGGAATTTTTCTGACAACTTCATTTTTGCGAATTTTCCGAGGTAGTGAAAGCTGCAAAAACTTCTAGAGAGCTCGAAACAGTGGTTAAGCATATGTAGTTTCAAAAGCATAAACTTTGGTACAACAAGTTAGATGAAAGCTAAAAGAAATGTGAATATAATAAGCTCCCCTTTTTACTTATATAAAACTTGTTTATTAGCAAGGTTGATCAAGTCTTACTACTAAACAAGTGATATAATAAGCAAAAAAGTTTCACTTCTTATAAGGCATGCATGGTACCTTTACTTGGAGGGAGACTGTCCCTACCATGATTGTTTTATATTTGTGATGCCCATGTAGAGGACAATCCCAATCACCAATCTTCACGGTCTCAATATTCTCAATAGAATTAAGGTCATGCATTTTATCGATCTTCTTCGGAAAATATACCGTGTGTTCTTTATCATTAACATTGAAAGTGACCTTTCCATTATTGTAGTCAATAATAGCACCTATGGTGTTAAGAAAAGGTCTACCAAGAATAATAGCCATGCTCCCATCCTCAGGCATGTCAAGCACAACAAAATCAGTAAGGATCAAACAATTAGCAAATTCAACAGGAATGTCCTCACAAATACCAATGGGAATGGCTGTTGACTTGTAAGCCATTTGAAGAGAGATATCTGTGGGGATTAGTTTATCTAAGCAAAGTCTTTTATATAGAGAAAAAGGCATAACACTCACTCCTGCACCAAGATCACATAAAGCAGTTCTAACATAATTATTCTTTATGGAGCAAGGAATGGTGGGTATACCTGGATCACCGAGCTTCTCAGGAATCTTGCCACTGAAAGAATAGTTAGCCAGCATAGTAGATATTGCCTCATTAGGGACTTTTCTTTTATTAGTCACAATATCTTTCATATACCTCGAATACGGAGGCAACTTAATAGCATCAGTCAAAGGAATTTGCAGAAAAAGAGGCTTCATCCATTCAGAAAATTTATTGTAATGCTCTTCTTCATTGGTTTTGAGAGACTTACCTGGGAAGGGCATTGGTTTTTGTACCCATGGTTCTCGTTCCTTCCCGTGCTTCCTTGCGATAAAGTCTTCTCTAGTATATCTCTTGCGTTTATCTGGTGCCTCTTCTTCTCGCACTTCAGGAGGATCATTCTTCTCTTTATCTTTATGAGGTTCAGCACCGTCTTTAGTTTCAGCGTCGGAAGTAGATATGCAATTAGGATCAACAGTAGGCTCTTCATCAACTATGGGATCATTTGAATTATCAGCTTATTTGTGCTTCTTCTTCTTATTCTTCTTCTTAGGGGAGCTGACAATGTCTTCATCCTGCATTTGAGAATCTTGCTCGATCCTCTTAGGATGTCCCTCTGGATAAAGATGATCTTGAGTGTGGGTTCCCCCTCTGGTTTTAATCCCGTAGGCCTGCATATCTTGTTTGTCATTGTTAGCTAGCAAATCTTTTTGCACATTAGAAATTTGTTCAAGCTGAGTTTGAACCATATGAAAATTCTTAACAAGGCCTTTAACATCATCAACAGTTCTACCTAAAACATCAAGCAAACTTTTGATAGCAAGGGTATTATCTTGCAACTGACTTTGAATCTATCATTAAAGTGATTTTTCTTTATAATAAAACTATCAAGCTCATCTAAACATTGATCAGGGGGCTTACCATGAGGGATATCACTTGCATTGGAATCAAAAAGAGAGTGTACCTCTACCGTAGGAGGGTGAATGGTAGGCTCACAAAGTTTGTCAATAGGAGGTAGATTCTTCACATCTTCAGCTTTAATACCTCTCTCTTGGATAGACTTCTTAGCTTCTTGCATATCTTCGGGGTTCAAGACGAGCATTCCTTGCTTCTTTGGTGGTGGAGGTGGTTCAGGGATAGACCAATCTTCGTGATTTTTGGCTATCTTTCCCATTAGTTCTTCAGCATCGTCCGGTGTTATTTCCCTGAAAACACAACCAGCACAACTATCCAGATAGGTTCTAGACTATCCGATTAGACCGACATAAAATATATCAAGCAATTCATTCTTAGGGACTCCATGTCCCGGCATGTCCTTGAGTAAGGTGCAATACCTCCCCCAAGCTTTAGGGAGGTGCTCATCCTGCAACTGTTTAAAATTATAAATTATTTGCAAAGCAGCATGTTGCATATGAGCAAGAAAATATTTAGCAACCAAAGATTGAGCTAATTCTTGAGGACTTTCAGTAGAGCCATAAGGTAGTGCGTCGTACCATGCTCTAGCACCTTCCTTCAAAGAAAAAGGAAGAAGCTTAGTAACATAATAGTTTCTCTTCTTGTCCTCTGTAGCGAATAAACCACATAGATCAGTGAGTTTTGTAAGGTGTGCTATAGAGGCATCATTTTCTCTGCCATAAAAAGGGGTCAGCTTCAACTGTCGATATAAGTGAAATATCAACTGTAAGGCCCAATATGCGGTATTGTTCCAGAGCTAGATGTTTCCATCCAGATCCGGGGACGAAGCACATATCGGTCCCACTGCGACATATGACATAGCCATATGCCCCGGATTTCCAACATGATACCACAACATTACAGATACAAGGATACAACATCTCATACAATCGGCATACAACTGCCTCAAATACAATACAACAACGGAAGATAAATGTCTGGGTACAGACTACAAGAAAATGCCTAGTGGCAAAGAGAAAAACATCGATCCCCATAACCACACGGGTCCAGGCCCTCCGCCGGGATCCGCCTAACTAGTCGTCGTCGAGTCTCCACGTGAAACGTCGATCACCGTACATGTTGTTGATCAAGAACCCTGAAAAGAGTTTGAGGGTAGTATCATGAGTACAGAGGTACTCAGCATCCAACTGTAGTGGTCAACTGACCCAGCAAGGACTTCATCACTCGTCATTCTAGGATAACTAGTAGTTTACGGTAAGGATGGGGTAATTGGTGAGGTTGCTGCCGCACTAGCATTTATGAAGTGGCTAACGATCTAGAGAGTAAGGTAAGAAGCCAAGCATTCGATGAGGAATCGCCTCCAACAAGTCTTGCTATCAACTACTTACGCAAACATAACACCTATCCTATCCTTGTCCTCCTCTTCGCATCCCGACAAAGAAGAAGCAGTCAAGGCACACACACACATTGATCAAGTTATATTAAGATTATCTCAGTTGTTGTTGTCTATGAACAAGGAGTAGGTCTCAAGTCGTCCATAACCGTGGACACGGCTTCTCGAAAAGATTTAACCCTGCAGGGGTGTACCAACTGCCCATTACAAGGCTCCGCACGCACGCCCATCTCTCTTAGTTGCTACCCATTATAGGCAACCATTTTATGATTTAGTTCCGAGAGATCTGAAATGACAGGTCTCTCTAACTAACAACGAACAAATCCGGGTGGCCCCCGGTGAGTCGACACCCAACTCAAAAGCCGGCCGTGCTCTCGAATCGGTCTCTACCGTCTGTCTCGGGTTTGGATAGCCGGTTGATCACACATGGGAAACCGGGTCCTCGGCCGGACAAGGTGGACCAACAAGGAAACCATGTCCTCACTGGTCCGGGTTGGTTTGAAAACTACTGGCGGCCGACCAGCACACACACGGTTTCAAATGGTAAATCAGCTTGGGCTACCACTGGAAATGTTTGAAGCTAGGTAGGTAAGAAAAGGGGACCCCATAAAATCCCACACGCGGTTAGGCACGCTCAGTCTTAAAACCAATACCCGGAACTCGGGTCCTAGGTGACTCGAATGGAACAAAGCGTCGGGGCGGGATAGCCTAGACCTTCCATCCTTCATCGAATATAGTCAACATTATAATAATCATATCATCAACAACAATATAATAATGTGATAGCCCAAACCAAGGAGTAACAGGGTAACATCGTAGCACCCTAAGCATGCATACTAAGCAGGGGTTGAGCAACGAGCAATAGTAACATAGCAGTACATGGTTTGCTGGGAGGGGACATGGCTGTATCGGTTTGAAAGAGGTTGTAAACATGTGGTAGGATCAAACATCGAGCCTATCCTAGACTAGCATGCAAACCACTGGTTGAAATAGAATGGATCATAAGTAATGTATAGTCCTTGCTTGTTGATAAGTCGGGTTCCGAAGGTGTAGTTGATCGCAAGCTCGCATCGTCTCCGAGAGTAACCGTGGAAGCACACAGGAAGGAAACACTGGAAAGCAATCAACGAGCAAGCATCTATTACTACGAAGCAAACACGAGCAAGCATCAACAAGAAGGCAACACGAGACATCGCACCTACCGTCGAGAGCGGTTACTAACAGGTTAAGTGGAGTACTCGTCACACAGGACGATACCGCACATTTGGAAAGGTTCAAGTTGTTTAGCTATAGGTGATCAACAAAGGTTGGTAACATGGCATCTCACTCAATCAAGAATGGCACACAAACATGTCAAGAGGTGAAGCATAAAGTAAACTATCTATGCTAGTCAATTTAAGTGAGGCACAACCTAAACATGGCATACACTAAGTGTCGCATGATAATTAAAACATTTAGTACTATTCTGCCCTAAACCATATTTTAGGTTGGTTAACAACAGCAAACAAAAGCATAAACACAAAGTACACGAAAAACTAATCAAGTTACATATAAAGAACACCCCAAACGGAGTTACGGTTAAAAAGATACAAGCAAAGCAAGTTTGGAACACAATCTGCCAATATCAGGAAGCACACTTTAGAGCAATGCATAAACAAGATAATGAGTGCAAACATGCTCACAAATGATATGAAACTAAAGTAGACATGGCAGGGAAGGCATGGCAAAAGGAATCATGCAAATATGTATCATGAACAACTAATTATAGCTCATGCAAAATGCAATAAAACATTATTGGTCAAGGACTTAGTGAAAATCACGAAAACAGGGCAGAAACTGTTATTTTTATGTTGTATAAACAGGGGTATAACTATATGCAAAAGTACAGCAACATGACATAGCAATACATGGGCATGAAGTAGACATGATGATGATCAGGTACAAAAAAGAATCAAAGTCATAGGCATAACAGATCAAAAGATATTAAGCATGCAACATGGCATCGAAACGTTACAGACTTAGAGAAAAACAGAGGTGGCTGTCAAAAACAGTGTCATAGAAACTTTGGAGCTCAATAACTATATGACCAGCAAGCATATCATGACAATGCAATACATATAATGGAAGTAGACATGATGCTTAAGAGTATGCAAAAAGAATCAATGCAATAGGCCTCATGGATGTGTCACAATCATCAACCAAAGTTGCAATAAAATAACATCAGCAACACTTGACAGAATTTAGTAGCAGTTAACGGCCTGATGCCCACTTCAACACTGATTTGCACCATCAATATGACCTCAAATCAAAATGCTCACAGAAGATGAATTGAAGTACACACAATTCTAAGCAAATTTCCTTTTGGGCGCAACGTCATACGGGCTACGGATTACTCGCAAACTTCAACGCAAAATAGCATCAGCAGCAAAAAAACCTAGGACTTAGAAAAAATCGTAGGGCTTAGCCAGGAAAAAAAATAAACAACAACAAAAACAAAAAAAAACAAAAAGGGCCACACCCCTTGGGCTTCGGCCCAAGTTGGCCTGGGAGGCGGCCTGGATCTAGGCCACGGGGCGCGCTGGGCCTAGCAGGCCGGGCGCTAGAGGCGCCCTAGGGCGGCGGCTGGCCGGCTGCCCCGTCCTCGTCCCGATTGGGACCTCCAGTGGCGGCGCCGGCGGCCGACTTTCCACGGCGAGGAGGCGGTTAGGGGGCTGGGACGGCCTGGAGGGCGTGCGGCAGCGCGGGGATCCCGACGGATCTCGCCAGGGCGGGGCGTCGGGTGGCCGCAGGATGAGGAGCTCGGCTCGGGCTCGTGGCACACCGTCCATGGCGTGCGGCGGCGCGGCGCCTCGGCTGCCGGAGGCTTCCTGCAGACGGAGAGGGGGAGGCAGGGGGTGAGGGGTGAGAGGAGGTCAGGCGCAGCGAAGGGAAGCTCACTGGACGGGCGGCCGCGGCGGCTGGACGAGGTGGCGGCGCTCGGGCGCGTGAGGAGAAAGAGGAGAGAGGAGGTGGAGGCTAGGGGGTGATGTGGCACATCTAGGGCCGTCAGATCGGCCGATCTGAAGGTCCAGAACCCATTGGGCTGGATCCCAGATCTGGATTTAGGGTTTGGTGCGAAAATTGGGCATTTTTGGGGCAAAGTGGAGGGGGTGGCTGCAATTTTGTGGCTAGGGAAACCCTAGAAAGATGTGGGAGTGTGGTGGTCTTAATATAGCCCAGGTGGCTGATACGTCCAAAATGTATCTATAATTTCTGCTTGCTCCATGCATATTTTGTGTGATATTGCTATGATCTAGATACACTTTCATACACTTTTGATCATATTTGGACTAACCTATTAACTCAGTGCACCACAGTGCCAGTTTCTATTTTCTGCTGTTTTTCTATTTCAGTTTTTCCCCATATAAAAAGTGCTCCAAAAATTCGAGAAAAAACAGATAAAAAATCAGCGCAGAAGAACCTTCCGGAAGGACCTGAGTGGGGCAGAGGGCCACCACCAGGGGCCCAGGCGCCCTGATGGCGCGCCCCAGGGGTTGGCCGCGCCAGGGGGGGCGCCTGGACCCCTGGTGGCCCCCTGGTGCCCTACTTTGGCCCCTATTTATTATCCCGTCGTGGAAACCCTGATTCCAGACCCCTTTTCTCCAAAAGCAATTCCGATCTCCGCCGCCATCGCCATCAAGTTTCAGGGGGACAGAATTCCTGTGCCGGCACCCTGCCGGGACGGGGAAGTGCCCCCGGATTCATCTCCATCAACGTTGCTTCCTCCCTCCATGAAGCGGGAGTAGTTCTCCCTCGGGGTTAAGGTTTCTACCAGTAGCTATGTGTTTTTCTCTCTCTCCCATGATGTGATCTTCGTTGTGATCATAGGCTATGTTAATCTAGGATGATCCCATGATATTTCCCCTTCCTCTATGTATTGGATTGATGTACTCACTTGATCTTATCTAGTATAATCCCCGAGACTATGGTGACAGCGGTCTATTGGACATGGGTTAGAAGAATATTATCATGAGTGATTTCCTCTTTTGTGTGTTGATTGAAGATTGAGAGTCTCTTGGTGCTTGTCTTTGACTATCCTTGAGATATGTTGTGGTGATTGTGGTACTCTCTTTGGATGGCCGCGGTGACATTGGGAAATCCATAGATTGAGAACTACGAACTCTGAGGTGTGCTTTTGTAGCCCTACATAATTCTCGTCCTCTCTTGACCACAAAGGAATGACCTCCGAGTACGTCTCCATTGCATGTTTTATGGGAAATATCATGTGATTAGACTATGTTAATGTTGTTGAGAGTTGCCACTAGTGAAAGTATGAATCCTAGGCCTTGTTTCCACCATTGTTACACCGTTTGTGCTCACTTTTGTTACATGTTTGCTTGCTGCACTTTTTATTACAGATTTATATTACTTCTTTTTACCACACCTATCACCCATATTTTACCATCTCTTCGCTGAACTAGTGCACCTATACAACTCATAGTTGTATTAGGTGTGTTGGGGACACAAGAGACTTCTTGTATCTTAATTGCAGGGTTGCTTGAGAGAGACCATCTTCAACCTCTACTTCCCTGAGTTCGATAAACCTTAGGTCATCCACTTGAGGGAAATTGTTGCTGTCCTACAAACCTCTGCGCTTGGAGGCCCAACATAGTCTACAAGAATAGAAGCGTGCGTAGACATCAAGCTATTTCTGGCGCCGTTGCCGGGGAGGTAAGTGTTTGAAGGTGTATCTTTAGATTCTGCAATTAAATCCTTTTGTTTCTTGTTTTTATTTTCACTAGTTATGTCTATGGAAAACTGCTCTCTTAGTTCGCTGCTTGGGGAAGGCCGCTTTACCACACCTGTGGTAGAGAAGTCTCCTCCACCTACTGAATGTATCCCGTTCCAAATACCACTTGGGATAGTTGAAATAATTATTAATGATTGTTATGATGGGACAGTCAATCCTAGTATTCATTTGTTGAAACTTACAGAACTTTGTGAGTTATTTAAGATTTCAGGTTTGACAAGAGGTGAAGTCATGAAGAAATTATTTGCCTTGTCACTGAAAGGAAAAGCATTGGAATGGTATAGGCTACTAGATGATTCTCACATACTGGATTGGGAAGAGATCCAGTCACTCTTTTACTCCAAGTTTTATCCTCTTCATGAAGTTTATGAGAATAGGAATTATGTTTATAATTTCTATCCTCATGACGGAGAGAGCATATCTAAAGCTTGGGGGAGACTAAAAACTTTAATGATAAAATGTCCTAACCATGGGCTCTCCAAAGATATAATTATTACTAATTTTTATGCGAGGCTATCTCGACAGGATAAAGACTTGCTCGATGCTTCCTCGATGGGTTCTTTCACAAACGAAAAGATTGATGCTAAATGGGAACTCCTTGAAAGAATCCAACACAATACTGAAGATTGGGAGATCGACAAAGGTAAAGAGTCAGGTATAATTTATGAGTATGATTGCATTAAGTCCTTTGTTGAAACTGCAAGTTTTAATAAGTTTAGTGCTAAGTTTGGGCTTGATTCTCAACTCCTTGTTGATTTCCTCAAATCTTTTGCTTCACATCTTAATATGCCTAAGGAGAATTGGATCAAGCATCATGAACCTTTTAAGGAGATTTGCAAAGTAAATGAAATTGTTAATGATGATTGCAACATGCATGATCCAATTGCTGAAAATGAAGTTTTATATAAGCATGTTAATTTTTGTGGAGTGGATAGACCTTGTGAAAGGCCTATGATTGAAGAAGAGAAGTATTGTAAGCAACATAAGCATGAAAGAACAATCACTTGGGTTAGAGATTTAAATGAAATTGCTAGAGAATTGTGTGACCTTTATCCTTTTACTTGTGAACTTTGCTGCATAAAGGGTCACTTCAATTTTCAGTGCATGTACTTTCAAAACATAACTGTTAGCCAGTTGTATGATGACATGATCACCCCTGATCTTTATGATGAGCTTATGTTATTTTTGATGTGTGAAGAGTTATCAGAAAAGACTTCTTGGCTAGATGTCATGCTTTGGGAATAAATAACACTTTCCAGAAATGCCATCTCTATTGTGTTGTTAATTGCCATGAGAATGATTACATAAGTAAGATTAGAAAGGAGGGAACTCTACCAAAGTATAAAAATGTCTCTTATATTTCTACTAATAAAAAGGAGAGTTTCTCCCAAGTTTCCCCTATTGTTTCTAATGATAAACCAGGATATGTGGAGACACTTTCCCTCCAACCACTCCTTCCTAAGGTGAAGAAGAATAAAAAGAAGAGGAGGAGGAAGAGGAGCAGGAAGGAAGAAGAATGGGTAACAACCTGGCCTGAGCATATTCCTCGCATCAATTTTTATCCTAACGGACAGAAATTCATGGAGGATGGTGAGCTTGATTGCATTCATTATTATCTTGAAGATAGGTCTGTAGGTACTATTGAAGATGATTTTGATTATGATATGCATGTTACTTTTTGTGATTGGGAAAATAATGATAATGCTACTTATGACCTTGAAAATCTCTTTGGTACCAACTCTGGGAGTGATGATATTGAAAGCTCCAAGCTTGGGGATGATAGTATTGCAAGTCCTTTACCCATTAGTGATGTGGTAATTGATAATTCTTTTGCTAGTAAGAATAAAGACAACATGTTTACAAATATAGTTTCTAGCAATGATAATGCTCTTCTCTACTATGATGATGTTATAACTTCTATCTATAGTGATTATAAAGGTACCTATGACGTAAGGAGAAATTATCCTTATGAAACTTGTCATAATCATGGAGGGAATTACTCCCTTGTTGAACACCATCTTCCTAATAGACAATTAATCTATAGTGTTCAAGTTGTTTATGATAGTCCTACTCCCACTATTACCAATGAGAAAGATTATGCTCATGTGGAGAGTAAGAGTACCCTTTTCCATGTGGATCATGGTAACAATGCTTTATGTGATACTTATATTGTTGAGTTTATTCATGATCCCACTGAAAATTATTACGAGAGGGGAACATATGCTTATAGATATTCCAATAATATCAAGTTCCCTCTCTTTATGTTGAAGGTTTTGAAGCTGCACTTGTTTTACCTTCCTATGCTTATTGCTTTGTGCTTCAATGAATTATTCTATTGCAATATTCCTATGCATAGGAAGCATGTTAGGCTTAAATGTGTTTGGTATTTTCTTCTTGATGCTCTCTTTTGTTCTGCAACTCTTATTCCTACTTGAGCATCATTAAAGTCTTAAGCCTATCTTTATGGCTATAAAGAAAGAGCTCTAGGGAGACAACCCTTGTTATCTTCACTTTCAGTTTGTTCTTTCAGTTTTTAGTGGTCTTGATGATTGTTACTACTGTAGCAACATCATTGTATCTTTACTTTTCAAACTTTGTGCCATTTATAGCCTCATATGACAAGGGAAGTGAAAGTTGTGACATGCTGTCCAGAAAACAGATTATGTCCTCGTGATTAGAAAAATCACAGAAAAAATTCCAGTTCATCTTTTTGAGCAGAATGTTTTACACAGCGTGCTCTATACAATCACGGAACTTTCGTATGTTCTGAGTTTTTTTATTTGAGTTGCAGAAGTACCCCTAAAAAATTCTTTACTACCTGTTGTTCTGTTTTTCACAGATTCTGCCACGTTTTGTCTCTCCTAACTTTTGCAAACCTTAAGCTTCTTTTTCTTTGCAAAACCTTTTGGCAATCTTTAGAAACAGTAGTTCTTCAAGAATATCTTTATATCCAGTAGGGAAAAATTATTTATTAAGGGTACTAACCTCTCTAATCAGCTTATGATGAGTTATGTATGAAGGGAGTTTTCAAGTGTGCGATGGAAGATGATGAAAGAAGATTCGGGAGTGTCAAGCGCTCAAGATTGGGGATTCCCCCATGCATACCCAACAAATATTCAAGGAGACTCAAGCATCTAAGCTTGGGGATGCCCCCGTGCATCCCCTTCTCCATCGACAATCATCAGTTCGTCCTTCGTCTCACTATATTTTTATCACTTCATGCGTTATGTGCTATGCTTGGAGCGTCTCGCTCTTAGGTTTTATTTTTAGTTTTCTTTAGCTTTGCTTGCTGTTCATAACAAGTTAGATCCTGTCTTACTTTGTGTGGGAGAGAAACACGCTCCACTTTCAAAATCTAGAACACATCATACAATTTTTCATGCCTATCTTTTTGCTGTTGTGTTTTCTTTATCTTTTCGTAGCTACTGCCATGTCTAGTTTTAGTCTTAGTTTGTCTTTAGCAAGAGCCTTGGCTTTTGTTTAGTTTGTTGCTGGAACTCTCTTTAGTTTTCATGTTTATCTTGTTAAGAGAGTTGGTTGTTGCACTGAGTTGTGTCTTGTCTTGAAAGTAGGTAATTGAGGTTGCTATTTAATTTTAGTAGTAACTTGCAATGGTTTTGAGGTATTGATGTGAGTAATGTTTGAACTTTTGGTGTCAAGAGCTCTAGCCTATTAGTGATAGGTGTCGTATTTTGGGCAATCCGTGTTTATTTTCAAAACCTACAAAACTAGTTGAGAACTCTAGCTACTAGATGGATCACTACTCTTCTGAGGGGTCGGATATTAGAGTACACTCACGTACCATGAGTCGAGGATGCGCAAGGATAACCAAACCCCCATACACTCCTCCTCGGGGTACTTGTCTCTTTGTGAACCTCCTTATTAGATTGAGAGTTACCGATAATAAGTGCATGAGTTCTTCGGACTAATGTAAGTATTGAAAGTTGACACTTCCACCTTCCCATATTTTGCTAGCCTCCCCCGTGCCGTGCATTGCCTTCTTCTCACTCCGAGAGTTGGTGTCCACCTTCGCCGGTACATCCAAACCCTTGGCATGATACGCTCTGTCATCATAAACCTCCTTATATCTTTCCTCAAAACAGCCACCATACCTACCTATCAAGGCATTTCCATAGCCTTTCCGAGATATATTGCCATGCAACATCCACCTCTTCATGACTTGATCTTCATGTCATACATGTTCCTGCTACACTGCAGCAACATACATTGCATACATCATGATAGTTACATCTTCTTTATGATTGAGTAACTTGTAAAGTGTGAAAGATTTCCTTTACCTTCTTGTAAAATAGAGTGTTGCCCTTAAGTGAGGAAAGATCCCAAAGTGGACACAATAAAAGATCCCAAAGAGGACAAATCAGAGTTAAATAGAAAGAGCCATTGAGGCCAGAAAAAAATACAAAAAAATCGAAAAAAGAGAAAAAAGAAATAAAAAGAGAGAAAGGGGCAACACTACTATTCTTTTGAGAGATCCACATTAGTACTCCCTTTATATCCTTGTACTCCATAGAGATGATCCTTATGCATATAGCTATGTGGGGACCTTCACACTATAGAACTTGGCTTGCATATTCCAAGGATGAGCCTCCTCAAAAGAGCTCTAGGTCTTCATGAGCGAGCAAGTTAGATGCACCCCCACTAGTTCCACTGGAGAGCTTCCTAGCTCGTATGTGCATCCGTTGCATGGCAATCCCTACTCCTCACATCATATGTATCATTTGGCATCTCTTGCCTATGATTGTCCTCATTGATGTGAGCCTTTCTCATCCTTTTTGTCTTCCTCCTCCGTACTCCTCTCTTTGCCATCCTAAGTGTCAACTCTCGTGCTTACGCTCATCCATTGCATGAGTGCTCAAAATATTGAAAAAGGAGTGGATCAAATTGACTTGTACCTGGCTAGTGGTCTGGGGACGAGTCAAGATAAGATTCCAGAAAAAGACCAAGTGTGAAACTTTAGTAGATTGAGTTCTCAACAAATAAATATTTTTCTCGTATTCCCTATCCCCCTTCTTGCACGCAAACACCATTTGGAGACATTCGAGTCACGGACAGCGAGAGCTCTTGCACCTAATGTTCTTTTGTTACTTGTTTCAATGCTAATATAGACTCTTGCATGTTATGACTTGAATTGAACCTCTAACCTTGATTGCTTTACTTTTCAAAGTTCTTATATGGTTGCTAGCATGTCACCACATAAATTATGCTGTTATCATTTACCTACTCGAGGACGAGCAGGAATTAAGCTTGGGGATGTTGATACGTCCAAAACATATCTATAATTTCTGCTTGCTCCATGCATGTTTTGTGTGATATTGCTATGATCTAGATACACTTTCATACACTTTTGATCATATTTGGACTAACCTATTAACTCAGTGCACCACAATGCCAGTTCCTGTTTTCTGCTGTTTTTCTATTTCAGTTAAAAATTCGGGAAAAATCAGATAAAAAATCAGCGCAGAAGAACCTTCCGGAAGGACCTGAGTGGGGCAGAGGGCCACCACCAGGGGCCCAGGCACCCTGGTGGCGCTCCCCAGGGGTTTGTTGCGCCAGGGGGCGCCTGGACCCCTGGTGGCCCCCTGGTGCCCTACTTTGGCCCCTATTTATTCTCCCGTCGTGGAAACCCTGATTCCAGACCCCTTTTCTCCAGAAGCAATTCCGATCTCCGCCGCCATCGCCATCAAAGTTTCGGGGGGACAGAATTCCTGTGTCGGCACCCTGCCGGGACGGGGAAGTGCCCCCAGATTCATCTCCATCAACGTTTCTTCCTCCCTCCATGAAGCGGGAGTAGTTCTCCCTCGGGCTAAGGTTTCTACCAGTAGCTATGTGTTTTTCTCTCTCTCCCATGATGTGATCTTCGTTGTGATCATAGGCTATGTTAATCTAGGATGATCCCATGATATTTCCCCTTCCTCTATGTATTGGATTGATGTACTTACTTGATCTTATCTAGTATAATCCCCGAGACCATGGTGACAACGGTCTATTGGACATGTGTTAGAAGAATATTATCATGAGTGGTTTCCTCTTTTGTGTGTTGATTGAAGATTGAGAGTCTCTTGGTGCTTGTCTTTGACTATCCTTGAGATATGTTGTGGTGATTGTGGTACTCTCTTTGGATGGCCGCGGTGACATTGGGAAATCCATAGATTGAGAACTACGAACTCTGAGGTGTGCTTTTGTAGCCCTACATAATTCTCATCCTCTCTTGACCACAAAGGAATGACCTCCGAGTACGTCTCCATTGCATGTTTTATGGGAAATATCATGTGATTAGACTATGTTAATGTTGTTGAGAGTTGCCACTAGTGAAAGTATGAAGCCTAGGCCTTGTTTCCACCATTGTTACACCGTTTGTGCTCACTTTTGTTACATGTTTGCTTGCTGCACTTTTTATTACAGATTTATATTACTTCGTTTTACCACACCTATCACCCATATTTTATCATCTCTTCGCCGAACTAGTGCACCTATACAACTCCTAGTTGTATTAGGTGTGTTGGGGACACAAGAGACTTCTTGTATCTTAATTGCAGGGTTGCTTGAGAGAGACCATCTTCAACCTCTACTTCCCTGAGTTCGATAAACCTTAGGTCATCCACTTGAGGGAAATTGATGTTGTCCTACAAACCTCTGCGCTTGGAGGCCCAACATAGTCTACAAGAATAGAAGCGTGCGTAGACATCAGTGGCTGGCAGTTTGCAAAAACATCCCCGGTTTTTCTCTCGCGCGCGCGGTGTATACGTTTCTGACTGCCGGGGGTCCGCAGGACCTCCGATTTGGGTAAAACTTCGAACTGCGCGATCAGCGCGTCGGGCCGGCGGCGTTCACCTCGCGTTGGAACCATTCCGAGAACACTTTCAGACGCTCTATAAAAATATCCCGTTTAATTATTAAACGGGGTTTTTTCGTTCCGTTGGCTGCGGCTGGCCTCGTGCGGTTTTCGCGACGATGATCGGGTGAAACCGGGTGTCGCAAAGGTCGAGTGTCAGGGTGGCAAGGCTCAGTCTCCGTCCGGTACGAGATAATAGGGGTAAAATAATCGCCGGTCAATAAATCGGGGATGCAAACACCGCAAACAAATCAGACAATCAAACAATTCACACCGAAAATAAAAATTTTATTTTTTGTGAAATCTGGGATGTTACATCAACAGAGAAATCAAAATCAGCATCTTCAGTACAAATAGGAGATGAAGCAAATTTAGGATCCGGGGTTAACTTGTTCTTCATGGAGTGCTTTCAAGCGGCTTCCTTACATCACCAGGGTCAGAGTTAGCACACTCTGTAAGTTCCCTGCATAAATCATCATCAAGTTCAACATAATCATCATCAAGGATTCTTTCCTTGAGTTCACTCAAGTCCGGGTAACCAAAATATTTGCAAATAGGATAACGTGTAATAGGAATTTCAATTCCAGATTGTTTTGCAGCCTTAGAAATTTGAGATTCAAGCTAGCGACCAAGAGAACCGGTATCCTCAAAAGTTGTGGTAGCATCATCAAAAGTATCAGACATAGTAACAAACTCAGTAGAAGCAGCATGTCGTGGTGGTGAAACACGCTTACTCATAACAGAAGGTGAATCAAGCGTAGCACTGGTGCTAAGAGTGGTACCTTTTCTTGTAGTGGATGGTAAAATCGGGACCTTGGGGTCTTCTTTCTTACCCATAGCAGATAAATTGCAGCAAGCAAAATAACTTAAAGTAGACTTGTAAAAAGAACTATGCTCCCCGGCAACGGCGTCAGAAAACAGTCTTGATGACCCACAAGTGTAGGGGAACGCGATAGTCATCGCGGGAGACAGTTGAGTTGTCAATTCAACCGCACCTGAAATATACTTGCTTGGCAACGAGATATAAGTGGTAACAGCGGTATGTAAGTGATAGTCGTAACGGATATGGTGATGGTAAAGCAACGAAAGTAAAAACGATAGAATAAAGTAACTTGCAACAACAGAATTAAAAACACTGTAGGCTAGGGGGACGGATGGTTGGGCGCTGCATGGATGATATACATCATGTATTTTACTTGGGGCAAGGCACACAGAAAATTAAGATCATCTAGGCATATATCAAACATTAGGCATGTATCTCGAAGGTAGCTGTATGTGCTTGCAATAATAACTTGCACAACATCTTTTGTCCTACCATCCCGCTACAAACGGGGCCAAAAGGAACTTATGGAGATTAAGGTGCTCCTGTCAAAGAGCACTGAAACAAAGCATTGACAATCAATGGATACAGGGAATCCTCAAATTATAGTCCATCCCCTTTGGTGTCTCAAGCTGTCACCATTGGGATCGCCGGTTCCGGACTATAATAGGTGCATACAACTCATAGATAGGATCAAGAACACAAACATATTCATGCAAACACATAGGGTTCAGATCTCAAATCATGGCACTCGGGCCCAAAGTGACAAGCAATAAGAACAACAAGTTGTCGCAAAGATGATAAACACCATACTAGATGATAGGCAACATGCCCCCAACAATATGATAAACAATAACATGATCTAACGCATCCAATCCCTACCATCCCATTTTCCTACAGCAGGGAATTACTCACATATGAAAGGAGAAGTCATGGAGGGATGATGGAGCGGCGATGGTGATGACGATGGTGATGATTCCCCTTCACCGGAGGCCAAAACAGCCTCCAGATTAGCTCTCTCGGAGAATAACAGAGGGTGGCAGCGGCTCCGCGACGAGATTGGAAAAGCAATTTTTGTTCTGAGATTTCCTCACCGAGGGTAAAAATAGGAGTCCTGGTAGGGCACCAGAGGGGGTGGGGCCCACCCAGGCGCCCTGGTGGCACGGCCAGGGGCAGCCCCCCTCTGGTCCCTCTCCTGACATGTGGCTCCTCCCGGTGCGTGGATTTCTGTATTTTTTATGGGAATTTTATGGGACACCTAAAAATCCATTTTCCTGCACACAAGAAAATCATACATGAAACTCTGCTGAAAACAGCGTCAGTCCGTGTTAGTTTCATTCAAATCATGCAAGAATGAGGTCAAAAAATAGCAAAAGTGTTTGGAAAAGTCGATATGTTTGAGACGTATCACCATACTCATTACCATCGAAACCCATTTTTCAGAGAAGCCCAACTTCAACATTATTGCATGTAGATATGGCCATTCAACTCGATCATAAGCCTTCATCATATCTAACTTTCGAGCACAATGACATTGCTTTTGGGATTTATTCCTCCTCATGAACTGCAAACACTCGTACGCAACTATGATTTTATCTGTGATAAGGCGGCTAGGAACAAAACCAGACTGCTCTGCAAAGATGATTTCTGGAAGGATAACTTTCAGGTAGTTGGCAAGAACCTTTGAGGCAAACTATAGAGGACACTGTACAGGCTTATTGGGCGGAATTGAGCTAAAAGCATAGGGTTCTTAATCTCTGGGATAAGAAACAGACAAGTATTGTTGATGCACTCGGGGATCTCTTCACCTTTGACTATCAAAAGGACTGATACCACCTCTTCACCATAGATATCCTAGTGTTTCTGGAAGAAGTGTGTCAGGAAACCGCCAGGGCCCGGTGCCTTAAGAGGGGAACATCTGAAAAAGGGCTCTTTTAACTTCTTCTGTCGCGTAGTCCGCTTTGAGAGCTGCATTCATCTCATCTGTAACCTTGATAGGGACACTATTCACGACTGTTTCCACGTTTGATGTAACACCCCGGGTGTCACGCTACAATAATCAACTACAGTAATCAGGATTACTGTTGCTAATCACTGTTAATAATCTTTGTTGCTCAAACTGGCCTTGATCAAAATTTTGGTTTTTGTTAATCTTCAGATCATGAAGGAGGTATTGAATCCAATGTACCCATCATGCCCTGATCAAACTTTGCAGTTGATCATGTTCTGTATCATAATGGTGGATATCAATAAACCATGTGCCAAGGGTGCCTTGATCATCATCATACAAATCAAAGTCCAAACCCCCCTTCTTGCTCTGGATCATAAAAACAAGTGGCAAATAAACTTTGCCCAAAAATTGTCCAACTACTTTTATAAATTCACAAATATTCAATGGATCACTTCCATGTTTGTATTGGGACTTATTGTGCCATCAAATAATTGGAACAAATAAAAACAGTAGCAAAAAAGTGACATATATTACCTTTTGAAATAAAACAAAATACAAATGAATTTATAAATGCCCCAAACTTTTTGTAGCACTGATATGGAGCATAACACTAATTATGGAACCTATTACATATTTTACAAAAATACAAAAGTATATAAAATAAATAAATAAGTAAAGAAAGAAAACATAAATAAAAAGAAAATAGGAATCCTAACCTACACCCAGGGCGAAGCCCACCACCACCCCCGGCCCACTCCGCTTCCCTCCCCCTCACTGTGCCAAGCCCAGCCCAACCCACATCCCCTCCCTCCTACCTCTGTTCACGGGGGATCGTGGCGGGCATCGCACGGTGCCACGGCCATGGCCGTCGCCGTGGACGCCATCGGCCGGCTTGCCGGCGGGCTCAAGTACCCACCCTCCCCGGCGCCCACAACCCTAAACCTAACTCACTCCCTCATCGATCTCGCCCCCCATCGCCTCCCTCCCTCTCTGCCTCGCACTGCCGAGCCGCCATGGGAGCACCTCGGTGAGCTTGCGCGGCCATCGTGCTTCTCAGGCTAAACCGAGATGTCCGGCGTGACCTCCGTCGTCGACTTCATCGTCCCCTATGAGGAATCGAGCTGGAACGCGCTGTCGTGAACATCGTCGTCTTCCCCCCTTCTCCACGGCCGCCGCCCGTCGTCGTTGCGATTTGCCTGCTGCGAGCCCTCCCCGAGCCCACTGCCTTCCCCTACCCGCTCCTGGTGAGCTATTGCGTCGTCTCCAAGTCCTCTCGCTCCTCCCCTCTCGCGGTGACCACCGCTGCCATGGAGGCCGAACTCCGGCCGCTGTCATGACCGGCCACAGCTCACGCTCCCGTGCGTTGCAGCGCGCGCCATTCGCACTGGCGCGCTTCTACCGAACCGTGGAGTCCATCCCGCTAGCGCACACTCGCCATTTCCCACCATAGTCGCGTCCCCGTCTGCACATGCTCCGGCCGCCGCCATGTTGACTCCCCGCTTTCGCCGCAACCTCCCCGGTGACGCCCGCCTACTCCCTTGGGTGCGCGAGGAACCCCGCGTCCGATTCCCCCCCAGCGGCGCACCAACTGGCCACCAGGGCACCGTCCCCTGCTCGCCGCCGCACATGGTTCATCGCCGGCTAGTCTTCGATAGGCCTAGCTTCTTACCCTTATTCTGATTTCTACCTTGCAGTCCACTATATACAGCCCCCCTTTCCATTTGATACAAATGCATAAATGCTTAGTAGCGGACGTAAGACTCGCGGGTATGCTAGATACTCACCTTTGCTTTATTTCCCCTTTTTGTTTTGCCTGATCGGCCGCTGCAGTCGACGTTGGAGCCTAGGAGTCCAGGAGCAGGAGATCCCCGATGCCGACCACCTACACATGAAGATCTCCGATGCCTTCTACGACGTCGAGTCCCCCCGTTGACCAGGAGTAGTTTGGAGGTTCCTAGGCAGGAGGCCTCGCCTTTTCGATCTGTTGTTATTTGTGCTAGCCTTCTTAAGGCATCCTTGTATTCTTGTGTCTGTACTCAGATACTTTTGCTTCCGCTAACTTTGTGCTTTCGAGCTGTTGTATTTGAGCCCTCGTGACCCCTGGCTTGTATTAAACAACTTGTATTATTTTATTTGTAGAGTTGTGTTGTGATATATCACCGTGAGTCCCTAATCTCGATCGTGTACCTTGCGTGTATGATTACTGTACACGGCTTGATTTTGGGGGCGTCACATTTGAGACACCTTCAAAGGTGAAAAGGTCCGTATAAAACTGGGTGGCCATTCCTTCAAGCTCATCAATGCTGCTGATAATGTCAACATTAGGATTCTGCATCGATTTGATTAGGTTTTTATGGCGCCTGATAGATGCTCTTAAGTGAAAGAAACAATTGTTTTTATCACCGCTGGCCAGCCATTCCACCCTGGAGCGTTGTTTCCATATCACTTACTCCCTGTGATAGAGTTCGACGAGTCTGCCAACGATCACCACTTCACGAGCAGATGCACCACTCCGGCCTGGGATGGAACAGAGGGATTCCAATTCCCGTTTGAGGCCTTGAATCTCCTTCTGAACATTGCCAAAATTTGATTTGTCCCAGCTAGACAGATCACCCGAAAGGCCTGCTAACTTTTCCTTGACCTGGGCAACGGTAGAAGCTTTTTCAATCTTTTTCCAATTCGCCATCACACAAGGTTTGAGCTGGTCATGCGATTCCCACATGAGTTCATATCTGAAGGGTTTAGCACCTCGTTGATTAGACATCTCACTGTCAATGCTTAGCAGCAGCGCGACATGGCCGGAACAAGCTGTAGCGTGGTGTTGGAGTTGTGCATTGGGAAAAAGTCCGCTCCATTCTAGAGCTGCAACCGCACGGTCAAGTCGCACTCTGGTGTAAGTTTCACCAACAACCCGCCTTTCAAAAGTCCACGACGGACCTACATGACCCAGGTCCATTAGCCCACAAACGTCCAAAGCATCTCTATTACCTTCCAACTGAGTTTGGCTTCTTTTGCGCACACCTTCATACTCTGAGTGGTTTAGCACCTCATTAAAATCACCTATACCAACCATGGAACAACAGAGGAGACAACTATAAAGCATAGCATGTCCCAGGTTTTAAACCTTTCAGGGAGTTGAGCATCGCCGTAGACGCAAGACACCCTCCAAGGCGTCGGCCCCAACTCAGAGACAACTGAGTCAATGTGGTACTGAGAAGAGCTTTTTATCTGAAGATTAATATCATCATTCCAGAACATAACTAGGCCGCCACTACGACCCGAAATACCCACAACAAAAGCATTGTTGTAACCAAAATAAACAACTAGAATCTCCGCTCGCGATTTGTTAATTTGAGTTTCAACTAAACAAAACACAGCGGGGTAAACTTGCTCGCTAGCTCCCGAGCCTCTCGGACTGTCGCGGGGTTACCCAACCCGCGGTAGTTCCAATAGAGGAGACTCATTGCGACCGGCGTGGCACCTCGAAGGTGCCCGCCGAAGATGTGTTTGTGCTCTTGGTCTGTTTCTCTGTTCCTTTTGTCGCCGTGCTTGTTCTTGGTCTGTTCGGGTCCTGCTTTGGGGGCGGGCTTAGAGGGGCTGTTTCATAGGTATGCTCAGAGGGTGCCGAATTCAGATCAATACTTGGGGGTGTAGCCGAGGGCGGCTGCTCATTTTCAATAGCAGCTCTCTTTCTGTATGGATCCTCATCAGCATCTTCCATCGTGACATCCTTGGTCAATGGAGCCGACTACTTTTGCTATGATTTCATGGGCGCCCCACCTGGTTTCGATTTCTTAGAGCCTCCTGGACCAGGGCCAGCCCCACGGAACCACTCAGCTTTGAGGTCCCTAAAATGAAGTGATGAAGGTGGGTGGATGCCATCACCGTGCTCCTTGAACAAGTGACCTAGGTGGCCGCAAACGACGCACCAGTCCGGCAACCTTTCATAGCGAACACGATAAATCTGACGCCGACCTCCTTTGATCAGCGAGACGGGTTCTTGAGGGGTTTATGTACATCAATTTTCACCTTAACCCGAACAAATTTTCCTTCAAAATCTTGGGACTTTGGCTCAGAGTAGACGAACTCACCAATCTTGTTTGCAGGTAAAGGTAGGAGCGGGAAGAATCCATTAGGGAAATCGTGGATTTGTGCCCAGATCTCCAAAGTGTTCAGAGGCACCGTTGTGTGCTTCGTGAATCCATCATAGACAACAAGCAGGACGGTGTTCCGCAGAAGTGCCATGGACCTTCCTCCATAGCTCTTTCCCAATCACCCAAGCAGGAGATTTGCATGGTGTAGAGGTTGTTGTTGAGGGGCCTGATGTTCACTGGCTGCGCGAGATTCCACGCTGCATGCATATGTGTGTAGAACCAAAATTGGCTATATGGTTTCTAGGTATGAACCCTAGCCACCGCCATCCACCTGGTACTCTCTTTTGGAATTTCCATCACCTCCTCTACCACAACATCGTCGAGATCATCTTCCTCAAGCCCCAACTCGGCCATCATCTTCTCCATATCATCGTCCTTTGTCCCCGATCCCGACGCTCCAGATCCCATCGCGATCAGAGAGAAAGCCATCGAAACCCTAGCCCAACGTTGATCGGACTATGTCGGACGTAATTCTAACCCTCCTCGACAAACGTGGAGCGATGGGAAGGAGGTCAGGCGTCGCCAAACGGCGTCTGCCGAAGATCATCATAAACTGTGGCGGGAAGAGCTCAACTCGACAGAGACTAAAGTCACCGGCGAGAGAGAAAACAAAACCCTAGCTAGAGGGAAAACATTATGTGGTTAGTATGGTCTAGTCTATAATTATAAATACAATCAACTCGAGTACAAAGGTAGGTATATTGAGGTGCACGGGAACGATCGGCTGAAATTTATGCCGCCGCTGTTGTTACCTGGGTCCCATTCGAGTACAAAGGTCCCACTTGCAGCCTGACATAAGAGCATGTTACCGTTACGGAAGCAGGAAAACCGCATGCCCTAACCCTGACGTCGGCCCGCCGCCGCCACGCCGCTGCCACCACCCTGACGCCGCCGCTGTTGCCCCAGATCCGCGGCGAGCCTTGCCCCTAACGTCGCGGTTGCCTCCTCCCTCCCTCCCTGACCTATCCCCCGCGTCGACCCAGATCCGCCGCCGCCGGCCCGTTGCCATCCGCCCCTGCGGGACGTCGCTACAGCCGCAGCCTTCGTCCCGGCCGCCCTCCTGAGATGCTTCTCTGCTCCATGCTCCTGCGACCCTGCTACCGTTGACGCCATGGAGGTCCTCTCCCCCTCTCTCGCTCCTCTCCTCCTTTCTGTTTCTGTGCCGCCGCCCCTGACCCCCTTCTCTTCGATTTGGCAGGCTTGTTCCTCACCGTGTGTGGATGCCCTCGCTGGCCTGCGTCCTCTTGCTGGCCGGTCATCGATGTGCTGCGAAGGAGCAGGAACTTGCAGCAGCAGCATCTCTGCCCTCCGTCCTGACTGCCCGAGGTATCTACTCCCCTCCTTCCTGTTAAATCTTGCCCTTGTATGTAAAGCAACCTTGCTCTTGTGAAGACCATAAGCACAGTGTAACCAAATAAATTTGTTACCATGCATAATCAGTAGTGTATTTTCTGATCTCTTGCGAACTAGCTATTCACTACTTCCCTGGAAACGACTGTTTTTTAATTCTTGTTTGAGTTCCTATATTGATGCAGAGACATGATCGAAAATAAATCTGCTTGTGTACTGGACTGCTACTTCACAATTCGGCATAGTTGATTTGTCGGGTCTTTACTCTTTTAATAGTTCATTCACTACCGGAATGCATGCTTTATTTTTGTCAAAGTATCAGGTTCCATAACATGTTGGTAGCTGGTTGTACGCCACAAGCCTGGGCACGTTCCCCCTTTTCTCGTGGTCTCCTCTCTTACCAGACTAGGCTTATGAGAGATGAGTTGGCACTTGACCAGCTCGTTTTTTTTGTGTGAAACCAAACAAGTGGGTTATGCTCAGAGTTAGCATTAAAGGGTGCGTTCACCGCCTTGTTTCCCTTAGGCTCTACCCACACTTTTTTTCTTGGTTCTATTAGTTTTTCTTTTCTTTGGTTCCTCTCCACTGATCTGTTTTTTGCCTTTTGTGTGTGCGACCCATCTTTATTGTGCATTCAGAAGCTGTTTTTTTATCAGTTCCTTTTATTAGCATATCCATCTTTATTATGCCTTCAGAAGCTTCTTTATAAAATGGCTCGAGTATTAATAACATGAGTTGCTGCATCATAAAATGTCTTTGGCTCTATCTGATTCCCAACTTGTTTGGGACTGACAGGCTTTGTTGTTGTTGTCTATCTGATTCCCAGCTTGCTCTATCTGTGCAGTTTGGTCCCATCTGATCTGGTTGTGTGAAGGGGGCCAAGGAGAAACTGCTGCGGGTTCAATTTGTTTCGATTTGGTTGGGTATTATGAGTCCCCCATTTTGCCAAGGTGATGACTTCTCTCTCCTCTCTTCCCCTCTGTTTGATCTGATTTGACAGCCGTCAAGTACAATTCATTAGAGAAATACTGCTTGTATTTGCATGTTTGCATGCATGTATCAAAATACTAGACTTTTTGATACATGTAATGAGAGGAGGATTATGTTAAGGAGTCACTGTAATCTGAGGTTGCAATTTCTTTAATAAACGTTGAACCTTATAGTGAATTGTTGTATGATATTGCAGTTTTGCTTAGTATAGAACCACATGAATCTTTGTCAGATTAATAATACTAGTTGTATACCAGAGAAGGGAAGCATTCCGGCTCTGAATTGTATATTTGTTTTGGTTTGCCAAGGTGATGACTTCCCTTCTGCACGTTTCGATTTGGCAGCTGTCAAGTATTTCATTAGAGAAATACTGCTTGTATTTGCATGTTTACAGGCATGTATCAAAAGACTTGAATTTTTGACACGAAATGATAGGATACTCATGCAAAGCAATCACTGTAATCTCAGGTTGCAATTTCTTGAAGAAATGCTGAACCTTTTGGTGCACTGTTATATGATATTACAGTTTTGCTTTCTATAGAACCACATTGATCATTGTCAAATTAATCCTACTAGTTGTATACCAGAATGGAAGCATTCCAGCACTGAATTGTACTATATTTGAAGAACAACTAATAGACAACGTATTTCCCATTCTTGTTTGAACAAGTGATGACGCCTATTTATGGTGCAGCAGAACTGATAGTAGTCCCTAGAATTCAGTTTCTGTTAATTTGACGCATATTACTGTATTTACAATAGTAAAGTAACTAATTGTACTGTAGTAGTATATGTTGAGGTCATGAATTTTTGTTGAGTCCAAGTGTTGAGGAGTGATTATAATCTGCACAAGCTAGCAACTTCCTATGTGTGCTGGGGACTTGTGGTGTATGCGTGTAACCGATGCACGCGGTTTGGGGAGCATGGAAGAGTGGCTACTTATGTTGGTAAATATAACTCTGTTTTCTGTGACTTGCAATGATGATACACATACACTATATATGGTCCCAGCTTGATAAAGACTTCCCTTTGTGGGTAGTCTGATCTCAATTAAATATTAAGTGCATTGTTTGTTTGATCGTGTACTAGCTCATTGATATAAGCTGGGCCTTCTATTTGTACTTGAACTACCTCAGTGTTATTACCTTGCTATTGGGTCTCCCTCCGTCCTTGAAAGAGTGTACTTCCAGCTTTATTGGGATTCAAACTATTTTAAACTTTGACCGAGTTTACACAAAAATATAACAATACTTATGAAACCAAATAATTATATATATAATATACTTCATATCGAATCTAATGATACTAATTTGGTTGTATAAATGTAGATGTATTTTTGGAACTACATTTTTGTAAGGACGGAGGGAGTATTGTTTGGTCCTGGTCAGAGCTTTGCCTCTAGAGTAGTTGCTGTGTTTACTCGTCATGATTGTTTGATGTTGTATAGGAAAGTTCTGTAGTAGTGATTTAATATTGAACTTCAGTTTGATGTTGTATAGTACTTGAGTAACTCTGTTTAATTCTGTTCTTCGATTCGGACTAGCAGGTGCCCTCCAGTTCGTTGGACGACATTGATGCCCAAGCCCTTTACGGAGACGTCATCCAGCCTGACAACAACGACGCCCCGCAGAAGGTCGCTCCCTACCTTACCGCTGCTCAAGATATTCTTCCCCCACCACTGTACTGCATAGTTGCTAGCCTAGTGCACTACACTGCTTCTGTTTGAACTGAATGATTCCAGATAATTTGGCTACTTGTCGGTAGAAATGGCCGCTGTTCTGCCCTTGATTATTATCACCAAAATGATACCTTACTAGTTTATCACACTTCAGTGCCCTTCTCTAGTCTAGTTCTGCATTGTCCAGCCACAGTAGTTGTTCTAGCGCACAATTACTTTTTCAACTTAGCAGTATCTTTCGGTTTAATTATTTTTGATTTGGTTTGGTATACCGAGTCCCCATGTTGCCAATGTGACAACTTGTCTTGCCTCTCTCCCCTCTGTTCGTTTCAGTTTGGCAGCCGTTCATTAGAGAAATACTGTTTGTATTTGCAGGCATGTAGCAAAAGACTTGACTTTTTGATACATGTAATGATAGGAGAATCATGTAAAGGAACCTTTTTAATCTTTGGTTGCAATTTCTTGAAGAAATGTTGAACTAACTGCTCACTGTCTTGTTTGTTGCCAGGATTCAAGCAGGTGTGGGAGGATTAGAAGAGGAAGCTGGTGGGCAATGTCTTTAGCAGCGATGACGGCCTCATGAGTGCCGGGCTACACGACCTCCCGCAGCCACAACAGAAGATCAGCAATGAGCTGCAGGCACTAGACAAGATGGACCTGGCCGAGGTAACCCCTCCCCTCCTTCCTTCCTTCCTTCGACTAAGATTATATGCATTTTTTCCGGCGATGACGATTGGTTTAAGTTAACTATCAAATGTACAACTATGGATTTGCCCTTGTGTGCAACGCTATCAAATCAGATCTTGCTGTTGTGTGTAAAACAATCAAATCTTGTGTTGTGTGTAAATGATCCAGCAGTCAAATGAACTTGTTACCATGTTGGATGTTGCTTATCTTATTTTTCTTCTATATGTGACTGACTCGCTGGCTGGCTAGCTGCTACATCTCCAGTTGAATTGGAGAGAAATACTGAAATTTCTAGAGGATGCTAGCTACTGTCCACAGTCTAGACAACTTTTTATACCTCTTTTAGGTGAGGTAACAGTTTTAGGAGCAGATTTCTCAGGAACAAAGAAGCATCAACTTGCTTGAACAAGTGAATAAGTAGGGGCACATATACGTGGCGATGTGTCTATCATGATCTGCACTGTTAATTACCTCACATAGATTATTTGCATTTTATCCGGAGATGATGATTGCTTTATGTTGATTATCAGATCTACAAGTATAAAATCATACAAATGTACTAGGGAGTTTGATGGGGGGTTGTACTAATGCAGGCTTTTATGGTTTTTACTCACTCTAGTCTAGGTATGCAATTAAAAACATCTCCAACCATGCAAATGTAATGATTATGTTTTATCAACCACCTTAAATTTATCCACAACTGGTTATCTATTTCACACAATCTTATTCTATGTATATTATGATTATATTTTCATTTCCTTAGTTGTGTTGCAGTTCAGTTTCTTTGTAGGAGACTAGCTGCTATAGATTTGCATATGTTTGCAATGTTTCTTTCTGCTACCTTGTCAAAGTGCAAATTTCCAGTTTTTGCATGTGCCAATCTATTTATAAGGTGTTTTTTTTACAATAAAACTTCTAAATCTCTACACCACCTCAAACAAGCTTACATCCTCAGCTAAAAGAGTCAAAATGAAAACAGGTGGTGTGTCCGTCCACAAATTTGAGGGATCAACACGACCTCTGCTAGCTAGCTCATGTGCAACAAAATTTGCTTCCCTTAAGCAATGTTCTAAAACCACCGTCTCAAATTCTTGCAGAAGAACACGACATTCCTCGATGATAGGAGCCGCCACCATCTCATCCCCCGAATTGTTTTTTCAAAGAACCAGGTGTTTATGCTACAGTTGTGAACAAACTATGACTTGAAATGTTGTGGTAATGAATCCTTGTTATTATTTACCGAATTTTTTGCCCTTTCCTCCATTGCTCAATTCAAAGGTTGATAGATGCTTACTATTCTGCTTTGCTCTGTATGTTGACTGTTTCTGAGTATTTCTTATTGCAGACCATGCTGGAGACTCACACAAACTGGTACTGCGGCTTTGGCTTTGTGACATTTTCAGATCCACATGTAGTTTTAAGTCTGACTTGCTCCTGTGGTTAGGGTAGGCCTTATACCTAATTGATATTCGAATCTTCTATTGGGCAGCAAGGTAAACGCACTGGTAAGCGCCATCTTGAGGATTCCGGTCAAGTTAAATGTGTTGTTGAGTTGACTGTTAAGATTCTTATTCTAAAAGAGGAAAGCATGTTTCTTTTTACGAGACTAGCTGCTATACACTTGCATATGTATGTAATGTTTCTTTTTGCTATCTTGTCAAAATACAGATTTGCAATTTTGTGTGTGCCAATCCATTTATAAGCTGTTATATGCTACAATTTCTAACAAACTATGACTTAAAATGTTGTGGCAATTAATCCTTGTTATTATTTACTGAACTTTTTACCCTTTCCTCCATCCCTCAATTCAAAGGCTGAAAGATGCTTATTATTCTGCTTTGCTTACTATCCAACTATGCTGGAGAGAGACACAAACCGCTACCGCTGCTTTGCCTTTGTGACATTTTCAGATCCACAGGTACTTTAAGTCTAACTTGCTCTTGTGATTAGGCCCTATACCTAATATATATTTAAATCTTCTTTTGTGCTGCATGGTAAATGCATTGTTAAACACCATCTTGATGGTTGCATAGTGTCTAGTTATAATTCTCTGTAAGGTCATTAGTAAAACAGGTGAGTGTGAATCCCTTTTTTCATCATTTCCTACAAATAGATTTGCTGATGGATTTTAAGTTTTCATGCACCAACTTCAAATACTCAATTTTTCGGAGATAGATGATCGTTCAAGTTCACACGATAAGCACGATACAACATGGGTGCATATTTTTTCAGCACCTTATCATTATGTCTTCCTTTTGCAACCACAAACACAACTATTTATTTGAGTTACTAGTTAATTTCCCGTGCGTTGCTACGGGAGCATAGAAATTCTAGTAGTTCAACACTACTCGTGTCAACTATCTATCTTTAGGATCCTTATGCACTTCAATCATCATTATCAATTTTCTTACTGCTAAATCATTCTTATTTTTCTCCTTCGCTCAGTATTTCTGCCTTCCATATCCAGCTCACAAAGACAAATCGGTTTTACCATTAAATCATTCTTTTTTTTTCTTTGCTCGCTATTTCTATCGTCTTAATTGAAGCTCGCCAACATCTTACTTTTCTTCTTATATACTTATCAATTCCCCCTCCAAGCGGATCTCCAATGTCATTTAGGGTCAACTGACCTAGCGGCAAAATGTTGGCTTCATCACACAATTGTGTCGTTAGTGGTAAACATGCATCTTCATCACATATTTGTGTCGTTAGTGGTAAACATGCATCTGTGTTTCTTCACCTTTTAAATAAAAATATATCCTCCATAAATTGGTTTAACTATTTAAAAAGAATGCCTTACACCTTCCATATGTACATAGAAATATCAAGGAAAGTACCATTTGCATATCATGCCCCAAAGCTAATTATAGTTCCATTACTTTATTACATTTCAAAGTTCGAACCTTACAACAAGGTAGCCAGTTTGATTAAAGGTAATTCTTGGGTCATACGGAGTACTATTGTACTATTACTTTAGCAAGTAGGTGGAAATGAAAGTGATAAAATGTAATGATATATGATGTCCAACAAGTAGCATTAGCAGAATGGGAGATCCGTTTGATAACAGTGAAAAAGATGTTGCACATCTTAAAGCTGATGTTTTCAAGTTAAAAGGAATCTTCTGAGAACAACAATTAATTTAGCTAATTAGCAAAACTGATGATTTGAAGTCAAGAAAAAATGTATCAAAAACAGTGTTTATACCCTAATATTCTTCCTTGTATATGTTAAATCTACCGGTAAGTTAAATCCAACAAGTAGCATTAGCAGAATGGGAGATCCGTTTGATAACAGTGAAAAAGATGTTGCACATCTTAAAGCTGATGTTTTCAAGTTAAAAGGAATCTTCTGAGAACAACAATTAATTTAGCTAATTAGCAAAACTGATGATTTGAAGTCAAGAAAAAATGTATCAAAAACAGTGTTTATACCCTAATATTCTTCCTTGTATATGTTAAATCTACCGGTAAGTTAAATCCATGAAACATACCAACCCACAAAATATATAAACAATTTGTCAGGTGCCCGCAAACTGAATACTAAAAGCTGGAAATGATCTACTGAGTAAACTCAGTATCCATGTCGAGTGTTATTGTACGTCTGTACTCTGTACACACAAAACTCAATAGCATAAGCAATACATAGAGCACAAATAACAAATACAGTTACCATCATCTTCCTCTCCGTATGATAGCAACAGCCACACCCAACACAAATCTCCTCTTATTCCTCTCCTTGTACAGCAAAGAACCATCATTATCTTATCTCCATCAGCGCCCCAAATACCTGTCTCTCCCTCCCTCTCTCCTTCCCTATTAAGATCTCTCTTCTCTGTCACACACAAACCGCTTGCCCCAGCCCCTCCTCTCTCTCCAGGCTGCCAGTGCTCTGGTCTTCTCCCCTCAGCAACCACACGTAAAGCAGCAGCAGCATAGGGCCCAGTCGCCTCCCCTTCACGCGCTGCCCCCTACACTGCCCAACCGCCCTCACCTTTCTCCTAGATCAGCCCCTCTTCTCTCTTGATCTCAAACTCGTTTTGAAAAAATCCCGCGCAGGCGTCAGAGAAGGAGAAAGACACTTATTCCATTGGCGGCCTTGGAAGATGGCCGGCAAATCGATTGGAGGGAGGGGTTGCTCCCACGCCAAGCCACAACAGTCGTTGTGGGCGCTATATCCTGCCTGCCACCTTCGGTCTCTTCCCGTGGTCGTGTTGTTGATCCACTGGAGATAGGATACACACAACGAAGGCGGACTTGAGTGGCGGTGGGTGGCGGTGGGTTGAGGAGGAGAGGCCTGGAGCGAGATGGGGAGGGGCGGCACACAACGGGCAAATGCAGGACGGGGTGGAGGAGGGCTGGCGGCGCAGTCAGGGAGTAGGGAATAGGGATTAAGGGATTTTCAGCCGATTGTTTTCATATTTAGTAAAGGTGAGGCGAGGGGGAAGGGCGTGCGGGAGCGAACGACTACGGTTGGACGAAGGTGTCTCTGGTGGCAGGAAAAGGAACCTTACAAATGTTTTAGGTAGTAGAGATAAAGATAGAGATAGAGATATTACTGTTGCAAGTTTTTTTTGGCAAAGTTTAAAAGATTTTCGTATTTTCCATCATTTAATGCACACCCCTAAGGTGGGAATGGAATAGAGATTTGCCCACTGGACGATGGTGATAAGTTAAGCCACACTCTTGTGTTTATTTACATATGATGTCATAGAGTATTGACATGGGTCTAGACATCTAGTCAAACCTACCTAAGATTTCTAAAATGATATAATTATAACAATTACATGTAAATTACAGGTGTAGATTTATCCTTTTCTTTCATAAGCATCTTAAGTAGTTCTAAAAATATGGTGTGATGTATATAAAATTATGTTCAATACAATGCTTAGTGTTTGCCAAAAAAAGAAAGATTATTATTGAGCTTGATAGAGTAGGAGTATATCCCACCCGGTCCTGTTTGCTTCTTGCATCAGAAGCATGGCCCACTCTGGAGAAGAATACACCAACCATTTTGGTACTGGGCCTAACTCATCTCAAACCATTTTGTTTGAGCCTCGTTCCCCTAATATGCAGTCCTTTCCTATATTTCTCTTAGTCTCACTCCCAAATGCTTCATGATCCAAGAGAGCGAATGCCAGTAGCCATGGCGGCTGTGTCCCCTTTCAGCCGTTCACACGACTTGAGAGGATTAAGGCTTTGGCGACATCGCACGAGAGGCATTGGCGCCTGCGAGGTTGCCGTTATCCTTGTCGTAAAGACAATGCCCCAGCGAATAAAATGATGGGTAGAGTGGGATGGTGGCATGACGACGTTGTGGCGGGAGGTGTCAACCGGCGAGGGACAATCACTAATCTAACCTGGGCAAGCAACAATACCTTGCAACATTTAGTCCCATGCTGCTACTTTATAGGGATTTTGATCGATTTATTAGCGTGAAACTTGACAAGGTCATCACCAAGTAGAGTACAATAGAAAGTGTTAGTCTAATAGGAGCAAGAGTGCATATGAGCATTGGGGGGGTATGGTTGGGGTGGAAGCTATATGGGGGTACTATCACTGGCTAGACAACCATAAAGGATGAGAGGGGGAATTCCTTGTATATAGTAGAGAATAAATATACTAGAGAATAAAAGCCTTCCCTAGGCCCTTTATCGTTACCTTTTGCATAGAGGGGACTATGCCCGGTTGGATGACCATAAGGGCCTACACTTCTCATCCACTCCGCTCCCTGCTCGGTTGGACGTCCTTGTCCTAGTTGCGTATTGCCCTATGCTTCAACCTCGATCCCACATCCCGCGTTCCCTTGCTGGGTGCCCCTGGCCTTGGTGGTTGACAATGTCGTGCTCGTAGAGGCGCTCTGTGTCCCGTGCATCAGTGCCCATCAGCGGTGGTGTCCCAATGTGCAGCTATGGCGATGCTTCAACGTAGGGTTACGTATGATGCCTTTGAGTGCTAGGATTTCCCCCTCGTCTTGATGGAGGCATATTGGTAGAGGCTAGGGTTCTACCGGTTCGAGGACGTAGGTTGTAGGGGTGGAAGTGAGGGAGGAGCGGTGGGAAGGTTCGGCGCCGGCGGCGAGTCGCCGTCGCGAGGGAGGGAGGAGGCGGCGGCTAGGTGCAGGGGGCGGCTAGGGTTGGGGATCTCCCGTCTCCTGAGGGAGACGACAGTTAATACTGTTTTATTGTCTGTTTAATATCGAAGGGTACATGTGTTTATATAGGAGGACGGCCTCCTCTAAACCCTAATTTACTTGGGCTAAGCCCCTAATTTACTTGGGCTAAACCCATAACTAGCCACTAGTGGGTTTCTTCCGCGAATACTGGATCCCGACCATAACATCTCTCCCCGCCTCCGCAAACAGCTTGTCCTCGAGCTGAACATCTGGAAATTGCTGGCGGAGGTCTTCAAGAGTCTCCCAAGTCGCCTCATCCTCTGACATGCCTGTCCAATGCACCAAGACGTGCCAGACACCGCGGCGCTGCTGGGCCTTCATCACGCGAGCCACACTCGCCGGGGCAGGCTCGAGACGACCATCCGAAGTATGTGGAAGAGCTGGTGGTGCAGACGGAGGTTCTCCACGGTAGGCCTTCAGGAGGCCGATGTTGAAGACATCGTGGAGGCGTGACCCCGTAGGCAGCTCCAGACGGTATGCGAGCGTGCCGATGCGCTCCAGCACACGAAAGGGACCGGCGTAGCGAGGCCCCAACTTGCGCCTGGAGCACGGGTCCAAGGACTGGGTCGTCCTGTGAAGAAGACGAAGCCAGACCCAGTCGCCCACCTCAAACTCCGCCGCGTGATGGTGTGCATCATAGTACTTCCGGGCCAACTGCTGGGCCTGAATAAGACGCTGGCGCGCTTCAGTCAGTATCTCGTCGCGGGTACGAAGTAGGTCATCTGCCGTCTCAGTGCGCGCCGTGCCCGGCGTATTGGGAAGCATTGCTGGCGGTGGCCTTCCATAAACCACCTCAAAGGGCGTGGCGTGCAGCGCAGAGTGGTAGGAAGTGTTGTAGCAGAATTCCGCCCACGCCAGCCAGTCCACCCAAGCTCGTGGACGATCCCCGGTGATGCAGCGCAGGTACATGGCGATGATCTTGTTGACGACCTCAGACTGGCCGTCTGTTTGGGGGTGAAACGCCGTGCTCATGCGGAGCTTCACGCCCGCCAACCCAAAGAGGTCCCTCCAGACGTGGCCCGTGAACACAGGGTCACGATCACTGACGATGGAGGACGGAAACCCGTGGAGGCGGACGATGCCATCGAAGAAAGCGCGTGCCACGGACGCCGCCGTGTAGGGATGACCGAGTGCTATGAAGTGCGCGTACTTAGAGAAGCGATCGACCACCGTGAGGATGACGGACTTGCCGCCAACCTTTGGTAGTCCCTCGATGAAGTCCATGGAGATGTCTGCCCACACCTGGGAGGGCACGTCCAGCGGCTGCAGGAGACCCGCCGGACGGAGCGTCTCCGTCTTGTTCCGCTGGCACGTCACACACGTCCGTACCCAATCTCGTACCAGGACGCCATCCCCTGGAATATAAAAATCAGTACGGAGACGGTGCAGGGTCTTCTGGACACCCTCATGACCTGCAGAATGTGCCAAGGACAAGGCCTGGTGGCGCAGGTCGCCATGATCCGGCACGAAGATGCGACGGCCATGGAGAAGCAGTCCCTCGTCCAGGCGCCACGGCGCGGCCAGCTCGCCGTCGGCCAGGCGCTGGCGCAGATGCTGTGCGTCCGTGGCCGTGGAAGTAGCGCGGCGAACCTCGTCAATGAAGGCGAAAGACGGCCCGGAGTGGATGCAGAGGGCCGCGCCGACAGTAGGCGCGTCGGCCGCGTCGTCGACGTCGCGGCGGGACAGGGCGTCGGCGACCGTGTTAAGGCGGCCGGGACGGTACTCGACGGTGAAGTCGAAGCCGAAGAGCTTGCTGATCCACTGATGCTGCGGTACGGTGGAGAGGCGCTGATCTAACAAGAACTTCAGACTGTAGTGGTCCGTGCGCACACGGAATGTCCGACCCCAAAGATAAGGCCGCCAGTGGCGCACTGCCTGGACCAGCCCGATCAACTCGCGCTCATAAGCGGCGAGCTTGTGGTGGCGCGCGGCAAAGGGGCGGCTGAAGAACGCGAGTGGCCCCTCGCCCTGGTGAAGGACGGCGCCGAAGCCGATACCGGAGGCGTCGCAGTCCACCACAAACGGTGCGTCGAAGTCCGGCATCTGGAGGACAGGGCCCGTCGTGAGGGCTTGCTGCAGGGCGGCGAATGCCGTGGCCGCCTCCTCGTCCCAGGAGAAGGCGTCGCGGCGAAGCAGGCGGGTGAGCGGCGCGGCGATGATGCCGAAGTCCTGGATGTACCGCCGGTAGTATCCTGCGAGGCCCAAAAATCCGTGAAGAGCCCGCGGTGACTGTGGCGTCGGCCAGGCGGCGACGGCGGCGACCTTGTCCGCGTCCATCGCGACACCGTCCGCCGAGAGGACGTGGCCCAAGTAGGCGACGGAGGTCGTGCCAAACGAGCACTTCGAGCGCTTGAGATGAAGGCGATGCGCTCGAAGCTTGTTGAAGATGATGGCCACATGCTGCAGGTGCTCCGCCCAAGACGCGTTGTAGATAAGAATATCATCAAAAAACACAAGCACAAAGCGGCGTAAGTAGGGGCTAAGCACGTCGTTCATCAAGGCCTGAAAGGTCACCGGGGCGTTGGAGAGGCCGAACGGCATCACCAAGAACTCGTAGTGGCCATGGTGAGTGCGGAACGCCGTCTTCGCGATGTCGTCAGGGTGCATGCGCACCTGATGATAGCCCGAGCGGAGGTCGAGCTTGGTGAAGAAGTGCGCGCCATGTAGCTCGTCCAGGAGCTCATCCACGACGGGGATGGGAAACTTGTCCTTGGACGTCACGGTGTTGAGGGCGCGGAAGTCGATGCAGAAACGCCACGTGCCGTCGGCCTTGCGCACAAGGAGCACCGGAGCGGAAAACGGTGATGTCGAAATACGAATGATGCCCTGGGCCAGCATTACCGCTACCTGGCGCTCGAGCTCGTCCTTCTGCAGCTGGGGATACCGGTACGGCCGCACGGCGACGGGCGCCGTGTTCGGCAGCAGGTGTATGCGGTGGTCACAAGGCCGCGAGGGAGGGAGGCCCTGTGGCTCGTCGAAGATGTCGCCGTGCTGCTGCAGTAGGTCGGCTAATAGGGGCTGCGCCTCGTCGAGCGCGACGGCCATGATGTGGAGCTGCGGAGATGCGCCGGTGCTGCCTAGGCCTGTCCAGTGGACGCGGCGGCTGTCCGCGCGCCAGAAGATCAGGGACAGCACGTCGAGGTCCCACAGGATGGGCCCCAATGTGCGCAGGAAATCGACGCCGAGGATGAAGTCGTAGCAGCCCAAGTCGATGCCGACGCAGTCGATGGAGAACGGCTCGTTGCCTACGAGCACGGGAACCTGTCGTGCCACGCCCTGGCACGTAAGACGGTCCCCGTTGGCGACAGTGACGCTGTACTGCTCCGAACCCACCGGCTGAAGAGTCAGGCGGCCCATGGCGGTGTTGGACAAGAAGTTGTGCGTCGAGCCCGTGTCCACCAGCGCAGTAAGGCACTCCCCCTTGATCGTCACCGAGAGCAGCATCGTTTTCGCCGTCTGGATGCCTGCCATCGCATGAAGAGAAACGAGCAGGCGGAGGCGTTGACCGGCCCGTAGGTCGTGACGCCGGTGGTCGCGAGCTCGGCAGTGAGGGCCTCCATGTCGGCATCGTCGACAGTCTCCAGGTAGAAGAGGCGAGCGCACGTGTGGCCCGGCGCATACGGCTCGTCGCAGTTGAAGCAGAGCCCTTTGCGGCGCCTGTCGAGCTGCTTCGCAGATGTCAGGCGCTTGAATGGGCGGTTCGGCGCAGGAGGTCCTGCGGCCGCGGCAGCCAGCGCAGGTCGTAGTGGGGCGGTTGGCGCCGGGGTGGGCCGGGGCGCGGGGCGCGTGCTGCCGCGACCCGTGTAGACCTGCTGCATGGCGATGGCGCGCTGCTCATACGCGCGTGCGTAGTACATGGCCGTCTGCAGGTCCGCAGGCTCTCGCAGCTCGACGTCGACGCGGATGTGGTCGGGGAGGCCGCCGACGAAGAGGTCAGCGCGCTGGCGTGCTGAGACGCCCGGGGCATGACAGACGAGCGTCTGGAAACGGTCGGCGAAGTCCTGGACCGTGGTGGTGAAGGCGAGGCGGCCGAGCTCGGCGAGGCGGCTCCCGCGGAGGGTCGGCCCAAATCGCTGGAGGCACAGGTCGCGGAAGCGCTCCCATGACGGCATCCCGCCCTCGTCCTGCTCGAGGGCGTAGTACCATGTCTGTGCGGGGCCCCGGAGGTGATAGGAGGCGAGCCACGTGCGGTCGGAGGCGAGCGTTCGCTGCCCCCGGAAGAACTGCTCGCACTGATTCAGCCAGTTCAGGGGATCTACCGTGCCGTCGTAGGTGGCGAAATCCATCTTGGTGAAGCGGGGTGGCTGCGGCCCGGGCGGCGCAGCCCCGTAGTCGCCCTCCTGGCGGCCTGTGATGAAGGGCGGGCTCCCGGCGAAGGGCGCAGCCAACGGCGGCACCCCTGGCCGGGATCGGCGGGCGGTGCGTGCGTCGGCCCAGGCCGGGATCAGCGAGGGCGAGGCCGGCCACTTGAAGGCGGCGCGCCCCGGGGTGGTGGCGGGGGGCGGTGGCAGCGGGGCGGCGGCCGGCGGGGGGGGGGGGGCGGTTGCTGGCCCGCCCGGAGCTCGGCCAGCTCGAGGCGGATGGCGCGTAGGCTGTCGGCGAAGGTGGCGGCGAGCTCCGCTAGGGCCGCGGGGAGCGGATCGGCCCCCAGGGTGGCGGCGGCGGGGGCGGCCCCCGGCTGCACGGCCGGCGTCATGGCGGCGGAGGTGGCGGGGACGGCGGCGGACGTGGTGAGGTTGGTGGAGAGTCCGTTGGAGCCCATCAAACCTAGGCTAGCTGATACCAAAGTGGTAGAGGCTAGGGTTCTACCGGTTCGAGGACGTAGGTTGTAGGGGTGGAAGTGAGGGAGGAGCGGTGGGAAGGTTCGGCGCCGGCGGCGAGTCGCCGTCGCGAGGGAGGAGGCGGCGGCTAGGTGCAGGGGGCGGCTAGGTGCAGGGGGCGGCTAGGTGCAGTGGGCAGCTGAGCACGGTGGAGGCCCTCCCGGAGGAGGCGTGCACCGCGGCGGCGGCGACTGGGACGACCAAGACCGCGGCCTCTACGGGGTCCGGACTGTGGTCAGGGAAGTTGGTCCCAGTGCTGGGTGGCCTACCCTCACCAAAATCAACTATGTCGAGTGGGCCGCGGTCATGAGGATCAGGCTCCAGGTGCGGCACATGTGGGAGGCGGTTCAACATGGCAACGTCGACTACCATGAGGATCGACGGGCGCTGGACGCCCTCATCACCGCAGTCCCGCCCGAGATGCAGTTCTCGCTTTCCAACAAGCGGACTGCCAAGGAGGCTTGGGACGCCGTCGCTGCAGCCCGCATAGGCAGCGACCGCGCCCGCAAGTCCACTCTGCAGGCCCTTCGCAAGGAGTGGGAGAACCTGGCCTTCAAGCCAGGTGAGGACGTTGATGACTTTGCTCTTCGTCTCAATACTCTCCTACAGAAGATGGTGCAGTTCGGCGATGACACCTACGACGAGGAGAGAGATGTCGAGAAGCTCCTTCGCTGCGTCCCCGAGAAGTACAAGCAGATGGCTCGCTCGATCGAGTCTGCTAGACCTCTCCACGATGACGATCGAGGAGGCGATGGGTCGCCTCAAGGTCATCAACACTGACATGCCACAACCTCTATCGGGGCCCATCACCACCGGCGGAAAGCTCCTCACTCAGGAGCAGTGGGATTCCCGCCATGATGACAGGAGGAGGCGGGAGCCCTCTTCCATGAGAGGCGGCCGCAAGCGCGGCAAGCCACGCAGGGCGCGCAAAGACGCTCAGGCCGGTGCGCGAGGACGTGCCGGAGGTGATCCCCGCGAAGGCACCCAGGGAGGCGCCGCCGGCAGATTCCAGCCGGCGGCAGAAGATACCTGCCACAAGTGTGGCCGGACTGGCCATTGGGCCAAGGACTGTCGGCAGCCACGCCACGGTCAGGCCCATGTCACACAGGCGGAGGAGGAGGAGCTGGCTCTGTTCATGGCACATGCGAGCATCGAGCTAGCTCCAGCGGCCCCGGCCGCAACGGCTCTCCTCCACCTCGACGAGCCAAAAGCTCATGCCCTTCTTGGCGATGGCTCCGGCAAGGACAAGACCAGCGGGTGGTGCCTCGACACCGGCGCCACCCATCACATGACCGGTCAATGGGAGTTCTTCGCCGAGCTTGACTCCACCGTGCGAGGCTCCGTCAAGTTCGGGGATGCCTCCACCGTGGAGATCAAGGGTGTCGGCTCCGTCATCTTCACCGCCAAGACCGGAGAGCATCGGCTGCTCACTGGCGTCTACTACATGCCATGATGCGCATTCATCGATAACCTGTATGCCATGATGAGCATTCATCGAGAATCTGTTCACCGAGGATCCGTTCACTATGGACTACCGCCGAGGACCTGTTCGCCATCATGTTTGAGCACCGGAGGAGATAATGGTCGGGCTGCGCCGGCCTCCACGGTGGCGACGTGGCGACGACGTTGACGGCGGGCAGCAGATGGGCGAGCTCCAGAGTTGCCGGCTTCCATGGCGGCGGCGTGGCGACGGCGTTGACGGAGGGCGACGCGTGGGCAAGCTCCGGGTCGTCATCCTTCATGGTGCCGACTCGATGGAGTAGACGGTGAGCGACGTCATAGCGATGGGCACCACGTCTGCTTGATGGAGTGGACGACGGGCAGCGTCATAGCGAAGGGCTCCACCTCCTCGTCCTCCCCGGTGGCGACCTGTTGCATTAGACGGAGGACGTGGCGCCGATGTCGACGGTGGGCAGCAAGTCGGCGAGCTCCGGGTCGCCGGCCTCCATGGCGCCGAGATGATAAAGTTGGTGGTGGTCGGCACCGACGTGACGAAGTCGGCGGGCAGTACATCGGCAAGCTCCGTACCATCCGCGTCCGTGGCACCGGCTTGACGAAGTCTTCCTCCATGGCGGCGGCTTGACGAACAAATGACTCCGACACCGTTGCGTCATCTTCAGCAGTAGTTCATCCGGTGTTGGTGACGTACTCTCTGCATAGTGCATGTATGCTGGATGCAAGAGGAGGGAGAGAAGAGATGTGTTAGATCAAAGTCTTACCCTCCGAGAATGTGAGCTTCGCGTCCATGTCGTGCCTGTACGCCGAACTCGCCGCACGCCGATCTTCTCTTCTTTCCGTACACCAGCTCGAGTGTCGGCGCGCGTTCGTCTCCGTGTCGCCGGCGTTCCGATCTATGCCTTCGTGATGAGCGCGACCCCTTTCCTCCTGGCTTGTACCTGCGCTGCGACTTAGGTTGTGGCTGGATGGATTGATAGGTTGTGTATACGTATGGGGTTGTGGCTGGATGGATGGATCTAGGATGGATGGCGGTGTGAGGTTGTGTATACCTGCGAGGAGTTGGGTGAATGGGTCGATCTTGGCTGGGTTGTGTGAGATGGATTCGCCTGGCGTGGAGCTCGTGTGGGTTTCTACGTGGATGAATGGATCTTGGCTGGGTCCCCCATTGGGTGTCGAGGTTTTGCCTTTATATAGGCAGAGGGGCTAGGGTTGAACGGGCTGACATTGAGCGCGAGTCCGCCGATTCTTGTTGACGAGAAAATCGGAACGATTCGACCTTATCTCTATATCTTTGCTGCGAACCCTAGCATGGAAGCTTCTCGTGTTTCTGATTGATTTCGTTACCCCTGGCTGCTTCGTGGACCCAAGCTCACCCGGTGCGCTATCCCCTCCGATAGACTTCTTGGCGTACACGTATGGGCGCACGAGTATTCAGGTATACGTGTGCTTGCCTGGGTAGACTTAACCTGCCTGCACGTATAAAGCTAAACAAAAGATTGATTAGCATAGAAAATATTTGTGTATAGTACGTGAGCAGCGTCATGCATGCATGCACCTAAGGCTAAACCTCAAGAAAACATAGCTTGTTGTGTAGAGAACGTATACCACCTGCACAAAATAATGATTTCCCAATAAAACTAGTGGCAACAAGAATACGTCGAACAAATGCCCCCTCACCGAATAATGTTTGAGTGCGTAGCAAATCGAATATAATTTGGTGAGAAAGAAAGACAGAAAAAAAAATATACTGGGTTGGTTGGGCGCATTAGCACGTGCAGCCTAATACTGTCAGGGAGCTGTGTTGTATCAGCCTCCGATATTTAGCGCTGGACGCGGCAGCTTGACCGCACGCCGCCGCCCTTCGGCTCGATATGCGCCAGACCTTCCCTGTCCGCCAGGTAACTCGACTGCGGTCGATACGACTTTGCAGTTGACGAATGTTGCGCACTGACCACCATCTCGACCATCTCTGGGTTGCTCCTGCAAAAATAAAAACAAAACCAATACGCATAGCCGGAGACGTGGGGTGTTAGATGCAGCGTGCATGTCCCATGCACACGTAATGTTTATGTTCCGCAACACGGGCGGGCCATAGCGACTTCGGCGTACGCAGGACTTCTTCGTGCTTGGTACACCGCTGGCTCCTCTATTTCTTGTGTGTGTACCCGGAACGTCCTTCCGAATGTACCTGTGAGGAAAAGAAAGAAGAGAAAAGAAGAAACAAAAAATGCATTATGAAGCTCTGTCATAGCTGTGGTGCCGTTGTTGCAGAGACAACATGTTGCCGGTACGTGGCAGTGCAGGTATGTTCATCCGCACTTGCATCTTTTGAAAACTCGAGGCGAAACAACGTGCCTTGACCTGAAAACCAAGTAGACAAAATTTACCGAACTCGTCGCGACCGCCTAGCTGCTGCGGTGCCAGCCGACTTTATCGGAGGGTTTCACAGATTGACGCTGGCCGCACTGGCGCGCTGCAGTGCTCCCGTATTCTTCATGTGTTGATGTAGGTGAGGCGCCGGTAGACCGCCGCCGCTCTGCTTATACCGTGCATGGTGCAACCCCGGATCATCCATGGTGATGCAGCCCCATGACTTGTTGGGACGAGGTCGTCCATATGGACAAATGAGGGAATGATGTGGGCCCCCGAGCTTCGTTGTTGTTGGAGACAGGGTACCGGAGCGATGATGGCACCGATCTTGCAGGTGTATGGATGTCACCTTCTCGCGACATCGAATGTGTTGGTGTAGAGACTCGGCGTCGAGATGTCGTTGGTCACGTCAAGTAGTGCCTCCTCAAAGACTGCAGAGGTGTTGCAGAAACACAACCAATAGAAACTCCAAACGAAACATGGCGAGCAAAAAAAAAAGAGGGGTTTGGTTTTGGTTTTTGAAATGTTGGCTTTCCCGCTATACACCAGCTATAAGTGTGATATCTGAGAAGGCTACCGAAGGACTTGTCATTGGGAACCGTCGAAAGACCATGACGATTGCAACTCAACGACTGCATATGCTTCGGTGTACGTGTATGAAGACGCCGTATTTCGGGATGCTTCCGAGAGGCAACAGAAATTCGTACTCTAGCCCATCATGGTACTGAGGTACCCCACAACCCCACATGCCCCCTGCACATGCCTCATGAGCCCAGAGACTTAGGTATGGTAAGTTTAAGGTAAATGGTTTTGGGACAAGGGCTTGGCAATTTTTTCTCCGCGCGTTCTTGAGGGGTGGTGAACAACTACCTTCCGCCTTCTTTTCAGTGGTTCCCATATGCTCGGGTCCGCTTGAATGCTTTTGGATCTTGTTCTTGAACCTTTTTTTTTCTCTTCTTGTGAATATTGCTCACACAAGTTGTTTTCTTGGATGTAGACTTCATGATATTGCTGCTTCTTTGGATTTTTGCTTGAACTTCTTTGGGATTCTTCTTTTAGGTTTCCTTGGGGACCCACCTTGAGAACTTGGAAGGCACATGTTCACCTTTGTGTACTAAGAAAAACCCTCTGGCACAGTATCTGGCGTTTTTTGGTGGCACACCCCCAGGTTGCCATGCGGCTATACACCGAACCAACTTATGTTGGCTCAGGAAGCCCTCCATGATCTTTTCGTATAGTCTTCCCAGGGGTGCGAGCCTATGTGAACATGAGGCATGCCGGGAGACATGAAGGGCGCGGGGCCTCGGTACACAGAAGTGCCCAAGTAATCGTCTCCGTTGCCTCCGGAAGCATACACCTGGAACATGTCGTGCATTGTGGGTGTGGTAGCCGCTCCACCTTCAACTTGACACATTGTGCCAACCTCCGACAAGTCCTAGGGTAACCAAAACATCCATCAACAGCGTGATGTGGTGGGGGAAAGCCGTTTTTTTGTTGGACTTAGTCCATTAAAATTGGGGAAACCATGAAATATCCACAATATGCAAAGGAGAGTGCATCATGGATCCGATAGCTGACTGAACAAGTTTCCCCAACGAGAGAAAAACAAAAGAGAGGAGGCAACAAAAAAGGCAAATTTTTAAGGAAAATATTTTTTGAGGAACCTTCCGTTGATCGGGGGCATAGGCCGGGCTCCTTGGGAGTCGACCAGCTGGTATGCACCCTCGTCATAGACTTGCTCGATGACGTAGGGTCCTTCCCACTTCGGCTCGAATTTTCCCTTCGTCCTGTGCGTGACGATGATGGGTCGTCGAAGCACAAGAACCAACTCGCCCTTCCGGAAGACGCGCCGCTTGACGAGCTTGTCGTAAGCTCTCACCATGTTCTTGCGGTAAAGCTCTAGGTTTTGCAGGGCACGGAGACGCCCCTCTTCAAGGGCGTCGAGCTCCTGGAACCGTAGTTGTACCTGTTCGTCTTGGGTGAGTTCTTCTTGGATGGCCACCCTCTTTGAGGGTAGCTCTACCTCCAATGGCAGAACCGCTTCACTCCCATAAACCAGAGAATACGGGGTAGCTTGTGTTGGGGTACGGACTGTAACGCGGTACGCCCATAAGGACTCGAAGAGACGATCATGCCAATCTCTCTTGTGCTTGGCCACCGTCTTCTTGAGTATTTTTCCAAGGGTCTTGTTGAAGGCTTCAATTGCTCCGTTGGCTTGAGGGTAGTAGCCGGTTGCATAGTTCCACTTGATCTTGTACTTCTCCATGAACCTGTGCATCTTGTTGGATTTGAAGGCCTTGGCGTTGTCGGAGGTGATGCGGTGTGGTATCCCAAAGCGATATATGATATTTCGCTCTAGGAAGTTGATGACGTCGTCGCTTTTCACTTGTCGTAGCGGAACAACTTCCACCCATTTGGAGAAGTAGTCTGTCGCGGCGAGGATGAAACGATGCCCTTTGGAAGATGGAGGGTCGACGAGGCCGATGACGTCAATTCCCCAGGCGTCAAATGGCCACGAGGGAATCGTAGGGTGGAGAGGAACCGGCGGCTGGTGCTTGAAGTCGCCGTGGATTTGACAGTCGTGGCATGACCTAGCAACCCGAAGGCAATCCTCCAACCGGTAGACGGCTGTACCAATGGAAGGCAGGGCCGGTTAACGACCCTGAAAATTGTCGAAGTAGGAGTGAAGAGCTATTTGCCGTATCGCCGCATGCTGCCTCGAAGTATGCCAAGTGCTCCCGCGCATCGCCAGTCCCATCGAATTGACGGAACTTCGGTGGGTGCCATCCTGCGGGAAATGACACCATGTCGTGCCATGCTTCGTATGGCTTCTCCAACTCGCTCCCAGAAGTGCGAGGCGCTTGATCTATCGCCATTTGTTTCAACTTCTTGGCCACCATGTCTTCAACGATGTCGTGGTAGTCCTTGAGAAAGCTTGCTTGGGGCACTGCGTTGGCGGAACCTGCAGGGCTAATCCATGGACGAGCCTGTGTGTTAGGGTCTTGGCGTGGGCGCACATCGTTAAGCGGCACCTCCACGTGAGTGCCGCCCAGTAGCTCTTCTTCTTGTGGGTCCACCACTCGTTGCGGTGCGGCTCGTGGCGGAGCGCCTTGATTGTTCATCATGAGCTCGATGAACTGGTCGAGCTTCGACGCCAACTGGTCGATCGTCCGGCGTTGGTCTTGAACATGTTCATCTAAAGAAGCTCCACGTGCCCCTTCATCTGCCGCGCCGTGGCCCTCGGCTTCAGCATCATCTTCTCCAGCCGCGCCGCCGTTATTCACCATCTGAATGGGAGCGGTGTGGAGGTCTTCAACACCGTCTTCGTAGTCCGACAAGACCGATGGAGCAAGCTCGTGGTATGGAGGGGAGTTCAGATGTCTCTCCAACGAAGGAGAAGAAGATGAGTCGGAGAAACCATCTTCATCATGGAGGTCGTCTCGGTGCTCTCCACCCCCGACGAAGCCATCTGTCACACTTTGACGTGCGATGGACCTCAGTCGCGTGTTGGCTCCTGGGCGGCTTGCAACTTGGTGTAGTTCCTCTGGATCTTCGGGGAGACGCGCCGAGATGTTGCTGTAGCGGCGTGGGGATATGTCTCGGTGTTGCGATGCGCTTCCATCCGCCCTTGACCCTTTCCCTGCCGTCACGGGCAAGCATGGGGCCTTGGACCTCACTCCCTTTGATGTTGATGAGCTCATCTTGGCTCCTATGTCCACACCTTTGAACCATGCACAAACATGGTTAAGGCGTGGAGGAGGTCTGGCAGAATCTCTTCGTCTGAATGGTAGCTGAAATCCTGGGTGATGCGAGGAGGTCGCCATCCATTGCTTGACCCTTCGCTAGGCTGCACTCCCAGGGTGCCGCACAATGCAAGGTTCTTCTCAGTCGATTCCTGTGCCTTGTGAAAGGGCACGCGCCCTTATGTTTGGTTTTGGTAATTGATGACAATCTTTATGGACTAATGATTTCCTTGAGTTATACTTTAAGGTTTGTCCATAGGCAACGCTTGAAGATCATATGGTGGCTTCAAGGTTGTAAGATGAAGATTACATGTTGACCAAGGTGTTCGTCATGGAGCCATCCAAAGATTGGTCAAGTTGATGTGTGCAAGGTCAAGAGGAGCATCACGAAGATATCATATGATTGGAGCTTGCAGACCATTTGGTGATAATGGTCTTGTGAAGATGTGCCTAAAAGTGGCTCACTCATAATGGAGTATGGGGGAGCTATCTACAAGTCTTCATCAAGCCGGCGGAATCAAGGAAGATGTTCCAACTTGAGGCGGGCATGATCGTCATCATCAAGCTCAAGTGGATTATGCGCAAGACAAAGGTTTGACTAGATAGGTGTCTAGTTTACCGGTCTCTTGGTGGTAGTTAGGAGACCGTGTTATAGGCTAGGCCGAGTCGTTCGTGGAGAGCTCAAACCTTTTGCATCCTTGGCATCATCTTTATTGGTTCTTGTTTGGCTTTTCTCCGTGTGAGTTTTTGGAGCTTGTGGTCTTCTTCATGACAAGCTCTTGTTCATCGAAAACAGATTTCATATGCATCTTCTCTTATGATTTTCGATGCGGGAGATTTGCCGGTTATTCTTGGTTAGAGGTTTCACACCTCTATGTGTTTGGCATTTCTCCCTTGCCATTCTTGGTTGGCTTTTCTCTTTGTGAGTTTTAGAGCTTGTGGTCTTCTTCATGACAAGCTCGTGTTCATCGAAAACGGATTTCATATGCATCTTCTCTTAATATTTTCGATGCGGGAGATTTGCTGGTTATTCTTGGTTAGAGGTTTCACACCTCTATGTGTTTGGCATTTCTCCCTTGCCTCTTTGAAATATTTCCAGTCGTGATTAGGCAGCTCTGTTCGTTAGCTTTCCATCAAGCTTGAGTTTGCCTTAATCGGAGTTCATTTGCAGAAGTTGTGGCAGTTTAGGGTTTGCCTGTTTTATTTAGAGATCATCTGTTGTGTGGCCTGGGGTCCCTGGCTCTGCCAGGGCGGTAGTACCGCTCTTGGAGCGGTAGTACCGTGGGCGAGTACCGCACTCACTACCGTAAGTCCACTGGACTTTTGCGGTAGTGGGCACGGTACTGGCCCCCGGTAGTACCGCTTCCAGTGCGGTAGTACCGTGCCACGGTAGTACCGCGGGCAAGTACCACGCTCACCACCGTAAGTCCACTGGACTTTGCGGTAGTGGGCACGGCACTGGGCTTCGGTAGTACCGTGGTGCGGTAGTACCGCTCCCGGTGCGGCACCACGGTAGTACCGCTCTCCGAGCGGTAGTACCGTGGTTGGTGGGCTGCCAACGGTTCCCAAACGGCTGGATTCGTGGGAGACTATAAAAGGGTGTCTTCTTACTCCTTTGTCTCAACTGGTTTTATGCAAGTTCTTCCTTCCCCCCATTGTTGACCTCTTTGAGCTTGCTTACTCTCTTCCCCTCCTATGATTCTTGCTCCTTTTTGAGGGAAAAGAGAGAGCAGGTCTAGATCCACATTCTCCACCAAGCCATCTCTCCTCTAAGTGAGGGGAACCTTGTGGATCTAGATCTTGGAGTTCTTTGTGTTCTCCTTGTTCTTCCTCTCATATTCCACCATAACTTTTGTTGCTTTGGTGGGATTTGAGAGTTGGGGACTTGAGCACTTCGTGTGCTCTTGCCATTGCATTTGGTGCGTCGGTTTGAGTTCTCTCCGAGGATTCTTTGTAGTGAGTGGAGTTGAGAAGATAGCTACTCTTGAGTGCATTGACACTCTAGAGCTTGTACCTCATGGGTGTGTTGGCACCTAGAGGCTTGTTGTTACGGAGCACAATCATTGTGGTGGAAAGCTTCGGGACGCTACGGGAGCCTCCAATTCGGTTGTGGAGATTGCCCCGAGCATTTGTAGGGGTTCGGTGACCGCCCCCAAGGGTTGCCATTTGTCTGGGTTCGGTGACCGCCCTCAAGTGTCCTAATAGTGGAATCACGGCATCTTGCATTGGTAAGAGCGTGAGGAGAAATAGGGTGGCCCTCGTTGGCTTCGTGTGAGCATTGTGCTCCTCACCCTCTCCAAACGGAGATGTACTTCTCGCAAGAGAAGGAACTTCGGTAACAAATCCGTGTCTCCATCGGCTCCACTTGCGGTTATCTCTACCCTTACCTTGAGCAAGCTTATTACATTGTTTATCTTGTGCTTGCTCATATTATTGTACATTGCTTGTCCCATAGGTTGTTCTTCTAGTCAACCTATTTACTTGTGCACCTACTTTGTGATAGCCCTAGTGCTCTTGTTATATATCTTGCTATCACATAGTTGTTTATCTTGCTTAGTATAAGTTGTTGGTGCACGTAGTTGAGCCTAGCTTATTTAGGTTTCTTGCTTGGCAAATTAAACGTTAAGTTTTATTCCGCATTTGTTCAAGCCGAAACCGTAATTGTTTTTAAGCGCCTATTCACCCCCCCCCTTTAGGCGACATCCACGTTCTTTCACCTTGTTAGCCTCCTGCAGAAGTTTAGACTCTCCATCTTGGCACTCTATTTCAGAAGGCACAAGAGGGGAATCTACGGGAATTGTTGCATTGGGTTGAAGTGCAGTGCCTATAGTGGCATCCGCAGTAGCTTCATTGTTGGAGGAGATCGTAGGCTTGGTCACCTCAACGCCTTCCATAGGTGTGGCCGCCGGTGTCGCCGTTTCTTGAACCTTCGTTGTGGATGGTGTTCCATCCGCCTTTACCTGTTCATCATTTTTCCTTGGAAGGGATGGGGATGGATCCGCTTTGCTCTTCTGTTCTACGCCGCTTCTGGATGGCTTGCGTGGCTTCGGCGCCAATCGGGTGAGCAGGTAGCCATATCGCTCATGCCGCTCCAAGTTGGGGGAGATGCGGAATCCAATCCTGTCATTTTCTTGAACGGCACCATCATTGGGTCGCAATCGTACCTGGGTGTGTTGAAGCACTAACTCCTCGAGTTCCTTGTACAGAACTTGGCGGTTTCTCCGTCGCCTCTCCCGCTTGCGTTGGTTCTCCGTTGCGGCCACGCTGGACCGTGGTGGAATTGGTGGAGTAGGTAGAAGCGGTGGTGCAGGACGCCGCGTGGATGAAGAAGTCCTTTCCGTCATCACCTGCAGTTGGGGTCGATCTCCCTGCCTTGAAGGGGACGAGTGTCGTGGTGGAAGGGTTGGACGCGAAGGTTCCCGTGGTCGCCACCGTTGAGTGGGCCGATGGTTTCTCTTGCCGTCTTGATGTCTTTCCCATTGGTTCCAACGTGGGAGCATGTTAGGATGCCCCCGTTGCTGGAAGTGTCGAGTTGGTGAAGATTGTCGTCGGGGCGCCAAAGTATGACGCTCATGTTGAGGGCGATGACTTGGTACATGGCGCCTCGTCCTTTCTGCAGCTTGTATAGAGGTTGGTCTCGCCGTCGCGGGGTCGTGAAGACGCCTCTGAATGATGTTCATCTGTTCTCGGAGTTGGCGAAGTTCGTGCCGTAGGTCTTCATCACGCGGAGCGGGTGCTCCATGGCGAAGCGTGGAAGACCTGTTGTTGTTGGAGAGCGCCCCCCACCCATTGCCGAGGTGTGGAGGCACGGTGCCCACGTGCCCCGTCGAGCATCTTCAAGGTTGATGGAGACCGTAGGGCCTGGTAGAACAGGCTCATTGCGTGAGCGCCGCTTCCAGAACTCCTTCATGATGACTTTCCGCACCAATTGCTTGACCTTGTATGGCTCGTATGCCCACTCATCGGGGAACAAGTCATAGGGATGTGTCATGGAGCTCCGAAAGGTGAACACCTTATCGGCAAGGTCCTGTGCGCCGAGAAACCAGTCCTCCTCCGGCACCGTGCGGGTTATCTGTTGGTGGAGTAATTGTACCTTGCGACACTTCCTCCTATAGTTACGTAGCGGATGCGGGCTTTCAGACAAACGTGTGTCCGCCATGAGCCTCCGCAAATTGTTGGGAGATGGCCTCCAAGCCTCGAGAAGCTCGACTTCAGTGCGCCGCGGTGTTGGTGCTGGCGGCTCCTAGCGTAGAGTCGGGGTAAGGGTTTGGAGGTTCATCGAGCCTGCCTTCTTGCTGGCCGCCTTGACGCGAAGGCGTTGAGCTCCCTCCAAGTCTCCTTGCATGTCCGCCCTTGTCGACTCCTTCAACAGGGCGCGCGCCTCGAGCATTAGCTCACGACGCTCCTTCTTGAACTTGGCAGCTTCTCTTCTTTGTGCCTTCCTTGACTGCACAGTTTGGAACATCCGTGGGATTAATTCCAATGACAAGCAACTAGCGGTCCGTAATGCTATCGATCTTAGTGGTTGTTCCGTTCTTTGTCTGCAAGAAACTAAACGTGAAAGCTTTGATTTAAATTTTATCAAGCTATGTTGCCCTAGGAAGTTTGACATGTTTGAATTTGTCCCGTCCGTGGGTAATTCTGGTGGTGTTTGCATCGCTTGGGCCAATTCGGTTTTCTCTGTTCCCTGGTTTTCGCTGAACCTTTTGCTCTCGCGGTCCGTTTCTCGTCTACCCAATCTGGGAATATATGGACACTTGTGAATGTTTATGGCCCTTGTGCTGGTGCTGCTCGATCGGCTTACACGTCCTGGATTTTTTATCTTGTTATTCCCCAAGGAGAAGATTGGATGTTAATTGGTGATTTCAACTATATCCGAGCTCTTGAAAACCGTAATAGGGGAGGTGGCGATCCTTCTGACATGCTCGTCTTTAATGATTTCATTAGAGCACAATCTCTCGTCGAACTTCCCATCAAGGGGCGATCGTTTACGTGGAGTAACATGCAGCAATCCCCGCTACTCGAGCAACTGGACTGGCACTTCACCTCGTTAGACTGGGCTGCTAATTACCCGAATACTATGGTTATGTCGCTTGGTAAACCGGTCTCTGACCACTCGCCGTGCTACGTCAGTATCCAAACGCATATCCCTAAACCTCAATTGTTTCGTTTTGAGGATTTCTGGGTCTCTAGTCCGGGGTTTTTTGAGCTGGTGCAATCGGTGTGGAGTAAGTATCACTATGCCAGTAATTCGACAGCTCTTTTGTGCAAAAAACTCAAAAATCTCAGGTATGAGCTGAAACGTTGGAGTAAAAGCCTATCGCGTATTAAAACCTGGATAGATAACTCGAACCGAATGCTAGCTGAGATTGATGCCCTGGAGGACCGCCGACCCCTTTCAGTTCCTGAGAAAAATTTCAGAGGGATCTTGAAGAAGCATATACTTACACTACCGGAATAAAAAAAGGCTTATTGGAAGAAACGTTGTACCGTCTGCTACTTCAAATTCGGCGATGGTAACACTAAGTTCTTTCATCGGATTGCGACAGAGAGGTACAAACGCAACTCCATTGCTACCCTTCATTTGCCTGATGATTCTGTGGTCTCGGACCATGTTGCCAAGGAGTCGGTTCTTTTCCACGCTTACAAAGAGCGCTTGGGATGATCTGACCTTGTCAATCTGAAACTGTATCTACGTGCGGTTATCAAGAGAGTGGAGGGGCTGGATGCTTTGTCCACACCGTTTACCAGAGAGGAGATCGACGCTGTGGTCAAAACCATGCCCTCTGATTGTGCTCCCGGACCGGATGGGTTTGGGGCTGGGTTTCTTAAAACCTGTTGGCATCTGATCAAGGAGGACTTCTACCGCCTCTGCTTCGTCTTCTATGATGGGGGGCTCGATATTGAGAGTTTAAACACTGGGCTCATCACTCTCATCCCAAAAATCCAATCACCTGAGACTCCGAATGACTACAGGCCGATTACTCTCTTGAACTGTTGCATCAAGCTCATCATGAAGATCCTAGCTAATCGGCTCCAGAAGTTGATCCTAAGTATTACCCATCGCAATCAGTACGGTTTTCTTCGTGGACGATCTATCCAAGACTGCCTCGCCTGGGCGTTTGAGTATCTACACCAATGTCAGCTGTTCGGTCGGAGCGTGGTCATACTCAAACTAGACTTCGCCAAAGCGTTTGATACGATCTAACACGCGCCCATGATAGAAATCATGAAGTGTATGGCTTCGATGACAGATGGTTAGGGTGGATGAACTGCCTCTTCTCCTCGGCCAAGTCTGCGGTCCTTTTGAATGGATCCCCGGGGCGCCAATTCACATGTAAGCGCGGGGTGCGGCAGGGTGATCCGTTGTCGCCTCTCATCTTTGTGTTGGCGGCTGATCTGCTACAGGCAGCCATCAACGACGCTTTTCGTAAGGGGGAAATCCAGCAGCCTATCCCAACCCATGAGTTGGATTATCCCGTGATCCAATACACAGACGACGCGATCCTGGTCATGCCGGCTGCGGAATCACAGGTGTTGAAAATTAAAAAAATCCTGCAAGAATACGCTGATTCGGTCGGTCTAAGGATTAATTTTCTTAAATCGACGTTGGTGCCCATCAACACCCCCCCTGACGTCACTGCCTCCTTGGCGACTCTTCTTGGCTGCTCGGTGGGCAGCCCTATATAGATTACTAGAAAGAAGCAGGCATGCCTTTCACCTACCTAGGGCTTCCCATGGGGACTACGAAGCCCTCAGTTGCCGATCTCATGCCCATGATCTCCTCGGTTGAAAGGAAGCTCTCCACTGCGGCTGCTCTGCTTGACTATGGCTCTAAATTGATGCTTGTCAACTCAGTGGTCACTTCGCTTGCGATCTATGCGATGTGCTCGATCAAGTTGCCGCCTCGGCTCATTGAACATCTTGATAAGCTGAGAAGGCATTGCTTGTGGTGCAAGACGGATGATCTGGGGGCCAAGCAGAATTCCCCCGCTGCGTGGTAGCTTGTCTGCCGTCCCAAGACCAAAGGAGGGCTGGGAGTGATTGACCTCCGTCTACCAAGGGCTGCTACTAAAACAGCTTCATAAGTTCTATAATCGTCTGGATGTCCCTTGGGTGGACCTTGTTTGGCGCTCTTACTACGTGGACAAAATCCCTCATGCCTCGGACCCTTGTGGTTCGTTTTGGTGGCGGGACATATTGATGCTCACCCCCATCTACCGTCCTCTCACCACGGTCAGGGTAGGCGACGAGTCCTCGATCTTGTTCTGGAAAGATTTGTGGGAGCCTGCTGGGATGGTCTTGTCGGATAGCCACCCGCGCATCTTCTCTTTTGTGAAGAACGAAGATGTCTCAGTGCAGGATCTGCTTGCTGCGACCAACCTGGGCGAGAATTTGTGTCTGCCTGTCTCGGTGCAAGCTAGAGAAGAATTACATGATCTACAGCAAATCACATCCGGGGTGTTTGACACGAGAAACATCTATTTGGGGGTGTGCGACTCTCCGTAAGAAAGGAAGAGAAGAATGTATAGATTTCTCTCATGCGCCGAGGAAAATAAAATGTGGGCATGCCAGTGTACCGTAGTACACGAAAAAAAATAGATAGGGAAACAAGTATTTTTATTAATCTCTTTCGAGAACAAGTATTTTTATTAATCTCTTTTGAGAAACAAAAATTACAAAATCCCATGATAGCAATGCGCTCCGTGGCCTCCTAGCGCGGCCAACTTGACGATGGCGATGTGTGATCTCATGGTTCCCGGGGTCTCGAAAGACTCCCGGTTAATTACTCCCGCGGGTTACGCCACGAGAAACCTCCGATTAAGCCGTGTGGTCGTCTTTGTCATCTTCGCTTCGCATTCTCCACGCATATGATGATGGTGGTGTGTGTGGGCAGCGGCAGTGCCCGTGTCCTCGTCGGTACACGCGCCGCTAAGAACGTGGCTTTTATGCTAGCCACATCCGCCCTCGCCGTCATGCCTCGTCGGTCTTCGCGGCGTTGATGTAGTGGTTGGGGTAGAAACAACATGGTCCTACTAAGCTTGGACTTGTTGACGACGTAACGGCTTCGTCGGGGTATGCAAGGGGTACACCTCGCGGGAGTAAGTTGTAGGTGGAGATCGGCGTCGGTATAAAACCGACGCACTCGTACACATCGACATGGCCAGCGTGGTCGATGCCTCGTCCCGACCGAACGCCGAGTTCACGGCAGTTGGCGTAGTCAAGGGACCGTCTCACGAGTTGGTAGAGGAGCGTGATCGTCGTGGAAGTCGCATCGTCTCGCGTTGGTGCTACGCCGAAAGGGTGACCTGTACGCCGGTGACGCCGAGGACCTATACGTCATAAACCTGTACGTGAATGGTGCGCGCCTCGTCTCAGCTAGACGCCGAGTATACGGCGGTCTGCCAAAACACATGCGTCGCTTCCCGAGGTCGACGAAGGGTGGTTTCATAGAGGCGACATCGGCTTGTACTGGTGCTCCTTCAAGAGGGTGACCTGTACGCCGGCGACGCCATCAACTTGTGCGTCAAGGACATGTACGCCGTGGACCTGTCCATCGTGGTGCGCGCCTCATCTCAACTAAACGCCGTATTCGGTGGTCTATCGAGACAAGGGTGCCGCTTCACGGGGTCGACGAAAGGTGGTTTCATAGAGGCGACATCGGCTTGGACTGGTGCTACGCCAAGGCGGTGACCTATACACCGGCGACGCCATGAACCTGTACGTCGAGACCTGTGCGCCAAGGTCTTGTACGCCGAGGACCTGTTCATCGAGAACATGTATGCCATGATGCACATTCATCGAGAATATGTTCACCGAGAACCTGTTCGCCGAGGATCCGTTCACTATGGACTCCCGCCGAGGACCTGTTCGCCATCATGTTTGAGCACCGGAGGAGATAATGGTCGGGCTACATCTTTGGCGAGCGCCGAGCTGCCGGCCTCCACGGCGGTGGCGTGGCGACGACGTTGACGGCGGGCAGCACGGGGCGAGGTCCAGAGTTGCCGGCTTCCATGGCGGCGGCGTGGCGACGGCGTTGACAGAGGGCGACGCATGGGCAAGCTCCGGGTCGTCATCCTTCATGGTGCCGACTCGATGGAGTAGACGGTGAGCGACGTCATAGCGATGGGCACCACGTCTGCTTGATGGAGTGGACGACGGGCAGCGTCATAGCGAAGGGCTCCACCTGCTCGTCCTCCCCGGTGGTGACCTGTTGCATTAGACGGCAGACGTGGCGCCGATGTCGACGGTGGGCAGCAAGTCGGCGAGCTCCGGGTCGTCGGCCTCCATGGCGCCGAGATGATAAAGTTGGTGGCGGTCGGCGCCGGCGTGACGAAGTCGGTGGGCAGTACATCGACAAGCTCCGTACCATCCACGTCCGTGGCACCGGCTTGACGAAGTCTTCCTTCCTCCATGGCGGCGGCTTGACGAACAAATGACTCCGACACCGTTGCGTCATCTTCAGCAGTAGTTCATCCGGTGGTGGTGACGTACTCTCTGCATGGTGCATGTATGTTGGATGCAAGAGGAGGGAGAGAAGAGATGTGTTAGATCAAAGTCTTACCCTCCGGGAAAGTGAGCTTCGCGTCCATGTCGTCCCTGTACGCCGAGCTCGCCGCACGCCGATCTTCTCTTCTTTCGGTACACCAGCACGAGTGCCGGCGCGCGTTCGTCTCCGTGTCGCCGGCGTTCCGATCTATGCCTTCGTGAAGAGCGTGACCCCTTTCCTCCTGGCTTGTACCTGCGCTGCGACTTAGGTTGTGGCTGGATGGATTGATGGGTTGTGTATACGTATGGGGTTGTGGCTGGATGGATGGATCTAGGATGGATGGCGGTGTGAGGTTGTGTATGCCTGCGAGGAGTTGGGTGAATGGATCGATCTTGGCTGGATTGTGTGAGATGGATTCGCCCGGCGTGGAGCTCGTGTGGGTTTCTACGTGGATGAATGGATCTTGGCTGGGTCCCCCATTGGGTGTCGAGGTTCTGCCTTTATATAGGCAGAGGGGCTAGGGTTGAACGGGCTGACGTTGAGCGCGAGTCCGCCGATTCTTGTTGACGAGAAAATCGGAACGATTCGACCTTATCTCTATATCTTTGCTGCGAACCCTAGCATGGAAGCTTCTCGTGTTTCTGATTGATTTCGTTACCACTGGCTGCTTCGTGGTCCCAAGCTCACCCGGTGCGCTATCCCCTCCGTAGACTTCTTGGCATACACGTATGGGCGCACGAGTATTCAGGTATACGTGTGCTTGCCTGGGTAGACTTAACCTGCCTGCACGTATAAAGCTAAACAAAAGATTGATTAGCATAGAAAATATTTGTGTATAGTACGTGAGCAGCGTCATGCATGCATGCACCTAAGGCTAAACCTCAAGAAAACATAGCTTGTTGTGTAGAGAACGTATACCACTTGCACCAAACATTTCTAGGCTTCTCTATTGTCAATGATATGTCCCTCGTTCCTCTGTTGTCTCATTTAGATCTTTACAAAACCACTGGAAACTGTTTTACATCATGATCCACGTTTGCCTCCTTTGCCTAGGTGCCCCGGAGTGAGGAGCTGGACAGCCAGGCACTATGATGGAGCGAGGCGGTGCACGCGGATGCGGGAAGTCAGACCAGCGGGCGCAACATCGAGCTCGAGCGCAGCGCCGCGCAGATGTGTCGGTTGACTTCATGCTCGCTGATGCCTACGAGGACCTGCTCCCAATCCCCGAGGCAAAATAATCTCCTCTTGATTCTTATTTTTTTTTGGTATTTTGACTTCTCCTAATTTGTCTCCATGGATCCGCAACTCGCCTTGATTCATGAGGTGTGCGTTCCTCTCTGATCCATTCATCCTATGCTTCACGTGATTCAACACTGATTCTTTTTTTTATGTTCTCATGAGTTCTTCTTAAATAGTTAAATTGCAGAAAAGGAAAAGGGCGCTAAGCTTTTTGCTTGATTGGAAGAAAATAGTTCCAGCTATCATCTAATAAAAGCATGGTTCAGTCCTTCATTGAGGTAAATCCATGCCTTCTGATTTGTCTATGATGTCACTGTTATGGAGTATTTCTTATCTGCAGGAAGGTATAACAGTTTTTAGCTTCCCTTTTATGATACAGCTTAGCCTCGATCATGGTCGCAAGGTCGTTGACCTTCCTTTCCGTCACTACCTCCTCTCCCTAGCCCTGTTCCCCCAATCTAACGACAAGAACACAGAGCAGCAACACCCATGGCCGGCCTTCTCTGTCCTTCTGCACTATCAATTATTTGCAAGGTACTCCCTCCGTTCCAAAATAACTGTCTTACAGTTATTTTGGAACGGAGGGAGTATTTCGAAGAACTGGGTTTGGTTATCTCAGATAGGATTTATTATTTATGTGGCAATGTATGATGTGCTAGGGAAGTAAAGGAATTTCTGTGCCACCCTTTAAGATCTAGGTAAAAAAAATAGAAGTCCATTGGGTATATAGCAATTGTTAGTGCTCAGGAAATTTATGCTTTTGTTGTTGTTATACAAAGGTACAGTAACACATTACTATTTAGTGACCATCTAAACTGATTATAAGTCCAATGTGGCATCATATTTTATTTGTACTTACAAGAACACATAAGTCCAGCATTTGATAGTTTCACATTATGCAAGAACTGGGGTTCCTTGCGGTCAAAATAAAGATGATAATCTCATTTTTTGCTATTGTTGCTGGCAAGTTTGGTGGAACTTATTTGTCGAATTAGATGCTAAATAACATGTTGATTTTGTCTTGCAATAGTGCCATATGGATGAACTTGGTATTTTAATTCTGGCAAGTTTCTGCCGAATGATTAATCTGCACCGAGATGTATGATTTTATTTCGTATTTCATTTGAAGAGGAGGTGAAAACAGGAGGGGGAAGGGGGGAGATCTGGGCAAATCCCAAAATACATTTATTTGTCAGAGTCCTAAAGTACAGATGCAATTCAGGACCCCTATTGAATGCAAACATTCAGGTTTCAAAAGTAGAATTTTAGCTCTGAATTGAAGCACTTGCACTCACCAGCGTGTTTATAAATTAGAGAGATGACTAGCTACTGATTTGTTAGTACATCTTCAAATAATATTGGTCTGGACGAGTCCTAATCATTTTATTTTCCTCCATGTTTTGTGGTCTAATAAAGTTATTCAAATTTGTTCTAATCAGGAGATGTACTCTTTCCTTTTCGGAGTTGTGCTATGATGGCTACGAATCCTAAAAGGGATGGATTAATAATTGGCTTGCATTGTTCCACGTTTTAAGGTGCGTTTCTTTTCTTCATTTTCTATTAGGAAATTAGGGATGACTCTTTGATACAGCTCGCATGCCCTTTCCATATATTTGGTCGTTTTGCACGCTTGAAGGGGATATTCGTTTCTGCTCTTGAGTCTAGATGCTCCTTAAATCGGAATCATCTCTTTTTATGGAGATCTGTGCGCTCTACTGTATACTGCACTGTATTCCTATTTATGAATTTTTTTTATAACACTGGATGGCCCACGTCTGAAACTCCTGAGATGGATGCACGCCGACGCCTTGACGTTAGTCCAGTTGGAGAGCATACGGTCATGGGCTGATCCGAAACGCTCTTATTCCCATGAGAAAAGGCCATCTTCAGACTGTCAGTACAAACTTTTTCTAATTAAACAGTAACGTAATTACCATCAATCTTCAGGAAAACAGTGGCAACTAACACATTCGTAATACTATTTATTTTTACCAAACCCCCATTCGTAATACTAACCTTCATTCTTGGAATATTCATGCAGCCAACCCTTACCATTCTTGGAATTATAAGTGTCTGTGTTGCTGGGATTCAAGGGTTCCTATGGTGCATTTGTTTGGTTCAGCATTTATTCAGTGGGAGATTGCATGGGCGCTCGATTGGGGATTGTTCTGATTGTGGTAATGAACCCAATTTTGAGCTGAAACAATGGAGGATTGTTTGGATGTTCATCTCTATGATATGGCAGTCTGACCTTCAGTTTGGCACTCTTGCAAATGATTTGATAATCGGTTCTGTCAATATTTCATTTCACCTGACAATTGCTTGTACAAGCTATGTATGCGTGAAGGAGTTTTGTCATGGGTCTCCATTTGATAGTCCAAGTGATATGTTACTTGTTGAGGTAAATGCAAATGTGCACATGACCCCTTATCTTCCCATGCTTGTGAAGATGTCTAGTTTCAGCCTGATTATCAGTGTCCAAGCTCTGTATGCCTACGCATGCTCTGTACCTGGCAATACATATCTGCAACCTATGGCTGAGTGTTCTGGTGTTGAGATGATGAGCTGTAATTTTTTATATGCTAGTGCTTCTGATTGGATGGTATGGAAGATTGCTTGGGATTTCTGTTCAGTGTGTACTGTCAAGGCCTGCACCTCCCAGTATCCAGTTTTCACAAGATTTGCTCGTTGGTCTACAATGGGTCAACCAACAGTCGTGCTTCCGACTGTGATTTCTGGTGAGCTAGCCTTGCAACTGACTTGGGATCCAGGCGACAGTATATATTTTTCTGCTGCATATGTTGTCGCTGCCGATGATGAAAATAGTTGCTTGAGCATTCCATGGGATCCTGGTGGCCCTCCTATTCATTGTCATATACTATTGTTGTTCATCATCGGTGTATGGGATCCTGATGGTTGTACAAGTAATTGGCTTGGGGGCAAGCCAAATTTTATGGGGGAGGGATTGTCAGCGTACTACTTCTCTACCACTGCATTGTGGGTCATTAACCATTGGCAAGGCCCACCTGTAATACTGAAAAGGCAAAGGAACAAGCTATATAAAGAAGACACGGTGGATACGGGAAGGACGGCTTGGACAGAACGACGGCTTCGGCCGATGCATGGTGTTGGTTAGGATAGGCTCTGCTTCTTCTTCCTTTGTTCTTCTCCTTCCAAATTCTCTTTTGTAATCTAGTTGTAACTGGATTCATGGTGATTGAGTGAATTAGTAGTGAGATCCTAACATTCATGGCATTATTGACTGCTCCGAGTTGTTAAAAGAAAACTGCTCCGAGTCAGGTGGTGTGTTCTATACTAATACGTGAATTCATCAATGTTGTGTAACATTAGGCCTGTGCTTGCACAATCGAGTTACTACCCGGGAAAGGAGAGATGATTTCTCAACCATCAGCTGCCCGTGTGCACCGGCGTCGAAGTACAGATCAAACAGCGTATGCGCGGCGCCTTTCATGGCGGGAATCTTTCGGGCGAAAAAATGAGACCAATAGTAATTAGTACTCCCTCCCATTCAAATTAGATGACTTTCATTTGTCCTATGAATAAATGGAAGTCATCTAATTTGAAATGAAGGTAGTATTTCTGATAAGATGTACTGTCAAGACGCCATCATGTGTGGCATGTGAAATCCTACGATGTATGGCCTGCACATGTTGAATGAAAAAAAAATCAAGGATAGTCATGGCTGCTGGTTCTTTTTCAGTCTGACTTTCTTCACCATGTTTCAACTTCCTTTGTTTTTCGATTCTGAGCCACGGTTCATGAGTTAGCTTAACGTTCGGTGTGAACTATTACGACCTAGTTCAAAAACCGTCGTTAATGCCGCACATCGTATCTGCTACAACGCATGCTATACTGCCTTCTCTGCATATCTATATTCGAGATAAAAACAGATTTGACACAGATCCCAGCCCTGGTTCGGCTGCCCAGATATAAGGAGCAGTTGTGTTCGGGTACAGAAACGCCACTTCCCGTTTGAAGCTTCTTTTTTCATTTGTTTGCCGTATGACCAAACATGTTTGTTCACAAAATTTCTATCAGGTACTCAATCCAAATCAGCTACCCCAGGCTCTGTTACATCCATGATTCCAAAAAGTTCAGTCTTTAAATATTCCTTACATATCCACGTTAAATACCATTTATGTTTCTATATATATTTCTTGATGCCCAACTGGTCTCTTGGCATCAATTTCTGTTGTGCACACTTAGTTTGACCTCGCTGAGGAGGCTAAGGAGCTAATATTTTGTCTGCAGGGGTATTAACTAGGAGGGGAAAAGACTACTTCTTACATGAACTCTTGTAATCGTCATTAGGTGGTCTACGAATATAATGTATTTTTTGTTATTTTTTATGTTCGTTGTACTACCATGATTGAAGATGAATAGATTGGAATTTTTTTCGAAAAAAGAAACACACACTTTCATGGTCTAGTTTTTTTAGGGTTTTAAACTACTTTATTGCTCGAAATTAATAACATGTAAGTTACAAATTAGGTCATGAGGAGTATCAAGCCACCATGAGTAAGATACCAATATATAAAAAAGTGCTCGGAAAATTCCATAAGAAATATATAAAAAATCAGCGCAGAAGAAGACTCTAGAAGCCTGAAGGGGCCCAGGTGGCCACCTGGCGCGGCCCAGGGGGAGGCCGCGCCAGGGACCCGCCTCGAGGGTTGGGACCTCCCCCGGTGCCCTCCTTCAGCCTATATTTAGCCCTCGTTCCATAAGCCCTCAAGGGGGGTTTCGTTTCGCGATTTTCACCACTGTTCTGCCGCCGCCGCGATCCCGGGATCGACATCGCCAGAAGACCCTGTCCCGGCACCCTGCCGGAGGGAGGATTGATCTCCGGGAGCTTCTCCACCACCATGAGCGCTTTCCGGATGTATCGTGAGTAGTCCACCTTGGACCATGGGTCCATGAACAGTAGCTATGTGACGTCTTCTCTCCAATTTTGTGCTACAATTCTTAGCCCTTGTGAGCTGCCCTACATGATCAAGGCAGCTATGTAATAGTTACTGTATTGCTATGCTGTGTTTGCTGGGATCCGATGGATTATGAGATTATGTTTAGATTTTCATGAGTTTTATATTTGGTTCGCCTTTTATATATTAGTTCTTGAGTATTGTTGCATGTTATCCGTTGCTTTTTATTGCTTTGGCCAAGTAGTAGATTGGAACTCCAAGAGTAAGCGTTATGCATGATTGTGGGTTCATGCCCCTCGATGTCTACCTTGAGTGACGGAAACATGAGACTAAGGATGTGTTGTTTCCACCAGGGAGAAAACAAAGGTGCTTGTAACTTCGGTTGCAAAGGTTGTTTACCTTACGCATAGTTTGTTAATGCAGTTGTCTGTTGCTTTGAGTTTACACTTTGGGAGGGGCTCGCAACTTAATACCAGCGAGATGTTCTGAATAGATATCTCAAGGTGGATGATCGTGAGTATATGTTGATGAATAAACGGTCTACTTGTCTTGGCGTACTGCCCATGCGATTGAGCCTCTAACTTTCTTGTACCATAATTAGAATTATGGTGCATTTATAATTCTTTCAATTGCCTAGCTGTAATTTTTTCACCCAATACAGTTGTATTATCGTCTTTTGGGAGAGAGACATCACTAGTGAACATCATGGGACCCCGGTCCATATTTCCACCATTGTTTACACCTCCATTATTTTATGCTTTCATTTCCTTTCTGCTGCAATCACCACTACTATTTCCCCTTGTGTTTTGATCCTTTGTAAAAAACAAGACCGGAGAGATTGACAAGCTCTCTGAACTCGTTGGAGCAAAGTTATTTGTTGTTGTGTGCAGGAGTTGTCTCGTTCATGATCTCTTGCTTCTGAAAATGGTCCTTTGCTCCAACGAGTTCAGAGAGCTATGGCCAAGGAGTTGTCTCATTCATGATCTCTTGCTTCTGAAAACGGTCTTCATCAATGTGATGCTGAAGCATTTGCTGAGTTAGAAGAGAAACCTCCATATGATGGACTGGCTTGAAAATTTTGTTTCTCATGTTGCGTTCAGTAACATGTGCTCGAATGCCAACATACTCGGCAAAAGGATCGTCCTGGCGAGCAACAACTTTGAGAACTTCTCGGACGGGTGGAGTAAATATCGAAGGATATTTGGTCGAGGGAAAATGCATGTACCGAGAGTAATTGCAGAGATCCATCAGCCACTGTGCATACACTACAAAATCGGTGATATTTTTTGACAAAAACCCGTGTGACGGAGGAGCAAACTTCATCGAAGGTTGTTATTTTTTGATGGAGACTGTCACCAGGTAATGCGATCCGGATCGGGAGCGTTGGGATAATATCGATGACGGTCAGTCTGGTCTTTAAGGATGCATTTTTTCCGTCATTGGGTAATTTATTTTCAAGAACGGTATATATTGTCATGTAAAATGTTTGTCCGTCATTATATATGCGCGCATACATGCTGGGATTATATAGAAAAAATGCAGGGTTCAGGTACACCTGTAAAGAGCATCTCCAAGATCCGATACAAAATCTTAAGACCCAAAATTACATTTAGGGTGGGAGAAACAATTGCATATAGTGTCCGTACCTCAAGGAAGTACTTATCTTACCTAAAAAAACTCATCTTCGATCACCATGGAAACTTGCCGCCCTGATTGTCGTCATCCGACTCGATTTTGATCGGCATAGAAGGGCCTGCCCCCCCCCTCCATCTTTATCTTCATGTCCTTCTTGCTTTCGGTGTTCTTCCTCGCGAAGAATTCTCGCTCTTCCTCCACGAGATGCGAATTGGCTTTGGTGAACCTCGCCATAGCCATCTCGTCAGTCTCATGTATGGCGCGCTGTTCCGCGACCATTCACTCTTCCTTCTCCTCTTTGCGGGAGAAAACCCGCACTCTGGGAGTGAGAAACTCTACCTCCTCGATGTTCGAGTAGAGTGGGAAGTTCCGATCGTACCTCGATCAGCCTAACCTCCAAGCCACGACGTCGCACGTGCGCGCGACATTCTCAGGCGTGTCGTAGGTGTCGAGCCACCTCCGCCTCCCATCGCACATGATCTCAGCGGCATAGCGCCCGGACTCCTGAATCCGAACGCCGTGGAAACCCGATCTGCTCATGCGGCGGCGGCTTCGCGACATGCCCAGGACGAGTGGGCTGAGGCGCCGATGCGTCGGCGGGAAAATCTATCAGATTGGATTTGGGGGAGGACGGTGTTATGCGGCGACGGTGCTGGTCATGCAAGCGGTACAGTACAGTTTTAAGGTGGAAGCGTGCGGGTTCTTTAGCTGCAAGGCGGGAAGCGCACAGTTGGAGGGTGTGCTTCGCGCGCGTTTGGATTTTGGCTTTGAAAACCATCGGCGTGGAAGATTTATTTAGAGGGGAAAGGGCAGCGACATACATATGTATTTTTTTAAGTGTTGGAAAGCATCATTATGTATAAATTTTCTAGAATTTTATGAAATCAATGTATAATTATGGAATATGAAATAACAACGTGGAAATAAGATTCACCTTTAACATTTCAAATTTCATACAACACATGATAAACCACATAGGAAACCATAAGATCGACAACCCCACATGCATCGAAAACCACGAAGGTAGGCCTTAGCTGATACTCCGTACCAGGTAGACACAAGACACACACTCACATGCAACTACCGACGATTGGGGCGATCAGGGTACGAGGAGGCCTCCGCACATGCAGGCCACGCGAGGGCCTTCTCCTACGCCCTTGCACACATCATCCCCAACACCATCCTACGATTTGGTCCTAGTTATCAGCCCAAACATAGGAGATGCTTCGATTTTCTTGCCGACGACTTCCCCTTTCTTCTCATCCTCTTCATGCTTATTTCGTGCTTCGTCGGTGACATCGCGGCCTCAATCCCAACTGGGTGTGACTACGGCAGTGCGAGTCGTGTCTCACTGGCGGGCGTCGACCCATCGCCTCCTTAATGTATATGATGAGACAACACAGATATATTGTGTAGTAGCAACAAAGATGTGTAGTGACAAAATATGGTTTTATAACACATAGCGAGATGGAAAGTGCCAACATGGTTGTATGCGCGCTATACAATGAGTGCGTGCATATGGCTTGCTATCATGGATTGAACACGGCGGGCACTGTCTGTTGGTAGAGCGCGCAAGGTCGGCCAAAACTTGTGTGGTCGATGTCGCGTGTGTTGTCGATTGTGAAGAGAACTTTGCGTGGGGCGATATGATGCCAAAGTGTGCACGTGTCTTGTTTCTTTTGCAGGGTGTGCATGCAGTGTGCGCGTTGCGTGTTGCTATACATACAGCACACACGACTTGGCCAAAGCCCTGCGCGGACGGTCCCGCCTATTACCAGTCCTGCATAGACCTCTCTGCATGCGCTGGGTGTGCATGCAACTTGTTGTCTGGATGTGCACTTGGGGCGCGCATTGCATGTTGCTAGATCGCGCATGATCGGCCTATATACCTGCATGGTCGGTCTCGTGTTGCCAGTCGTTGAGAGAACCTCCGCGCTGACGCCATTGCATGTTATACAAGGGAGTGTGCGGTCCTCAAGAACCTTCATGGTCGTCGTTGCGTGCCGCCGATTCGACATTGCGTGGTGTCACTATGAGAATATAGGCGATCAAGGCGTCAGACTACACATAGGTCATCAATCTTGCATTAGACGACACTTAAGTTCACACATCTGGTTTTGATAACCCTGTGCACAGAAAAATTGTTTTGCATATAGTACATTGGAGAAGTAGTGTACACATGACTTTGGAAATATGCTATTCTAAATTAAGATGGTGCTTGCAAAAGATATGAGTTGTTTCAAAGGTGAACACGATTTTCAAAATTCAAATTTTAGGTTCTTTAACTAGCGATCACTAGACTTGATATAAAAAGAGACATGAAAAGTATGAAGAGCAACACGATCAAGTGTGTATGGGTTAAACACCCGTGAAAGCATGAACTTCACACACATAATTGGTATTGAAGCCGTATAGTATATTATTCAACAAGTCTCATTAGGTATACTAGAGGAGATGCATACAATTGAAAATTTTGAAATCCAATGTGTCATATATATATATGTTGTATGCATTACGAGTTCAAAAGGATGGACTATGCATGTTTGATTGTGTCATATAGATGGTGAGTCGATCATAAGGTTTGGTAGTTACATGCTATCGGGAGGGATTAATAAGAATCTAGAGTCACACGATCAATCGTAAGAAGACTTTGAACTCCCATGATGACGACATGACATTTCACATGATGCATCTCCTCATTATAATGTTGATCTAACATGTACAATTACTAGAAGAATGTATGTACGTATCATAATTCATGAATCGTCAATGATTCATCGTGAACATGGGAGGATCATGCATATATATAACATATGTTTATACCATTTTCATATTGCCCAAGATATATATGACCCTAGTCATAACTTCAACTTTTTGCAAAGATTAGTAAGTATGTTTTCAATATATTTAAATAAGAAATTCATAGAAAGAACTCAAAATACGAAACGACAAGTAAATCATCTGATATTTCAAATCTCTTCCTCGAAATCTGACATCCCGCCTAGGTACTAGAATTTTTCTTGAAAAATGTCGTTCCCTCCTTGGTACTAGATTTTCCCTTCGAAAGTTTCGTTCCCTCATTGGTAGTACTACATTTTTCGTTGGAAAATTTTGTTCCCTCCTTGGTAGTACTACATTTTCCGTTGGAAAATTTCGTTCCCTCCACTACGTTTCAGCGGCCCGCTCTATCAACCCCACCCATCCTTAAATATCGTCTATTCTTTTAACTGCACCCACATCTCCTTCCAACAAACGAAGAGCCGCCTCGTATCTCTCCTCTCAGCTTCATCATCCCCCTCGCCGCCGGTGGATCTAGCTTCCGCCGATGCAGATCTTATGCATCCCCCTCCATCTTCGCGGCGCACAACATGAACAACGGTGTTCTGATCGGCTCCATCAGCTCTCAAGGAAAAAGCTCACTTTTGGTGTACATGGGTATAGATCCGTGCATGCAGTTCTTTATTTTTTGTGTGCATGCATATAGATCTGTACATGTAGTTACTTCTTGTATTGCAGATGTAATGTAAGATGGTGTTACTTCAAGAAGAACTAACCTATACGGGTTTATATTAGGTGTTAAGAATGATGTTCTTTCTATCTAGGGTTCTACTGTGGGTACGTTGTTAGAAATAAATCAAGGTGCTAGGGTATAATCTACCAACTAATTACTCTATTTGCTTAAATGTCGAGCTTCTTGCTTTATCCAAACTTTAATTCTATGTTCTTGTTTAGACCCTGTTTGGAATCTCGTTTTTTCTATAAATACACTTGTAAGAAAAATACATATAGACCTCAGCCGACTTGTAAAATACACTTGTAAATTAGACACATCTGGATTAAATACATCCTATCCAAGCGCAACCGTGTTTATGTCCTTTCATATTGTTTTCGGTTCGCAGTTAATTTATCCTATATAATAGGAAGTACCTACATGTTTTCTCTCTTTTAATTTTCATCATGTTTCATGCCTACTGTTTACTTGTTATCATCATTTAACAACGGCTTCTAAGAAGCTTGAGGACAAAGCTCAATCTTTCAAGGATTTCCAATGCCTAGCACGTTCCATAGTAGTTGATGGCGTACCAGAGAGACTAAGAACATGAACAACAGTCAAATTATTGACTATGATGATATCTATGAACCAACTGCTGAGGAACTGGAGCAGTATACAACAATCATGGAGGATGAACGTATACATGAGGTGACAATATGTTTATGCACTGTTACATGCAAATTTAGTTCAAACTGTAGAATAAAATCTAACATGTTTAAATACATCATAATAGATCACTACATTCTATGAAAAGTCAAAACCAAAGAGGGGTATGGAAATAAGCCCAGGCACATTGAAGAGAAAGCGGTTTGTAATGGTTAGTTGACATACTTTCTATCGTAGCCATGTATAAATTCCAGCAAATGCGTCTTTACTTTGGATTCTGCCATACTTTATTATTATATGAAACATTAAACTAGATATATGATTCATTGTAGGAAGAAATGGAATTCACAAATGCTAAGCATGAAGAAGATCAAAATGGCAAGGAGGACATGGAAAATCAGCTTGAAGAGACTGAAGCTGGCAAGGAGAACATGGAAAATCATCTTGAAGAGACTGAAGCTGGCAAGGAGAACATGGCAAATCAGCTTGAAGAGACTGAAGCTGTCAAAGAGAACATGGAAAATCAGCTTGAAGAGACTGAAGCTGGCAAGGAGAACATGGAAAATCAGCTAGAAGTGATTGAAGATGGCAAGGAGAACATGGTGAATCAGCTTGAAGAGACTGAAGCTGGCAAGAAGGCCCTTGCAGTGCAACAGTTAGACCTTGAAGCTGTCCAAAAGGCCGTGGAGAAGCAGATGGTAGAATTTTAAGCTTTTCATACATTACTTACATCAATACCTCAAAACTATTGAAAGTTACTACTAAAATTAAATAGCAACCTCAATTACCTACTCTCAAGACAAGACACAACTCAGTGCAACAACCAACTCTCTTAACAAGATAAACATGAAAACTAAAGATAGTTACAGAAACAAACTAAACAAAAGCCAAGGCTCTTGCTAAGACAAACTAAGACTAAAACTAGACATGGCAGTAGCTACGAAAAGATAAAGAACACACAACAGTAAAAAGATAGGCATGAAAAATCATATGATGTGTTCTAGATTTTGAAAGTGGAGCGTGTTTCTCTCCGACACAAAGTAAGATGGGATCTAACTTGTTATGAACAGCAAGCAAAGCTAAATAAAACTAAAAATAAAACCTAAAAGCGAGACGCTCCAAGCATAGCACATAACACATGAGGTGATAAAAATATAGTGAGACGAAGGACGAACTGATGATTGTTGATGAAGAAGGGGATGCACGGGGGCATCCCCAAGCTTAGACGCTTGAGTCTCCTTGAATATTTATTGGGGATGCATGGGGGAATCCCCAAGCTTGAGCGCTTGACACTCCCGAATCTTCTTTCATCATCTTCCATCGCACACTTGAAAACTCCCTTCATACATAACTCATCATAAGCTGATTAGAGAGGTTAGTACCCTTAATAACATAATTTTTCCCCACTGGATATAAAGATATTCTTGAAGATCTACTGTTTCTCAAGATTTCCAAAAGGTTATTGCAAAGAAAAAGCAAGCTTAAGGTTTGAAAAATTTAGGAGAGACAAAACGTGGCAGAATCTATGAAAAACAGAACAGCAGGTAGTAAAGAATTTTTTAGGGGTACTTCTGCAACTCAAATCAAAAAACTCAGAACATACGAAAGTTCCGTGATTGTATAGAGCACGCTGTGTATGAAATTCAGCTCAAAAATATGAACTGGTGATTTGATCTGATTTTTCCCGTTAGGAGGACATAATCTGATTTCTGGACAGCATGTCACAACTTTCACTTCACTTGTCATATGAGGCTATAACTTGGCACAAAGCTTGAAAATAAATATACAATGATGTTGATACATTAGTAACAATCATCAAGGCCACTAAAAACAGAATGTAAAAAACTCAAACTAAAGATAACAAGGGTTGTCTCCCTAGAGCTCTTTCTTTATAGCCATAAAGATAGGCTTAAGATTAGTGATTCTCTCGTAGGAATAAGAGTTGAAGAACAAAAAAGAGCATCAAGAAGAAAATAACAAACACATTTTAGTCTAACATGCTTCCTATTAAAAGGTATCTTGTAGAGAAATAACTCATTGAAGCATAAGGATATTAGCATAGGAAGGCAAAATAAGTGCAACTTCAAAACCTTCAACATAAAGAGGGGGAACTTGATATTATTGAAATATCTATAAGCATATGTTCTCCTCTCATAATAATTTTTAGTGGGATCATGAATAAACTCAACAATGTAAGTATCACATAATTAATTCTTATCATGATCCATAAGCATAGAAAATTTATTACTCCCCACATAAGAAAAATCCTTCTCATTAGTAATAGTGGGAGCAAACTCAAGAAAATAGCTATCACATGAATCATTCTTATCATGATGCACTTATAAAATTTTATTATTTATAGCATAAGTGTCATCACAATAATCATCATAGACGGGAGGCAAAGTATCATCAAAATAAATTTCCTCATCAAAACTTGGGGGGCTAAAAAGATCATCTTCATAAAATGTACATCCCCAAGCTTATGGCTTTGCATATCATTAGTATCAAAAACATTCAAAGAAGACATACTAGTAACATTGCTACTAACATGAGTGTTGTGCAAATAATGAAGCTCCATAGGCTTTTTGATTTTCTCTTCAAACACTTCATGTCCCAACTCAAGGTAGAGCTCATAAAGCTCTCTGATAATATTTTTGTTGCTTTCCATAAGCCTAACTAGTGAAAATAAAAACAAGGAACGAAAAGATTTTGCAAGATCTAAAGATATACCTTCAACGCTTACCTCCCCGGCAACGGCGCCAGAAATAGCTTGATGTCTACGCACGCTTCTATTCTTGTAGACTATGTTGGGCCTCCAAGCGCAGAGGTTTGTAGGACAACACAATTTCCCTCAAGTGGATGACCTAAGGTTTATCGAACTCAGGGAAGTAGAGGTTGAAGATGTTCTCTCTCAAGCAACCCTGCAATTAAGATACAAGAAGTCTCTTGTGTCCCCAACACACCTAATACAACTAGGAGTTGTATAGGTGCACTAGTTTGGCGAAGAGATGGTAAAATATGGGTGATAGGTGTAGCAAAACAAAGTAATATAAATCTATAATAAAAAGTGCAGCAAGAAAACATGTGACAAAAGTGAGCACAAACAGTGTAACAATGGTGGAAACAAGGCCTAGGCTTCATACTTTCACTAGTGGCAACTCCCAACAACATTAACATAGTCTAATCACATGATATTTCCTATAAAACAAGCAATGAAGACGCACTCGGAGGTCATTCATCATTGGTCAAGAGAGGACGAGAATTATGTAGGGCTACAAAAGCACACCTCAAAGTTTGTAGTTCTCAATCTATGGATTTCCCAATTTCATCGCGGCCATCCAAAGAGAGTACCACAATCACCACAACCTATCTCAAGGATAGTCAAAGACAAGCACCAAGAGACTCTCAATCTTCAATCAACACACAAAAGAGGAAATCACTCATGAAAATATTCTTCTAATCCATGTCCAATAGACCGCTGTCACCTTGGTCTCGGGGATTATACTAGATAAAGACAAGTGAGTACATCAATCCAATACATAGAGGAAGGGTAAATATCATGGGATCACCCTACATTAACATAGCCTATGATCACAACGAAGATCACATCATGGGAGAGAGAATTGACCACATAGCTACTGGTAGAAACGTTAGCCCCGAGGGGAACTACTCACACATGGACATGGTGAGAGAGAGAGAGAGAGAGTTGTTGATGGAGAGGTGCAGCCCGGAGGAGATGAAGGAGACGGCGGCGGTGACGACCACGATCACGGCCCTTGGCCCCCTTCTTCTTCCTTGGAGATGGTGCTTCTGTGGAGATTGATCTCCCCCTCAAGACGGCTGCCAAGGGGGAGGAAATTTCGTGGTGCCCTTTGACCTAGGTTTCCTCTCTTTATATAGACTCTCGGATTCCCGTCATCCAAATTACTTCTTCGGTAATTCGGGGCTCCAGGGAGCATCCGAACTCCAATTGGGCCAAATTTTATGTCTAGATCCACCGGAAAACAACCCCTACAACTTTGTAGTTTTAAGTTTTTCCGTTTGAGGCCGTCTTCTAGCGTTTCCGAGGTGATCTTTAAAACCTGTCTGGTGGGGACAGATTTCGGGAGAGTTAAAGTCCAACTCCCACAATGCTTCTTTTTGTGATTTTTTCCTTTATCCAAGTAATTCCTACACATAAAGTACAAAAAAAGAACGTGTGCACTCTTGCAACCATTAATAGGTTAGTTACAAAATATGTTATAAAAAGATATGAAAGTGTATCAAAAGCATAACAATATCACACAAAACATGCATGGAGCAAGCAAAAATTATAGATACGTTTGGGACGTATCAGGGGGCGCCAGGGGAGGGCCCCACCTCTCAGGCCGCGTTGGGGAGCGGACCCACCCCTGGCCGTGCCAGGTGGCCTCCTAAGAGGGGGGTGGCCCCTCTCCGGCTGCCCTTCGTTGTTCTGGAAGCTTCCGTTACGCTAACTTTTTAAATATTTTTCTTGGAATTTTTTATTTCTTCTTTTCATTTCTTTTGTATTTTTTGTATTTTTGTGGCCTCATTGCTCTTTCTATTTATCTCTCATTTGTCCTCTTTGGGATCTGTTAATTTGTCCTCTTTTGGGATCTTTTATTTTGTCCTATTTGGGATCTTTTCCTCACGTAAGGGCAACACTCTATAGTTTACAAGAATATAAATAATATCTTCACACTTTACAAGAAGTACTCAACATAAAGAAAAATGACAACTATCATGATGTATGCAAATGTATGCCTCTGCCAGTGTAGCATGATTTGCAATGATACTAGCGCGCCATGTAGCAATGATTAGGGCAAGTCCCAGTTAGCATGCAGCTCCTCGATCAAGCAAGAGCATGTATGACATGAAGATCAAGTCATGAGATGATGGATGTTGCAGGGCAATGTATCTCAGAAAGGCTATGGAAATGCCTTGATAGGTAGGTATGGTGGCTGTTTTGAGGAAGATATAAGGAGGTTTATGATGACAGAGCATATCATGCAAAGGCTTTGGATGCACATGCGAACTTTGCACCAACTCTCAAGATGAGAAAGGGCAATGCACGGTACCGAAGAGGCTAGAAAAATATGGAAGGTGGAAGTGCCAACAATCGAACACTCAGATTAGTCCGAAGAACTCATGCACTTATTATCGGTAACTCTCTATCTAATCGGGAGGTTCACAAAGAGACAAGTACCCAGAGGAGGAGTATATGGGGTTTGGTTATCCTTGCGCATCCTCGACCCATGGTACATGAGGGTACTCTATATATTCCAACCCCTCCAGAGGTTAGCGATCCATCTAGTAGATATATTTCTCAACTAGTTTTTCTAGTTTTCAAAAATAAGCACAGATTGCCCAAAATACGACACCTATCACTAATAGGCTCAAGCTCTTGGACCAAAAGTCCAAACATTACTCAAATCAATACCTCAAAACTATTGCAAGTTACCACTACACTTATAATAGCAACCTCAATTACCTACTCATGCAAGACGCACAACTCAGTGCAACAGACCAACTCTCTAAACAAGATAAGCATGATAACTCAAGAGAGTTCCAAAAGAAACAACCTAAATAAAGCTCTTTAAATAGAGAAGCATGAAATCAAGAGCTAAACATGAAAACAGCTACGAAAAGATAAAGAACACACCAACAAAGAATAAGAATGGAAACCTATGTTGTGTTCTAGGGTGAAGTGGAGCGTGTTTCTCTCCCAAACAATAAAGGCTGGGGTCCAACTTGTTATGAACAGCAAGAAAAACTAAAAAAGAACTAAAAAGTAAAGAGTGAGACGCTCCAAGAATAGCACACAACACATGAAGAGATAAAAATATAGCATGGAGAAGGACGAACTGATGATTGTTGATGGAGAAGGGGATGCATGGGGGGCATCCCCAAGCTTAGACGCTTGAGTCTCCTTGGATATTTCTTGGGGGGTGCATGGTGGCATCCCCAAGCTTGAGTGTTTGACACTCCCGGATCTTCTTTCATCATCTTCCTTCGCATGCTTGAAAACTCCCTTCATAGGAAACTCATCATAAGCTTATTAGAGTGGTTAGTAACCTTTTAATAAATATATTTTTCTCCACTGGAAATGAATATTTTCAGGAAGAGCTACTGATTCTCAAGTTTCCCATAAAAATTGCAAAGAAAAAGCAAGCTTAAGATTTGCAAAATGGTGAAAACGCAAAACGTGGCAGAATCTGTGAAAAACAAACCAGCAGGTAGTAAATAATTTTATTGGGGTACTTCTGCAACTCAAATAAAAAAACTCAGAACAGACTCTAGAAAGTCCATTGTTAGAGCATACTGTCAAAACAATTCAGATAAAAAAGATGATCTGATGATTTATGGTGAATTTTTCCATCAAGCATACATAATTTGTTTCTGGACATCATGACACAACTTTTGAACTTTCTTGCAATCAGAGGCTAAAACTTGGCACAAAGCTTGAAAATAAAGATACAATGATGTTGCTACAGTAATAACAAGCATCAAGACCACTAAACTGAAAGTAAAAAAAATGAGTTGCATCCCAGTAAGCGCTTTCTTTTATGCCTTTTAGCTAGCCATGATGAAAAAAAGTTCAAGTTTTATCAACTCCAAAAGAATAACTTGCCCGTGTAACAGACTCATAAGATAACTTAATCTTTTTTCGAGGGAAGTGTTCCATTCCATTTTTGAGGGGGAATTGGAATCTAATGGTCCCTTCTTTCATGTCAATGGTAGCACCAATGGTGCAGAGAAAAGGACGTCCCAAAATAATTGGACATGAGGGATCACACTCAATGTCCATAACAAGAAAATCGTCAGGAACATAATTATCATTCACAACTATAAGAACGTCATCAATCCTTCCTAAAGGTTTCTTTACGAAAGAATCAACAAGACAAACACCAATAGAACATGGATCAAAAGGTTTGAATTCAATCATATCATACATCCTTTTGGCTAATACGGAGGCACTAGTTCCAACATCACATAAAGCAAAGCAAGAGAAATTATTCGATTTGATCTTGACCATAGGATCCCAACCATCTTCTAGTTTTCTAGGAATAGAAGCCTCTAACTTAAGTTTATCCTCCCTAGATTTGATAAGAGCATTGGTAATATGCTCGGTGAAGGCAATATTGAGTGAACTAGTGTGGGGTCTTTAGCCATTCTTTGCAGAAAAGTGATCACTTCAGAAAGACTACAATTATCAAAATCAAGATCACTACCATTAATTAAAGTGGTGGTGATGTCACCTAAGCTCATTTTCTTGGTAGTATCTAATTTCATGGGACCTTCTAGTCCTAAAGTTGAGGTATTAGCATCACCATTGATAAGTCCATTGGGACTAGGGATGTGATGGGTGCTAAAAGTTTTAAGATCCTCAACAACTTGTATAGTAGCGATAGTAGTGTGTATAGGAAGGCTCTTAATCCTATCTTCCTCTTCTTTCTCTCTAGCCCATCTATCCTTAAGTTTGGCTAGCATTCTAATGTTCTCATTAATTTGTACTTGAATAGCATTCATGGGTGCATTTTTTCTTTCCTCAAGGGGAGAAGTTCTAATTTTAAGCATCTCTACATAATGAGCTATATTGTCTACCTTCAAAGAGAGACTATCTAATTTTTCTAGTTTCTCTTCTACACTCTTATTGAAGGTTTTTTGAGAAGTGATAAAGTCCTTAAGCATGCTCTCTAATTCAGAAGCGGAGTTTTTGGTGCTAGGATAAGTGTTGTTGTTCACATAGTTGTTGGATGGGAACGGTCTAGGATTGTTGCTACCAAAATTACTCCTATAAGCATTATTATTAAAGTTGTTCCTAGAAATAAAATTAACATCTACTTGCTCTCTTTCTTGAGCAACCAAATAATTTAAAGGAATATCATGAGGATCAATAGGAGCTTGCTTAGTAAGTAGAGACATAATCAAGTCAACTTTTTCATTTAAAGAGGGGTTCTCCTCAAAAGAGTTTACCTTCCTCCCTATTGGAGATCTTTCGGTGTGCCATTGAGAATAATTGGTCATCATCTCGTCCAATAGCTTCGTGGCAACACCAAGTGTAGTTGACATGAAGGTTCCTCTCGCGGCCAAGTCCAACGATTCCGCGAGGTAAAGTTTAATCCTGCATAGAAAGTATGGATAACCATCCAAGTAGTCAAACCATGTGTAGGGCACTACTGGAAAAACAGCTATAGATAATATTGAAACTAATGGCGCACTATTCATGTGGTGCGCCATTAGTAATGGCGCAGCATTTGCTGGTGCGCCATTAGTAACCTGAACAGTAATGGCGCACCAGGTGAAAAGTGCGCCATTACTATGTTTGACCAAGGTTTGACCCATTCCTGGACATAGTAATGGCGCACTTTGTATAGGTGCGCCATTAGTAAGTTGACATAGTAATGGCGCACCTGGTGAAAGGTGCGCCATTACTATGTTCGACCAACGTTTGACCAACGTTTGACCCAGTCATAGACATAGTAATGGCGCACTTTGTAAAGGTGCGCCATTACTAACTTTCTGAGGTGGGCAAAAAAATCACCAACTGCACCCCCCCTCGAAAATTTTGTAGGAGATATGCCCTAGAGGCAGTAATAACAGTTTTTTTGTATCTCCGAGTTTGTAATGAATGTTTATGTTCCATGCTATAACTGCAATGATTCTCGAGTCTGCAATATCCACGAGGCTCGGAGGGAAACTCATGTGCACGTGTGGTATAATAAACAGTAAAATGTATTCCTAGTCATGCCTCTAAGACTGGCTCATGTATTGCATGATGATCCTGTTTTCCTGATCATGGGCATGTCTATGCCGGCAATGTTGAGGGCACAATGTTAGAAGAAAATTTGTGTTGAATCGACCCGAATTGATGTTATGCTATGAGATACATTCGTCACAAGTTAATGGTTAATAACACAGAGAAAGTTGTGCGTTTGCATAATTCCTTAGACCATGAGAGTATCGAGTTCCTTCGTACTTGCTTCGTGAACTTTGGGGTTTTGTTAAACGTCATCTGTAAAAGGGTGGCTATTACGGCAGCTTGCGGGTTCACGGAAAAGTATGACAAAGAACTAGGTAGCTCGAGATTGGGATTTGCTCCTCCGTCGTTGGAGAGATATTCTTAGGGCCCTCTCGGTGTTACGGTATCCACCATCGTCTGGCCAGACACAGTGTGATTTGATCACAGGGATGCCGGAACGCGGGAACGAGAAAAGAGAACAATACCAGGAACGAGGTAACTGGCATAGTGGACAAGTTGTTGATTCACGGGGATGCCAATAAGTCTCACCTCGGGTATTTGTAATATATCGCGAAGCAACAGGAATAGCACACAGCAACTAAAGGTTCACTCGAATAATTCTTCGTATGGGTATAGGGATCAATATGGATGTCCTCGGTTCCGCTATTGATCATTGATCGGAAAGTGTTCCGGTCATGTCTATACTTCATCGAACCTACAGGGTCACACGCTTAAGGGTCATCTATCTGTTGAATACTAGACAGGGAGTCTGAGATAAAGTCACCGGAAAGGTTTCGGAGACGGCGGAAAAGTTCCGAGAGAGAAAACCGAAAAGTTGTTTCGGGGTAAACCACTAAGCCGAAAAGGTTTCGGAGAGCACCTGGTAATTTTGGAGAGTGCCAGAATTGTTCTGGTAACTTCTGGAATTTTTCTGGAGAAAAGATTAAAATATTTTTTTCGGAAATATTTCGGAGCTGCCGGAAATGTTCCGGAGCTGCCGGAAATGCTTAGGTTGCTTTTCGCAGATGAAAATCACTAATCTGGAATTGTTTCGGAACGCGCCGAAAATCATTTTGGTGGGTGTTGGAATTATTCTAAGACCCACAAAAATATTTTCGGATTTTTCGGACACGAAAAAGTGGTGTCATGAATAGTAAAAAGTACTACTTGAGATATTTTTGGAAAGCCTTCTAGAAGGACTTGGGAGCCAAGAAAGCCCCCTTGGGTTTCCTATAAATAGAGGTGTGAGGGCAGCCCCATATCCTTGATCCAAGCTCTCACTTGAGTTCTCATCACATGCCATGCAATTATCTGGCTTCTTCTCTCCCTCACACGAAAGAGTTTCGTAGAGCCGAAAGGCTGTCTGGGTTCCGGCAGGAACTAGTTCTGGACGGCGAAGCCCTGCTGGATAGCTGACACCGTATGTGTGCAACTTGGTAGAGAGGTCGTTGTTTCGATCTTAGTTCGAGTGTGCCTCCCGAAGGGCTGTCCGAGTTACAGATCGAGTTTCGAGGGTCCTCCCGAAGGGCTGTCCGAGTTACAGATCGAGTTTCGAGGGTCCTCCTGAAGGGCTGTCCGTGACATCGTCCGAGGGACTGTCCGACCGCCTCCCGGAGCGCTGTTCGTGGGGCAGACGAGGGAATACATTCTCGCGGTTGGGAGGTTGTAAATCCTAGCTGCGGGGATCTGCACCGACGATCTTCATCGACTCTACTTCCCGCTGCGCTACGAGTCGGTAACGATCAGATCAAAACCTTGTATGCGTCTCCATAGTGGTCCTGGGCGTGCTCGCTATACCGAAATTTTTTGTTTTCTGTTGCGTTCCCCTACAGTGGTATCAGAGCCGTGCTATGCGTAGATGCATGTTATGATCTAGAATACATGGAGATGTATGGGTATTGCATAATATAATTTTGGAGTAGATCAGATCTATTGCTGAAAATTATTTATGCGGGTGGCAGATGAAATCTGTTACCCGATATTCTTGTTGCTTCCCTAGAATTTGCGTATTTCTGATCTCGAGACAGCATGGTGGAATTTTACAAAGTTCTGGCAATCCGCGATCCTGATTGATCAACGAAGTGCTATCAGTTCTTTGGGTTCCGCCATAGTCAAAAGAAAGATGAAATTCGCAGACTAAAGGGCAATGCAGATATGATCTGCACGGGGATCACGCGTATGACGAAGTTCAGTATGGGGTTTGAGATTTTATTATCTCGTGCTTCATACACCCCGCAATGTTAATCTAGTGACTTGAATAATCATACTTGATGATAAAACGTTGGTAGTTGCGGTTTAAGTCAAAACCTTAGAAGCCACGTAAAATAAAATTTTGCATAAACCGGTTTAGAGGCGTCTAACTTGTTTTTGCAGGATGTGCATGTGATGTGGTATAGCAAAGCTCATATTAATTCGATTATGTATGAGATGACTATATAATGTAAATTTATTAACATGACCTGCGTGTCATGATTCGGCATGATGGCTGGAGCCATATGATTGTCACTTTAATGACCTGCGTGTCAACCTTAGGTAATGCACTTATTCATTTGCTATAAAGATAGCAATATTATTTGGTGCATCGACAAGGTGGTGGCAATCTTCGCGAAGGTGAACTCCGACGCAAATGCCAAAGACGAAGAAATACTTGACTTCTCCGTCAGAAGGGGCTATACCATATCATGCTATTATGAATTGCATGGGATGTTTATCCCTTATGTTGCACCCTTCTTGATTGCGCGGTAGTCGCTTTTTATTAGGGTGATCTCTCACTTAAAATATCAAGTAGTTAGTGTTCTCCCAAGTGTAGCGCCGTCACAGCATCTATACTCTCGGGGTGCGCCATGGATGCATGGGTACGAACGATTGGAGAAATGTAAGGCGGGTGAGGTCAGACCTCGCAGCAGGATCACTTGGTTGTCTTGACGTTCATGGCAGGATCGTCCTGAGCTCGGAACACACGCATCGAAAGATGAACAAGAGTCACATAGAGATGTGATCGGCAAGTTGGCCTACCAAATCAAAATCCTCGTCATGAGATGATGATTCTATGGCGTTGTATTGATATTTGGATCTTGAATCACTCATAATCAATTTTGAGAGATATTGATTTAAGTGGGAGCACACTTTAGAATAAAATTGTTTATTCACTAGTGCAAAAATCATTATGAACAAAGTCTAAGTGAAACTTGTGTTTACCGTTGTAGATCAAATGGCTCGCAACACCGCTTTCAACTTGGGGCCATTGTTAGAGAAAGAAAAGTTAGCTGCGACTGGAAACAACTATGCGGACTGGGTCCGTAACCTGAGGATTGTCCTCAGGAGCGCTAAGAAAATCTATGTGCTTGAAAAAGCTCTTCCAGCTAAACCGGCGGCAGGTGCCTCGGAAGATGAACAAAATGTCTGGGCCACTCAGGATGATGATCACAACGCAGTACAGTGCCTCATGCTAGCTTGCATGAGTCCAGAGCTCCAAAAACGTTTTGAATTCCATAAACCCCGTGATATGATCCGGGAATTGGATGCTCTGTACAAGGAAACCGCAAGGTCTGAACGTTTTGATATCATGAATATCTTGATGAATTTAAAGATGGCTGAGGGCGGTTCAGTTGGCGAACACATAGTCAAAATGATTGGCTATGCTGAAAGGCTTAAAACCCTGGAATTTCCAATTCCAGCATCCCATATGATGGACATGATGCTTTCTTCACTCCCCCCGTCTTACAACGGTTTTGTCATGAATTACAACATGAGTGGGATGGAGAAAACACCAGAAGAGGTGCTCGCCATGCTGAAAACTGTGGAAGAAGGACTGCGGAAAAATCACAAGCAAGTGTTGCTTGTGAATAAAACCGCCAGTTTCAAAAAGAAAGGCAAGCCAAAGAAGGGCAAGGGTGCCGGTAAGACCGGCTCCCAAAGCAACTCTAAGGGCGGAGCCAAGAATGAAACTGAGTGCTTCTACTGCAAGGGCACAGGACACTGGAAGAGAAACTGCAAGAAGTATCTGGCCGATAAGAAGTCCGGGAAAACCGGAAAAGGTATAATTGTTATACAAGTTAATGTCATTGATGTTTTGCTTGCTAGCGAAAATTCTAAGTCTTGGGTATTTGATACCGGATCGGTTGCTCACATTTGCAACTCGATACAGGGACTGCAGAAGGTCCGCAAGCTAGAAAAGAATGAAGTCATGATGCGCGTCGGGAACGGCGCTGGGATCGCCGCTCAAGCCGTCGGCATTATGCCTCTACGTCTCCCTTCAGGATTTATCTTAGAGCTAAATAAATGTTATTTTGTTCCACTATTGTGTAGAAACATTATCTCTGGATCATGTTTAGTACACGATGGGTATTCGTACAAGTCTGAGAACAATGGTTGTTCACTTTATTGTAAGGATATGTTTTATGGATTTGCACCCATTGTTGGGGGCCTTTTCATACTAAATCTTGAATGTGAAAATGATGTCTTTAACATGAATGCTAAACGCCTTAAGAAGGTTGATACCACAACCACTTATTTGTGGCACTGTCGGCTTGGCCACATCGGAAAGAAACGCATGCAAAGACTCCAAAGAGATGGAGTTTTACCGTCCTTTGATTTTGAATCATTTGACACATGTGAAGCTTGTCTAATGGGAAAAATGACCAAGATGCCGTTCAAGGGTCATCCTGAACGGGCGGGTGAATTATTGGAAATAATACATAGTGATGTATGTGGTCCAATGAGCACAGCCGCACGGGGTGGGTATTTCTACTTCGTGACTTTTACTGATGATTTAAGTCGGTATGGCTACATCTACTTGATGAAGCATAAGTCAGAAACCTTTGAAAAGTTCAAGGAATTTCAGAATGAGGTAGAAAATCATCGTGACAAAAAGATTAAGTTTCTGCGGTCTGATCGCGGAGGCGAATACCTTAGTCATGAGTTTGGCCAACATCTAAGTGACCGTGGAATCGTTTCACAGCTTACGCCTCCCGGAACTCCACAGCGAAATGGAGTATCGGAAAGACGTAACCGAACCTTGTTAGACATGGTAAGGTCGATGATGTCTCTTACAGATCTGCCGATATCTTTTTGGGGTCACGCACTAGAAACTGCCGCTCACACACTAAACCGAGCACCGTCTAAGTCTGTTGAAACGACACCACATGAGATGTGGAATGGGAAGAAACCCAGTTTGTCGCACCTTAAAATTTGGGGATGTGAGGTACTTGTAAAACGTTTACAACCAACCAAACTCGATCCCAGATCAGACAAATGTAACTTTGTAGGTTATCCAAAAGAAACAATTGGGTATTCCTTCTACCTACCCTCCGAGCACAAAGTGTTTGTCGCTAAAAGCGGAGTCTTTCTTGAGAAAGAGTTTCTCGCCAAAGAAGTAAGTGGGAGGACAGTACAACTTAATGAGATTAGTGAATCTTCGGCGACCGTTGCTATGGCTAAAGAACCGGAAGTAATTCCGCAAATTATCCCTACAACCGAGCCGGAAGTTGTCGCATATAATGCAAAAACTTCAGACAATGTTGTAACTGAACCGCGTAGATCAGGTAGGGCTGTCCAGCCACCTGAGTGGTTTCATGATGAAATCTTCATTCTTGAAGACGATGAACCTGCGCACTACAAAGAAGCGATGGCGGGCCCCAGCTCAAGGGAATGGCACAGAGCCATGAAATCCGAGATGGAATCCATGTACGAAAACCAAGTTTGGAACTTGGAAGAACTTCCAGAAGGCGTAAAGCCCATTGGTTGTAAATGGATTTTCAAAAGAAAGACAGACGCGGATGGTAACATTACTATCCACAAAGCTAGACTTGTCGCGAAAGGGTTCACGCAAGTTCCAGGAGTGGACTACGACGAGACGTTCTCGCCAGTAGCTATGCTTAGGTCTGTACGGATATTACTAGCAATTGCTGCTTATTTCGACTATGAAATATGGCAGATGGACGTCAAAACGGCTTTCCTAAATGGAAACCTCAAAGAGGATGTATACATGATACAGCCAGAAGGTTTTGTCATTCATAAGGATGCTAAAAAGGTATGCAAGCTTCAGAAAGCCATTTATGGTCTGAAGCAAGCATCAAGGAGCTGGAACATTCATTTTGATGAAGTAGTCAAACGGTTTGGCTTCATCAGGAATGACGAAGAATCTTGTGTTTACAAGAAGTTTAGTGGGAGCGCAAAAGCATTTCTAATCTTGTATGTGGATGACATATTGTTGATTGGAAATGATGTGAATTTCCTTAGCGAAATAAAAGACTAATTGAAAAGGAGTTTTTCAATGAAAGACTTAGGCGAAGCGGCATATGTATTGGGCATTAGGATCTATAGAGATAGATCAAGACGCCTGATAGCGCTTAGCCAAAGCACGTACATTGACAAGGTGTTGAAAAGGTTCAACATGGAGAACTCCAAGAAAGGCCTACTCCCCATGTCACCTGGCACAGTGCTGTGCAAGAATCAGTGTCCTCGGACTCTCGATGAGCGAGTACAAATGAATGATGTTCCATATGCCTCGGCAGTTGGTTCTATTATGTATGCCATGCTATGTACAAGACCGGACGTTTCATATGCGCTAAGTGTTAGCAGCCGGTACCAAAGTGATCCAGGATTGGAACACTGGGCCGCAGTCAAGGGTATTCTTAAGTACCTCAAACGGACCAAGGATTTACTCCTTGTGTACGGAGGTGATGAAGAGCTCATTGTAAGTGGTTACACTGATGCAGGCTTCATGACTGACCCAGATGACTTCAAATCTCAATCAGGCTATGTTTTCATATTGAACGGCGGCGCAGTTGATTGGAAAAGTTCCAAACAAAAGACTGTGGCGGATTCTACGACAGAGGCGGAATATGTTGCTGCTTCAGAAGCCTCCAAAGAGGCGGTATGGATCAAGCAATTTCTTGAAGACCTTGGTGTGGTTCCAAGTGCTCTGGACCCGGTGGAGATCTATTGTGATAATAGTGGCGCCGTGGCTCAGGCAAGGGAGCCAAGTTCGCACCATAAGACAAGACATATTGAACGCAAATATAAACTCATTCGACATCATGTCGAAGCGGGTTTAGTGAAAGTACGCAAAGTTCACACGGATCTGAACGTGTCAGACCCGATGACAAAGCCTCTACCACGAGCAAAGCATGAGCAGCACCGGATAGCCATTGGTGTTAGGGAAGCCATGTAACTGGATTATGACTCTAGTGCAAGTGGGAGTCTGTAGGAGATATGCCCTAGAGGCAGTAATAACAGTTTTTTTGTATCTCCGAGTTTGTAATGAATGTTTATGTTCCATGCTATAACTGCAATGATTCTTGAGTCTGCAATATCCACGAGGCTCGGAGGGAAACTCATGTGCACGTGTGGTATAATAAACAGTAAAATGTATTCCTAGTCATGCCTCTAAGACTGGCTCATGTATTGCATGATGATCCTGTTTTCCTGATCATGGGCATGTCTATGCCGGCAATGTTGAGGGCACAATGTTAGAAGAAAATTTGTGTTGAATCGACCCGAATTGATGTTATGCTATGAGATACATTCGTCACAAGTTAATGGTTAATAACACAGAGAAAGTTGTGCGTTTGCATAATTCCTTAGACCATGAGAGTATCGAGTTCCTTCGTACTTGCTTCGTGAACTTTGGGGTTTTGTTAAACGTCATCTGTAAAAGGGTGGCTATTACGGCAGCTTGCGGGTTCACGGAAAAGTATGACAAAGAACTAGGTAGCTCGAGATTGGGATTTGCTCCTCCGTCGTTGGAGAGATATTCTTAGGGCCCTCTCGGTGTTACGGTATCCACCATCGTCTGGCCAGACACAGTGTGATTTGATCACAGGGATGCCGGAACGCGGGAACGAGAAAAGAGAACAATACCAGGAACGAGGTAACTGGCATAGTGGACAAGTTGTTGATTCACGGGGATGCCAATAAGTCTCACCTCGGGTATTTGTAATATATCGCGAAGCAACAGGAATAGCACACAGCAACTAAAGGTTCACTCGAATAATTCTTCGTATGGGTATAGGGATCAATATGGATGTCCTCGGTTCCGCTATTGATCATTGATCGGAAAGTGTTCCGGTCATGTCTATACTTCATCGAACCTACAGGGTCACACGCTTAAGGGTCATCTATCTGTTGAATACTAGACAGGGAGTCTGAGATAAAGTCACCGGAAAGGTTTCGGAGACGGCGGAAAAGTTCCGAGAGAGAAAACCGAAAAGTTGTTTCGGGGTAAACCACTAAGCCGAAAAGGTTTCGGAGAGCACCTGGTAATTTTGGAGAGTGCCAGAATTGTTCTGGTAACTTCTGGAATTTTTCTGGAGAAAAGATTAAAATATTTTTTTCGGAAATATTTCGGAGCTGCCGGAAATGTTCCGGAGCTGCCGGAAATGCTTAGGTTGCTTTTCGCAGATGAAAATCACTAATCTGGAATTGTTTCGGAACGCGCCGAAAATCATTTTGGTGGGTGTTGGAATTATTCTAAGACCCACAAAAATATTTTCGGATTTTTCGGACACGAAAAAGTGGTGTCATGAATAGTAAAAAGTACTACTTGAGATATTTTTGGAAAGCCTTCTAGAAGGACTTGGGAGCCAAGAAAGCCCCCTTGGGTTTCCTATAAATAGAGGTGTGAGGGCAGCCCCATATCCTTGATCCAAGCTCTCACTTGAGTTCTCATCACATGCCATGCAATTATCTGGCTTCTTCTCTCCCTCACACGAAAGAGTTTCGTAGAGCCGAAAGGCTGTCTGGGTTCCGGCAGGAACTAGTTCTGGACGGCGAAGCCCTGCTGGATAGCTGACACCGTATGTGTGCAACTTGGTAGAGAGGTCGTTGTTTCGATCTTAGTTCGAGTGTGCCTCCCGAAGGGCTGTCCGAGTTACAGATCGAGTTTCGAGGGTCCTCCCGAAGGGCTGTCCGAGTTACAGATCGAGTTTCGAGGGTCCTCCCGAAGGGCTGTCCGTGACATCGTCCGAGGGACTGTCCGACCGCCTCCCGGAGCGCTGTTCGTGGGGCAGACGAGGGAATACATTCTCGCGGTTGGGAGGTTGTAAATCCTAGCTGCGGGGATCTGCACCGACGATCTTCATCGACTCTACTTCCCGCTGCGCTACGAGTCGGTAACGATCAGATCAAAACCTTGTATGCGTCTCCATAGTGGTCCTGGGCGTGCTCGCTATACCGAAAATTTTTGTTTTCTGTTGCGTTCCCCTACAAATTTATATCCAAATTCAACCCTGTTGAACATTTTTAGAATCCTCAAAAACCTAACAGAAAAAGTACGGGGGTTTTAAGATCTAGAGGGCAAAAAATGGGAATTTTTTTTCAAACTTACTAATGGCGCACCTTCCCAAGGTGCGCCATTACTATCTTCCCGCCTTCAAAATTCAAAATATGTCAAAAAATAAAAAAAACTTAGTAATGGCGCACCAGCCCAAGGTGCGCCATTACTATCTTCCCGCCTTCAAAATTCAAAATAAAAAAATAATAAAAAAAGTTACTAATGGCGCACCTGCCGAAGGTGCGCCATTACTATGCCGTATATATTGACTGGCCGGCCTCCTCTCTTCCTTACCTCTTCATTTTTCTCCTCCTCTCCTCCACTCCATCCTCTCCTCCACTCCATCTCCCCTCCTCTCCTCCGGCGACCTCCTCCTCCTCCTCCTCTCCGGTGACCTCCTTCCACTACTCTCCGGTGAGCTCCTCCTCACTCCTCTCCAACGAACTCCCTCCGACGAACTCCTCCTCCCCTCCGGCGATGTTGGTGAGCTCCTCTCCGGTGACCTCCTCCTCCTCCCTTCTCTCTTCCTCACGGTCTCTCATCGGCCCTCCTCTCGGGAAAACTCTCCAGCGAACTCCTCTCCGGTGAACTCCTCTCCGGCAAAGAGAACATACAAGATCCATAAATGAGAACAAAATTTGAAAAAAAATCATGCAAAAAATGAGCAAAAAAACGAAAAAAAATCACGATCCATTTCTAGGTCCAGATTCAAAATTCAAAATAGTAATGGCGCACCTTGAGGGTTAGAATGTGCGCCATTACTATTTTCCCGCCTTCCAAATTAAAAAAAATTGAATTTTTTTACTAGTGGCGCACCTGAAGAGATAGTAATGGCGCAGATTTGGTGCGCCATTACTACCTGAGATAGTAATGGCGCACCAAATGTGTGCCATTACTATCGCTTACTAATGGAGTGCTAGTAATGGCGCACCTAATGTGCGCCATTAGTAGCCAAAATAGGTGCGCCATTAATGACCATTTTTCCAGTAGTGGGGAAATTATTAATAAGAGATTTCATACGTTCCAAAGCTTTGGCAACATGTTCATTATCCAGTTGTCTAAAATTCATAATGTTACTTCTAAAAAGGATAATCTTAGCAGGTGGGTAGTACTTCCCAATAAAAGCATCCTTGCACTTATCCCAATAATCTGTGCTATTCCTAGGCAAGGATTGAAGCCACTCCTTAGATCCTCCTCTCAAGGAGAAAGGAAAAAAGCTTAAGTTTAACAATGTCACCATCTACTTCTTTGTACTTTTGCATATCACAAAGCTCAACAAAATTATTTAAGTGCAAAACAACAGCATCTCCGGCACCGGAGAATTTTTCTTTCATAACAAGATTCAGTAAAGCAGGTTTGAGTTCATAAGAAGGTGTTGAAGTGGCAGGTGGAGCAATAGGAGTGCTAATAAAATCATTGTTGTTGTGACTAGTGAAGTCGCACAACTTAGTGTTTTCAGTGGAACCCATAACAGCAGCAAGCAAGAGAAAAGCAACTATTTTTTTTGGTTTTTGGTATAAGACTCTAAAGAAAAAACTAGAAAGTAAACTAACAAGACTAAAAAGAAAAGGTAAAAGATAGCGTGCAACTCCCCTATCTTGAAGATTGGAGTCCCCAACAACGGCGCCAGAAATTCGCTTGATGGCACTGAAGTAGTGCTCCTCGTTGGTTACCCCAAGTGGAAGGTTGAGAAGTAGCCTAGAAGAAAATTTCCCTCGGTGAAGATACCAAGGTTATCGTACCAGGAGGACTCCAAGGATCATCAAGAAGGTGATCAAATGATCAAGGCGCTGATACGTCCCAAACGTATCTATAATTTCTGCTTGATCCATGCATGTTTTTTGTGATATTGCTATGATCTAGATACACTTTCATACACTTTCGCTCATATTTGGACTAACTTATTAACTCAGTGCACCACAGTGCCAGTTCCTGTTTTCTGCTGTTTTTCTATTCCAGGTTTCCCACATATTAAAAATGCTCCAAAAATTCGGGAAAAATCGGATAAAAAAAACAGCGCAACAGAATCTTCTGGAATCACGAAAGTGGAGCCAAAGGGCCACCACCAGGGACCCAGGCGGCCACCTGGCGTAGCCTAGGGTCTAGCCGCGCGGGGGGGGGGGGGGGGGGGGGCGCCTGGACCCCTGGTTCCCCCTGGCTGCCCCCTTCGCCTATTTATTCCCCGTGATGCGAAACCTCCAAAGACATAACCCTTTTTCGCGATCTCGCTTCTGTTCCGCCGCCGCCGCGCTTCCAAGATCGGGAGCGCCAACAGACCTCGTCTCGGCACCCTGTCGGAGGGAGGATTGACCTCCGGGAGCTTCCCCTCCACCATTGACGCTTTAGGGATGTGCCGTGAGTAGTTTCCCTTGGACCATGGGTCCGTGATCAGTAGCTATGTGATGTTCTCCTCCCCTCTTTGTTCTTCATGGTTTAGACCTCGTGAGCTGCCCTACATGATCGAGGCATATATGTAATTTTCTGCTGTTGCTATGCTGAGTTGCTGGGATCTGATGGATTATGAGATTATGTTCAAATTGTCATTGAGTAATATATTTAGTTCTTATCTTTTATATTTTTGTTCCTAAGTAATTCTTGCTTGTTCTCCGTTGTTGTTTACTGCTTTGGCCAAGTAGTAGGTAGTGACTCCAAGAGGGAACGTTATGCTCGATAGTGGGTTCATGCCCCTCGATGACACGCTTGAGTGACAGAAATATGAGTCTAGGGGATGTGCTGTTGCCACAAGGGGAAACAACGGTGCTTGTAACCGCGGTTGCAAGGATTCTTTACTTTACGCATAGTGATTTTTAATGCAGTTATCTGTTTCTTTGGGTTTACACTTTGGGTGGGGCTCGCAACTTAATACCAGCGAGATGTTCTGGATAGATATATCAAGGTGGATGATTTGTAGTAGATGCAGTTGGATTTCGGTCTACTTATTTTGGCGTACCTCCCATGCTTTTGAGCCTCGTCCTTTCTTTGTAGCATAGTTAGCATTGCAGTGCGTTTTTAATCCTGTCAATTGCCCAGCTGTAATTATTTTACCTCGCATAGTTGTTTTTATCAGATTTTGGGAGAGTGACATCACTAGTGAACATCACGGGACCCCGGTCCATATTCTCATCTCTGTTTACACGCTCTTTTTTTTCCTGCTTTTACTTTCTAGTTGCTATCACCATTATCATTATCCCTTGCGTTTGATCCTTTGTAAACAACAAGGCCGGAGAGATTGACAACTTCTCTGTACTCGTTGGGAGCAAAGTTATTTGTGTCGTGTGCAGGTCCAGGAGAAGCAAGTGATTCTTTTCAGACGGCGCATCACTTGCCAAACCACCTACTTATCATTGCCGGATTCCTACGGGAGATAAACCCAATCCTCTACATAGGGGAAATTTGCCGCTACACTACATCTCAACCTTCCACTTGGGGTATCCAACGAGGATAGAGTATCAAGCAAATTTCTAGCGCCGTTGCTGGGGACTCCGAGTGCTAAGATAGAGGAGTTGCACACTATCTTTTACCTTTGCTTTTTAGTCTTGTTAGTTTATCTTTAAGTTTTTATCTCAGTATCCTTTATGAAAAACCAAAAATATAGTTGCTACCTTTTTCCTTTGTCTTGCTTTGCCTAATTATGCTATCTTTACCATGGGTGTGGAACCACCCAAATATGGTAGGATGGACATGTTTCACTTGGATCGTCTTCGATCAATTTGTGCTCGCGCTAAAAACCCAACCTACTTGGTTGAGGTAAAATCATTGGATGAGCATGCTCATTATACGCCGCACCGCCTATCTCAGAAAGGGAACACTTATGGGATCAAATACAAACTTCTTATTGCTATGCTAAGTGTTTATGCCACATTTATGATTTTACTTGTTGCTCTAATATAGATCGTAAACACCTTCCTTTCCAATGTGAGTTTAATGAAAATGAGATCTTATCTTCTTATGCTAAAGGTGTTTATGATTACTTTGATGTTGAAAAGATTGAAGAGTTTGTTGCTTTTAAGGGTGCTTATGAGATTGCTTCTTTGATTGAAAAGTACCACAATACTATTTACAAGTCTGAAAACTTTACAGTTCTTGCTTTTTGCTTTGAGAATTATACTTCCAATGCTTATATTGAGGATTTTAAATATAAAATGTTTGCTGCCCAAGAAGAGGCTAATGATTGCTTTGATGAGGAATCCCATGGTTCCGAGGACTCACTTGATACATCCCTTTCTGAAGATATTGATACTTTCTTTGTTGATGGCCATGATGCCAATATGGATTATGCTTGAGAAGATGAACTTTCTATAGTTCCTTTTGTTACACATGAATTTTTTTCTATTGCACCCACAGTTGATTGTCCTATTATCCTTTTGAAATCTCGAACTCATATTCCGGAGAATGTTGATCTTATCAATGCTCAATGTGATGTGTTGCATTTATCTTATGTTCCTAAAGACCGTGTTTAAAAAAATACACTTGTGCTTATAGGTCATGAACAACATGATTTATGTGATAGTTATATTCTTGATGTTGTTCATGATGCTACTGAAAATTATTTTGAGAGAGGGAAGTTTGGTTGTAGAAACTTCCATATTACTAAAACTCCTCTCTTCATGTTGAAAGTTTTGAAGTTGTTCTTTTTCCACCTTCCTATGCATGTCACTTTGTGCTTCTTTGATTTATTTCATTACAAGTTTCCTAGGCATAGGAAGTGGGTTAGGCTTAAATGTGCTTCATATGTTCTTCTTGATGCTCTCTTTTACTTCAAATTTTATTCTCTTGTGAGAGCACCTTCTATAATCTTCATGCCTAGCTTAAAGGAGTAAAAGAAAGCGCTTGTAGGGAGGCAACCCAAGATCTTTTTACTTCTGTTTTTAGTGGTCTTGATGATTGTTACTACTCTAGCAACATCATTGTATCTTTACTTTCAAACTTTGTGCCAAGTTATAGCCTCTTATGATAAGTGAATACAATCATGGTATTGAGAGAGATTATCCTATCATGCTACCGTTGCATATCTAGCATATTAGCAAGACAGGAAGTAAAACTGTAAATCATACAAGCTATGATCCCCCCTTACATGCAAATTAAAGTTAAAACGCCTTCTACTTTATCTTTTGCAAGTTTTACGTGGCTGCTAAGGGGTTTCGAGAGAGGACCGCTTTCTATCCTGCGAAAACAAGCCACAACACCAATTCTGCAATCGTCTCTATTACACCCCTGTCGGGGCCCTCCGTTGCAAACGTCTTCGCGTCGCTAATGTTAGAGAGACAGACACCCCCAACCACTTATATGGTACAAGCCATATGTCAAGCGAGGAACCAGTCTCGCGTAAACGCGTAAGGTCGGCCGGGGCCGCTTCATCAGGACATTGCCGCAATGCTAAAAGATTACACGTGGGAGGGTAACAATTGGAGAATTGACGCCCACATCCTAGATGTGTTCTACCCATACAATACATCTACGCATAGCCTTGCTCATGATACCACTGTTGGGGATCGGCGCAGAAAACAAAAAATTTCCTACCTACGAGTCCCGAACCCAAGATCTATGCTATGCTGATGTATGTAACGGAAGGAATCGGTGTTCATACCTTTGAAGACCGAAAGAGGGAAATGTTCCTCGAACGTGGTTGGCGTAAACTCTGATCCTACGACCTCCCTGTCGTGTTGAAGAACCTCCGGCGCTGAAGTAGCACCACACGTGTAGTGCCTCGCGGGATTACACACGTACGATGCAACCGACGTCCCTCCGGGCTCCGAACCAGAAGAGCAGCGGAAAGAAGATTGATCCGGATCCCGATTCCGGCAGCGCGACGGCGTATGGATGATGGTGAAACCCCCAACCAGGTGCAAAATCCAAACCAGGGGAGTCCGCTCTAGGTCGGAGAAAGAGAGAGAGAAACTCAATGTTGTGTTGAAAAAGGCACCTCCACCCCTCCTTATGTAGGCCAAGGAGGGGCTCCACCCCCTCCCCTTCCCCCATGTGGGACTAAACCCCCAAGAGGGGGGGGGAGTGGTGCGGCTAGGAGGGGGGATGGGCCCCTCCCTTGGCGCCAAGCCCAAGGGGGGAGGCTCCCACTTCCCCTCATGGCCCTTTTAAGTCCCAAATACCTTTTCACCTTTTTAATTAATTATTTAAATCATTTTTAATATTTAATTATGTAAATTAAATAATAAAACATATTTAAACATTAATATATATTATTTTGAACCTTTCAAAATATCCGGAACAGCTTCTGGCACCTCCTGGTACATTTCCGGTGTTTTCTCTCTTTTCACCGATGATCCCGAATCAATCCTTAATGCATCGATTGCCCTTAAGTGTGACACACTACAGTCCGGGAAATAGTAGACATGATCGAGACACTCTCTGACCAATGACCATCATGTGGGATTTGGTTACAATCCTTGATGTGCCCCTACGCTTCCATCGAATAAACTTCATCGCTGTTGAACCGTTAACAATATGACTTGATCCCTTTGTGCTTCGGTACTATGTTTGTCCGAGGTATGATCGTCGGTATCCAATACCTAGTTCTTCCTTTTCTCCGACATAACATGTTTACTCGTCTGTGAATATTACATCTCTTGTGACCTAGTCACTTGCTTGCAAGCTATTGATGCAACACCACCGAGTGGGCCCAGAGTACCTATCCGTCACTCGGATTGACAAATCCCGCTCTGATCTATTTCATACTCCTCAACATATCTACTTCGGAATACCCAAGATACACCTTTTCAGTTACCATGTTTCAGTGTAATGGTTAATGCACTCAAAGCATCCTAATAGATAGCAATTATGTATGATCATCACGGTCTAAGGATTCAGTCACTATGTTATTAAGTCATCGCAATGCTGAACTTATGTGACTTGATCACACTACAATGCTTAAGGTGGGTGTGTGTCCATCACATCATTCTCCTAATGATATGACCTCATTGTCAATAGACTATTATGTTCTCATGATCAGGAAACCTTGATCTTCAATTGCCCAATGAGCTAGTATGCCTGAGTTTAACTAGGGACCAGGTTGTTATATATCACACGTGTATTAATGTTTCCGCTTAATACAGTTCTAGCACAATATATAATGTATTATGAACAAACAGATATGTGACAAATATCTTTATTAATTTGCCTCTAGGGCACATATCCAACACTTACTTTTTCTGGGATAGAAACACGCTCCACTCCAATCTAGAACACATCATAGGATTTTCATGCTTATCTTTTCTCTGCTGTGTGTTCTTTATCTTTTCGTAGCTGCTGCCATGTTTAGGTTTAGTTTTAGTCTTAGTTTGTCTTTAGAAAGAGCCTTGGATTTTGTTTAGTTTGTTTCTGGAACTCTCTTTAGTTTTCATGTTTATTTTGTTAAGAGAGTTGGTTGTTGCACTGAGTTGTGTCTTGTCTTGAAGTAGGTAATTGAGGTTGCTATTAAATTTTAGTAGTAACTTGAAATAGATTTGAGGTATTGTTGTGAGTAATGTTTGAACTTTTGGTGTCAAGAGCTCTAGACTATTAGTGATATGTGTCGTATTTTGGGCAATCCGTGCTTATTTTCAAAACCTACAAAAACTTGTTGAGAACTCTAGCTACTAGATGGATCGCTTATCTTTGGAGGGATCGGATATTAGAGTACACTCACATACCATGAGTCGAGGATGCGCAAGGATAACCAAACCAGCATACACTCCTCCTCGGGGTACCTGTCTCTTTGCGAACCTCCTTATTAGATTGAGAGTTACCGATAATAAGTGCATGAGTTCTTCAGACTAATGTAAGTATTGAAAGTTGACACTTCCACCTCCTCATAATTGCTAGCCTCTTCGAATACCGCGCATTGCCCTCTTCTCATTCCGAGAGTTGGCGTCCACCTCGCCGGTGCATCCAAACCCTTGGCATGATACGCTGTGTCATCATAAATCTCCCTATATCTTTCCTCAAAACAACCACCATACCTACCTATCAAGGCATTTCCATAGCCTTTCCGAGATATATTTCCATGCAACTTCCACCTCTTCAAGACTTGATCTTCATGTCATACATGTTCCTGCTACACTGGCAGAGGCATACCTTTGCATACATCATGATAGCTACATCTTCTTTATGTTTGAGTACCTTGTAAAGTGTGAAATATCTTCTATACCTTCTTGTAAAATAGAGTGTTGCCCTTAAGAGAGGAAAAGATCCCAAAGAGGACAAAATTAAAAGATCCCAAAGAGGACAAATGAGATCTAAATACAAAGAGCCATTGAGGCCACCAAAAAAAATACAAAAAATAGAAAAAAGAGAAAAATAAATAAAAAGAGAGAAAGGGGCAACACTACTATTCCTTTTGAAAGATCCACACTAGTACTCCCTCTTATCCTTGTACTCCATAGAGATGATTATACATGCATATAGCTATGTGGGGACCTTCACACTATAGAACTTGGCTTGCATATTCCAAGGACGAGCCTCCTCAAACGAGCTCTAGGTCTTCATGAGCGAGCAAGTTAGATGCACCCCCACTAGTTCCATTGGAGAGATTTTCTTAGCTCATATGTGCATCCGTTGCATGGCAATCCCTACTCTGCACATCATATCTATCATATGGACTTCTCTCGCCTATTATTGTCCTCATTGATGTGAGCCTTTCTCATCCTTTATGTCTTACTCCTCCACCATATCTCTCTCTTTGCCATCCTAAGTGTCAACTTTCATGCTTACGCTCATCCATTGCACGAGTGCTCAAAATATCGAAAAGGAGAGGATCAAATTGACTTGTACCTGGCTAGTGGTCTGGGGACGAGTCAAGATAAGATTCCAAAGAAGACCAAGTGTGAAACTTTAGTAGATTGAGTTCTCAACAATTATATATTTCTCTCGTATTCCCATATCCCCTTTTTTGCACGCAAACACCATTTGGAGACATTTGAGTCACGGATAGCTAAGAGCTCTTGCACCTAATGTTCTTTTGTTGCTTGTTTCAATGCTAATATAGTCTCTTGTATGGTATGACTTGAATTGAATCACATACCTTGATTGCTTTACTTTCAAAAGTTCTTATATGGTTGCTAGCATGTCACCACAGAAATTATGCTTGTTATCATTTACCTACTCGAGGACGAGTAGATATTAAGCTTGGGGATGTTGATACGTCCCAAACATATCTATAATTTCTACTTGCTCCATGCATGTTTTGTGTGATATTGCTATGATCTAGATACACTTTCATACACTTTTGATCATATTTGGACTAACTTATTAACTCAGTGCACCACAGTGCCAGTTCCTGTTTTCTGCTGTTTTTCTATTCCACGTTCCCCCCATATTAAAAATGCTCCAAAAATTCAGGAACAATCGGATAAAATTTCAGCGCAACGAAAGCTTCCGGAATCACCAAAATGGGTCCAGAGGGCCACCACCAGGGACCCAGGCGGCCACCTGGCGCGACCTAGGGCCTCGCCGCGCCGTGGGGAGCATGGACCCCTGGTGGGCCCCCTGGCCGCCCCCCTTCGCCTATTTATTCCCCGTGACGCAAAACCTCTGAAGACAGAACCCTTTTTCGCGATCTCGCTTCTGTTCCGCCGCCGCCGTGCTTCCAAGATCCGGAGCGCCAGAGACCTCTTCCCGGCACCCTGCCGGAGGGAGGATTGACCTCCAGGAGCTTCCCCTCCACCATGGACGCTTCATGGATGTGCCGTGAGTAGTTTCCCTTGGACCATGGGTCTGTGATCAGTAGCTATGTGATGTGCTCCTCCCCTCTTTGTTCTTCATGGTTTATGCCTCGTGAGCTGCCCTACATGATCGAGGCACATATGTAATTTTCTGCTGTTGATATGCTGAGTTTGCTGGGATCTGATGGATTATGAGATTATGTTGAGATTGTGATTGAGTAATATATTTGGTTCTTATCTTTTATATTTTTGTTCATAATTAATTCTTGCTTGTTCTCCGTTGTTGTTTATTGCTTTGGCCAAGTAGTAGGTAGTGACTCCAAGAGGGAATGTTATGCTCGATTATGGGTTCATGCCCCCCGATGCCATGCTTGAGTGACAGAAACATGAGTCTAGGGGATGTGATGTTGCCACAAGGGGAAAACAACGGTGCTTGTAACCGCGGTTGCAAGGATTGTTTACTTTATGCAAAGTGCTTTTTAATGCAGTTGTCTGTTGCTTTGGGTTTACACTTTGGGTGGGGCTCGCAACCTAATACCAGCGAGATGTACTGGATAGATATCTCAAGGTGGATGATTAGTAGTAGATGGAGTTGAATTTGGGTCTACTTAAGTTGGCGTACCTATTGGAAATATGCCCTAGAGGCAATAATAAAATGTTATTATATATATTTCCACGTTCGTAATTACTGTTTATATTTCTGTGCTATAATTGCAATGACCCTGACTATGAGATTCAGAAGAAAACTCACTTGCATGTGTGGAAATGTAAACACCAAGAGTTCCTGGTTTAGCCTCTAAGACCAGCTCATGTGCTAACTAATGATTACATTTTCTTAATCATGGACATTGTTCTTGTAACAAGGATGTCAGTAGCAATGGGAACATATTGTTAGCAGAACAATGATGTTGAACCAACCCCAGTATTGAATGATATACTTAGAGATCACATCGTAACTACGTTATAAGTCATATCATGAAATGTTATCATATACGTAATTCCTTAGACCATGAGAGTATCGAGTTGCTTCACACAGGAAGACATGCTTTGGTTCTTAGATGAATCCTCCCGTAAATGGGAAGTAGTAAAATAAGTTCTGGGTATGTCAGATGGTGTGGCTAGTGACTGTGATAGTTCAAGAATGGGATTTGCTCCTTCACGATGAAGAGATATTGACTTTGGGCCCACTCGGTATGACGGTATCCATTCTAGTTTGGCCAGACGCATTGTGATTTAATCACGGGGATACCGGAATACAATAACGAGAAATAGAGACAAACGAGCAAAGAGGATAAAAAGTGGCTTGTGTTCAAGAATTGTTACACATGGGTTCCAAATATCTCTCCTCTAACTTTGTCATATATCACGAAGCAAAGGGAATGGTACATGACTTAACATAAAGGTTCACTCGAAGTTTATTCGTGTATGTGCGGGAGTCAACATGGGTGTCCATGGCTCCGCTGTTGATTATTGGCTATTGACAAAAGGCTGTTGACCTATGTCCGGAAGATGTTCTGAGTCATGTCCGCATTATACCGAACCTATTGCGTCACACACTTAACGAGTAGCAATCTGTTAGAGAACTAGGAGATGAAAAGAGAAAGGGTACCGAAATTGTTTCGGGTGGAACCGGAAGTGTTTCCGGGTAGCACTAGAAGTGTTCTAGGTTGTGCCGAATGGTTTCAGAATATTCGTGAACGGTCTCGGATGATTTCGGAACATTCAAGAAGAGTCTTGAAGTAGTAACAAGACATCCGTAATAGTCTCGGAAGGTTTTGCAACATTCGGTAATAGTTGTGGAAAGGTTACGAAACATCGGGAAATTGTTCCGGGACTTCTAGAAATGTTTCGGGAGGTTTCAGAAGGTTCCTGGGAGCTTATGGAAGTATCCAGAGGGTTAAGGAACTCTCCAAACCGCGGAAACCGACGTTAGACCAAGTAGGAAGGTCCACAAGGTCGTAACTCAGAAGGAAAAGGACTTTCCTTGAGTCCAAGGCCCAGACGCCAGGGTCCCTGGCGTTTTGGACCAGGACGCCGGGGTCCGCGGCGTTTCGGCAGGCAATCCATGTTGGACTCCTCCTGGTGGCCAAAACCGACTTTGGGGAGAACCCTCGCCCAAGTTGTGACCCCAGGCTTCCACCTATATATTCAGGGGCAGGGGTAGCCCCAAAGACACACCAGAAAAGCCCCAAGGCTGCCCCAGCTAAATCCCACGCGCCTCTAATTCTCTTCGGGCTAGATCGTTCTAGTCCGGACGCCGCTAGGATCTTCTCCCTCTAGCTTCTCTTGGTGGCGTTCTTCTCTGGACGGCGGAGCGCTGCTGGATTGCTACATCGGGATGTGTGGATACCGGTAGAGGGATCATACCTTTGATTCTTCTTCGAGGTCCTTCTTCTTCCTCGGAGATCATGTTCGAGGGACTTGTTCGTGGGACTTGATCGGGACGGATCGCGGGACGGTTCGCGGGACAGATCGCGCAACGGATCGTGGAACGGTACGCGGGATCGATATCCTCACGGTTGGGAGGTCATTGAAATTCCTAGCTGCGGGGATCTGCACCAACGGTCTTCACCAACTCTACTTCCGCTACATCGGTTGGTGAGCCATGACCTAAAACCTTGTATGCAATCTTCTTGGATGATCTTGGGTTCTTGATTCGTAGGCCGAATTTTTTTGTTTTCTACTGCGTTTCCCAACAGTGGTATCAGAGCGATCGTTGATTAGATGCATGTTTAGGTCTAGATCATATGTGTGATATGAGGCATTGATTTTCTTGTTGCTTCCCTGCCATGTGATTTTTCTATGCTTGATGGCAAGTTGAGGTTTTGCTACAAGGATTGAGTTTTCCATCGATCCCTCTATGCTGCTTTCAGTATGCTGGTTTCCTTGATCATGGTCTACATCAAACTCGTTGGATCTCATCTTAATCTCGCAATAGAAGATTTAACATGGAGGGGCTTGTGGATTTTATGAACTCAATTCCACACGGGGGTCACGCGTTGAACGAAGTTTGGCTTGTGGCATTAGTTGCTACACACACCCCGAACGTTAAACTAGCAACATTGAAGTATCGTGTTTGGTTTGTTTAGGGAACAACGTTTGCATGTAACCTGCTAATCAACCACGATAAAAGTTGCAACAACCCGTGTAGATGGCGATCTAACTTGTTTTTGCAGAGTGTGCATGTGATGTGGTATAGCCTTCAAGATTTGCAATGTGTTTGTATGAGATGCTATATGTTACGTAATATTTATTCGCGATCTGCGTGTCGTGGTACGGCATGATGAATGGAGTCATATGATTGTCACTTAATTATGGCCTGCGTGCCAGAACTGTTTATTAGCTCGAGGCAAAGCAATAGATAGATGCAAGGTGATGATCTACGATGCGGAGGTGGACCCCGACGCACATGCCGAAAGCCGTGGTGATGTTCCAGGCGCCAAGGACAAAGTTGGTGGACACGGTGACTTCAACCACGACGACGTGAAGACAATTAAGACTTCACGAAGCAAAGGGCTATACTATATCACATAATTTTATGAACTGCCTGTGATGTTTATCCCTTTGATGCACCCTTGTTTGATGCGCGGTAGTCGTATTTTATTAGGGTGATCTCTTGCAAAACAATATCAAGTTGATAGTGTTCTTCCAACTGTAGCACCATCTATACTATGTTTCACACCGGAGCAGGTCATCGCACATGGGTGCACACGGTGTGACGCATAAAAGGAGGGTGTGTTAAGAACACACTGCAATTACACTTGGTTGTCTTGACGGTTTGGATAAAAGTTTGCTACCGGAACACGCCCATCGAAAGATGAACAAGAATCACCTTTGGCGTGATTGGCAAGTTGGCCTACTGGTCCAGTCTAAGTCATCAGTGATGTCACATCAATGGCGGACGATTGGGTTGGATCTTGAATCACTCCAGCATCAATTACGAGAGATATTGATCTGAGTGGGAGCGCACTTAGTAATTAAACTGATTAATCACAAGTGCAACTTAATTATGAACAAAGTCTTAGTATTTGCCTTATTGTTGTAGAATAATGGCTCGCGTTACCACCTTCCTAATTGATTTTGATTAACTGTATTATCTGGTAAAAACTTTACAATTGGTATCGTATTGTGAGGACTACCCTCAATAGTGTCGAGAAGGAGCTTGTCCTATCGCAAATTTTTGACGCTCTCCCGCTGATGCTATGGATGATGTGACTTACGTCCATAATCCAAAATGCTAGAATTCCGCCACAGCTAAGTGCATTGTCTTCACCACCATGAAACCCGAACTTCGAAACATTTGGGATAGTTATGTTATATTCATGGAGCTGAAAAATTGTTTTCAGTAGTAAGACAATTAATGTAGGATATACAATATCTAGTACAATGTATGATTGTAAGCATTAGTGAAAATGTTCACTGTGCTCCAAACAAAACTGATAAGTGTGGGATCCAGAAGAACACCGATCATATGATGATGGCAATTAAGGGAAAGGAAGTTCCAAAGGGTGTTAGTAAGACTTACACGCCGGAAAGTCCATGGCATGCGCCACCCTTGATCATGTGTGATCTTCTGTGAGTAGGAGTTACATTGGAAATATAACTATGATACGTATAAAGGCAAAGCGAAAGAAGACTGGAATATCCAGCTCAGAAATGAAAGTCATACGAAGTTATAGATGAATTCATTGCTGGTCAAAAGATGTAATTCTTGGGAATCATGATTAAGCGGTTAATCTTAATTCTTGTATATTGTGATTAAACTGTTGATGACTTGAATATCACTTCAATTGCATATCGTTGCAACTCGATGCAAGAAATACTATGGCCTTTATGACTAGCTAATGATGAGTTTTGACACGCTTGGGAACACGGTAAAAGGTTTACTATACCATGTGTTGACTCTATGATTATCTTCATAATTCATTTTAGAGTTGAGTAAATTGTTACTACACTTTAGCCTTGTTGCAAAACATCATTTTGAATCATGTTTGTTGCAAGAGAGTTGTTCAAAGCTATGAATAACGTAAAGGCCATACTTCCATTATGAATAGGTTGTATGTTATGATCTTGATAATAATACTAAACATCCATAACACTGACGCTAAACGTCACAAGACTGACAGAAATACCACATAGATGTGGCACTGCCGTTTATCACAAGTGACATAACATGCATGAAGAATTTCCATAAGTGATGGACTTCCGAGTCATATGATTATGAATCACTTGACGCTTGCGATCTTTGTCTGAAAGTAATGTGACTTAAACACCGTTGATAGGCCATACATGAACGGGCAACTAAACCATTGGTAATCATACATGATGATGTGTGTAGTCCAATAAGTGTAGTTGTGTGCAGTGGATTCCCTATCTTCACTCATGAGTTGAAGTAGATATGTGGATATCTGTTCAATAGAGACATATGTCTGAAATCTTTGAAATGTTCAAGGAATTTTAGAGTGAAATAGAAATTCATTGTAATGAGAAAATAAAGCTTCTGCAAATTAGATTGTAGAAAGTAATATTTGAGTTACAAGTTTAGCGAACGTCTGATGAGTTGTGAAGACGTGTCATAACTTGCGTCTCCCGGAACACCACTATGAGTAAAGTGTTCGAGAGATGTAATCAAGCCATGTATGACACAGTAAGATCAAATATGATGTTTATCAATTTGCCATTATACTTATTAAAGTTATGCGTTAGAGACTACGGCTTTTACACTGAAAAGAGCACCATCAAATCTGTTGAAATGAAACCATATTAGATGTGGAATGGAAGTGTTAAAACCATATTGTCTTTTCTTAAAATTTTGGTATATGAGACATGTGTTTGACATGCTCAAAACACCAAATCAGATAAGTGCTACTTTGTTAAGGTTATTCCAAAAGGTTTGGTATTGCTCTATCACTACACAAAAGCAAAATTGTTTGCTGTTAAGAACAATGTGTTTGGAAGAAAATAGTTTCTTGCAAAAGAGTGAGTGGGAGGACAGTGCAACTTGTTAAAGATTGTTGAATCTTCAAATAAGTGCGCAGCTGAACCACACATGTTAGACAAAACTCGTACAAACATTCATGATATGTAAGACGAGATATTATTGTTCGACAATGATAAACCTGTGATATACAAAGAAGCGTTGATGGGCCCTGACTCCGGGATTTGGCTAAATGCCAAATAATCCGAGATAGTATCCATGGAAGTAAGACAAGTTTTGAACTTGGTAGACCCTTTGAAAGATTAAAAGTCTGAAGAATATATATATGGATCTATAATTGATTCAGATGAAATTGTTTTATCCATAAAGCTCAACTCGTCAGAAAATTGGTTTCTATCAAGTTCAAACGTTGACTACGGCGAAATAGTTTCGACCGTAGAGATGCTTTAGTCAGTTCGGGTTATATTAGCAATTACTACATATCTCATTTATAGGATATGGTAGAATGAACGTCAAAACAAAGTTCCTACACGGAAATATAACAAAGGACGTATATGTGATACGACCGGAATGTTTTGTCGATTCAAAGGATGCTAAAATAGATGCAAGCCTTGGATATCCAGTGATGGACTGAAGCTAGCACAATGGAATTGGAATTTTCGTTATGATGAAATTGCCAAAAGAGTTTGTTTTCATCGGGAATAAACAAAGATGCTTGAATGTTCAAGAAAGTAAGTGGGAGCTGAATGATATTTCTAAAACCTTATGTAGATGACATATTGTTTATTAGAATGATATAAATTTCTTGACACGAATAAGGACTTCATTGGAAATAGTTTTCATTTGAAGAACTTGGACTAATATAGCATTTGTATTGAGCACAGTGATCTATGCAGATAGTAAGTGCTTGATCATGCTAAAGCCAACGTTACATGTTGATATGATACTAAAGTAGTTTAGTATGAAAACGCCAAGAAGGATGTTCTTGCCGAGGTCATGGTGAAAAGTTGTTTGCAGAAATCGGTGTTCATGAACACAGATAAGCAAAACACATGAATTGGATTTCACTCACCTATGTGTTTGGATTAATCATGTACACCATAATATGTAAAACAACCAGATATGTCCAGTGCTCCAAAAGGTTGTGAGCAAGATACCAAAGTAATCAATATGTTGATCATTGGACAAACAGTGAAAAGTTAAACTTATGATAGATAAGATATGTTTCTCGGAAAATGGAGATAGTGAAGAGCTCGTTGTAACAAGTTACACCAGCTGAATTTTGATGTAAACAGTTACACCAATTCAGTCTTCATACTTACTCCGACCGATTTTCGATTTTAATTGGGATTATGTGTTTCACACATAAGGGTGGAACAGTATGGAGGAACTGTGTTAAGTTAGATACTGTGGAGAATTCTATAACAGAGGCTAAGTATATTGTTGCTTAAAGAAGTAACAAGGGAGGGTATTTTGAATCATCAGTTCATTTATGAACATGGTATGGTTTCCAAGATGCTTGAAGCTCATGAAACATTGATGAATGATTTCATGATTTATTCTAAAGGAACCAAGGTCCTGCCAAATGATTCAAACATATACAAAGCTAAACTGATAAAATTAGTGAATTTTATGATAGCGTGAAAACGCGAAGATATGCAAGATACAAACGGGCCTGAAACGTCAGATCCGATGATGAAGTCTACACCACAAATGAAGCATGTATTACACCGGTATGCCATAGGTGTAAAGTGCTCAAGCACTGATAATATTATTGACTCTAGTGCAAGTGGGAGACTGTTGGAAATATGCCCTAGAGGCAATAATAAAATGTTATTATATATATTTCTACGTTCGTAATTAATGTTTATATTTCTGTGCTTTAATTTCAATGACCCTGACTATGAGATTCAGAAGAAAACTCACTTGCATGTGTGGAAATGTAAACACCAAGAGTTCCTGGTTTAGCCTCTAAGACCAGCTCATGTGCTAACTGATGATTACGTTTTATTAATCATGGACATTGTTCTTGTAACAAGGATGTCAGTAGCAATGGGAACATATTGTTAGCAGAACAATGATGTTGAACCGACCCCAGTATTGAATGATATACTTAGAGATCACATCGTAACTACGTTATAAGTCATATCATGAAATGTTATCATATACGTAATTCCTTAGACCATGAGAGTATCGAGTTGCTTCACACAGGAAGACATGCTTTGGTTCTTAGATGAATCCTCCCGTAAATGGGAAGTAGTAAAATAAGTTCTGGGTATGTCAGATGGTGTGGCTAGTGACTGTGATAGTTCAAGAAAGGGATTTGCTCCTTCACGATGAAGAGATATTGACTTTGGGCCCACTCGGTATGACGGTATACATTGTAGTCTAGCTAGACGCATTGTGATTTAATCACGGGGATACCGGAATACAATAACAAGAAATAGAAACAAACGAGCAAAGAGGATAAGAAGTGGCTTGTGTTCAAGAAGTTTTTACACATGGGTGCGAAACATCTCTCCTCTAGCTTTTTCATATATCACGAAGCAAAGGGAATGGTACATGACTTAACATAAAGGTTCACTCGAAGTTTATTCGTGTATGTGCGGGAGTCAACATGGGTGTCCATGGCTCCGCTGTTGATTATTGGCTATTGACAAAAGGCTGTTGACCTATGTCCGAAAGATGTTCTGAGTCATGTATGCATTATACCGAACCTATTGGGTCACACACTTAACGAGTAGTAATCTGTTAGAGAACTAGGAGATGAAAAGAGAAAGGGTACCGAAATTGTTTCGGGTGGAACCAGAAGTGTTTCAGGGTAGCACTAGAAGTGTTCTAGGTTGTGCCGAATGGTTTCAGAATATTCGTGAACGGTCTCGGATGATTTCGGAACATTCAAGAAGAGTCTTGAAGTAGTAACAAGACATCCGTTATAGTTTCGGAAGGTTTTGCAACATTCGGTAATAGTTTTGGAAAGGTTACGAAACATTGGGAAATTGTTCCGGGACTTCTAGAAATGTTTCGGGAGGTTTCGGAAGGTTCCCGGGAGCTTATGGAAGTATCCGGAGGGTTAAGGAACTCTTCAAACCGCGGAAACCGAGGTTAGACCAAGTAGGAAGGTCCACAAGGTCGTAACTCAGAAGGAAAAGGACTTTCCTTGAGTCCAAGGCCCAGACGCCAGGGTCCCTGGCGTTTTGGACCAGGACGCTGGGGTCCGCAGTGTTTCGGCGGGGAATCCATGTTGGACTCCTCCTGGTGGCCAAAACCGACTTTGGGGAGAACCCTCGCCCAAGTTGCGACCCCAGGCTTCCACCTATATATTCGGGGGCAGGGGTAGCCCCAAAGACACACCAGAAAAGCCCCAAGGCTGCCCCAGCTAAATCCCACGCGCCTCTAATTCTCTTTGGGCTAGATCGTTCTAGTCCGGACGCGCTAGGCTCTTCTCCCTCTAGATTCTCTCGGTGGCGTTCTTCTCTGGACGGCGGAGCGCTGCTGGATTGCTACATCGGGATGTGTGGATACCGGTAGAGGGATCATACCTTTGATTCTTCTTCGAGGTACTTCTTCTTCCTCGGAGATCATGTTCGAGGGACTTGTTCGTGGGACTTGATCGGGACGGATCGCGGGACGGTTCGCGGGACAGATCGCGCAATGGATCGTGGAACGGTACGCGGGATCGATATCCTCGCGGTTGGGAGGTCATTGAAATTCCTAGCTGCGGGGATCTGCACCAACGGTCTTCACCAACTCTACTTCCGCTACATCGGTTGGTGAGCCATGACCTAAAACCTTGGATGCAATCTTCTTGTTTGATCTTGGGTTCTTGATTCGTAGGCCGAATTTTTTTGTTTTCTACTGCGTTTCCCTACAGTACCGCCCATGGTTTTGAGCCTCGTCATTTCTTTGTAGCATAATTAGCATTGCGGTGCGTTTTTAATCCTGTTAATTGCCCAGCTGTAATTTGTTTACATCGCATAGCTGTTTTTATCCTCTTTTGGGAGAGAGACATCACTAGTGAACATCACGGGACCCCGGTCCATATTCTCATCACTGTTTACACGCTCTTTTATTTTCCTACTTTTACTTTCTAGTTGTTATCACCATCATCATTATCCCTTGCGTTTGATCCTCTCTGTACTCGTTGGGAGCAAATTTATTTGTGTCGTGTGCAGGTCCAGGAGAAGAAGTGATTCTTTTCAGACGACGCATCACTTACCGAACCACCTACTTATCATTGCCGGAGTCCTAGGGGAGATAAACCCTATCCTCTACATAGGGGAAATTTGCCGCTACACTACATCTCAACCTTCCACTTGGGGTAACCAACGAGGATAGAGTATCAGGCGCCGTTTGAGATAAGTTACTCACTTGACCTGGACAAGCACATGACAAAAGTAACTTTGCGCCCAACGAGTCAGAGAGCTTGTCAATCTCTTCGGTCTTGTTGTTTACAAAGGATAAAACACAGGGTGGAAGTAGTGATGGTTGCAACTGAAAGGAAATAAAGTAGTAAAGAGTTGACGTGTAAACAATGGTGGAAATATGGACCGGGGTCCCATGATGTTCACTAGTGATGTCTCTCCCCCGAAAGACGATAAAACAGCTAAGCTGGGTGAACAAATTACAACTAGGCAATTGACATAATTATAAACGCACCGCAATGCTAATTATGCCTGAACAAAGTTAGAGGCTCAAACGTATGGGCAATAAGCCAACACAAGTAGATCGTTTATTCATCAGCATATACTTACTAATCATCCGCCTTGAGATATCTATCCAAAACATCTAGCTGGTATTAAGTTGCGAGCCCCACCCAAAGTGTAAACCAAAAGCAACAGACAACTGCATTGACAAACTTTGCGTAAGGTAAACAATCCTTGCAACCGCGGTTACAAGCACCGTCGTTTTCTCCCTGGTAGCAACAACACATCCCTTAGTCTCATATTTCTGTCACTCAAGCTAGACATATGGGGGCATGAACCCACAATCGAGCATAAATGCTCCCTATTGGAGTTACTATCTACTACTTGGCCAAAGCAATAAAAAGCAATGGAGAACATGCAATAATTACTCAAGAACAAAATATAAAAGGAAAACCAAATATATAACTCATCATGATCTGAACATAATCTCATAATCCATTGGATCCCAGCAAACACAACATAGCAACAGCCTAAAGATTACATAAGTGCCTTGATCATGTAGGGAAGCTCACAAGGTCGAAGAACTGAAGCACGAGATTGGAGAGAAGACATCACATAGCTACTGGTCATGGACCCATGGTCCAAGGGGGACTACTCACGGTACATCCGAAAAGCGCTCATGGTGGTGGAGAAGCTCCCGGAGGTCAATCCTCCCTTCGGCAGGGTGCCGGGATGAGGTCTCCTAGTGATCCCATTCTCGAGATCGCGGCGGCTGTAGAATAGAGGTGAAAATCGCGATGCGGGGGCCTTTTTTCAGGCTTTCTGCATCGAGGAGGTAATATAGGCCGAAGGGGGAATCAGGGGAGGGCCCCACCTCTTAGGCCGCCTTGTGGCGTGACCCCACCCCCGGCCGCGCCAGGTGGCCGCCTGAGAGGGGGTAGCCCCTCTCCGGATGCCCTTTTGTGTTCTAGAAGCTTCCGTTATGCTGATTTTTTTATATTTTTCTTGGAATTTTTGGGCACTATAAATATGGGTTAAACCTGCAATTCACAGACATGAGCACACAGAAACTGGCACTGGGTGCACTAAGTTAGTAGGTTAGTCAAAATATGTGTAAAAAGGTATGAAAGTGTAGTAAAACACATAGCAATGTCACCCAAATGAGCACGGAACAAGCAGAGATGATAGATACCTTTGGGACGTATCACTTATCATCCCTCGAAAAGCTATCTCTCATGAACAAACAAGCGATGACTCAGAACAACGCGACACACACTACTATGGCTTATTACATGTTTTCAGTCCCTGCGCGACTCTTCGAGTCCCCCATGCACTCGGGGGCTACTGACGTAGGGATACCCCCACGACTCATATGCATGAGGGTACCTAGAGCGTGTCAAGACGAAGGTCCCACTAGAAGACTCGACTGGCCCACGACTGGCCCACTCGAAGCACCGACGGCTGCAACGACATAGGAGTCCTTGGCGTTATGGAAAGCAAGACTTGGCGTCCAAGACTTGGCAACTGTCTCTGTAAACATAGATGGAATCCTTGCGACCCAGCCTAATATATAAAGGCTGGGAGAGGGGACGTCTAGGTCATACAATCTCATAGCATCGCCTCCGATCTCGAGCGATCTCGCCTTGACCTCCACTGTAATCGCCTCCATCATAATACAAAAGAGCAGGAAGTAGGGGTTTTACCGATCGAGGGCCCTGAACCTGGGTAAATATCTGTCTCTTGTTAGCCGACGAGCATCGCCAACCAGATCCTCCCTCTACGATCTAAACCCAGGGTACATTACCATGGTATTGCCGAGGTCGATCCTCATCAGCCATCAAGCAAATTTCGGGCGCTGTTTTCGGGGACTCCAGTCTACAAGATAGAGGAGTTTCACACTATCTTTTACCTTTGATTTTTAGTCTTGTTAGTTTACTTTCTAGTTTTCGCTTTAGTGTCTTATATCAAAAAACCCCCAAAAATAGTTACTTTGTTGTTGTCTGCTGCTACTATGGGTAGTTATAAAAGTAACAGACCTTGTGACTACACTAGCTATGATGGGGAATTATGCCCATGGCATGGTCTCCCTGGGAAGAAACCGGATCTTCGGTTTGAAGTTGACCCTAAACGTCCTCACACTTGGGAGGATGTCAAAACTGTTATAATATAAAGCAATTCAAATGTAGAGGATGACACCACATCTTTGATAAATAGAAAATAACTTGATTTTGATAATTGCACTCTCCCTGATGTTATTACATTTTTGCAAAGAATGGCCAAAGAACCCCACACTAGTTCACTTAACATTACCTTCATCGAGCATATTACCAATGCTCTTATCAAAGCTAGGGAGGAGAAGCTTAAGTTAGAGGTTTCTATCCCTATAAAACTAGAAGATGGTTGGGATCCTATGGTTAAAATAAAAATGAATACTTTTTCTTGCTTTGCTTTATGTGATGTTGGAGCTAGTGCCTCCGTTTTACCCAAAAGATCCTTGTTCTTTCGGTGTTCGCCTCGTTGATTCTTCGATAAAGAAACCTTTAGGGAGGATTGATGATGTTCTTATAGTTGTCAATGATAACTATGTTCCCGTTGATTTTCTTGTCATGGACACTGAGTGTGATTCCTCATGTGCAATTACTTTGGGACGTCCTTTTTGAGGCATCGTTGGTGCTGTCATTGATATGAAAGAAGGGATTATCAGATTCTAATCTCCCCTCAAGAAAGGCATGGAACATTTCCCTAGAAAGAAGATAAAGTTACCATTTGAGTCCGTTACACGGGAAAGCTATGCTTTCGAAATTGATAAAACTTGATCTTCTTGCATCATGCCTGGCTCAAAGGCATAAAAGAAAGCGCTTATTGGGAGGCAACCCAAAATTTTCTTTACTTTCATTTTTAGTGGTCTTGATGCTTTTTACTACTGTATCAACATCATTGTATCTTTATTTTCAAGCTTTGTGCCAAGTTTAGCCTCCAATAGCAAGAAAAATCAAAAGTTGTGACATGCTGTCCAAAAAATAGATTTTGTTTGCTTGACAGAAAAACTCGCCTAAAACACCAGATCATCTTTTTGATCTGATTTTTTTGAAAGTATTATCTATGCAATCGATTTTCTGCCATCTGTTCTGATTTTTTTGATTTGAGTTGCAGAAGTGCCCCTAAAAATTATTTACTACCTGCTGGTTTGTTTTTCCCAGATTCTGACCTGTATTGCGTTTTCACCGTTTTGCAAATATTAATCTTGCTTTTTCTTGGCAATATTTTTTGGCAATCTTGAGAAACAGTAGCTCTCTTTGAAAATATTTATTTCCAGTGGAGGAAACTTATTTATTTATGGGTACTAACCACTGTAATCATCTTATGATGAGTTTCGTATGATGGGAGTTTTCAAGTGTGCGAAGGAAGATGATGAAAGATATCCGGGATTGTCAAGAGCTCAAGCTTGGGGATGCCCCCATGAACCCCCAAGAAATATACAAGGAGAGTCACGTCTAAGCTTGGGGAGGCCCCCGTGCATCCCCTTCTCCATCAACAATCATCAGTCCCTCCTTCTACATGCTTTTTTTATCACTTGATGTGTTATGTGCTTAACTTGGAGCATATCGCTCTTTACTTTTTATTTTGTTTAAGTTTTTTTATGTTCTTAACAAGTTTGACCCTAGCCTACATTGTTTGGGAGAGAAACACGCTCCACTCCACCCTAGAACACAACATAGGTGTTCTTTATCTTTTTATAGCTGATGCCATGCTTAGCTCTTAGTTTTCATGCTTATCCTTTTTAAGATCTTTTATTTAGGTTGTTTCTTTTGGAACTCTCTTGAGTTATCATGCTTATCTTGTTTAGAGAGTTGGTCTATTGCACTGAGTTGTGTGTCTTGACTTGAGTTGGTAATTGAGGTTGTTATTTAAGTATATATAGTAGTAACTTGCAATAGTTTTGAGGTATTGATTTGAGTAATGTTTGGAATTTTGGTGTAAAGAGCTTTAGCCTATTAGTGATAGGTGTCGTATTTTGGGAAATCCATGTTTATTTTCAAAAAGTACAAAATAATAATTAGTTGAGAACTCTAGGTTCTAGATGGATTGCTAACCTCTGGAAGGGTTGTAACATATAGAGTACCCTCACGTACCATGGGTCGAGGATGCGCAAGGATAACCAAACCCCCATACACTCCTCCTTGGGGTACTTGTCTCTTTGTGAACCTCCTGATTAGATAGAGAGTTACCGATCATAAGTGAATGAGTTCCTTTGACTAATGTGAGTATTTGATTATTGGCACTTCCACCATCCATATTTTGCTAGCCTCTTCGATACCTAGCATTTCCCTTTCTCATCTTGAGAGTTGGTGCAAACTTCGTTGGTGCATCCAAACCTTGGCATGATACGCTCTGTCATCATAAACCTCATTATATCCTTCCTCAAAACAACCACCATACCTACCAATCAAGGCATTTCCATCGCCTTCCGAGATACATTGCCATGCAACATTCATCATCTCATGTCTTGATCTTCATGTCATACATTCTTTTGCTTGATTGAGGAGCCGCATGCTAGTTGGGTCTTTCCCTTATAATTGCTACATGACGCACTAGAATCATTGCATATCCTGCTACATTGGCAGAGGCATACATTTGCATACATCATGATAGTTTTCAGTTTTCTTTATGGTGAGTACTTCTTATAAAGTGTGTGATCTTCTATACTCTTGTAAAATATAGAGTGTTGCCCTTAAAGTGAGGAAGAGATACCAAAGAGGACACAAATAAAAGATCCCAAAAGTGGAGAAATTAAAAGATCCCAAAGAGGCCAAATGAGAGATAAATAGAAAGAGCCAATGAGGCCACAAAAATACAAAAAAATAGAAAAAAGAAATAAAAAAGAGAGAAGGAGGCAACACTACTATTCCTGTAGAATGATCCACACTCGTGCTCCATATAGTATTTGTACTCCATAGAGATTTCCATAGCATTCATGCATAACTATGTGTGGATCTTTACACTATAGAACTTGTCTTGTATATTCCAATGATGAGCCTCCTCAAATGAGCTCTAGGTATTCTTGACCAAGCAAGTTGGATGCACCCTCACTACTTCCATTGGAGAGTTTACCATACCTCACATGTGCATCCGTTGCATGTCAATCCCTACTCCTCACTTCATATCTATCATTTGGCTTTCTCTCGCCTATGATTGTCCTCATTGATGTAAGCCTTACACACCCTTTTTGTCTTCCTTCCCAATCATTATTCTATTTTCCATCCTAAGTGCCAACATATCTTACTTGTGCTCATTCATTCCATGGGTGCTCAAACTCAAAAGGGAGTGGATCGGTTTGACTTGTGCCTGTCTAGTGGTCTGGGGACGAGTCATAATAATATTTCGAATGAGACCAAGTGTGAAGTTTTCGTAGATTGAGTTCTCAATTAACTAAATAGTATTTTTATGCTCTAAACCCATCTCCCACTTCTTGAACGCAAACACCATTTGGAGACAGTCGAGTCACGGGCAGCGAGAGCTCCTGCACCTTTATGTTCTTATGTTGCTAGTTTCAATAGTAGATATAGACTCTTGCTTGTTATTGTCTTGAATTGAATTGCATATATTTCTTGTTGTACTATAAAGTTCATATGTGTTGGTAGAATGTCACCACAGAAATTATCTTTGTTATCATTTACCTGCTCGAGGACAAGAAGGAGTTAAGCTTGGGGATTTTGATACGTCCCAAAGGTATATATAATTTCTTCTTGTTCCATGCTTATATGGGTGATATTGGTATGTGCTTTGCTACACTTTCATACCTTTTTCAACATATTTGTACAAACCTACTAACTCAGTGCCCCAGTGCCAGTTTCTGTCTGTTGTTGTCCATGCATTGCAGGTAATTACCAATATTTAAAGTGCTCAGAAAATTACATAAACAAAAAAATATATAAAATCAGCGCAGAAGAAGACTCCAGAAGCCCGAAGGGGGCCCGAAGGGGGTACACCCCGTCCCAGGTGGCCACCTGGCGTGGCCCAGGGGGAGGCTGATAAACCACAACTGCAGGGGATCGAGATAGTCTTCGCGGGTAAGAATAACCCAATTTATTGATTCGACACAAGGGGAGCCAAAGAATACTTATAAGCCTTAGCAGTTGAGTTGTCAATTAAACCACACCTGAAAAAGCACTAGAAAAGATATTTAGTAGCAGCGGTGTGTTGACGGGTGTAGCCTTATAGACTTCCCCAATCGCCAACACCACAATGTAGTAACAAACTAGTAGCACCAGTGATGAGAGAAATAGTAACAACGAAGGCAATAAAGATGAAAGATGGACCGGGGTTCAAGGTTTCACTAGTGGTAACTCTCCAAGCAAAAAGAGCAAGGTGTTGGGTGAACAAATTACAGTTGGGCAATCGACAAAATTGCACAAACTCTAGCCAAAGAACAAACTATAGAAATCCTAGTCTAAGAACCAAACGTAGGCATGTGTTCCGTATGTAGTTGTACGTGCTTGCAATAAGAACTTGCACAACATCTATTGTCCTACTGTCCCGCTACGAACGGGGCCAAAGGGAACTTACGGAGATTAAGGTGCTCCTGTCAAAGAGCACCGGAACAAAGCATTAGCACTCTATGAACACATGTGATCCTCAAATTATAGCCCATCCCCTTTGGTGTCCCAAGCTATCACCATTGGGATCGCCGGTTCCGGACTATAATAGGTGCATACAACCGTAGATAAGATCTAGAACAAAAATTATAACCATGCAACCATAACTTGCTCAGATCTGAAATCATGCTACTCGTGCACTAGTAACAAGCATTAAGAACAAAAAAATTGCAGCAACAATAATTCATAAATATCTTAGGACTGAACAAGGTAACAATTCATTGGATGCCAACAAACATAACACGAATTACATCATATGGATCTCAATCATGTGGGGCAGCTCATGAGAAATTTTTATTTGAAGATCAAGGGGGAGAAGTTACCAACAAGCTACTGCCAAGAACCCGTAGTCCAAGGAGGAACTACTCACGATCCATCATGGGGTGAAGAAGAGTTGATGAAGATAGCCTCGGGGGCCAATGCCCTCTCCGGCAGGGTGCTGGAGCAGGATCCTAATGACCCCCGAAGCTAGGTTTCGATGGCGGCGGAGATCGGGAGCGCTTCTGGAGAAAAGGGTTGGATATCTCGGGTTTTTGCGTCACAAGATATTTTATAGGCAAAGGGGGAGTCTGAGGCGGTGCCCAGGTCGCCCAGGAGACCACCCCGCGCGGGTGGGCCCTGGCCGCGCCGGGAGGGCGCCTGGGGTCCTGGGGCCACCTCCTGGCTCCATCCTCCGGCTGGAGGACTCTTCCGATGTAGATATTTTTTGGTAATTTTTTGGGAATTTTCTGAGCAACTTCATTTTGGACTTTTTTCTGCATTGCAAAGACAAAACAGACAGAAACTGGCACTGGGCTCTATATTAGTAGGTTAGTCCAATAAATGATTCAAAAGCATGGAAAAAATATGTAGCAATGACACAAAAAGGGCATGGAACGAGCAACAATTATAGATACGTTTGAGACGTATCAGCATCCCCAAGCTTAATTCCTGCTCGTCCTTGAGTCGGTAAATGATAAAAGGATAATTTTTGATGTGACATGCTACTTAGGAGTAAAGGCAATCAATCTAATGTAATAAAGATACATAAGCCAAAGACAAAGTGATATAAAGCAATAGTCTATAGTTGATATTAAGCAAGCAATGGAGAATATATAACCAATTGAGCTCTTGCTGTCCGTGAATAGAATGTCTCAGTCGGGGTCCCCGTGCCAAGAGTGGGGATGGTTTAGAGCATAAAAATATTGAATAATTGTTGAGAACTCAATCTACTAAATTTCACACATGGTGCCTTTGGAATCTTATTTTGACTCGTCCCGAGACCACTAGTCAGGTACCAGTCAAACTGGTCCTCTCCCTTTCGACTTTGAGCACTCATGCAATGGATGAGTGCGAGCAATATACGTTGGCACTTAGGATGGCAAATAGAATAAATGAGGGGGATAGGAAGTCAAGAAGTGAGAAAGGCTCACACCAATGAGGACAATCATAGGCAGGATAAAGCCAAATGATAGATATGGTGTGAGGAGTAGGGATTGCCATGCAACATGCAGATGCACAAGAGCTATAAGTGTATGAAAGCCCTCCAATGGATCTAGTGGGGGTGCATCCAACTTTCTTTCTCATGAAGACCTAGAGCTCTTTTGAGGAGGCTCATCCTTGGAATATGCAAGCCAAATTCTATAGTGTATAGATCCCCACATAGTTATATAAGAATGAAATGAAAACTCTCTATGAAGCACGTGTGATACTTTGAAGCAAAAGTGTGGAATAAAGGATAGTAGTGATGCCCCCTCTCTCTTTTTTATTCTTTATTATTTTTCACCTTTTTTGTATTATTATTTTTTGTTTTTGGGTGGCCTCCATGGCTCTTTATTCTCTCTCTCTCTCTCTTTTTCGTCCACTTAGGGATCTTTTATTCCTTTCCTCACTGTAGGGGCAACACTCTATAAGAACATTAACACACTTTTATTTACTTACACCTCTGAATCAAAAAGTAATGACTCTATAGGAATGCCCCTGCCAGTGTAGCAGCAAGGCAATATGACAATGAAGGATAAGTCATATGAACATGAAGAACGATGGATGTTGCATGGCAATATATCTCGGAAAGGTTATGGAAATGCCTTGATAGGTAGGTATGGTGGCTGTTTTGAGGAAGATATAAGGAGGTTTATGTATGAAAGAGCGTATCATGCCAAGGGTTTGGATGCACCGGCGAAGTTTGCACCATCTCCCACGAGAAGGGCAATGCACGGTACCGAAGAGGCTAGCAAAATATGGGAAGGTGGAAGTGCCAACAATCGAATACTCGCATTAGTCCGAAGAACTCATGCATTTATTATCAGTAACTCTCTAACTAGTCAGGAGATTCACAAAGAGACAAGTACCCCGAGGAGGAGTGTATGGGGGTTTGGTTATCCTTGCGCATCCTCGACCCATGGTACGTGGGGGTACTCTATATATTCCAACCCCGCAGAGATTAATGATCCTTTTAGTAGCTAGAGTTCTCAAATATTTTTTTTAGTTTTCGAAAATGAGGCACGGTTAGCCAAGATGCGACACCTATCACTAATGGGCGCAAGCTCAATTGCATAAACATTCATCATTACTCAATCAATACCTCAAAACTATTGCAAGATATCCTAAGCTAGACCTAGTGATCTAGATTACCTATACACCACATATAAAACATACCATGAGACATATAAACCAATGCAACATAAATAACTCTCTAATCAAATATAAGTGAAGCACGAGAGTTGTATACTTTCTACAAAAGAAATTAAATGCTCTCAAACAAGATCTAAGGGAAGAACCAGAGCTAGCAAAACAGGTAGTAGATAAATTTAACACTCAACAGATATAAGTGAAGCTCTAGAGTGTTCTATGATAAAGTGGAGTGTGTATCTCTCCCAATAAAGCATGGTAGAGTCCTACATTGTAATGACCAGAAAACAAAACAAAACAAAACTAAAAAGGAAATAAAGAGCAAGGCGCTCCAAACATAGCACCTAACGCATGAAGTGATAAAAATATAGTGGAACGAAAGACGAACTGATAATTGTTGATGGAGAAGGGGATGTATGGGGGCATCCCCAAGCTTAGACGCTTGAGTCTCCTTGATTATTTCTTGGGGATGCATGGGGGCATCCCCAAGCTTGAGCGTTTGACACTCCTGAATCTTCTTTTATCATCTTCTCTCGCACACTTGAAAACTCCCTTCATACATAACTCATCATAATCTGATTAGCGAGGTTAGTACCCATAATAAAATATATTTTTATCTACTGGAAATAAGGATATTCTTGAAGAGCTACTGTTTCTCAAGATTTCCAAATTTTTTTTGCAAATAAAAAGCAAGCTTAAGGTTTGCAAAACGAAGAAAAGGCAAAACAGGACAGAATATGTGAAAAACAGACCAGCAGGTAGTAAAGAATTTTTTAGGGATACTTCTGCAACTCAAATCAAAAAACTCAGAACATACGAAAGTTCTGTGATTGTATAGAGCACGCTGTGTAAGAATTTAAGCTCAAAAAGATGAATTGGGATTTTTCTATGATTTTGCCCGTCACGAGGACATAATCTGTTTTCTGGACAGCATGTCACAACTTTCACTTCCCTTGTCATATGAGGCTATAAATGGCACAAATCTTGAAAAGTAAAGATACAATGATGTTGCTACAGTAGTAAAAATCATCAAGACCACTAAAAACAGAAGGAAAACAAAAAGGAAAACCTAAATTCGTTGCGGGCTGCCTCCCGAAAGCGTGTCTTTAAAGCCATTAGCTAGGCATGACTGTAACGATGCTCACAAAAAATAAAAAGTTGAAGCACAAAAGAGATCATAAAAGGAGCAAATATAAATCACATTTAAGTCTAACATGCTTCCTATGAATGGTAATCTTGTAAGAAAATAAATAACTGAAGAACAAAGTATCAAGCATAGGAAGGTAAAACAAGAGCACCTTCAAGATTTTCAACATGGAGATATGTGTTTTCCTAACATGAAAATTTCTATAACCAAATTTTCCTCTCTCATAATAATTTTCAGTAGCATCATGAACAAACTCAACAATATAACCATCACACAAAGCATGCTTGTCATGATCTACTAGCACATAATCATATAAACTTTCTAAGCATAACTCCTCATTATCAAGAACATTCATAGTAGAAAAAAATAGAGGGTTATCATAAGACTTATCAAAACAGCAAGGGATATCATAAATAACAATAGAAAAATCATCCTTGCAAGTCTCATTCATAGGGGCATCATGGCCACAAGTATCAATTTCATCAAAAAGGGATATTTCAAAAGATTCAATAGGATCATAGCAATTAATATAACATTCAGCCTCCTTAGGTAACCATGGAAGGCAATCATATAAAGTAAGAGTCAAAGAGTTACTCTCATTAGTTGGTAGAGATGGATAGCTACTCCATTCTTCCTCCTTTTGTTCATCACTCTCCTGCTCTTTTTCATCCAATGAGCTTTCAGTTTCAGCAATTTCTTCTGTAGAGTCCTGCAAAGCATTAGTCTCTTCCTCTTGTGGAGAGAACCTTTTGAGATAGTTAGTAATATAAGCATTATCATTAAAATTCTCAAAGAAATATTTAAGTATATCAAGACTCTCAGATTTATAATGGGAATCTTCAATATTTTCAACAAAGAAAGCGATTTCATAGGCACCCTTAAAAACAAAAAATTCTTCTATTTGTGCTACATCAAAGAAATCATAATGTCCTTTAGTATAAGATACCAAGGTTTCATTATCATTACACCAACATTGGAAAGGAAGGTGTTTAAAGGGAAAGCAGCAACAAGATTCATCACAGCAATAAGATATATCATAAGCAGAGCATAAGTTTCTAGCATAAGTGTCAAGTCGATTCATTATTTTCCATATAAATATCCCTTTTTCTGACAGGCGGTATTCCTTATAATATTTTTGTTGATCCTCAATGAATCCACCGTGCCAATAAGATGTAGTTTCAAAGAATTTAACCATTGTAAGAAAACAGAGTAATAAGATAAAGTGTACTTATCAAGTGAACTTATAAGTAGAGCTATGGTCCCCGGCAACGGGGGCCAGAAAATAGCCTTGATAACCCACAACTGCAGGGGATCGAGATAGTCTTCGCGGGTAAGAATAACCCAATTTATTGATTCGACACAAGGGGAGCCAAACAATACTTATAAGCCTTAGCAGTTGAGTTGTCAATTCAACCACACCTGAAAAAGCACTAGACAAGATATTTAGTAGAAACGATGTGTTGACGGGTGTAGCCTTATAGACTTCCCCAATCACCAACACCACAAAGTAGTAACAAACTAGTAGCAGCAGTGATGAGAACAATAGTAACAACGAAGGCAATAAAGATGAAATATGGACCGGGGTTCAAGGTTTCACAAGTGGTAACTCTCCAAGAAAAAAGAACAAGGTGTTGGGTGAACAAATTACAGTTGGGAAATTGACAAAATTGCACAAACTCTAGCCAAAGAACAAACTAGAGAAATCCTAGTCTAAGAACCAAACGTAGGCATGTGTTCCGTATGTAGTTGTACGTGCTTGCAATAAGAACTTGCACAACATCTATTGTCCTACCGTCCCGCTAAGAACGGGGCCAAAGGGAACTTACGGAGATTAAGGTGCTCATGTCAAAGAGCACCGGAACAAAACATTAGCACTCTATGAACACATATGATCCTCAAATTATAGCCCATCCCCTTTGGTGTCCCAAGCTGTCACCATTGGGATCGCCGGTTCCGGACTATAATAGGTGCATACAACCATAGATAAGATCTAGAACAACAATTATAATCATGCAACCATAACGTGCTCAGATCTGAAATCATGCTACTCGTACACCCGTAACAAGCATTAAGAACAACAAAATTGCAGCAAAAATAATTCATAAATCTCTTAGGACTGAACAAGGTAACAATTTATCGGATACCAACAAACACAACACGAATTACATCATATGGATCTCAATCATGTGGGGCAGCTCATGAGAACTTTGTATTTTAAGATCAAGGGGGATAAGATACCAACAAGCTACTGCCAAGAACCCGTAGTCCAAGGAGGAACTACTCACGATCCATCATGGGGTGAAGAAGAGTTGATGAAGATGGCCCCGGGGGCCAAGGCCCTCTGCGGCAGGGTGCCGGAGCAGGATCCTGGTGACCCTCGAAGCTAGGTTTCGATGGAGGCCGAGATCGGGAGCGCTTCTGGAGAAAAGGTTTGGATATCTCGGGTTTTTGCTTCACGGGAGATTTTATAGGCAAAGGGGGAGTCTGAGGCGGTGCCCAGGTCGCCCAAGCAGCCACCCCGCGCGGGTGGGCCCTGGCCGCGCCGGGAGGGAGCCTGGGGTCCTGGGGCCACCTCCTGGCTCCGTCCTCCGGCTGGAGGACTCTTTCGATGTAGATATTTTTTGGTAATTTTTTGGGAATTTTCTGAGCAACTTCATTTTTGGACTTTTTTCTGCATTGCAAAGACAAAATAGACAGAAACTGGCACTGGGCTCTATATTAGTAGGTTAGTCCAATAAATGATTCAAAAGCATGGAAAAAAGATGTAGAAATGACACAAAAAGGGCATGGAACGAGCAAAAGTTATAGATACGTTTCAGACGTATCAGCATCCCCAAGCTTAATTCCTGCTTGTCCTCGAGTAGGTAAATGATAAAAGGGTGGGGCCGCGCCAGGGGGCCGCCTGGACCCTTGGTGGACCCCCTGGCTGCCCCCCTTCACCTATTTAATCCTCGTGACACAAAACCCCCGAGACGGGAACCCTTATTCGGCTCTGTTCTGCCGCAGCAGCGCTTCCAAGATCGGGAGCACCAGAAGACCTCTTCCCGGCACCCTGCCGGAGGGAGGAATCACCTCCGGGAGCTTCTTCACCACCATGGACGCTTCCCGGATGGACCGTAAGTAGTCCAACCTTGACCATGGGTCTATGATCAGTAGCTATGTGCTGTTCTCCTCCCCTCTTTGTTCTTCATGGATTAGACCTCGTGAGCTACCCTACATGATCGAGGCACTTATGTAATATTTCTGCTGTTGCTATGCTGAGTTTGCTAGGATCCGATGGATTATGAGATTATGTTCAGATTGTGTTTGAGTTATATATTTGATTCTCCTCTTTTATATTTGTGTTCTTGAGTAATTCTGGCATGTTCTCCGTTGCTGTTTATTGCTTTGGACAAGTAGTAGGTAGTGACTCCAAGAGGGAGCGTTATGCATGATTGTGGGTTCATGCCCCCCGATGACTAGCTTGAGTGAAAGAAACAAGAGTCTAGGGGATGTGCTGTTGCCACAAGGGGGAAAACAACTGTGCTTGTACTTGCGGGTGCAAGGATTGTTTACTTTACGCAAAGTTCTTTAATGCAGTTTTCTGTTGCTTTGAGTTTACACTTTGGGTGGGTTTCGCAACTGAATACCAGCGAGATGTTCTGGATAGATATCTCAAAGTGGATGATTTGTAGGTAGATGCAGATGGATTTCGGTCTACTTGTCTTGGTGTACCTCCTGTGCTTTTGAGCCTCTTCCTTTCTTTATAGCATAATTAGCATTGGTTTGCGCACATAATCCTTCAATTGCCTAGCTGTAATTTGTTTACCTCGCATGGCTATTTTATCGTCTTTTAGGAGAGAGAGACATCAGTAGTGAACATCATAGGACCCCGGTCCATATTTCCACCACTGTTTACACCCACTATCAATTTACTGCTTATTTACTTTTCCGTTGCTATCACCATCATTATTATCCCGTGCGTTTTATCCTTTGTAAACAAAAAGGACGGAGGGATTGACAACCCCTTTGTACTCGTTGGGAGAAAAGCTATATGTTGTGTGTGCAGGTTCACGACAATCGCCAATCTCTGGCGCCGTTGTCACTATCTTGTCGTTATCGGAGTCCTAATGGAGACAAACCTTGGTATCTTCACCGAGGGAAATTGCGGCTACTCTACATCTCAACCTTCCACTTTGGGTAAACCAACGAGGGGCGAGAAGGGAAGTCTCGTGACATCAAAGCAATTTCTGGCGCCTTTGCCGGGACTCCGCTCTTCAAGATAGGGGAGTTGCACACTATCTTTTATCTTTGCTTTTTAGTGTTGTTTGTTAACCTTTCAGTTTTTGCTTTAGTGTCCTTTATCAAAAATCAAAAAATAGTTATCTTGCTTGCTGCTACTATGGGTTCCTCTGAGAACACCAAGTTGTGTGACTTCACCAGTCACAACAAAAGTGACTTTATCTGCACTCCTATTGCTACACCTGCTACTTCAGCACCTTCTTATGAGATTAAACCTGCTTTGTTGAACCTTGTTATGAAAGATTAATTCTCTAGTGCTTGAGATGATGCTGCTTTGCACTTAAATAATTTTATTGAGCTTTGTGATATGCAAAAGTACAAAGAAGTAGATGGTGATATTGTTAATCTTCAACTTTTTCCTTTCTCCTTGAGAGATGAAGCTAAAATCTGGTTTCAATCCTTGCCTAAGAATAGCATAGATTCTTGGGATAAGTGCAAGGATGCTTTTATTGGGAAGTACTATCCCCCTGCTAAGATTATCCAATTGAGGAGCTTTATTATGAATTTTAAACAATTGGATAATGAACACGTTGCCCAATCTTGGGAACGCATGAAATCTCTTGTTAAGAATTTCCCTACGCATGGTTTGACTACTTGAATGGTTATCCAGACTTTTTATGCAGGCTTGAACTTTACCTCACGGAACTTGCTAGATTCAGCCGCGGGAGGAACCTTTATGTCAACTACACTTGGTGCTGCCACAAAACTTCTCGATGAGATGATGACAAATTATTCCCAATGGCACACCGAAAGAGCTCCAACAGGTAGGAAGGTAAACTCTGTCGAGGAGATCTCCTCCCTAAATGAAAAAGTTGACTTGATTATGTCTCTACTTACCAAGCAATATTCTATTGATCCTCAAGATGTACCTTTAAATTCTTTGATTGCTCAAGATCAAGTAGATGTGAACTTTATCTCTATAAACAACTTCAAGAACAATGCTTATAGGAGTAATTTTGGTAGCAATCCTAGAACTTTTCCCAAAAACTATGGTAACAACAACACTTATCCTAGCACCAAAAACTCCACTTCCGATTTAGAGAGTATGCTTAAAGACTTTATCACTACCCAAAAAGCCTTCAACAAGAGTGTAGAGGAAAAACTAGACAAACTAGATAACATCTCGTCGAAGGTAGACAATTTAGCCCACGAAGTAGAATTGCTTAAAATTAGAACTTCTCCCTTTGAGGAGAGGAAGGTCACTCCTATGAATGCTATCCAATTGCAAATAAATGAAAACACTAGGATGATGGCTAAACTTAAAGAGAGATGGGCTAGAGAAAAGGAGGAATAAGATAGAATTAAGAGCCTTCCTACACACCATACTATTGCTACTATCCAAGTGGTTGAGGATATCCAAACTCTTAGCACCCAATGCACCCCTAGTACCATAGGACCTATTAATGGTGATGCTATGACCTCAACTGTAGAAGAAGAAATTCCTATGACTATAGAAGCTACCAAACAAGTGAGCCTAAAGGACACCACTACTACTCTACTTGATAGTAGTGACCTTGACTTTGATAATTGCACCCTTTCTGAAGTTATTCGTTTCCTTCACAAGATGTCTAGAGACCCCCACACTAGAACAATTAATCTTGCCTTCACGGAGCATACACTACTGGCAATTCTCTTGTTTGCCGTCTGCCTTGGCAGACGGCAAACACACCTTTAGCTGTCGGCAAAGAGGTTTGCCGTCTGCACCCGGACAGTACAACTCCTGTCAACAGTTTCTCCGGCAAAGAGGTGCTTTGCCGTCTGCACATAATCGACGGACGGCAAAGCCCTTCGCTGACAGCATATTGGAAGGTAGACGGCAAAGACCGCATGACGGCAAAAAGGTTACAAGCCCCTCCGTCAGCCGTTAACGGAGGGGTGTGCCGTCTACCGACAGACGGCAAAGATCTGATGACGTCATCAAGATGTCACCTCCCATCAGATCTTTGCCGTCTTCTCGGCAGACGGCATAGTAATGTTCTTTGCCATCTGCCACGCGCATGCAGACGGCATACAAACCAAATGGCACCCAGTCTGTACCCAGATTGCACAACTGGGTGCCACGTGTCACCTTTGACGACCACCAGCAGACGGCAAAGAGCCTGCATAGCCCCTTTTTATTCTGTTTTCTTTTAAATCCCTGCATTTGACAAAAATATAGACATATACATAGACATATTCTCCAACAGTTGTATAAGCACATCTCAACAGAAATATATAAGCACCCATGCATGTTCTCCAACATATTGATCAACCAAACTATGCAAATCTCATACTCTCATATATATACAAGTCCAACCACAAAGTATATATAGTACATAGTAAACCAGAAAGTATCAAACACACAAGTGACCACAATTGTTTATAAAAGAAACTACAAGTCCAAATTCAGCACTCCATCGTCATAGCATGACTGCCTTGAAGCATATCTGCAAAAATAAGAACTAGTAGAATGAGAAGAAGAGGAAGAAGAACAAGAAGAAGAAGGAGAAGAAGAAAAGATCCTCTCCTTCTGTTTTCTTCTTCTTCTTTTGAGAAAACAAAGCTAACATAAGCAATGGTGATCGAATTAAGCTAGATTTAGCATATTTTGAGGAAATTGAGATAACTTCAGCATTTTTGAGCAACTAAGCAAACTTTAACAATTGTTGAGCCAATTTAAGCTAGATTTAGCATTTTTGACCCAATTAAGATAACTTTGAGATTTTGTGAGCAAACTAAGTTGATTATGTTAGTTTTGGAACTAACTAAGCTAGATATGTCCTTTTTGTGTAAAATAGGCAAAGTATGGCATTTTTCGAATAAATATAGGATTTCAGAAGCTAAATATGCAATTTCAAACTAACTAAGCATTTATAAAAAAATAGAACATAAATTACCGGAGTGTAGCCCTCAAGGCTGAGGTGGATGAGAAGCATCAGTCGGGTTGCCCGAGGTTGACGGGGGAAAAGATCAACAAGCGGTTAGCACGACGCTACTCAATAATGTATTGATGATCATTGAAAGATACTCACCGTCCCCACAGGAGAAATGATCGGCATCGGTGGAGCGGCCTGGACAGTCTTCTCGCACATAGTCTACACATTTCTTTTCCACGAGTCAATCATATTAGTTCCTAATATAAACAAACATTATAACATGCGTTCTTTGGGTGAATATGAACAAGTGACTTACCACGATGAGCTCGTACAAGGCCCGGTTCGACGCATCGTGGCGTGCCGCGGCCTCCTCAAGAGCCTTCGCCGTCCTCTCCTCCGCCAACTGCTCTCTCTCTGCTGCCTTATCCTCCGCCAACCGCTCCTTCTCCTTGAGTAGCCGCTGGGTATTCTGTCGCTCTCTCTCAAAAGCTTCCTGCAACCCCACCCCTGTAGTTAGCACTGTAATATTCGATGAGAGAACACAAGAATGCAAGAGTCCTTATGGATAACCTCGATAGCGAGATCGACTGGCCGCGCACGAGTCCTTATAGCAGGAGAAGAGCTCGTTTGGCGCGCCTTGATCTCAGGAAGAGTCCTATTGCACCGAATCAACTTATCTCCAATGGCCATGGCGCCTTCCGCCACCAGAGATCATCACCAGCTCCGGGTCTATAGGCTTCCCATCCGGGGTATAATCCTTCCCGTGCTTCTCCTTCGCCACCTCGGTATAAGCCTTCATCTTACCGTAGGCGGCAACGTTGGTGAAAGTCGACGGAGTGGAAATATCCGACTCTGAGAGTGCCTTGGCCTTCTTGTACGACGCTGTATGGGCCATGCCATAATTGTCGAACACACCAAGCGGCTCTGTTTTATTATGCTCCGCCTAAAAGACAAAGCAAAGCACAATATTAGTAAACTGCTAAGTTGTGGGTGCATAAAAGACAATATTAGCAAAGCACACATACCCATTTTTTCCCGTAACCAGCTAAGTTGCGGCTGCCTTGATGGTGTGGCACACCAACCATCTGGGCGCGCCGGTCCTTGGCATTGTTGTGGGCGGCCAACCAGGCTTCTGAGAACCACTGGTCCACAATGACCTCCCAACAATCCATCTTATCCGCACACCATCTCGGTGGCGCCTAAGTTAGTAAACATGAAGATTGGCAATTATATAGGACTAGCTAGCTAGGAATGAAATCAACAAAACTAAAAGATCCAAGAAGGGGTTACCATCATGTACTGGTCCCTCGAAAGATAGTTCTTTCGGCATTCCGACTTGCTACGCTTAAGGCCACGCTTGGCGTAGTAGTCACGGACCGCCCGCACTCTCATCTCGTGCCTTGTGTTCTGCAAGAGGCGCCTGCACTCTTGTATGAGCACCTTTCCCGCCTCCTCCTCCATGGACTCTTCGACCTTGTAATAGACCTGATATTAAAAGCACGAGACAACACTGATGAGTGCACCAACTACCTAGCTATTCTCAAGTTCTCATTGTGTGGAAGAGAAATTACCCAAAAGCCGTTCAACACCATGTTCGCTCTGGTGTGGCATTCGACCCCGTTGACGGCCGTATTTGACGGGGCCTGGGCAGCTATATAGTGCTCCCAAAACAGTCCAGGCCGCGGAGGCGAATCATCATCGGGCAACTGAACCAACCCCGGGAAATTCTGCCTGATGAGCACAGCAAGGATGCCGTTGGGATTGCGGACACCCGAGGCGTATGCCCAACCCCTGCAATACAAAAAAGTAAAAAAGCCATCAGATATTTGCATAAACCTCGGCGTACTGAAACAAAGTAATTAAGTGCACTTACGTCTCTCCATCAGGCGTAATCAACGACCCATGGGCGGAAGTCACCGGCTCAGCCGGGAGCCGTGTACCCCCACGCTAGTACACGGTGTTACCCTCATCCCCCTAAGCCTCATAATCACTGTGAACCGCCTCCTCTTCACCAACCTGCCTCTCTTCACGAACCTTCCCCTCGGGCGTCTCCACCTCAGGCCACGGACTCTAGGACGTGCGCCCGTATGTAGCCTCCTCCTCCACCACGGGACTCTCCGGGGAGGGAACTGATACGTCCCAAACGTATCTATAATTTCTGCTTGTTCCATGCATGTTTTGTGTGACTTTGCCATGTTTTGCTTGAACTTTCATACACTTTTGAACGTATTTGGACTAACCTATTAACTCAGTGCACCCAGTTGCCAGTTTATGTTTTCTTCTATTTTTGTATTTCAGGTTTTCCGGCCATTAAAAGTGCTCCAAAAATTCTGGGAAAAATATAAATCAGCGCAACAAAAGCTTCCGGAATCACCAAGAGAGCGAACGGGGCCACCACCAGGCAGCCAGGAGGGCAGGTGGCGCGGCCCTACCCTGGGCCGCGCCAGGGACCCTCCTGACTGCCTCGTGGGTCCCCTCGATGCCCCCCTTTGCCTATATTTACCCCTCGGGGTGGAAACCCCTAATATCGATCTCTTTCTCGCGAACTCCCCTCTGTACCGCCGCCGCCGCCGTTTCAAGATCGGGGCTGCCTGGAGAAGCTGCCCCGACACCCTGCCGGAAGGAGAAACCCCCTCCGGGAGACCATCCATAGCCATGGACGCCTCCCGGATGTGCCGTCATTAGTCCCCCTTGGACCATGGGTCCGTGACCAATATCTATGTGATTAATCTCTCCCCCCTTTGTGCTTCCACTTTCAAGTCATCGTGAGCTGCCTCACATGATCGAGGCATCTAGGTAATTTCTGCTCTTGCTATGCTGAGTTTGTTGGGATCTGATGGATTATGAGACTGTTCAGATTGTGGTGAGTAATATATTTGGTTCTTCTCTTTTATATTTTGTTCTTGAGTAAATTCTTGCATGTTCTCCGTTGCGGTATTTTCTTTGGCCAAGTATTTTATTTGCAACTCCAAGAGAGAGAGTTATGCTCGATTGTGGGTTCAGCCCCTTGATGTCTAGCTTGAGTGACAGAAACATGAGACTAGGGGATGTGCTGTTGCCACCAGGGATAAAACAACGGTGCTTGTACCTGCGGGTGCAAGGATTGTTTACTTTACGCAAAGTTCTTTGAATGCAGTTGTCTGTTGCTTTGAGTTTACACTTTGGGTGGGATTCACAACTTAATACCAGCGAGATGTTCTGGATAGATATCTCAAGGTGGATGATTCGTAGTAGATGCAGATGGATTTCGGTCTACTTACCTTGGCATACTGCCCATTGCTTTTGAGCCCTTCCTTTCTTTGCAGCATTGTTAGCATTGCAGTTCCTTCATAATTTTTTCAATTGCCCAACTGTGATTTGTTTACCTCGCTAGCACTTTTATCGTCTTTTGGGAGAGAGACATCACTAGGGAAAATCACGGGACCCTGGTCCATCTTCACATTATTGTTCACACCCTCAATTTACTTTCAGCTTTTACTTTCCTTTGCACCTTTTATATCTTGCGTTGATCCTTTGTAAACGACAAGGCCGGAGGAATTGACAACTCCTCTGTACTCGTTGGGAGCAAAGTTATTTGTTGCTGTGTGCAGGTCCACGACAACACCCTAGTCAGGAAGCAATTTCTGGCGACTTTGCCACCTACTTGTATCTCCTGAGTCCTACTGGTTCGATAACCTTGGTATCTTCACCGAGGGAAACTTTCTGCTGCACTGCATCTCAAACCTTCCACTTGGGGTAACCAACGAGGGGCGAGAAGCCATCAAGAAAATTTCTGGCGCCGTTGCCGGGGACTCCAGTCTACAAGATAGGTGAGTTGCACACTATCTTGTATCTTTGCTTTTTAGTCTTTTTAGTTTACCTTTCAGTTTTTATCTCAGTGTCCTTTATAAAAAACCACAAAAATAGTTGCTACCTTTTGCCTTTGTCTTGCTTTGCCTATTTATGCTATCCTCACCATGGGTGATGAACCACCCAAATATGCTAGGATGGACATGTTTCACTTGGATCGTCTTCGATCAATTTGTGCTCGCTCTAAAAACCCAACCGACTTGGTTGAGGGAAAATCATTGGATGAGCATACTCATTATACGCGGCACTGCCTATCTCAGAAAGGGAAACACTTATGGGATCAAATACATGTTTCTTATTGCCATGCTAAACTTTTGTGCCACATTTATGATTTTACTTGTTGTTCTAATATAGATCATAAACACCTCCCTTTCCAATGTGAGTTTAATGAAAATGAGATCTTATCTTCTTATGCTAAAGGTGTTTATGATTACTTTGATGTTGAAAAGATTGAAGAGTTTGTTGCTTTTAAAGGGGCCTATGAGATTGCTTCTTTGATTGAAAAGTATCACGATACTATTTTTGAGTCTGAAAAAATAAAATGTTTTCTTCCCAAGAAGAGGCCAATGATTGCTTTGAGGAAGAATCCCATGATTCCGAGGACTCACTTGAAATATCCCTTTCTGAAAATTTTGATACGTGCTTTGTTGATGGCCAAGATGCCACTATGGATGATGCTGACAAAAATGAACTCTCTATAGTTCCTTATGTTAAGCATGAAATTGTTGCTATTGCACCCACACTTGATTGTCCTATTATCATGTTGAAATATCCAACTCATATTCCGGAGAATTTTCCCCTTATCAAAGCTCAATGTGATGGGTTGCATTTATCTTATGTTCCTAAAGACCGTGTTGAAAACTCTCCACGTGTACTTGTAGGTCATGACCAACATGATTTATGTGATAGTTATATTCTTTATGTTGTTCATGATACTACTAAAAATTATTTTGAGAGAGGGAAGTTTGGTTGTAGAAACTTCCATATTACTAAAACACCCCTCTTCATCTTGAAAGTTTTGAAGTTGTTCTTTTTCGACCTTCCTATGCATGTCACTTTGTGCTTCTTTGATTCATTTTATTACAAGATGCCTATGCATAAGAAGTGGGTTAGGCTTAAATGTGTTTCATATTTTCTTCTTGATGCTCTTTTTTGCTTCAAAATTCTTATTCTTGTTAGAGCATCTTCTATAATCTTTAAGCCTAGCTAATGGCTTTAAAGAAGCGCTTTCGGGAGGCAGTCCGCAACGAATTTAGGTTTTATTTTTGCTTTTCTTCTGTTTTTAGTGGTCTTGATGATTGTTACTACTGTAGCAACATCATTGTATCTTTACTTTTCAAGCTTTGTGCCTTTTTATAGCCTCATACGACAAGGGAAGTGAAAGTTGTGACATGCTGTCCAGAAAACAGATTCTGTCCTCGTGACTAGAAAAACCACAAAAAAATCCCAGTTCATCGTTTTTAGCTGAATTTTTTACAAAGAGTTCTCTATACAATTAAGAAACTTCCGTATGTTCTGAGTTTTTTGATTTGAGTTGAAGAAGTACCCCTAAAAAATTTGTTTCTATCTGCTGTTCTGTTTTTCACAGATTCTGCCACATTTTGTCTCTCTTTACTTTTGCAAACCTTAAGCTTTCTTTTTCTTTGAAAAAACTTTTTTTCAATCTTGAGAAACAGTAGATATTCAAGATTATATTTATTTTCAGTAGATAATTTTTTTATTTTAGTAGGGTACTAACCTCTCTAATCAGTCTACAATGAGTTATGTATGAAGGGAGTTTTCAAGTGTGCGATGGAAGATGAGGAAAGAAGATCTTGGAGAGTCAAACGCTCAAGCTTGGGGATGCCCATGTGCACCCCCAATAAATATTAAAGGAGACTCAAGCGTCTAAGCTTGGGGATGCCCCCGAGCATCCCCTTCTTCATCAACAATTATCAGTTCGTCTCTCGTTACACTATATTTTTATCACTTCATGCGTTATGTGCTATTCTTGGAGCGTCTCTCTCTCTTAGGTTTTGTTTTTTTAGTTTTCTTTAGCTTTGTTTGCTGTAGTAACAAGTTATATCCCAGCTTACTTACTCTTTTGTGTGGGAGAGATACACGCTCCGCTTGAATTAGAACTCCTCAAAGGATTTGCATGCTTATTCTTTTAGCTATGAGTTGTTCTTTTTCTTTTCTTAGTTGCTGCTTTTTTTAGTTGTAGTGCTTTAATTTTTCTAGAGCTTTGCATGTTTTAGGTTGACCTTTCTATAGGTTGCATGTTTAATCTTGTTAGAGAGTTTTCCTGTTGCACTGAGTTTTGTGTCTTGACTGAAAGTAGGTAGTTAAAGTTGCTGTTCTCTTTGTAGTAGTAACTTGCAATAGTTTTGAGGTATTGACTAGAGTAATGCTTGAACTTATGGTGTCAAGAGATCTTGCCTATTAGTGATAGATGTCGTATTTTGGGCAATCCGTGTGTTTTTCGTAAACCGAAAAACCCCCTGTTGAGAGCTCTAGCTACTAGATGGATCACTAACCTTTGGAGGGTTCGAATATTAGAGTACACTCACGTACCATGAGTCGAGGATGCGCAAGGATAACCAAAACCCCATACACTCCTCCTCGGGGTACCTGTTTCTTTGTGAACCTCCTTATTAGATTGAGAGTTACCGATAATAAGTGCATGAGTTCTTCGGACTAATGTGAGTATTCGAAAGTTGACACTTCCACCCATCTATACTTTTTCTAGCCTCTTCGGTACCGTGCATTGCCCTTTCTCACCTCGAGAGTTGGCGCATACTTCGCCGGTGCATCCAAACCCTTGGCATGATACGCTCTGTCATCATAAGCCTCCTTATATCTTTCCTCAAAACAGCCACCATACCTACCTACAAGGCATTTCCATAGCCTTTCTGAGATACATTGCCATGCAACATCCACCTTCTCATGACTTGATCTTCATGTCATACATGCTACTTGCTTGATCGATGAGCCGCATGCTAGTTGGGCCTTTCCCTAATCATTGCTACATGATGCGCTAGTATCATTGCATATCCTGCTACCCTGGCAGAGGCATACATTTGCATCATGATAGTTACATTTTCTTTATGTGAGTACCTTTGTAAAGTGTGAAAGATCTCCTATATTCTTGTAAAATATAGAGTATTTCCCCTAAAGTGAGGAAAAGATCCCAAAGAGGACAAAATCAAAAGATCCCAAAGAGGACAAATGAGAGTTAAATAGAAAGAGCCATTGAGGCCACCAAAAAATAAAAAAAAGAGAAAAAGAGAAAAGAAAAAAAATAAAAAGAGAGAAGGGGGCATACTACTATTCCTTTTGAGAGATCCACACTAGTACTTCATCTCTATCCCTTGTACTCCATAGAGATCATCATCATGCATATAGCTATGTGGGGACCCTTGACATTATAGAACTTGGCTCGTATATTCTAATGACGAGCCTCCTCAAACGAGCTCTAGGTCTTCTTGAGCAAGCAAGTTAGATGCACCCCCACTAGTTCCCTTGGAGAGCTTTTAGCTCACATGTGCATCCGTTGTATGGCAATCCCTACTCCTCACATCATATCTATCATATGGCCTTCTCTCGCCTATGATTGTCCTCATTGATGTGAGCCTTTCACACCTTTTTGTCTTCCTCCTCCACCTTCTTTCTGTTTCGCCTTTTTGGTGTCAAATTTCTTGCTCACGCTCATCCATTGCATGAGTGCTCAAAATATCGAAAGGGAGTGGATCAGTTTAACTTGTACCTGGCTAGTGGTCTGGAGAAGAGTCCAGATAAGAATCCAAAGGAGACCAAGTGTGAAACTTTAGTAGATAGTTGTTCTCAACAACCTTTTTTCTCTTTCTTCCCAGTCCCTTGCTTGCACGCAAACACCATAAGGAGACATTCGAGTCACGGACAGCGAGAGCTCTTGCACCTTTTGTTCTTTTGTTGCTTGTGTCAATGCTAATATAGACTCTTGCTTGTTAAGACTTGAATTGAATTACATGCTTTGATTGCTTTACTTAAAAGTCCTTATTTGGTTGTGTGGCATGTCACCACAGAAATTATGCTTGTTATCATTTACCTACTCGAGGACGAGCAGTAATTAAGCTTGGGGATGTTGATACGTCCCAAACGTATCTATAATTTCTGCTTGCTCCATGCATGTTTTGTGTGACTTTGCCATGTTTTTCTTGAACTTTCATACACTTTTGAACCTATTTGGACTAAACTATTAATTCAGTGCACCCAGTTGCCAGTTTCTGTTTTCAGCTGTTTTTGTATTTCAGGTTTTCTGGCCATTAAAAGTGCTCCAAAAATTCCGGAAAAATATATAAAAAATCAGCGCAACAGAAGCTTCGGGAATCACCAAGAGAGGGAAGGGGGGCCACCACCAGGCAGCCAGGAGGGCAGGTGGCGCGGACCCACCCTGGGCCGCGCCAGGGACCCTCCTGACTGCCTCGTGGGTCCCCTCGATGCCCCCCTTCGCCTATATTTACCCCTCGTGGTGGAAACCCCTAATATCGATCTCTTTCTCGCGAAATCCCCTCTGTACCGCCGCCGCCTCCGTTTCAAGATCGGGGCTGCCTGGAGAAGCTGCCCCGGCACCCTGCCGGAAGGAGGAACCCCCTCCGGGAGACCATCCATAGCCATGAATGCCTCCCGGATGTGCCGTGAGTAGTCCCCCTTGGACCATGGGTCCGTGACCAGTAGCTATGTGATGAATCTCTCCCCCTTTGTGCTTCCACTTTCGAGTCCTCGTGAGCTTCCTCACATGATCGAGGCATCTTTGTAATTTCTGTTGTTGCTATGCTGAGTTTGTTGGGATCTGATGGATTATGAGACTATTTTCAGATTGTGATGATTAATATATTTGGTTCTTCTCTTTTATATTTTGTTCTTGAGTAAATTCTTGCATGTTCTCTGTTGCGGTACTTTCTTTGGCCAAGTATTTTATTTGCAAGTCCAAGAGAGAGCGTTATGCTCGATTGTGGGTTCAGCCCCTTGATGTCTAGCTTGAGTGACAGAAACATGAGACTAGGGGATGTGCTGTTGCCACCAGGGATAAAACAACGGTGCTTGTACCTGCGGATGCAAGGATTGTTTACTTTACGCAAAGTTCTTTTAGTGCAGTTGTCTGTTGATTTGAGTTTACACTTTGGGTGGGATTCGCAACTTAATACCAGCGAGATGTTCTCGATAGATATCTCAAGGTGGATGATTCGTAGTAGATGCAGATGGATTTCGGTCTACTTACCTTGGCGTACTGCCCATTGCTTTTGAGCCCTTCCTTTATTTGCAGCATAGTTAGCATTGCGGTGCCTTCATAATCCTGTCAATTGCCCAACTGTGATTTGTTTACCTCGCTAGCACTTTTATCGTCTTTTGGGAGAGAGACATCACTAGTGAAAATCACGGAACCCTGGTCCATCTTCACATTATTGTTCACACCCTCAATTTACTTTCAGCTTTTACTTTCCTTTGCACGTTTTATCTATTGCGTTGATCCTTTGTAAACGACAAGGCCGGAGGAATTGACAACTCCTCTGTATTCGTTGGGAGCAAAGTTATTTGTTGCTGTGTGCAGGTCCACGACAACACCCTAGTCAGGAAGCAATTTATGGCAACGTTGCCACCTACTTGTATCTCCTGAGTCCTACTGGTTCGATAACCTTGGTATCTTCACCGAGGGAAACTTGCTGCTGCACTGCGTCTCAAACCTTCCACTTGGGGTAACCAACGAGGGGCGAGAAGCCATCAGGAACCACCCTGTGCTCTGGTGAATTAGCCGGAGGTGGTGGCGAGGAAGGTACAACTGTCTGCCTCCCTCTCGTGCGGCCACCACCTGCTCTGCCTCCTCTCCCGCCCCTCTTCGTCCGACCTCCTCTCCCCTTGGGCACCTCAGAAGTAGGAGGCAAGGACATACTGGCAAGCAAAGACTTCCGTAGAGTCCCTGGTGCGATCGTAGTACCCCGGCACCTACCTCGTGACGAAGAACCACCCGCGGAGGTCTCGCCCTCCATATCTGTCACGAACCTGCCAGAAGCATAGTAAAAGAAATTAGTACAAATGAGAAAAAGAAATAATACTACTACAAAAGAAAAAAAGTAATTACTATAATGAGAATATATATAAATATATTTAAAGTTGGGATTCATACAACTAACAATAGTCGGGATCATCCGTCTCTTCTCCGGGATCAATTGATGGATCATCATCACTATCACGCGTGTCGTCGTAAATGACGGCATTGTCGGGTTCAACAACACCAACATTTGGAAGGCCTTTCTGTAAACGGTCAAGCATTGACAAGTCATCTGGAGCAGTAACCTCTTCTTCTTCAGGAGGCTCTTGCACATCATTTGTATGGGATTATTCCTCATCATCGGTATCGGGTTCACTCTCATTGTCTTGTTCCATGTTCTCGGGTTGTGTAGAGCGGTTTCGGAAACGTTTTTTCAGGCTCCGGGTTTCTTGGAAGAATTCTCCTTCATATGTCTCCGGGTTAATGTGAGGCTCATAATCATTTTCATTGGGGAGAGGTGGTCTAAGATGTGGCGGCACATCATAAACGACATCCCAACCTTTCAGGTTTTCAACCGTTTGGCAGGGGTATGATAGATAGAAAACCTGGGTGGCCTGTTGAGCCGTAATATAGACATCATGGACATTGAAATGTGTGTCTTGTCGAATTTCGACTAGACCTACATGTTCATGAGTCCGTCTAGTCTCCGACGGAAGAAACCAATGACATTTGAAGACAACGACGTTCGGAGGATTTTCACTGTAGAATAGAAGTTCGTATATTGCTTCAACTGTTCCATAATATTCGATACCTCCTTCGCCAACAGCCGACACACCCGAATTTGTAGATGTTCGATCGGGCATTATTTGTTCTTTACCAACGGTACGAAAGCGATACCCGTTGATATCGTATTTCTAAAATGTACGGACCTTAAAGTCAAAACCATTAGCGACTTGTCTCAATTCGGCGTCTATAGGCTCGTCAGGTGAATTTGCCTATAAGTTTAATAGGAAAAGATTGGTATATTAGTCGGAAATATGAACAACAAATGAAACCCTTTATGAATGGTAGTTACCGTTCGTTTGAACCAAGAGATGAAACCGGGATTGCCGTGTCCATGTTTGGCGAGAAGCTCATACTCTGCGATGGAATCCCTTTCAATAACCGCTCCATTCGAGTATTGGACGACATATCGACTATACCAATTGATGTGAATAAGACACTAGAATTATAAGAAGTTGCAAAACATTTTATGCACCGAGCACTTACTCGATGTACGGACGCACTTCTGTTAGGTTGGTAAAGATATACAACGTAAGGGTCCTCCATTCTTCGAGATCCAAAATCATATTTCTCGAAGCACCAACAGATCCAAGCTTCCCTTTGAATAGGCTGAGGTTGGATTGACGTCGTTCGGGGTCGCCTGTATTGTATCGAGGCTTTGGATTATGCAAATGGCGATTTTTGGCTTCATAGTGTGCTGTCACAAAGTTTGCTGCCTCCTCGGTAATGAGAGCCTCGGCCATGGATGCTTCAATTCTACGTTTATTTTTACATTTTGCTCGAAGCGTCTTCTGCATTCTCTCGGTTGAATAGCACCAACGGTTTTGCACAGGGCCACCCAATCTTGCCTCGGTCGGGAGATGCAATATCAAATGCTGCATCAGATTAAAAAACCCCGGTGGAAAGATCTTTTCTAAATTGCAGAGCAACTCCGCCGCTGTCTCTTCCATGTCTTCTAGCACGCCATCGGATAGTTCTTTAGCACAAAGAACACGAAATAAATAGCTCAGTTCTGCCAGTACTAGCCATTCTTCCTCGGGGATATAGCCGCGCAACATCACTGGCATTACCCGCTCAAGCCATATGTGCCAATCATGACTCTTGAGCCCAAATATTTTCAATTTTTCTGGACTAGCTCCCCTCCTTAGATTCGCTGCATACCCATCGGGGAACATCAAACGGTTTTGCACCCACAAGAGAACTTCCCTCATATGCCCCCTTTCAAGATTGAACCAGGCCCTTGGCTTCAACAAATTCTTCCTTCCTTTCGGCTGTCGCATGTTCTGTAATGGTCTATCACATAGAGTCTCCTGGTCGACTCTAGCTTTAGGATTATCCTTTGACTTCCCATCTATGACAAAAAATGTACCAAATAGGGCCTCACCGATATTCTTTTCAGTGTGCATCACATCAATGTTGTGTGGAAGTTCGAGGTCTTTGAAGTAGGGGAGATCCCAGAAGCATGTCTTGTGAGTCCATGCGTGTTCCGAATTATATCCCTTGAAATACCCGGGACGTTCTGGATCAGGCTCGAGAGAGTTCAACTGAGCCAGGACCTGTTCACCCGTCATCGTAGGTGCTGCCAGGTTTTTGACAGCTTTGCCTTTGATGAAGTTCTTCCTGTCTCTTCTGAAAGGATGCTTAGGAGGCAGAAATTGTCTATGCAAGTCGAAGCAGGAATACTTGCCACCCGCCTTCAGCCAATGAAACTGAAGAGCAGCCTTGCATGTTGGGCATGCGAACCTTCCATGAACACACATGCCAGAGAAAAGCGCATACGCCGGCAGGTCATGCATCGAGTACTGATACCACACATGCATTATGAAGGTCTTTTTGCTAGTTGCATCTGTCGCCTCTATCGCCTGTTTATAGTTGTTGCACCTAACACAGGGGCACCAGGTTTTTCTCTGACCATTTGCAAACGCTGCTCTCAGAAAGTCCTTGGTTTTCATTTCCCATTCAGTGCTGATCTCTTTCTGATTAGGGCGACCGGTGTACATCCAGGCACGATCATCGCTCATCTTGTCACTAGCTAGCTACTAAACAATAAATATACAAGGTTGTCAATTTTATTACGTCCACTTTTTATTGCTTTTATACATAGCTGCGGCATATGCAATTAATTAACCTACACACTAATAGGTAAAGATAGGTCCTAATCCCACCCGAGTATGTGTAGATTGGGTTCGTTTTCCCATGCTCTGCTCCCGACCCGACGCAGAATTTTGGCAGCACCTCCCCGCTGTTCTCCTAATACACGTCTCGACAACAAGCCGAGAGGTTGTGTATCCGGAGAACAACAGGGAGGCGCTGACGAAATTCCACGCCAGATCAGGAACAGAGCATGGAAAAATGACCCAACCTACACATACTCGGGCTGTCCATGGATAACGTTGGACAATTCGAAAGAATTACTATTATAAATATGCAAATGAATGCATATTTATATTGTAATCCTTTCGAATGGGAGACGCATACTGGTTACGCGACTGTATATTGAATCTACCTATAACTAGCTAGTGTCATCGGCACAAAGACCGGAACAGAGCAAAGGAAGGGGAATCAGGAGGATAGCACATGTTCTTCTCACCCTCGAGTGCAGGGGGAGATCGTCGAACACAAGGGGAGGTCGTCGAACACCAGACCCTCGCAGGGAAAGCACTGCACATTAAAAATCAACCGATCAATACAGACATTCTGTCCCGGTAATTACATCTTCTACCTCTACTTCTTTCTCCTCCTCTTCTTCTTCTTATTCTATTTCTTTTCTTTTTCTTTTCCTTCATCTATTTCTTTTCCTTTTCTTCTATTTCTCCTCTTCTTCTTCTCTTCTTCTTCTTCTTCCTTCTCCTTTTCTAATTATTTTTCTTTTCTAATTCTTTTCCTTCTTCTAACTAAATTTAAATAAAAACTAACTACAACTAATAAGTAAAACTAAATAAAACTAACTAGCTACAATAGACTAACTGAATAGTAGCAATTAAAAACAGTAAGAATACTAACTAACTTATATTAAAAATAAAAATAAATAAAACTAACTAACTACAATAGACTAATCTAAAATCTATTAAAAACAATAGCAATTAAAAACTAACTAACTTATATTAAAAATAGTAGCAATTAAAAACATTAACAGTACTAACCTAACTAAATTTTCTAATCTAAAATATGACTAACCTAACACTAAACTACAATGTGAACAACACTAATACTAAAAAATCTAACGAAACAGAGAAAACAAAAAAACAGAGAGGGAGGAGGGGGGCTCACCGGCCGGAGTGGGGGTGGAGATGGAGGAGGTGGGCGGTGGCTTGATGGTGGCTGGCGGAGGAGGGCAGCGGCGCCGGAGCCGGAGACGACGACGGTGGGCGGGGCAGGTCGGGTCGGGTGTGATACGGCGAGGGAGGGGGCGGGCCGAGGCGGGTGGGGGCGGGGCGGGCCGGGGCGGGTAGGAGCAGGAGACGACGGCAGTGGGCGCGGGCGCGGCGGCGATGATGGTGAGGTCGTGGCGGCGGCGTGGGGCACGGGCAGAAGTGAGGCACGGGCGAGAGAGAGTGGGAGACAGAGGAGGACGACGGGCAGTTAACGGCCAAGAGCTTTGCCCTTTGCCCCAGGATGGCAAATTACGCTTTGCCGTCAGCGGCAGACGGCAAAGCTCCTGGCCGTTAAATGCCACTCGTTGAACGGTTTGGGAGGGCCCACCTGGGGGCTTTGCCGTCTGCGCACGGACGGTAAAGAGGTCTTTACCGTCCGTTTATTAAAAGAACAAGGCATCCAAACAGTTTGCCATATGTCATGTGTTTGCCGTCTGTATTTAGGGTAGCAGACGGCAAACAATCTCTTTTCCGTCTGCCCCGATGGAATACAGACGGCAAAGACGATGACACATGGCAAACTGCAGGTTTCCAGTACTGATATCACTAATGCTCTCATCAAATCTAGGGAGGAGAAGCTTAGGGTAGAAGCCTCCATACCTATAAAGCTAGAAGATGGTTGGGATCCTATGATTAAAATTAAGTTGAATAACTTTTCTTGCTATGCTTTATGTGATGTTGGAGCTAGTACCTCCGTTATGCCCAAAAGAATGTATGACATATTTGAATTGAAACCTATTGATCCTTTGTTCTTTTGGCATTCGTCTCGTCGATTCTTCCCTAAAGAAACCTTTGGGGAAGATAGATGATGTTCTTATCATTGTCAATGACAATTATGTTCCCGTTGATTTTACTATTATGGACATTGAATGTGATCCTTCTTGTCCAATTATTTTGGGACGTCCTTTTCTTCGCACCGTGGGTGCTATTATTTATATGAAAGAAGGGATTATCAAATTCCAATTTCCTCTCAAGAAAGGGATGGAACACTTCCCTAGGAAAAATATTAAGTTTCCTTTTGAGTCCATCACACGGGCTAGTTATTTTGTTGAAAAGACTTGATCTATTTGCATTAAGCCTAGCTAATGGCTTTAAAGAAGCGCTTTCGGGAGGCAGCCCGCAATGAATTTAGGATTTCGTTTTTGTTTTTATTCTGTTTTTAGTGGTCTTGATGTTTGTTACTACTGTAGCAACATCATTGTATCTTTACTTTTCAAGCTTTATGCCTTTTATAGCCTCATATGACAAGGGAAGTAAAAGTTGTGACATGTTGTCCACAAAACAGATTCTGTCCTCGTGACTATAAAAATCAGCGAAAAATCCCAGTTCTTCTTGTTGAGCTGATTTTTTTACACAGCGTGTTCTATACAATTACGAAACTTTCTTATGTTCTGAGTTTTTAGATTTGAGTTGTAGAAGTATCCCTAAAAAATTCTTTACTACCTACTGGTCTGTTTTTCACAGATTCTGTCCTGTTTTGCCTTTCCTTCATTTTGCGAACCTTTAGCTTGATTTTTCTTTGGAAAAACTTTTTCGGCAATCTTGAGAAACAGTAGCCCTTCAAGAATATCTTTATTTACAGTAGAGAAAAAATATTTTATTATGGGTACTAACCTCGCTAATCAGATTATGATGAGTTATGTATGAAGGGAGTTTTCAAGTGTGCGAGGGAAGATGATGAAAGAAGATCCAGGAGTGTCAAGCGCTCAATCTTGGGGATGCCCCCATGCATACCCAAGATATATTCAAGGAGACTCAACCGTCTAAGCTTGGGGATGCCCCCGTGCATCCCCTTATCCATCAACAATTATCAGTTCGTCTCTCGTTTCACTAAATTTTTATCACTTCATGCGTTATGTGCTATGCTTGGAGCATCTCGCTCTTAGGTTTTATTTTTAGTTTTATTTAGCTTTGCTTTCTTATCATAACAAGTTAGAACCCAGATTTCTTTGTGTGGGAGCGAAACACGCTCCACTTCCAAAATCTAGAACACAACATAGGACTTTTCATGATTATCTTTGCTGTGTGTGTTCTTTATCTTTTTCGTAGCTACTGCCTTGTTTTGCTCTTAGTTTTCATGCTTATCTTTTCAAAGAGCTTTTTTTTAGTTTGCTGCTGGAACTCTCTAGAGTTTTCATGTTTATCTTGTTTAGAGAGTTTGCCTGTTTCACTGAGTTTTGTGTCTTGACTTGACGTAGGTAATTGAGGTTGCTATTATTTTGTAGTAGTAACTTGCAATAGTTTTGAGGTATTGTGTTGAGTAATGTTTGGACTTTTGGTGTCAAGAGCTTTAGCCTATTAGTCATAGATGTCGTATTTTGGGCAATCCGTGTTTATTTTGAAAAGTTACAAAATTAGTTGAGAACTTTAGCTACTAGATGGATCACTACTCTTCTGAGGGGTCGAATATTAGAGCACACTCACGTACCATGAGTCGAGGATGCACAAGGATAACCAAACCCCCATACACCCCTCTGTTGGGGAACGTAGTAGAAAACAAAAATTTCGTGCCTACGAGTTAAGAACCCAAGATCATCCATGATAGATTGCATACAAGGTTTAGGACAATGCTCACCAACAATTGCAGCGGAAGAAGAGTTGGTGAAGTTCGAGGACGCAGTGGAAGTAGTCGAAGTAGATCTCCCACGAACAGTCCCTCGATCTATCCCACGAACAGATCTCCGAGAAGAAGAAGAAGCTCCTCGAAGAAGGATCAAAGGTATGATCCCTCTACCGGTATCCACACGTCCCGATGTAGCAATCAAGCAGCGCTCCACCGTCCAGAGAAGAACGCCACCGAGAGAAACTAGAGCAAGAACAGCCTAGCGGCGTCCGGACTAGAACGATCTAGCCCGAATAGAGATTTAGAGGCGCGTGGATTAGGTAGGGCAACCTTGGGACTTTTCTGGTGTAGTTTTGGGGTTGCCCCTGCTCCTGTATATATAGGTGGAAGCCTGGGGTCGCAACTTGGGCGAGGGTCCTCCCCAAAGTCGGTTTTGGCCACCAGGAGGAGTCCAACACGGATTCCCCGCCGAAACGCCGCGGACCCCGGCGTCCTGGTCCAAAACGCCAGGGACCCGGGCGTCTGGGCCTAGGACTCAAGGAAAGTCCTTTTCCTTCCGAGTTACGACCTTGTGGACCTTCCTACTTGGTCTAACGTCGGTTTCCGCGGTTTGGAGAGTTCCTTAACCCTCCGAATACTTCCATAAGCTCCCGAGAACCTTCCGGAACCTACCGGAACATTTCCGGAAGTCCCGGAACAATTTTCCCGATGTTCCGTAACCTTTCCAACACCTATCACCAAATGTATTGTGATCACTCAAGACCATTCTTGAATGTTCCAGAATCATCCGTGACCATTCGGTACTACCTAGAACATTTCTTATCACTATCCGAAACACTTTCGGTTCCACCCGAAACAATTCCGGTACCTTTCTCTTTTCATCTCCTAGTTCTCTAACAGATTACTACTCGTTAAGTGTGTGACCCAATAGGTTCGGTATTATGCGGACATGACTCGGAACGTCTTCCGGACGTAGGACAACAGCCTATTGTCAACAGTCAATAATCAATAGCGGAGCCATGGACACCCATGTTGACTCCCACACATACACGAAAAGACTTCGAGTGAACCTTTATGTTTATCGTATACTATTCCCTTTGCTTCGCGATATATGACAAAGTTAGAGGAGAGAAGTTTGGCACCTATGTGAAACAACTTCTTGATCACAAGCCATCAGTTATCCTCATTGCTCGTTTGTCTTCATTCCTCGTTATGTATTCCGGTATCCCCGTGACTGAATCACAAAGTGTCTGGCCAGACGAGAATGGATACCGTTATACCGAGTGGGCCCTGATTCTATATCTCTTCATCGTGAAGGAGCAAATCCCAGTCTCGAACTATCACCGTTACTAGACACACTGTCCAATGTACCCAGAACTTATTTTACTACTTCCCATTTATGGGAAGATTCATCTAAGAACCAAAGCACATCTTTTGGTGTGAAGCAACTTGATATTCTCATGGTCAAAGGAACTATGTATATAATAACATTTTATGATATGACTTATAACGTTGTTTACGATGAGTTCCCTAAGTATATCATTTAACACTGGGGTCGGTTTGTGACATCCTGGCTTAATAGGAATGATAGACTACTCATATCAACTACATCTTAGACGTCCTCGTTGACGCCAAAGATCGCCGGAGTTGTCGTCTTCGTCGCGTCTAATCTACACGTCGCGGTTAGTAAAAGCGCCGTAACTTTTTATCCGTTGCTCCGTTTTAGATGAAACAAGCGGCAAAATCGTTGTTTTGAAACCCTCTAATTATTGTGTACTGTAGATCCAAGTTTTGAGAAAATTATTTTTTTCCGTTCGATCAAAAAAAAATTCCTAGATCCTATGCAAAACTGTTTTTGTAATATCTTTTTACTCGTAGATCCGTTTTGCGTGATTCCAAAGCCCACGGTTTTCTTTCGAAGCCCTCTTTTCAGTTCAACCATAAAGTTTGTTTTGGTATTTTCGAAAATATTCAGATCTGATCAGATTCTATTTTCAACTTTAGTTGATCGTAACTTTTGTTTTACAACTCGGATTTGATTAATTCTTTTTGCAAACTAAAACCCTAGCTAAACCCTATATTCTAGACACTTTGCAACCCACTTTTAAAATCAATCTTGATCTGTTTTGCAAAATATTTTATTCGGATTCTATTTTGGAGTTCTTGAACATTGTTTTGCTTTTGGTTGTGTATTGATTGTGTGTATCTTTGTTTGCTCATGATAGATTGTCCGGAGTGCGAAGCAGAGTACCACCAATCTTTAGAGTTCTGCAATCAACAGCAAGGCAAGTCATATCTTTGACCATACTCCCTATTACCTATGTTTTCAATGCATTAGTTCTTCTTCTTTAGATTGCATGATAGGTTATGCTATGCTATTACACCCAGTAGTTCATTGAGGTAGGTCTGGTCCTTACATCATTGTCACCATCGTATGTTAGAATATTGCTATGGTAAGTAGACGTGGATTGGGAAGTGAATCATTATGAGGTATGAGTGATAATGTAGTAATTAGGACCAAGATAAAGTTAATGAACTACCTGGGTGGGATGGTTGCGAGCATCCTGGAGGTGGCCAGTGATGACTGCGGAAAGCCACCCAGGCTCAAAGGGACTGTTTGTATTGACATACCTAGAAGCTTACGTGTGCAGCCACAAGCTACTATGGGCTCTGGCTTGGTTGATCAGTTGTAGGGACTCTTACTAGGTAGCGCTACGAAAGTAGATGTGAGTAGGTGGGATGGGTGCTACCGGAGTAAGGGAAACTCTTCTGAAAGACCATGTCTCGATCTTCCAGTTGTCATACACAATGGAGTGTGACAAACTACAAAGGAGGCGATCGAGTCTTGTGGGGAAAAGTGCACAAACCTCTGCAGAGTGTAAAACTAATCGATTAGCCGTGTCCCCGGTTATGGACAATTTGAGCAACTAGTTGTGGAAATATTGATTTGTCTCATCATCTTTAATTAATTTATTGGGTTAATCACTTTGGGATAGATTGTGTGGGGTTTCCCATCTCAATCGTATGCTATTGTAGAACTTAGCTATTATTATTCTATAGGGAAAAATTAGCTTTTTGCAAAAATAAATGTAGAAGCTACACCAGCCAAATTGCATGTATTACAGGGCTTTTACTTCTTTCTGTGATATGGCTTGCCGTACGATCAAAGTACTGCCCCTTTTGGGGCTGTAACTTAATCATGTTGCAGATTGTTCCGACGAGGAGTAAGGTGCGAATAAGTCGCTGTCTTATACTCAACTTTTGCCGTGGAGTCGGATGGACTCGCTACTACTACTATTATAGCTTCCGCAAGTATTTGATTAGATGGCCTTAAGCCATGTTATTATTGTAATATTTACTTCATTCGATGTAATAAAGACATGTTTTACTTCTGTTATTTCATCGAGTACTGTGTGTGCTAGCAAACTGATCCAGGGACTAGCACGTTAGGCACAGAGACTTGGTCCCTTCGGATCTGGTCGTTACAAAATGGTATCAGAGCCGACCCTCGCGGTTATACGGGTGTGTGCGGGTCAGTGCGCGAACATGGGTGAGCCGTGTGTCGGTACTGGACGCACAAACGTGTGCCAAGAGGGAACGTTCCTGTGGGCCGATGAGGACATCGGTTCCTTTGAGTGGGGGTGTATGTGACATCCTGGCTTAATAGGAATGATAGACTACTCATATCAACAAGGTGCACCTTCTTTTCCGGAAGCACATCTTCAAAGAACTCCAAAGTTAAGCATGCTTGGCTTGGAGCAATTTGAGGATGGGTGACCGACTGGGAAGTAGCTCCCAGGTGCGCACGAGTGAGGACAACGTGCGCAATAAAGACTAGTGTTGGTCTGTGGGGACAGTCTAGATCCCGCCAGGCGTACGCCGGGAATCGGTGGCTGTGGCCGGGGCGTAACACGGTTCAACATCATTGTTCTGCTAACAATATGCTCTCATTGCTATTGACATCCTTGTTACAAGAACAATGTCCATGATTAAGAAAACATAATCATCAATAAGCACATGGGCTGGTCTTAGAGGCAAAACCAGGAACTCTTGTTGTTTACATTTCCACACATGCATATGAGTTTTCTTCTGAATCTCACAGTCAGGATCATTGCAATTATAGCACAGAAATATAAACATTAATTATGAACTTGAATATTAATAATAACATACTTCATTATTGCCTCTAGGGCATATATCCAATAGTCTCCCACTTGCACTAGATACAATAATACTAGTTACATAAGTTCTCGCACACCAATGGCTGTCCGGTGTTGCTCATGCTTAGCTCGTGGAAGAGGCTTCGTCATTGGGTCTGACACATTCAAATCCGTGTGAATCTTGCATACTTTCACATATCCTTTGTCAACGAACTCCCGGATTTTGTGATAACGGCGTTCAATGTGTTTGGACTTCTGGTGGGACCTTGGTTCTCTAGCTTGCGCCACGGCTCCACTATTCTCACAATAGATCTCCATGCGGTCTTCAGCGCTAGGAACCACACCAAGCTCAGTGACGAACTTCGTAATCCAATATCCCTCCTTCGTAGCTTCTGAAGCTGCGATGTACTCTGCCTCCGTTGTAGAATCCGCGACCGTATTTTGCTTAGAACTTTTCCAGCTCATGGCACCCCCGCTGAGTGTGAAAACATATCCTGATTGAGTTTTGAAATCATTCGGATCTGTCATGAAGCTTGAATCAGTGTAACCCTTTACAACAAGTTCTTCATCACCTCCGAATACCAAGAACATATTCTTAGTTCTGTTTAGATACTTCAAAATATTTTTGACTGCTACCCAGTGTGCACTATCTGGGTTGCTCTGGTATTTGCTACATATACTCAGAGCATAGGAAACATCTGGTCTTGTACATATCATGGCATACATAACAGATCCAATTGCCGAAGCATATGGAACTGTGCTCATCTCTACCTGCTCCTCAGTGTTCTTAGGACACTGACTCTTGGAGAGTACCACACCATGTGACATTGGGAGGAATCCCTTCTTAGATTTCTCCATTCTGAACCTATTCAGAACCTTGTCTATATACGTGCTCTGGCTCAGCCCTATCAGGCGCCGGGATCTATCTCTATAGATCTTAATGCCCAATATGTAAGCAGCTTCACCTAAGTCTTTCATCGAAAAACTGCTTTTCAATGACTCCTTTATAGTGTTAAGAAATTCTTTATCATTTCCAATCAACAATATGTCGTCTACATACAGTATTAGAAAAGATATTGCGCTCCCACTTACTTTCTTGTAAACACAAGCTTCTTCGCCATTCTGGATGAAGCCAAAACTTTTGACCACTTCATCAAAATGAAGATTCCAACTCCGTGATGCTTGCTTTAGTCCATAGATGGATCTTTTAAGCTTGCATACCTTTCCAGCATCCTTTGGTGCGACAAAACCCTCAGGTTGTATCATGTATACATTCTCCTCGAGGTTCCCATTCAGGAAAGCTGTTTTGACGTCCATCTGCCATATCTCATAGTCAAAATATGCAGCAATTGCTAGTAAAATCCGCACAGACTTAAGCATTGCTACTGGCGAGAAAGTCTCGTCGTAGTCAACTCCTTGCACTTGTCGGAACCCTTTCGCAACAAGTCTAGCTTTATGAATAGTGACATTACCATCCGCGTCTGCCTTTCTTTTGAAAATCCATTTACATTCAATTGGTTTCACACCCTCTGGAGGGATAACCAAGTCCCATACTTGGTTCTCGTACATGGATTCCATTTCGGATTTCATGGCTTGTAGCCATTCAGTGGAGTTGGGGCTCATCATCGCTTCTTTGTAGTTGACAGGCTCATCATCTTCCAAGATGAATACTTCGTTAACGTACCACTCGGGTAGCTGACGCACTCTGCCTGATCTCCTTGGTTCAGTCTCCAGCTTCTCAGAAGTTCCTACATCACTTGCAGGAGCTTCCGGTTCCTTCATCGGAATGACTGCCCGAACAACTTCCGTCGTTTCATTCCTTGGTTCCAAAGGTTCACTAACCTCATCAAGCTGTACTGTCCTCCCACTCACCTCTTTGCTAAGAAACTCTTTCTCAAGAAAAGTTCCTCCCTTAGCAATAAAGACTTTGCCATCGGAGGGGTGGTAAAAGGAATAGCCTACGGTGTCTTTGGCATAACCTACAAAGTAGCACTTGTCTGCTTTAGGGTTGAGTTTGTTCGGTTGTAAACGTTTTACATAAACATCACAACCCCAAATTTTCAGGAACGATATATTTGGTTTTCTCCCATTCCATAACTCGTATGGTGTCGTTTCCACAGACTTTGACGACGCCCTATTTAAAGTAAAAGCAGCAGTCTCTAACACGTAACCCCAAAAAGATAGTGGCAGATCAGTTAATGACATCATAGACCTTACCATGTCTAACAAAGTTCGGTTACGCCACTCAGACACTCCATTTCTCTGTGGAGTTCCAGGTGGCGTCAGCTGTGAAACGATTCCACGCTCTATGAGGTGTTCTCTAAACTCATGACTAAGATATTCACCACCACGATCGGATCGTAGAAATTTGATTTTCTTGTCACGATGATTCTCAACTTCATTCTGAAATTCTTTGAACTTTTCGAAAGTTTCAGACTTTTGCTTCATTAAGTAAATATAGCCATATCTACTCAAATCGTCAGTAAAAGTTACGAAGTAGAGATATCCACCGCGCGCTGGTATACTCATCGGACCACACACATCACTATGTATTATTTCCAATAAGTCAGTCGCCCGTTCTACATGACCTGTGAACGGCGTCCGAGTCAATTTTCCCATCAGACAAGCCTCACATTTATCAAATGATTCGAAATCAAAAGATTGCAAAATTCCATCTTTATGAAGTTTCTGCATGCGTTTCTTTCCGATGTGACCTAGACGGCAGTGCCACATGTAAGTGGTATTATCAGTCTGCTTGAGACGTTTAGAGCTAGTGTTTAAGATGTCGTTACTACAATCAAGATCTAAATAAAACAACCCATTCTTAATAGGTGCAAAACCATAGAACATATTCTTCAAGTAAATAGAGCAACCATTGTTCTCAGACTTAAAATTATAACCGTCGCGGACTAAACATGATCCGGACATAATGTTCTTACAAATAGCAGGAACGAAATAACAATTATCTAATTCTATGGTAAATCCTGAAGGTAGATGTAGAGTGTAGACGCCCACGGCTTTAGCAGAGATCGTAGCTCCATTTCCGACACGCATCGTCACTTCATTCCTTTCCAGCTTCCTTATTCTCCTTAGTCCCTGTAATGAATTACAGATATGAGCAACAGCTCCAGTATCAAATACCCACGACTTAGAGTGAGGGCCGGAAAGAAAAACATCTATGACATATATAACTTTTATACCTTCGCTGGTAAAACCAGGCTTTTTTCTATCTGCCAGATACTTCTTGCAGTTCCTCTTCCAGTGACCTTTAGCTTTGCAGTAGAAGCACTCAGTATCTTTGTTAGGGCCAGTACCAGAGGGTTTCTTGGTCTTGGCGCCAGGCTTGCCGGCGCCCTTGCCCTTGGACTTGCCCTTTTTCTTGAAACTGGTGGTCTTGCTAACCGCCAACGTGTAGTTAGGGTCAGCCTGCATGGTAGTCTCCGCATTTTTCAGCATTGCAAGCAGTTCATTAACTGACTTATCCATCCCGTTCATGCGATAGTTCTGAACAAAGCCTTTGAAACTTGGCGGGAGTGACATGAGAACAATATCTGTACCTAGTGATTCCGGGACCGGAAATCCTAGCTCAGTCAACCTTTGCCCAAGGCGCATGATCTTTATCACATGCTCACTGACAGGTGTTCCTTCTTTCATCTTGCAATTCCACATGGCATGAGTTACCTCATACCGTTCAGTTCTAGCGTGTTTGGCATACAGAGCGTCTAACTCCTTAACAATTAAGTGGGGATCGGTGTTTTCAAACCTCCCTTGTAACTCTGATTCCATACACGCAGTCATAAGACACTGAACTGCGGTGCTATCATCAAGCTTAGTCTGATGCACATTCTGCTCAGCTACCGTGGCTTCAGGCCCCGGTGCTGCTGGGAGAGGTGTCGTCAGGACATAGTCCTTCTTAGCACTCCTGAGTACAATTCTCAGGGAACGAACCCAGTTCGCATAGTTGCTTCCATCAGCTTTCAATTTTTCATTCTCAATCAACGGACCTAAGTTAAACTGGGGATTGACACGGGCCATTTCAATCTACAACATAAACACAAATTTCACTTTAGACAATTTTCATAATTAAGTTGCACTAATTAATCATACTATTAATTTAATAAGTGCTCCCACTCAGACCAACATCTCTTGTAGTTGATTCTAAGTGATTCAAGATAAAAGTTTAGTCGTCCGCCATTGATGTGACATCACTGATGACTTAGACTGAACTGGTAGGCCAACTTGCCAATCACGCAAGGTGATTCTTGTTCATCTTTCGATGGGCGTGTTCCGGTAGCAAACTTTTATCCAAACCGTCAAGATCACCAAGTGTAATGTGATGTGTGTTCTTTTAACACACCCATCTTTTATGCGTCACACCGTGTGCACCCATGTGAAATGACCTGCTCCGGTGTGAAACATAGTATAGACGGTGCTACAGTTGGGAGAACACTATCAACTTGATATTGTTTTGCGAGAGATGACCCTAATAAAACACGACTACCGCGCATCAAACAAGGGTGCATCAAAGGGATTAACATCACAGGTAATTCATAAAATGTGTGACATGGTATAGCCCTTTGTGTCTTGAAGTTTTCGTTGCCTTCATGACTCCGTGGTTGAAGTCTCCACCCACCACCTTTTGTCCTTGGCGCCGGGACCTCCTCACGGCTTCGGCATGTGTGTTGGGGTCCACCTTCACATCATTGATCATCACCTCATCTCTATCTATAGCCTTGCCTCAAGCTACTAAACAGTTCTGGCACGCAGGCCATAATTAAGTGACAATCATATGACTCCAGTCATCATGCCGTACCACGGCTCGCAGGCCGCAAAAAATATTACATCATATAGCATCTCATACAAACACATTGCAAATATTGAAGGCTATACCACATCACATGCATTCTCTGCAAAAACGAGTTAGATCGCTATCTACACGGGTTGTTGCAAATTTTATCGTGGTCGTTAAGCAGGTTTACATGGCAAACGAGAAACCCTAGAAAAAAAAAACACGATACTTCTTTTGTTGCTAGTTTAACATACGGGGTGCGTGTAGCAACTAATGCCACAAGCCAAACTTCGTTAAACGCGTGACCCCCGTGTGGATTTAAGTTCATAAAATCCACAAGCCCGTTCATGTAAAAAATTCTATAGCAAGACTAAGATGAGATCCAAGGAATTTGATGTATTCCATGATCAAGGCAACCAGTATACTAAAATCAGCATAGAGGGATCATGGAAAAACTCAAACCTTGTAGCAAAATCTCATCATGTCGTCGAGCAAATAAAAGATCACATGACAGGGAAGCAAACAAGAAAATATTGCCTCATATCAACATATGATCTACCTAAACATGCATCTAATCAAGGATCGCCCATGATAACACTGTTGGGGAACGTAGTAGAAAACAAAAATTTCGTGCCTACGAGTTAAGAACCCAAGATCATCCATGATAGATTGCATACAAGGTTTAGGAAAATGCTCACCAACAATTGCAGCGGAAGAAGAGTTGGTGAAGTTCGAGGACAATGCTCACCAACAGTCCCTCGATCTACCCCACGAACAAGTCCTACGAACAGATCTCCGAGAAGAAGAATAAGCTCCTCGAAGAAGGATCAAAGGTATGATACCTCTACCGGTATCCACACGTCCCGATGTAGCAATCCAGCAGCGCTCCGCCGTCCAGAGAAGAACGCCACCGAGAGAAACTAGAGGAAGAACAGCCTAGCGGTGTCCGGACTAGAACAATCTAGCCCGAATAGAGATTTAGAGACGCGTGGATTTGCTAGGGCAACCTTGGGGCTTTTCTGGTGTAGTTTTGGGGTTGCCCCTGCTCCTGTATATATAGGTGGAAGCCTGGGGTCGCAACTTGGGCGAGGGTCCTCCCCAAAGTCGGTTTTGGCCACCAGGAGGAGTCCAACACGGATTCCCCGCCGAAACGCCGCGGACCCCGGCGTCCTAGTCCAAAACGCCAGGGACCCTGGCGTCTGGGCCTAGGACTCAAGGAAAGTCCTTTTCCTTCCGAGTTACGACCTTTTGGACCTTCCTACTTGGTCTAACGTTGGTTTTCGCGGTTTGGAGAGTTCCTTAACCCTCCGAATACTTCCATAAGCTCCCGAGAACCTTCCGGAACCTACCGGAACATTTCCGGAAGTCCCAGAACAATTTTCCCGATGTTCCGTAACCTTTCCAACACCTATCACCAAATGTATTGTGATCACTCAAGACCATTCAAGAATGTTCCGGAATCATCCGTGACCATTCGGTACTACCTAGAACATTTCTTATCACTATCCGAAACACTTTCGGTTCCACCCGAAACAATTCCGGTACCTTTCTCTTTTCATCTCCTAGTTCTCTAACAGATTACTACTCGTTAAGTGTGTGACCCAATAGGTTCGGTATTATGCGGACATGACTCGGAACGTCTTCCGGACGTAGGAAAACAACCTATTGTCAACAGTCAATAATCAACAGTGGAGCCATGGACACCCATGTTGACTCCCACACATACACGAAAAGACTTCGAGTGAACCTTTATGTTTATCGTATACTATTCCCTTTTCTTCGCGATATATGACAAAGTTAGAGGAGAGAAGTTTGGCACCTATGTGAAACAACTTCTTGATCACAAGACATCAGTTATCCTCATTGCTCGTTTGTCTTCATTCCTCGTTATGTATTCCGGTATCCCCGTGACTGAATCACAAAGTGTCTGGCCAGACGAGAATGGATACCGTTATACCGAGTGGGCCCTGAGTCTATATCTCTTCATCGTGAAGGAGCAAATCCCAGTCTCGAACTATCACCGTTACTAGACACACTGTCCAATGTACCCAGAACTTATTTTACTACTTCCCATTTACGGGAAGATTCATCTAAGAACCAAAGCACATCTTCTTGTGTGAAGCAACTTGATATTCTCATGGTCAAAGGAACTATGTATATAATAACATTTTATGATATGACTTATAACGTTGTTTATGATGAGTTCTCTAAGTATATCATTTAACACTGGGGTCGGTTCAACATCATTGTTCTGCTAACAATATGCTCTCATTGCTATTGACATCCTTGTTACAAGAACAATGTCCATGATTAAGAAAACATAATCATCAATAAGCACATGGGCTGGTCTTAGAGGCAAAACCAGGAACTCTTGTTGTTTACATTTCCACACATGCATATGAGTTTTCTTCTGAATCTCACAGTCAGGATCATTGCAATTATAGCACAGAAATATAAACATTAATTATGAACTTGAATATTAATAATAACATACTTTATTATCGCCTCTAGGGCATATATCCAACACCCTCCTAGGGGTACTTGTATCTTTGTGAACCTCCTTATTAGATTGAGAGTTACCGATAATAAGTGCATGAGTTCTTCGGACTAATGTGAGTATTCGAAAGTTGACACTTCCACCTTCCCATATTTTTCTAGCCTCTCCTGTGCCGTGCATTGCTTTCTTCTCACTCCGAGAGTTGGCGTCCACCTTCGCCGGTACATCCAAACCCTTGGCACGATACGCTCTGTCATCATAAACCTCCTTATATCCTTCCTCAAAAAATCCACCATACCTACCAACCAAGGCATTTCCATAGCCTTTCCGAGATATATTTCCATGCAACATCCATCTTCTCATGACTTGATCTTCATTTCATACATGCTACTTTCTTGATCGTTGAGCCGCATGCCAGTTGGGCCTTGCCCTAATCATTGCTACATGACACGCTAATATCATTGCATATCCTGCTACACTGGCAGAGGCATACATTTGCATACATCATGATAGTTACATCTTCTTTATGATTTGAGTACTTTGTAAAGTGTGAAAGATCTCCTATACTTTTTGTAATATATAGAGTGTTGCCCCTAAAGTGAGGAAAAGATCCCAAAGTGGAAAAATGAGAGGAATAGAAAGAGCCATTGAGGCCACCAAAAAATACAAAAAATATAAAAAAGAGAAAAAGAAATAAAAAGAGAGAAGGGGGAACACTACTATTCCTTTTGAGAGATCCACACTCGTACTCCCTATTATATCTTGTACTCCATAGAAATTATCATTCATGCATATAGCTATGTGGGGACCTTCACACTATATAACTTGGCTTGTATATTACAATGATGGGCCTCCTCAAATGAGCTCTAGGTCTTCTTGAGCAAGCAAGTTGGATGCACCCCCACTAGTTCTATTGGAGAGCTTACCATAGCTCGTATGTGCATCCGTTGCATGGCAATCCCTACTCCTCACATCGTATCTATCATTTGGCTTTCTCTCGCCTATGATTGTCCTCATTGAAGTGAGCCTTTCTCACCTTTTTGACTTCCTCCTCCACCATATTCTCTCTTTTCCATCTTAAGTGTCAACTTTCTTGCTTACGCTCATCCATTGCATGAGTGCTCAAAATGTCGAAAAGTGAGTCTTGGGATGAGTCAAGATAAGATTCCAAAGAAGACCAAGTGAGAAACTTTAGTAGATTGAGTTCTCAAAAAAAACTTTTTCTCGTATATCCCTATCCCTTTTCTTGCACGCAAACAACATTTGGAGACATTTGAGTCACGGACAGCGAGAGCTCTTGCACCTTTATGCTCTTATGTTACTTGTTTCAATACTAGATATAGACTCTTGCCTGTTATGACTTGAATTGAATTACATGCCTTGATTGCTTTACTTAAAAGTTTTTATATGGTTGTTAGCATGTCACCACAGAAATTATGCTTGTTATCATTTACCTACTCGAGGACGAGCAGGAATTAAGCTTGGGGATGTTGATACGTCCAAAACGTATCTATAATTTATGCTTGCTCCATGCGTCTTTTGTGTGATATTGCTATGATATTGATGAACTTCCATACACTTTTGATCATATTTGGACTAACCTATTAACTCAGTGCACCCCAGTGCCAGTTCCTGTTTTCTGTTGTTTTTCTATTTCAGGTTTCCCCCATATAAAAAGTGCTCCAAAAATCGGGAAAAATCCAAAAGAAATCAGCGATCAGGAAGCATCCGGAATCACCGAGGGGGGGGGCAGAGGGGACCCACCAGGGCCCCAAGCGCCCTCCCGGTGCGCCCGAGGGTGGGGCCGCGCCAGGGGCCTCCTGGACCTCTGGTGGACCCCCTGGCTGCCCCCCTTCGCCTATCTAATCCTCGTGACGCGAAACCCCCCAAGACAGGAACCATTTTTCACGATCTCTCCTCTGTTCTACCGCCGCAGCGCTTCCAAGATCGAGAGCAGCAGAAGACCTCTTCCCGGCACCCTGCCGGAGGGAGGAATCACCTCCGGGAGCTTCTCCACCACCATGGACGCTTCCCGGATGAACCGTGAGTATTGCACCTTGGACCATGTGTCTATGATCAGTAGCTATGTGAGGTTCTCCTCCCCTCTTTGTTCTTCATGGATTAGACCTCGTGAGCTGCCCTACATGATCGAGGCACTTATGTAATATTTCTGCTGTTGCTATGCTGAGTTTGCTGTGATCCGATGGATTATGAGATCATGTGCAGATTGTGTTTGAGTTATATATTTGATTCTCTTCTTGTATATTTATGTTATTGAGTAATTCTTGCATGTTCTCCATTGCTGTTTATTGCTTTGGCCAAGTAGTAGGTAGTGATTCCAAGAGGGAGCGTTATGCATGATTGTGGGTTCATGCCCCCCGATGACTAGCTTGAGTGACAGAAACATGAGTCTAGGGGATGTGCTGTTGCCACAAGGGGGAAAACAACGGTGCTTGTACTTGCGAGTGCAAGGATTGTTTACTTTACGCAAATTTATTTAATGCAATTTTCTGTTGCTTTGAGTTTACAGTTTGGGTGGGATTCGCAACTTAATACCAGCGAGATGTTCTGGATAGATATCTCAAGGTGGATGATTAATAGGTAGATGCAGATGGATTTCGATCTACTTGTCTTGGCGTACCTCCCGTGCTTTTGAGCCTCTTCCTTTATTTATAACATAATTAGCATTGGTTTGCGCACATAATCCTGTCAATTTCCCAGCTGTAATTTGTTTACCTCTCATGGCTATTTTATCGTCTTTTGGGAGAGATACATCACTAGTGAACATCATAGGACCCTGGTCCATATTTCCACCACTGTTTACACCCACTATCAATTTACTTTTCCGTTTCTATCACCATCATTATTATCCCGTGCGTTTTGTCCTTTGTAAACAACAAGGCCGGAGGAATGACAACCCTTTGGACTCGTTGGGACAAAGCTATCTATTGTGTGTGCAGGTTCACGCCAACCGCCAATCTCTGGCGCCGTTGTCACTATCTTGACGTTATCGGAGTCCTACTGGAGACAAACCTTGGTATCTTCATCGAGCGAAATTGCCGCTACTCTACATCTCAACCTTCCACTTTGGGTAAACTAATGAGGGGCGAGAAGTGAAGTCTCGTGACATCACCAGGTCGCCCAGGCGGCCACCCCGCGCGGGTGGGCCGTGGCCGCGCCGGGAGGGCGCCTGGGTTCCTGGGGCCACCTCATGGCTCCGTCCTCCGACTAGAGGATTCTTCCGATGTAGATATTTTTTGGTAATTTTTTGGGAATTTTCTGAGCAACTTCATTTTGACTTTTTTCTACATTGCCTAGACAAAACAGACAGAAACTGGCACTGGGCTCTATATTAGTAGGTTAGTCCAATAAATGATTCAAAAGCATGGCAAAAAGATGTAGCAATGACACAAAAAGGGCATGGAACAAGAAAAAATTATAGATATGTTTGGGACATATCAGAGGCCGCGCCATGGACCCGCCTCGAGGGGTGGGACCTCCATCGGTGCCCTCCTTCGGCCTATATTTAGCCCCCGTTCCGTAAACCCTTGAGGGGTTTTCCGTTCCGCGATTTTCACCACTGTTTCGCCGCCACTGCGATCCCGAGATCGGGATCACCAGAAGACCCTATCACGGCACACTGCCGGAGGGAGGATTGATCTCAAAGAGCTTCTCCACCACCATGAGCGCTTCCCGGATGTGTCGTAAGTAGTCCACATTGGGCCAGGGGTCCATGAATAGTAGCTGTGTGATGTCTTCTCTCCAATCTTGTGCTTCAATTCTTAGCCCTTGTGAGCTTCCCTACATGATCAAGGCATCTATGTAATAGTTACTGTGTTGCTCTGTTGTGTTTGCTAGGATCCGATGGATTATGAGAATATGTTCAGATCGTGATGAGTTATATAATTGGTTCTCCTTTTATATATTAGTTCTTGAGTATTTTTGCATGTTATCTGTTGCTTTTTATTGCTTTGGCCAAGTAGTAGATTGGAACTCCAAGAGGGAGCGTTATGCATGATTGTCGGTTCATGCCCCCTGATGTCTAGCTTGACTGACAGAAACATGAGACTAGGGGATGTGTTGTTGCCACCAGGGAGAAAACAATGGTGCTTGTAACTGCGGTTATAAGGGTTGTTTACCTTACGCATAGTTTGTTAATGCAGTTGTCTGTTGTTTATAGTTTACACTTTGGGTGGGGCTCGCAACTTAATACTAGCGAGATGTTCTAAATAGATATCTCAAGGTGGATGATTAGTGAGTAGATGCTGGTGAATAAATGGTCTAGTTGTCTTGGCATACTACCCATACAATTGACCCTCTAACTTTCTTGTAGCATAATTAGCATTGTGGTGCGTTTATAATTCTTTCAATTGCCTAGCTGTAATTTTTTCACCCATCATAGTTGTTTTATCGTCTTTTGGGAGAGATAAATCACTAGTGAACATCATGGGACCCCAGTCCATATTTCCACCATTGTTTAAACCTCCATTATTTACTGCTTTCATTTCCTTTCTGCCGAAATGACCACTACTGTTTCCCCTTGTGTTTTGATCCTTTGTAAACAACAAGACCGGAGAGATTGACAAGCTCTCTGAACTCGTTGGGAGCAAATTTATTTGTTGTTGTGTGCAGGTCCACGACAACTCCTTGGTCAGAGCCAAATTTTTGACACTGTTATCACATACTTGTATCTCTTGGAGTCCTACTGGTCGATTAAACCTTGGTATCTTCACTGAGGGCAACTTGCTGCTGACTAATTCTCAACCTTACACTTGGGGTAGCCAACGAGGAGCACTACTTCAGTGCCATCACCTAGGCATCACGGACACTGCAATGATGAACTCATATCTATTGGTAAAGTGGTGGTGGAAAGTGATGCGTGCTGACTTTGATTCTCTTTGGTTCTCCATCCTGTCTAAATATTTCCCCACTTCCTCCCCCTTTTCGCCTCTGCCAAGTGTGGCTCCTAATTTTGGCGCGATCTGATTAGAATGTGTGATGCTTTCATAGAGCACATCTATTTTTCTGTGAAGAATGGTAAGTCGGTTAGGTTTTTGCGCGATCTTTGTTCCCCTATGGGCCGTTTGGACCTTAAACATGCGTATTTTTTCCTACTGTTCCAACGTTGATGCTTCCATCTCGGAGCTGGAAGCAACGGGTTGGGACTTTCGTTTCCACCGATCTCTCTCCTGCAGAGATGGAGGATTGAAAGCCACTTGTTTCCCTTCTCCCCTTGATCTTAGACGAGGGGGGGTGATGAGGTCTCCCGGACCTTATCTCTACCCGGTAGGTTCACTGTTATGTCCCTGTTTCTCCACATGTGCTCCGGGCAATGCACATATCGGTTCAAGGCGATCTAGAAAGCTAAAATCCCGACCAAAATCAAAATCTTCATGTAGCAAGCGTTTCGATCCAAACCCCCATCTTCTGATCAGATTCGTAAGCGAAACTCGTCCATCTCAGACCGGTGTGCCCTTTGCAATCTATGGAGCATATTTTCCTTCGATGTGACCTCGCCCTCTTTATGTGGAGTTGCGTATAGTCTTGGATGGGAAATAATTGGATCCCCTCATCTTTTGCTGATGTTCGGGCACTCACCCGTTCCCTCCCTTCTAAGGAGGGTTGCCTCTTTTGGATTTTCTTCTTCGTGGATTGTCGGGCCTTGTGGAATATCAGGAACATATTCTCCACTGAGCACAAATTCCCTAAGCGGACTGTTGATTGTCTATCTAAAACTGCGGACTTTTATAAATGTGGAGATCCTTGAGTAAGGACTGTGAGCAAGAGGCCTAGAATCTTATCATGGACCGCATCCTTGTGCTACGTCCCAAACGTATCTATAATTTCTGCTTGTTCCATGCACTTTTATGTGACATTGCTACATGTTTTGCTACACTTTTATATCATTTTGCACATATTTGGACTAACCTACTAACTCAGTGCACCCAGTGCCAGTTTCTGTCTGCTGATGTCTTTAAGTTGAGGTGATTTTATGCCAATTTTCAATGATCCAAAAATTCCAGAAAAATCATATAAAAAATCAGCGAGACGGAAGCTTCCGGAACCCCGAAGGAGGGAAAGGGGTCCCACCTGGCACCCAGGCAGCCAGGTGGCGCGGCCCCACCCCTGGCCACGCCACCAGGGCACCTGGGAGCCCTGTGCCACCCCTGGCAGTCCCCTTTGGCCTATATTACCTCTTCGTCCAGGAAACACTCGAGGCGAATCACTCATCACGAATTACCTCTCTGTTCCGCCACCGTCGCGCTTCCAAGATCGGGAGCACGAGAAGACCTCTTCCTGGCACCCTGCCGGAGGGAGAATTGCCCTCGGGAGCTTCTCCGCCACCATAGACGCTTCCCGGATGTGTCGTGAGTAGTCCCCCTTGGACCATGGATCCATGACCAGTAGCTATGTGATGGCTTCTCTCCAATCTTGTTCTTCAATGTTTAGTCCTTGTGAGATGCCCTACATGATCAAGGAACCTATGTAATTTTCCTGTTGTTGCTATGCTGTGTTTGATGGGATCCGATGGATTTTGAGATTATGTTCAGATTGTGATGAGTTATATATTTGGTTTACCTTTTATATTTTGTTCTTGAGTAATTCTTGCATGTTCTCCGTTGCTTTTTAATTCTTTGGACAAGTAGTAGATAGTAAATCCAAGAGGGAGCCTTATGCATGATTGTGGGTTCATGCCCCCCGGTGTCTAGCTTGAGTGACAGAAACATGAGACTAGGGGATGTGTTGTTGCAAACAGGGAGAAAACAACGGTGCTTGTAACCTCGGTTACCTATGTGAATGATTGATGTACGCTCTCTGATGCCTCCTTAGTCTCCTGGTGTTCTTTTGGTTTTAGTTGCCTTCTTCTGTTTGTGCCTACGAGCGTGTGGTTGTGGCATGTGTGTCGTTTTGCCTTCCTTACTAGGCTTATACCGAGTACTCTGTTTTTTTAGACAACTGAGTACTCTGTTGAATGTTTGTTCCTGGTTATGGGCGTTATTTGTAAATTCAAGCATAAGCTGAAAGCTGAAGAATGATCAGAGGGGGAGGGGTTGAATGATCATTTCTAAAACTTCTATGAAACTTAGAAGTGAAACAGGGAAACGACAAACACCTAAGTGTAACACGAAGGAAATGCACTATCGAAAGACATGCTTAAGCCGAAAGTAAATGGGATGAGGGGAAACATCGAAGGCAAACATGCAATAGAGTAAATATTGAATGTAAATACGAGTAAGAAAACGAGCCTAGCACAACGATGTTTGGTGAACCAGTTCACACTCTGCAAAGTGCTACGTCTGGATGGAGGGACTGGTGATTAAACACCTTGAGAAAAACTTTCTACGTCCTATTCTCCACTGCAACAAACTCCTCGAACTTGTCCAGTTCTTACTTGGGGTAGATGATTCAGGACATCTCTGAAACTTTTACAAACTTCCTACAGCAACGCCAATTTCTCTTCGACTGCTTGACAGGCAACGCCTAACCGTCTAGGAGACTTCCAGATCTCCAAGATAAAAAGGCAGGGTAATATCAACCTAAGTCTCTGTGAATTCCTCAACTCAGTTTGGACTTGAGTTGGTTTTCTCTCGAGATCTTTCTTAGGATGCTCACAACACTTCTGTCTCAGAATATTCAGTGGAGCAGCCATCCGCACATGGCGGGTGGGTGCGGGGTATTTATAGGTGGCGATCCCAATGGAGAAATGACTGAAGTGACACGATGCGATAGCTTGACGCGTGTCCACAACGGTCGGATTTTCAATCAAAGCGCAACTTTCCTTGCGGGGCAAGAAAGCTGGCTCACCGAACGAGTTCTCTCTCGGAGGCACAAAGTGCGATGACTTTGCCTTCAAGCTATTACTCGACCCAGTGAGATTCCTCTCGGTAGGCTATCTTTGGGTTTTAAGTTGAGTAGAGAAAATGCAGTTTGACTAAGATTTCAACTAGCAAACCCTACTTGATAGTACGGTTTGTCCTGCGACTCGAGAAAGTAAAAGAGAAACTAGCAAAAAGACTAAGTCTTCATCCAACTTCAGCTTTCTCCTTGTTGCAATTCTTCTCGAGAACACCTTCATAGTTGACGACATTTTTAGGTGTCGTCCTTCATCAAAGGTTTGAGTATATGTCTGTAGCTTTGCTGCAGTGAGTTGTCCTTCGAGCTTCTACATGCAAACTGTATTCTCCAGGAACCTAAGTATATGTTTATACTCGAAAACAATATTAGTTCCTCTACTGATTTGTCCAACAATATCCAAAACCTATGAGGGCAAAGCTTTCTCTTACAATCTCCCCCTTTTGGACGATTCTTGACAAAACAAACATCGACAAATAATTGAAAGTTTTTAGTTTCGATGATAAACCAGTGCTGATATAGATGATATACTCCCCCTTTATGTATGCACGGAAGATGAAAATTTTCTGTGAAGTTCATATTATATAGGGAATGAATCGAGGGATATCACCAATATCTTAGCAAGCAAGATTGCATTCCAAAAAAATTCCAATAAGAAATTCGCAATCTCCTCGAATGTCCTATGAACTTATGTGATAGATAAATTCCTACAAGAAAGATATACATGGCAAGCAAAGTAGATAGATATCTTATGGTAGTGCAGCAGTTCACAGATCTACTTAGAGTTAGTTACAACCATATCGAATAAGAATTGAATGTTTGTTGAAACTACTCAAACTCCAAAAACTTCAAATCCCTTAACCCCATAGGCGAACTATTTCTTTGATGCAACTACATCCCCCCTTTTTGTCAATGATTGAAAAAAAAAGATTGAGAATAGGGTCGAGAAAGAATCTAAGCGTCGGAAGAATGGCATCAGCGACAACGTGAAGATTCCGGCGGTGGAGAGCGTGGCCTTGCTTTTCTTGCTTGACGACGGCTTGGAACATCACGTTGAGGCGTCAGCTTGGCGGGGAAGGAATGTTGATCGCCCGAACATTTAAGCTTAGTTCATGCAGGGGTCCTTGGGCTTGTTGGGAACGGTTGGAAAATTGATCGAGCATTATGATCTTCAGCTTCAGGCTCAGGCATTTCAGGTTCAAGGGCAACGTGATAGAAATCATCAACCCAGATGGTGTCTCTGTTCTTTGGCAAAGTGGTGATTTCTTTATCGGGCATATCCACTCGGTCATTATTGGACCAGCGTCGATCAAGGTGCGGTGGATACTGAACAAAACAAGAGCGCTGCAACAGATCATGGGAGTTAAAGTTTCGGAGCCCTTTCCAGTGACGACGACGGGATTCACGAAGAAGTTGACCATTGTTGACAACAATATTTCAGAGTAGATTCAGCTCGTTCATGATCTATTGCTTCTGAATATGGTGTTCATTAATGTGATGCTGAAGCATTTACTAAGTTCGAAGAGAAACCTCCATATGATGGACTAGCTTGATAAATATGTTTCTCATGTTGCATTCAGTAACATGTGCTCGAATGACAACATACTCATCAAAAGGATCGTCCTGGCGAGCAACACATTTGAGAACTTCTGAAAGTCCAAGTATGTGATCAGAGGGGGAGGGGGTGAATGATGAATTCAAATTTTCGGGTGAAGCTTTGAAGTGAAGCATAATCTAAGCAGGAGGGGATAGCAGAAACAAGTAACAGGGAAGCAAAACTAGGAGAGAAACTAAATACATCGAATCAAAATACATTGAAGCATAACTGGGAAGAAAATGCAATGCGGAATGTAAGTGCTTGAAGTAAAACGAACTATGACTCGGCGATGTTTGTTCGACCAGTTCACGCTCTGCAAAGCGCTACGTCTGGTTGGAGGGGCTGGTGATTGAACACCTGGAGAAAATCTCTCTCCGTCCGTTGCTCCACTGCACCAATCTCCTTGAGCTTGGCCCGTTTTGACTCGGGGTAGAATATCAAGGAAATCTCTGAAACATTTGACAAACTTGAACTTCGAGGCGACAATTACTCTTCGCTCTCTGAAGTCGACTCTCTAACCATCTAGGAGAATTGCAGTTCTCCAAGATAAAAAGGCTAGCAAGCTTTCACCTAAGTCATAGCTAATTTACTCAGATCAATGGGACTTAGGCTGCAGTTGTCTGGGTTTTGGGTTTTGCTTCGGTGGCGTTCTTGGGATGCTCACTTAAGTCTCTCTCAGGAATAATCTTAGAGCATCCAGCCGCAAATGGAGGCGGGGGCGGCGTATTTATAGTTGGCGACCCCGAGGTGCGAAATGACAGATTTGACCTGAAGCGACAGCTTGACACATGTCCACAACGGTTGGATTAGTCATCAATGCGCAACTTTACTTGCGTTACAAGTAAAGCTGACTCACGGACTTAGTTCTGCTTCGGAAGCCAAAGACCGAAGTCTTTGCTACCGAAACATAACTTAGTGCACATGAGAATTTCTTCACTCTGGCTTCTCACTGGGTTTAGATTTGATCTGAGAATTTTCACAATAACTTCGGTGTCCACAAACTAAAACCCCCTCTTGATAGTACGGTTTGTCCTATGACTCAAAGAACAGAAAAATAACTACACAAAAACATCTAAGTCTTGCGCCGTATTCTTCAATTTCTTCAATGAGTTGAGCTTCAGGACACCTACATTTTTGGGGGTCATCCTCCATGATTAAGCTTCGCTCAAGAAGTAATACTTCGATAATTTGAAAACCTTCCTTGAAGTTTTATCGCCTAGCTTGTCCTTCAGGAACCTAAACAACTGTTTATACTAGAAAATATAGTTAGTTCCTCTACTGTCTTGTCCAACAATATCCAAAACACATGGGGGCAAACTTTTCTCTTACAACTTCTCGAACGGGTGGAGTAAATATCGAAGGATATTTGGTTGAGGGAAAAGGCATGTCCCGAGAATAATCGCAGAGAGCCATCAGCCATCAGCATTACACGAGACTAATATTCTGATGAAGCATTCTTCAAAGTCGAAGGGAAGTCCATTGACTAGCTTCATGATGGCATGTTGAGCAAAATCAAGAATAGGATATTCATCGTGCACATTCAGCATAGGCAACAATGTCTTCGGCGGAATGTAGAACCAATATTTTTCTTCGAATATTAAGTTGTTGGGCATGGCCACATCAGGATATGCATCACCAACAACTTCTGGATCCTTGAGGACTGAGAACTCAGTAGGTGTCATAGGAGCCAGAGTATGAATTTTGTCGGGTAATCCTTCGAACAGAGGAAGATTATCCAAGGACATCAATTCATCGACAATCATGTGAAAGTCTTTGCCTTGAATCATGAAATCAAACTTCCAGGTTGAAGGGTCTCGGTGGTCTCCAGTGACATAAAGAGTGGCATAGAACTATTTGATTACCTCTGGATTGTAACCACTATTGAGGGCAAATATTCTATGGGCGTGCAATTCATCTATTGTCTCGTCCAAGTTCTGAAAGCATGTTGTGGAATACAGCGAAGGCATATCCAGATACTGATGATTAAAAATCTTGTCTTTGTTCAGCAAAGTTCGAGCATAATAGATGGCTTGCTCTTGAGTCCAAAACTGAAGCGAGTAAGAATCACGTTCCTTCAGATATGGATTTGCACCGAAGAATTTTGGCTTATGCTCACGATGCTTGAAGATAGGGCCTCCACGAGGAACATCAGCCCTGAACAGAGGCTGCATTTCCCTTGGGTGATCAGAGTGGAGCAGTTCATCCGTCACATTAGCTGGAAATTGCATGCGAGAAATATCAATACGAGGGTGTGAAGATGGTATATTGATAATATCCTGATTACTAGCAATAGTATCAGGGAGATCTTCCTCGGCCATTTCTTCGGCAGTATTTCCTTCAGCGGAAACTCCTTCGCCATCAGCTTGATTTTCTGCGGCCTCTTCAGTTTACATGGCCTCTAATTCAGCATCAAGTTGTTCCTCAGCATCAACCATTTCTTCGTTGGAGGATGCAGAGGAAGAAGATGAGTCTGAATTGGAGCTTGCATCGCCAGAATCATTGCTAGAAGCATTTTCTTCTCCTTTGATGACAGGCTGAGCGGCACGGCGAGGAGAAACTGTGGTAACATGCACATTTTCATATTCTTGTTCAGTGTGGGCCTAAGAGAAATCATTTTTGGTAATAGGAGGAGGAGGGGCAGTGACTTATTTGTCGATAGGAGCAGTTGGCTCGATCACAGCTGGGGCAGAGGGGCCATCTTCTTGTTGAACTGGTATTGTTTGTCGTGGAGTGACTTGTCGGGGTGGAGTGGGAGCTTTGTGTGGAGGAGTAGGAGCACGGGGTGGTGTAACTTCTTGAGGACAAGTAGGCGCTTTGGGTGGAGTTGGTTCTCGTGCTACTAGGGGAGGAGAAACTTGTCGAGCTAATACAGCTTCGACCTCAGTAGACTGCTTCTTCTTCTTCAATATTTTCTCTGACGTCCCACGTCCAGAGATATTGGTAGCATATTTTCGGGAAACTTTCTCTTTCGAGATTGTCTCTTGGCGAGAGAAGCATTGTGAGTCTTGCACATCTCAGCCATAATCTATCTGACCTTGGTTTGGACAGTTGTGATGTTCTGTTGTTGAATCTTCCTTGACTCTGCAAGGCCACTGAGTTTGGACTCGAAGAATTTCTTTGACACTTCATCTTCAGTTTCTTCTCTCAGTTGATCAGCATAGAAGACCTCTTAGTGACGGTCCGTGGGATCCTGGGCAAGATACCCGGCCCAGCAAGTCACGTACTTTTCCACTCGAGCTTCGATTTCCTTCGGGACAAAGTCCTCGGGGGAAACATCGCTTGGAGTGGTGGCCATGTTCCAAAGGACGCCAATTATCTCAACTGCATCCCACTCGGTTTTGTTGAGGGAATGACCTTCATTGGAGCTCTGTTCATCTTGTCGAGATCCATGGGAAGGGGGAATAGCAGGGGCAGCAGGTGCTGGTGCAGCACGAGGGATTTGAGCAGCTTGGGGCTTTAGACGAGCTTCTTTTGCTTTATTCTCGCCTCTCTGGTGGCCTTGATAGCAGCAACGTTCTTATTCATGGCACAAGAGGCCGGAAACTTGTCCTTCGAGGCACTAGCGGCCACAACCTTTTCCTTCTCAGCACTGGGAGCTGCAGGCTTTTCTTTCGTGGCACTAGGGGCCACAACTTTCTCGAGCTGTGCAGCAGCATCAGCAGCATCCTGTTCTCCTTCGGCAGCCTTTGCCAACAGGAATTGAGTATCATATTTTTCTGAGACGAGATAGAGAATTCCCAATTGTCTGGCAACTTCAGGTTTCTTGTTTTCTGGTTGGCTGTAGAAATTTAGTAGTTTGGCCTTCTCCAGATCGGCAGCTTCAAGTTCCTTCTACCTGGAAATTCTGGCCTTCCTATGGCTAAGAGACTCATTACCTCGGACACAGCGGTTTTCTTGCCCTTGGCAGTATAAGTTGGCTTGGTTCTTCGAGCTGGAACAGGGGCAGCAGTAGAAAGCGGGGGATCAGTGACCAGATTGGTCATGTCAATTGTCCCTCGAGGAGTCGTTGCCTCAGGCTCTTGGATCCTGATACTCTTGGGGTTTCTTCTTAGGTGTTATCTTCTTTGGTGGGGATGGGGGATGATCAAATTCATCATCGGCGTCTGCACCTTCGTCATTTTTCTCGGTGCTCGCCTCATCTGCTTCAGATGTAGCATCTAGTGGTGAAACAATGTCGGCCTTCTTCAGGCGCTTGGCTGATTTCTTGCCGGTTTTGGTGATGACACTTGGTCCTGCAACTTCTTCGGTCTCAGCAGTAGCAGCCTTCTTGGCCTTGGACAGCTTTCTCTTTTCTGCTCGTTTCTCTCGAGCAACAACTATCTCCTGAAAATCTGCAACAGTCTTCAAGGTGGAGGGGTGAGCATCCTTGGGAGGTGCGGGTCTATTTTCTCGAGTCCAGCCAGGATTCAAGGTTGTGACATATGACTAGGTGTGCTTCAAGGCAAAGAGAACTTCCCACCAAGGAATAATTGCCTTGTATTGCTACCACCAAAGAGCTTGCAGTCTGCGGATCTCTTGTAATCTGTTATCTCTCATCTTTACATCTTCTACAGAATTTTCAGGTGTTCTAAGATTTTTCACGATGATCAGATCTTCAGATAGACCTTCGGAGTAGTTAGTGATCTTGGTTCTGCCACCTGCACGCTTGGGTTGCTTGTGTTTCCTGCGTTTTCAAACATTTTCCTGCGAACAGAGAAAGCTACGAGGGAAAAATATACAAGATATGAACATGTACCAGAATTATTTTTGAAGGGAAAACATTTTGAGCGCAACAAACATATAGAGAGATTTAATGCAAGTTTTCATACGAGTGCTAGATTAGATTTCCAACGAGTGCAAATCTAACGAAGAACTGGTATGAACAAAGTGCACAGAGAGTAAATCTATCGGTATCAATCTGTGAGATTTGATCTAAGTCAGAAATTCCAGAACGGGCGAGGGATTTCATACCTAGATCAGATGGGAAAATGAGAATAGATAGAAACAAGTTTCCCAAGGTGGAAAGATCCAAACGGATCAAACAGACCTAATAAAAGAAAAAGAAATCAAGAACAAATTCGATCTTGATGAAAAGAGAAAAGGATTTGAATCGAGTTCAGCATCTCACATACCCTAGTTTGGTGATGTGAGACTTATAAGGCGGCGCGGATGAATATCGGCGTCGACGGCAAATCCCTCTGGCGAGATCCTTCCAGCAGTTAAGCGGCGAGGCAGCACGGCGGCGCACGTGAACCCGGGAGCGAGGAGAGAGACGGAGAGTCCGGGAGCGACGAGAGAGACGGAGAGTCGAGGGGATGTGTAAGTTATGAGCCGGTGGGGTCGGAATTTATAAGGGATCTCTGATATAACTATCAAATCCGATCCAACGGCGCATATCTCGCGTCTCTCCGGATTCAATCGAAAGATTTTGTGGCAGTAATCTCGGGAAAATCCCAATGAACCGAAAGAAAGTTTATCCACATCCTAGAATAAACTCATCGAACATCGAGTATAAAACTTAGATAAGAGTTTGATAGATTTTCCTTCGGAATCAATGACATTTGAAGGGAATCTGATCGAGCGCAAATTTACATGTTCACGAGAGAAAAGCATAAAATGGGTAGGGATAGAATAGAGGGAAAACAGGGTGTGATACTTAATCTATACGAGGGAAAACAAACGACAGAAAAACTTGGAGTGACAAGTGTATAGGACAAAACACCAAAACGAACAAATACAAATCTCGAATAAAAACACAGAAGAAACTAATGAAAGTAAGTTGCTGCAAATATGTATATACATATAATACAATGGATAGATGGGTTTGATCTTACTGCGCTTTGCGTGAGTCCAATATGTTTAACTCACACATCAATGCAACGAACCTTTTCTCATCCAATAGCTTCGTAAAGATATCTGCCAATTGATCTTCGGTACGAACATGGCTGATAACAATATCTTCTTGCTGAACATGATCTCGAAGAAAATAATGACGAATATTAATATGCTTCGTTCGAGAGTGTTGCACAGGATTATGAGCAATTTTGATTGCACTCTCGTTGTTACATAACAGAGGAATTTTCTTCACATGAATACCGTAATCTTTCAGCGTCTTCTTAAGCCAGATAATTTTAGTGTAGCAAGATCCAGCAACAATATACTCGGCTTCAGCCGTAGATATTAATACACAATTATGTTTCTTTGAAGCCCAACAAACCAGATATCTACCGAGAAAATTACATGTGCCTGAGGTAGATTTCTGGTAAACACGATCACCAGCCCAGTCAGAATCGTAATATCCAATAAGATCAAACTGAGCACCTATTTATAATTTCTTCTTGATCCATGCATGTTTTCTGTGATATTTCTATGATCTATATACACTTTCACACACTTTTGATCATATTTGGACTAACTTATTAACTCAGTGCACCCCAGTGCCAGTTTCTGTTTTCTGCTGTTTTTCTATTTGAGTATTCCCCCATATAAAAAGTGCTCCAGAATTCGGGAAAATCTGATAAAAAAATCAGCGTGAAGGAACCTTCCGGAGTCCCGAAGGGGGCCGCCTGGACCCCTAGTGGCCCTCCTGGCTGCCCCCTTCGCCTATTTATTTCCCGTGACGTGAAACTTCCGAAGACAAAACCCATTTTGCGATCCCGCCTCAGTTCCGCCGCCGCCGCACTTTCAATATCGGGAGCGCCAACAGACCTCTTCCCGGCACCCTGCCGGTGGGAGGACCGACCTCCGGGAGCTTCCCCTCCACCATGGACGCTTCCCGGATGTGTCGTGAGTAGTTTTCTTTGGTCCATGGGTCCGTGATCAGTAGCTATGTGGTGTTCTCCTCCCCTCTTTGTTCTTCATGGTTTCGACCTCGTGAGCTTCCCTACATGATCGAGGCACATATGTAATCTTTCTGCTAATGCTATGCTGAGTTTGATGGGATCTGATGGATTATGAGATTATGTTCAGATTGTGATAGAGTAATATATATTTGGTTCTTATCTTTTATATTTTTGTTCCTTAGTAATTCTTGGATGCTCTCCATTGCTGTTTATTTCTTTGGCCAAGTATTAGGTAGTAACTCCAACAGGGAACTTTATGCTCGATTGTGGCATGCCCCCTGATGACACGCTTGAGTGACAGAAACATGAGTCTAGGGGATGTGTTTTTGCCACAAGGGGGAAAACAACGGTGCTTGTAACCGCGGTTGCAAGGACTGTTTACATGACGCAAAGTGCTTTTTAATGCAGTTGTCTGTTGCTTTGGGTTTACACTTTGGGTGGGGCTCGCAACTTAATACCAGCGAGGTGTTCTAGATAGGCTTCTCAAGGTGGAGGATCAGTAGTAGATGCAGTTGGATTTCGGTCTACTTATTTTGGCGTACTGCCCATGCTTTTGAGCCTCTTCCTTTCTTTGTAGCATAGTTAGCATTACGGTGCGTTTATAATCCTATCAATTGCCCAGCTGTAATTTGTTTACCTCGCATAGTAGTTTTATCGTCGTTTGGGAGAGAGACATCACTAGTGAACATCACGGGACCCCGGTCCAAATTCTCATCACTGTTTACACGCTTATTTACTTTTCTTCTTTTACTTCCAGTTGCTATCATTACCATTATGCCTTGCGTTTAATCCTTCATAAACAACAAGACCGGAGAGATTGATAACCTCTCTGAACTTTGTTGGGAGCAAAGTTACCTGTGTTTTGTGGAGGTCCACGCCAGTTGCGCCGTTGATACCTACTTATTATTGCTGGAGTCCTACGGGAGACAAACCCTATCCTCTACATAGGGGAAATTTTCTGCTATCCTACATCTCACCTTCCACTTGAGAAACCATTATCATCATCTTGCACATCAAGCCAATTTCCGGCGCCGTTGCCGGGGACTCCGAGTGCTAAGATAGGGGAGTCGCCCACTATTTTTTACCTTTGTTTTTTAGTCTTGTTAGTTTACCTTTCAGTTTTTATCTTTGTGTCCTTCATAATTCCAAAATGTATCTATAATTTCTGCTTTCTCCATGCATCTTTCATGTGATATTCCTATGATATTGATGCACTTCCGTACACTTTTGATCATATTTGGGCTAACCTATTAACTCAGTGCACCCCAGTGCCAGTTCCTGTTTTCTGTTGTTTTTGTATTTCAGGTTTTCCCATTACTTAATGTGCTAGAAAAATTCCGTGAAAAATATAGGAAAAATCAGCGTACAGGAAGCTTCGGGAAGAGCCCAAGTGGGGCCAGAGGGGAGCCAGGGGTGGCCAAGGCGGCCACCAGGCGCGGCCACCCCCTAGGCCGCGCCAGGGGGGCGCCTGGGGCCCCTGGTCCACCTCTGGCTGTACCCTTCGCCTATATATCTCTCTCTTCCCGAAAGCCTCAAGAATGGAACCCTTTTTCGCGATGTCTCCTTTGTTCCGCCGCCGCAGCACTTCCAAGATCGGGAGCACCAGGAGCCCTCTTCCTGGCACCCTGCCGGAGGGAGGAACCACCTCCGGGAGCTTCTCCACCACAATGGATGCTTCCCGGATGAACCGTGAGTAGTCCACCTTGGACCATGGGTCCATGATAAGTAGTTATGTGATGTTATCCTCCCCTCTTTGTTCTTCATGGTTTAGACTTCGTGAGCTGTACTACATGATCGAGGCACATATGTAATCTTTCTGCTGTTGCTGTGCTGGGTTTGAGGGGATCTGATGGATTATGAGACTATGTGCAGATTGTGTTTGAGTAATATATTTGATTCTCCTCTTTTATATCTATGTTCTTGAGTAATTCTTGCATGTTCTCCGTTGCTGTTTATTGATGTAACATCCCAAAATTCTCCGAATTTTGGACTGTTAATAGAATAAAATAGATAATGATTGTTTGCTTAATGTGTTTGATTTTCTCTGGGATTTAAAACTTTTTGGGGTTTATTGAATATTAAAAGAGAGGGAATAAAAGGACTTTCCCTAATATTCATAATTGGTGTTTTTGGTATTTATTATTTAAAACAAAACCAAAAAAACAAAATGAGAGGAGGTAATATGACTCCTTCAACATATTAAAAGGTTGGAAAAGGTTTTAAATCATTATTGGAATTCTTCTGAATATTCAAACCATTTTTCAACTCAAGGAAATTCATTTTAGAGGATATAAAATGACTTATCCCCTTTTTAATAAAGTTGGAAAATATTTAGAATATTACTTTAAAGTTTTTAAAATTTATTATGAGTATTATAAATAACTCTAAAATTATTTTGGGGATTTTATAATGCAAAGAGAGTTTTTATTTCATTGAAATGATTTATTAAATATTTTAAAAGAGTTGAAAAGTATTCCAATGGGATATTTTTATTTTACCAAATTATTTATTTGTGTAACAATTTTAAAATTTATATTTTATTATTCAAAAATGGTTTGCCAATGCTTTTGACCAAATAAAAATATTTTTAATAATTTATTGGATTTTATTTGATCTATGGAAAGTATTTTACATTTAAATAAATTATTTAGAAAATGTTTTTATTTTTATTTTCCTTTTTGGAAAATGTATTCATTAAAAAATTTTATTTAGATTATTTGAAGAATTTAAAATTTTATTTCGTATTTTTCTGATTTGCGGTTGATTTTATTTTATTGTTTGAAGTTTCGGTTTTAAATTAAAAGAAAAATCTGTAGTCACCCGGCCCAGTAGCCTTTTCCGCCCACGAGCGCAATTGGATCCCAAATCAGACCCGAATCCGTTTTTTTTCTTTCTTCCCTCAGGCCTATATATATATTTTCGATTTTTCTCTATTTTTTTTCAAACCTTAGAAAAAAAAACATCCACGCGGGTCCCGCCGCCGCCGACGTCACCGCCGATGTTATCGCCGGGACCGCTCCGCCGCCGCCACCGCCGGAGCCGCGCCTCCATGTGCGCCGCCGCCCGCAGCATCTAGCGCTGCCGCCTCCAGCGCCTCCTCGCCTCCAGCGTCGCCGCCCCGGCTGGAGCTTGTCGGAGCCGCGCCTGCGCCGCCCCGTGGCCGGAGCCGCCAGCCGGCCGAGGCCCATGGCCACGCCGCTGTCCGTGTCGGACGCCGCCGCAGTGCGCCACCTCCACGCGGCCACCTCCCGTGTCGCCGCTGCCTCCTTGCGCCCCCACCGAACATCGCCGGAGCGCGCCTCCCACCTCGCCGGAAAACGGAGCTCGCCGGAAACCGCCTTCGCTGGAGTTGCTCCGGTCAGATCTGGTCCAAGTGACCCGATCACGTTTTTCATAAGATTTTTATTTACGTATAAGTCCTTTTGGCAGAAAACCCCCTGATCTCGCGCCCGCAATATCTCCTTCGCCGTGCGTCGGATCGAGGTGAAACTTTTTGCTACGCGCTCGTGTTGTTCTGTACTTTAGCATGGAATACATTTTTGCACACTTTGCGCTCCGGAGGTCGTATCTTTTAAATCGTTGATCCAAATCGAGTGATTCTTTTTGCGTTGGATCACTCGTTCCATGTAATTTCTGTTCCTAGCATGTGTACACAAAAATTCAAATGTTTCTTGATCTGTTTAAATTTAAATTCAATTCAATTTTGCACTTGCTATGACCTGCATTGTAGTATTCTGTTTCACGTGATTCTTTTTTCATATCGGATCATTAGAGACATGTTATCGGTAAGGTTCACACACTTTTCATGTGGGCATGATATTCACCTTGAATTCATAAATGTCCATGATCACAATTCCTTACCGATGAATCTTTATCTGTTGACTCTCTCGAGTTCAGTTCCACCGATCACTCGAGCACATCGACACCTTTACCCTTCAAAGCTTTTTGTTTTGTTGCTAAAACCCTTTGTGTTTGTTTGTTGATCTTTTGTTTGCCTTGTGATGTGATTGCTTATTTGATTTCCTTCGTTTGCGATAGATTTCTCGGAGTGTGACGAGTAGAGTTGACTGGACCGCGAGAGCGAAGAACTTCACCGAATGGAAAAGGCAACTCATACATTGACCATCTCACAACCTATATTTTACTTATGCATGTAGCATATATCACCTTATGCATGTGTAGGAAGTTTTATATTATTATTGCTGCAAACCTGGTAGGGTAGCCACATGATCATATCCTGTTTGCTTAGAGAACCTAGCACGTGTTTGCTATATATTTGCTATGCTTGTAGACGTGGATTGGTTTGAGATTACATTGAGCTACGTGAGGATTTAATTACTTGACTAGCAAACTTTTACTTAGAATTCACCTCTGGACGGGCATGGAGTGCTTCCTGGGGGCTCGTGCCTTATCTAAGGCGAGACCAGGTTGTACCCCTAATGGTTGGTTTTGGTGGTTGACAGTACGCCATGGTATCTACCCTCTGAACGTAAGTGGGCGCCGTCCAGGCTCAAAAAGATCAGACATACTTGGTGACTAAGAGCTTCCATGTACAGCCGCTGGCCATATGGCCTCTGGCTTAGTTGAGTACGATGTAGGAAGCCTCTCCCGTGCAAAGCTAGCAGATGTAGATGTGATAGGTGGTACCGGCTTGTCGTTGGGTGTAGGTGACCTCTTCTGAAAGACTTTGTCTCAATCTTCGGGTTGAGTCCAGCGGGAAAAGTGTACTAACCTCTGCAGAGTAAAAACTAATCATGATTAGCTGTGTCCCCGGTTATGGGCAACTTTGAGCTACTAGACATTACTGTTACTGGAGGATCTTGACAGATTAATCACCATAATAAATTTGAGTGGGAAAGATTTAATAAAGGGTGTGGATTGGAACTGGTGTGCCCAGTTCAATCTTAAGTAGTAAGTTAAACTAAAATTTTGACTAGGTAGATTGGGAAAAATCAGCTTTCTGCAAAATAAAACCATAAGCCTTTCCTTTGACTTACCTTGCATGTAGATGTAGGTCTGTTATATACTTTTTCGTGTGACTTGCCGTACAAATCAGATGTACTGACCCGTTGTCGGGCTGTAACCTTCGGTGTTGCAGGATGGTATACGACGAGTAGGTGATGCGATGTAGGGTTACGATGTCTATACTCAACTTGCCAGTGGAGTTGATGGACGCCATGAAGCTCTTTATTGTTTTCCGCTGTATTCTATTTATAATCTAGCCTTGAGCTATGAAGGTATGATTTATTGTAATACTGGATCTTCAATGTAATATATATGACATGTGGTTTATTCTTGATATTACATCATGTATATTGTGTGCTAGCTATTGATCCAGTGACTAGCACAAAATGCACAGAGACTCCGGTTTGTGATGAACCGGGTTGTTACAATTGCTTTGGACAAGTAGTAGGTAGTAACTCCAAGAGGGAGCGTTATGCATGATTTTGGGTTCATGCCCCCTGATGACTAGCTTGAGTGACAGAAACATGAGTCTAGGGGATGTTTTGTTGCCACAAGGTATAAAACAACGGTGCTTGTACTTGCGGGTGCAAGGATTGTTTACTATACGCAAAGTTCTTTAATGCAGTTTTCTGTTGCTTTGAGTTTACACTTTGGGTGGGATTCGCAACTTAATACCAGCGAGAATTTATGGATAGATATCTCAAGGTGGATGATTACTAGGTAGATGTTGATGGATTTCGGTCTACTTGTCTTGGCGTACCGCCCAAGCTTTTGAGCCTCTTCCTTTCTTAGTAGCATAGTTAGCATTGGTTTGCACACATAATCCTGTCAATTGCCCAGCTGTAATTTTTTTAAATCGCATGGCTATTTTATCGTCTTTTGAGAGAGAGACATCACTAGTGAACATCATGGGACCCCGGTCCATATTTCCACCACTGTTTACACCCGCTATTTATTTTCTGCTTTATTTCCTTTTCCGTTGCTATCACTATCGTTATTATCCCGTGTGTTTGTTTCTTTGTAAACAACAAGGCCGGAGGGATTGACAACCTCTCTGTACTCGTTGGGAGCAAAGTTATCTGTTGTGTGTGCAGGTCCACGTCAAACACCTAATTGCTGGCGCCGTTGTCACCTTCCTGTCGTTGTCGGAGTCCTACTGGAGACAAACCTTGGTATCATTACCGAGGGAAATTTGCTGCTGTCTACATCTCAACCTTCCACTTTGGGTAACCAACGAGGGGTGAGAAGCCATCAAAGCTAATTTCTGGCGCCGTTGCCTGGGATTCCACTCTTCAAGATAGGGGAGTTGCACACTATCTTTTATCTTTGCTTTTTAGTCTTTTTAGTTTACCTTTCAGTTTTTGCTTTAGTGTCCCTTATCAAAAATCAAAAAAATAGTTATCTTGCTTGCTGCTGCTATGGGTTCCACCGAGAACACCAAGTTGTGTGACTTCACTAGTCATAACAACAGTGAATTCATCTGCACTCCTATTGCTCCACCTGCCACTTCAACACCTTCTTATGAGATTAAACCTGCTTTGCTAAACCTTGTTATGAAAGATCAATTCTCCGGTGCTGGAGATGATGCTGCTTTACATTTAAATAATTTTGTTGAGCTCTGTGATATGCAACAGTACAAAAAGTAGATGGTGATATCGTTAAGCTTAAGCTTTTTCCTTTCTCCTTGGGAGGAGGAGATAAAATCCGGTTTCAATCCTTGCTTAGGAATAGCATAGATTCTTGGGATAAGTGCAAGGATGCTTTATTGGGAAGTACTACCCCCCAGCAAAGATTATCCAATTGAGGAGTAATATTATGAATTTGAAGCAATTGGATAATGAGCACGTTTCCCAAGCTTGGCAACGCATGAAACCTCTTGTTAAGAATTGCCCTACGCATGTTTTGACTACTTGGATGGTTATCCAAACTTTTTATGCAGGCTTGAACTTTACCTCACGGAACTTGCTAGATTCGGCCGCGGGAGGAACCTTTATGTCAACAACGCTTGGTGCTGCCACAAAACTACTCGATGAGATGATGACCAACTATTCCCAATAGCACACTGAAAGAGCTCCAACAGGTAGGAAGGTAAACTCTGTCGAGGAGGTCTCCTCCCTAAATGAAAAAGTTGACTTGATTATGTCTCTACTTACCAAGCAATCTCCTATTGATCCTCATGATGTTCCTTTAAATTCTTTGATTGCTCAAGATCAAGTAGATGTGAACTTTATCTCTAGAAACAACTTCAATAACAATGCTTATAAGAGTAATTTTGGTAGCAATCCTAGACCGTTCCCCTCCAACAACTATGGGAACAACAATACTTATCCTAGCACCAAGAACTCCACTTCTAAACTAGAGAGTATGCTTAAAGACTTCATCACTACCCAAAAAGCCTTCAACAAGAGTGTAGAGGAAAAACTAGATAAATTGCATAATCTCTCATCGAAGGTAGAAAATTTAGCCCATGAAGTAGAATTGCTTAAAATTAGAACTTCTCCTCTTGAGGAGAGGAAGGTCGGTCCTATGAATGCTATTCCAGTGCAAATTAATGAAAACATTAGGATGATGGCTAAACTTAAAGAGAGATGGGCTAGAGAAAAGGAGGAAGAAGATAGAATTAACAGCCTTCCTACACACCATACCGTTGCTACTATCCAAGTTGTTGAGGATATCCAAACTCTTAGCACCCAATGCACCCCTAGTCCCATAGGACCTATTAATGGTGATGCTATGACCTCAACCGTAGAAGAAGAAACTCCTTTGACTGTAGAAGCTACCAAACAAGTGAGCCTAAAGGACACCACTACCACTTTACTTGATAGTAATGACCTTGATTTTGATAATTGCACCCTTTCTGAAGTTATTCGTTTCCTTCACAAGATGTCTAGAGACCCCCACACTAGCACACTTAATCTTGCCTTCACGAAGCATATCACCAATGCTCTCATTAAAGCTAGGGAAGAGAATCTTAGGGTAGAAGCCTCCATACCTATAAAGCTAGAAGATGGTTGGGATCCTATGATTAAAATTAAGTTGAATAACTTATCTTGCTATGCTTTATGTGATGTTGGAGCTAGTACCTCCGTTATGCCCAAAAGAATGTATGATATGTTTGAATTAAAACCTTTTGAACCTTGTTCTTTTGGTGTTCGCCTAGTTGACCCTTCCGTAAAGAAACCTTTGGGGAAGATTGATGATGTTCTCATCATTGTCAATGCCAATTATGTTCCCGTTGATTTTACTATTATGGACATTGAATGTGAACCATCATGTCCAATTATTTTGGGACGCCCTTTTCTTCGCATCGTTGGTGCTGTCATTGATATGAAAGAAGGGAATATAAAATTCCAATTCCCTCTCAAAAAAGGGATGGAACACTTCCCTAGAAAGAAGATTAAGTTACCTTTTGAGTCCATTACACGGGCTAGCTATTCTCTTACTCTTGATAAAACTTGATCTTCTCTTTTTGCATCATGCCTAGCTTAAAGGCATAAAAGAAAGCGCTTTTGGGAGGCAGCCCACAACGATTTAGGTTTATTTTTCTTTTGTTGTGTCTTTATGTTTTTTTCTACTGTAGCAACATCATTGTATCTTTACTTTTCAAACTTTGTGCCATTTATAGCCTCATATGACAAGGGAAGTGAAAGTGGTGACATGCTGTCCAGAAACAGATTTTGTCCTCATGACGGGAAAAATCATAGAAAATTCCCAGTTCATCTTTTTGAGCTGAATGTTTTACACAACATGCTCTAGAAAATCACGGAACTTTCGTATGTTCTGAGTTTTTTGATTTGAGTTGCAGAAATACACCTAAAAAATTATTTACTACCTGCTGGTCTGTTTTCACAGATTCTAACCTATTTTGATTTTTCTCCATTTTGCAAACCTTAAGCTTGATTTTTCTTTGCAATTTTTTTTTCAACCTTGAGAAACAGCAGCTCTTCAAGAATATCCTTATTTCCATTAGAGAAAAATTATTTTACTGTGGGTACTAACCGCGCTAATCAGATTATGATGAGCTATGTATGAAGGGAGTTTTCAAGTGTGCGAGGGAAGATGATAAAAGAAGATTCAGGAGGGTCAAACGCTCAAGCTTGGTGATGCCCCCGTGCACCCCCAAGAAATATTCAAGAAGACTCAAGCATCTAAGATTGGGTATGCCCCCATGCATCCCCTTCTCCATCAACAATTATCAGTTCGTCTTTCGTTCCACTATATTTTTATCACTTCATGCGTTATGTGCTATGCTTGGAGCGTCTTGGTTTTTATTTCCTTTTTAGTTTTATTTAGCTTTTCTTGCTGTTCATAACAAGTTAGAACCCAGCTTTCTTTGTGTGGGAGAGAAACACGCTCCACTTCACCCTAGAACACAACATAGGTTTTTCATGCTCATCTTTGATGTGTGTGTTCTTTATCTTTTTCGTAGATGCTGTCATGTTTAGCTCTTAGTTTTCATGCTTATCTTTTTAAGAGCTTTTGTTTAGTTTGTTCCTGGAACTCTCTTGAGTTTTCATGTTTATCTTGTTTAGCGAGTTTTCCTGTTGCACTGATTTGTGTGTCTTGACTTGAAGTAGGTAATTGAGGTTGCTATTCAATTGTAGTAGTAACTTGCAATAGTTTTGAGGTATTGCTATGATTAATGTTTGAACTTTTGGTGTCAAGAGATTTAGCCTATTAGTGATAGATGTCGTATTTTTGGCAATCCGTGTTCATTTTTGAAAAACCTAAAAAATTAGTTGAGAACTTTAGCTACTAGATGGATCACTAATCTTTGGAGGGATCGAATATTAGAGTACACTCACGTACCATGAGTCGAGGATGCGCAAGGATAACCAAACCCCCATACACTCCTCCTGGGGGTACTTGTCTCTTTGTGAACCTCCTAATTAGATTGAGAGTTATCGATAATAAGTGCATGAGTTCTTCGGACTAATGTGAGTATTCTAAAGTTGACACTTCCACCTACCTATATTTTTCTAGCCTCTTCGGTACCGTGCATTGCCCATTCTCACCTCGAGAGTTGGCGCATAATTCGCCGGTGCATCCAAATCCTTGGCACGATACGCTTTGTCATCATAAGCCTCATTATACCCTTCCTCAAACCAGCCACCATACCTACCTATCAAGGCATTTCCATAGCCTTTCCGAGATACATTTCCATGCAACATCCACCTTCTCATGACTTGATCTTCATGTCATACATGCTTTTGCTTGATCGATGAGCCGCATGCTAGTTGGGCCTTGCCCTATTCATTGCTACATGAAGCGCTAGTATCATTGCATATCCTGCTACACTGGCAGAGGCATACATTTGATTACTTCATGATAGTTTCATTTTCTTTATGTTGAGTACTTTTGTAAAGTGTGAAAGATCTTCTATACTTCTTGTAAAATATAGAGTGTTGCCCCTAAAGTGAGGAAAAGGATCCCAAAGAGGAAAAAATAAAAATACCCCAAAGAGGACAAATGAGAATTAAATAGAAAGAGCCATTGAGGCCACCAAAAAAAATGGAAAAAAGAGAAAATAAAAATAAAAATAGAGAAGGGGACACACTACTATTCCTTTTGAGAGATCCACACTCGTACTCCATCTTATATCTTGTACTCCATAGATATTATCATTTATGCATATAGCTATGTGGGGATCTTCACACTTTAGAACTTGGCTTGTATATTCCAATGATGAGCCTCCTCAAATGAGTTCTAGGTATTCTTGAGCAAGCAAGTTGGAGGCACCCCCACTAGTTCCATTGGAGAGCTTACCTTAGCTCATATGTGCATCCGTTGCATGGCAATCCCTAATCCTCACATCATATCTATCATTTGGCTTTCTCTCGCCTATGATTTTCCTCATCGATGTGAGCCTTTCACACCTTTTTTTGCCTTCCCCCTCCATCATTTTTCTCTCTTTGCCATCCTAAGTGTCAACTTTCTTGCTTACGCTCATCCATTGCATGAGTGCTCAAAATATCGAAAAGGAGTGGATCATTTTGACTTGTACCTGGCTAGTGGTCTGGGGATGAGTCAAGATAAGATTCCAAAGAAGACCAAGTGTGAAACTTTAGTAGATTAAGTTCTCAACAATAAAAACTATGTTTACTCTCTCGTATATCCCTATTCCCTTTCTTGCACACAAACACCATTTGGAGACATTCGAGTCACGGACAGCAAGAGCTCTTGCACCTTTATGTTCTTATGTTGCTTGTTTCAATGCTAATATAGACTCTTGCCTGTTATGACTTGAATTGAATTACATGCCTTGATTTCTTTACTTAAAAGTTCTTATATGGTTGGTAGCATCTCACCACAGAAATTATGCTTGTTATCATTTACCTACTCGAGGACGAGCAGGAATTAAGCTTGGGGATGTTGATACGTCCAAAACGTATCTATAATTTCTGCTTGCTCCATGCATCTTTTGTGTGATATTGCTATGATATTGATGCAGTTCCATACACTTTGGATCATATTTGGGCTAACCTATTAACTCAGTGCACTCCAGTGCCAGTTCCTGTTTTCTATTTTTTTTTGTATTTTAGGTTTTCCCATTACTTAAAGTGCCGAAACCCTCGAGAACGGAACCCTTTTTCGTGATCTCTCCTCTGTTCCGCCGCCGCAGCGCTTCCAAGATCGGGAGCACCAGGAGCCCTCTTCCTTTCTTAGTAGCATAGTTTGCATTGGTTTGCGGACACAATCCTGTCAATTGCCCAGCTGTAATTTGTTTACCTCGCATGGCTATTTGATCATCTTTTGGGAGAGAGACATCACTAGTGAACATCATGGGACCCCGGTCCATATTTCCACCACTGTTTACACCCGCTATTTATTTTCTTCTTTATTTCCTTTTCCGTTTCTATCGCTATCATTATTATCCCGTGCGTTTGATTCTTTGTAAACAACAAGGCCGGAGGGATTGACAACCTCTCTGTACTCGTTGGGAGCAAAGTTATCTATTCTGTGTGCGGGTCCACGTCAACCGCCTAATTGTTGGCGCCGTTGTCACCTTCCTGTCGTTGTCGGAGTCCTACTGGAGACAAACCTTGGTATCTTCATCGAGGAAAATTTGTTGTTGTTTACATCTCAACCTTCCACTTTGGGTAACCAACGAGGGGCGAGAAGCCATCAGTCCTTTATCAAAAATTACAAAAAAATATGCCACACTTGCTGCTACTATGGGTTCCACTGAAAACACCAAGTTGTGTGACTTCACTAGTCACAACAACAAAGACTTTATCTGCACTCCTATTGCCACACCTACCACTTCAGCTACCTCTTATGAAATTAAACCTTCTTTGGTAAACCTTGTTATGAGAGTTCAATTCTCTGGTGCTGGAGATGATGATTCTTTACACTAGAACAATTTTGTTGAGCTCTGTGATATGCAAAAGAATAAAGAAGTAGAAGGTGATGTTGTTAAGCTCAAGCTTTTTCCTCTCTCTTTGAGGGACAGAGCTAAAATCTGGTTTAAATCTTTGCCTAGGAATAGCATAGATTCTTGGGATAAGTGCAAAGATGCTTTTATTGGGAAGTATTACCCACCTGCTAAAATTATCCAATTGCGGAGTAACATTATGAATTTTAGGCAATTGGATAACGAACATGTTGCCCAAGCTTGGGAACGTATTAAATCTCTTGTTAAGAAATGACCTGCACATGGTTTGACTACCTGGATGGTTATCCAGACTTTTTATGCAGGCTTGAACTTTACCTCGCGGAACTTGTTAGATTCGGCCGCGGGAGGAACCTTTATGTCAACTACACTTGGTGCTTCCACAAAACTTCTCGGTGAGATGATGACCAACTATTCCCAATGGCACACCGAACACGCTCCAACAGGTAGGAAGGTAAACTCTGTCGAGGAGATTACCTCCCTAAATGAAAAAGTTGACTTAATTATGTCTCTATTTACCAAGCAACCCTCTATTGATCATCATGATGTTCCTTTAAATTATTTGGTTGATCACGAACAAGTAGATGTGAACTTTATTGCTAGAAACAACTTTAACAATAATTCTTATAGGAGTAATTTTTCTAGCAATCCTAGACCGTTTCCATCCAATTATGGCAACAACAACACCTATCCTGGCAACAACTCCTACAACCCTACTTACAAGGAAAGAGACCTACATAGCCATGAGAAATTCGTATAAATAGAGAAGGCTACTAAGAACTATATGCACACCCAGTTTGAACAAAACAAAGTCTTCTCTAAGAAAATAGGTGAGCACACTGTCATTCTTCAAAACATTAGTGAACAACTTGAGAGCCTGAACAGTGAGATCTCTAATCTCCAGGCTAGACTTACCGCTACTGAAACCCATGTTTCAAATATGTCCCACACCCAATCTACTTTGATAAATCAAATGGAAGCCAAACCAGAAGTTATCCCTATGGAAGATGATAGAATTAAGAGCCTTCCTACACACCACACAGTTGCTACTATCCAAATTGTTGAGGACACTAAAACTATTAGCACCCAATGCACTGCCGGTCCCATTGGACCTATTAATGGTGATGCTAATACCTCAACCTTAGAAGAAGAAACTCCTATGAACATAGAGGGTTTCAAACAAGTGAGCCTAGATGACACTACTACCACCTTTGATAGTATTGATATTGATTCTGATAGTTGCACCCTCTCAGAAGTTATTAGCTTGTTACACAAAATGTCTAGGGACCCCACACTAGCACACTTAATCTTGCCTTCACGGAGCATATCACAAATGCTCTCATCAAAGCTAGGGAGGATAAGCTTAGGATAGAAGCCTCCATACCTAGGAAGCTAGATGATGGTTGGGACCCTATGATAAAAATTAAATTAAATAACTTCACCTGCTATGCTTTATGTGACTTTGGAGCTAGTACTTCCATCATGCCCAAAAGAATGTATGATATGTTTGAATTGAAACCTTTTGATTCTTATTCTTTTGGTGTTCGTCTTGTTGATTCTTCCGTAAAGAAACCTTTGGGGAAGATCGACGATTGTCTTATCATTGTCAATGAAAATTATGTTCCCGTTGATTTTATGATTATGGATATAGAGTGTGAACCTATATGTCCAATTATTTTGGGACGCCCTTTTCTTCGCACCGTTGGTGCCTTTATTGACATGAAAGAGGGGAATATAAAATTTCAATTCTCTCTCAAAAATGGGATGGAACACTTCCCTAGAAAGAAAATCAAGTTACCATTTGAGTCCGTTACACGGGCTAGCTATTCTCTTTCTCTTGATAAAACTTGATTCTTCTTTTACCTTATGCCTAGCTTAAAGGCGTAAAAGAAAGCGCTTGTTGGGAGGCAACCCAGGATATTTTTACTTATGTTCTTAGTGGTCTTGATGATTGTTACTACTGTAGCAACATAATTGTATCTTTATTTTCAAGCTTTGTGCCAAGATATAGCCTCTTATGATAAGGGAAGCAAAAGTTGTGACATGCTGTCCAGAAAACAGATTATGTCTACTTGACCGAAAAAATCGGAGCAAATCACCTGTTCATATTTTTAGCTGAATTTTTTACACAGCGTGCTCTATACAATTTCGAACTTTCGTATGTTCTAAGTTTTTGGATTTTAGTTGTAGAAGTGCCCAGAAAAAATTCTATACTACCTGTTGTTCTGTTTTTCACAGATTCTGCCATGTTTTTTTCTCTCCTTACTTTTCCAAACCTTAAGCTTTCTTTTTCTTTGCAAAAACCTTTTGGCAATCTTGAGAAATAGTAGCTCTTCAAGAATATCTTTATATACAGTGGGGAAAATTTATTTTATTAAGGGTACTGACCTCTCTAATCAGCTTATGATGAGTTATGTATGAAGGGAGTTTTCAAGTGTGCGAGGGAAGATGATGAAAGAAGATCCGGGAGTGTCAAACGCTCAAACTTGGGGATGCCCCGCATCCCCAATAAATATTCAAGTAGACTCAAGCATTTAAGCTTGGGGATGCCCTCGTGCATCCCCTTCTCCATCAACAATTATCAGTTCGTCCTTCGTCTCACTATATTTTTATCACTTCATGCGTTATGTGCTATGCTTGGAGCGTCTCACTCTTAGGTTTACTTTTTTGTTTTCTTTAGCTTTGCTTGATTTTCATAACAAGTTAGACCCCAGCTTACCATGTGTGGGAGAGAAACACGCTCCACTTTCAAAATCTAGAACACATTATAGGATTTTTCATGCTTATCTTTTTACTGTTGTGTGTTCTTTATCTTTTCTTAGCTACTGCCATGTTTAGTTTTAGTCTTAGTTTGTCTTTAGAAAGATCCTTGGATTTTGTTTAGTTTGTTGTTGGAACTCTCTTTAGTTTTCATGTTTATCTTGTTAAGAGAGTTGGTTGTTGCACTGAGTTGTGTCTTGTCTTGAGAGTAGGTAATTGAGGTTGCTATTTAATTTTAGTAGTAACTTCCAATAGTTATGAGGCATTGATGTGAGTAATGTTTGAACTTTTGGTGTCAAGAGCTCTAGCCTATTAGTGATAGGTGTCGTAGTTTGGGAAATCCGTGTTTATTTTCAAAACCTACAAAACTAGTTGAGAAGTCTGGCTACTAGATGGATCACTATCTTTGGAGGGATCGAATATTAGAGTACACTCACGTACCATGAGTCGAGGATGCGCAAGTATAACCAAATCCCCACACACTCCTCCTCGGGGTACTTGTCTCTTTGTGAAACTCCTTATTAGATTGAGAGTTACCGATAATAAGTGCATGAGTTCTTCAGACTAATGTAAGTATTGAAAGTTGACACTTCCACCTCCTCATATTTTGCTAGCCTCTCCCGTGCCGTGCATTGCCTTCTTCTCACTCCGAGAGTTCGCGTCCACCTTCTCCGGTTCATCCAAACCCTTGGCATGATACGCTCTGTCATCATAAACCTCCCTATATCATTCCTCAAAACAGTCACCATACCTACCTATCAAGGCATTTCCATAGCCTTTCTGAGATATATTTGCATGCAACATCCACCTCTTCATGACTTGATCTTCATGTCATACATGTTCAATGCTACACTGGCAGTGACATACCCATTGCATACATCAGGATAGCTACATCTTCTTTATTATTTGAGTACCTTGTAAAGTGTGAAAAATCTTCTATACCCTCTTGTAAATTAGAGTTTTTCCCTTAAGTGAGGAAAATATCCCAAAGTGGACAAAATAAAAGATCCCAAAGAGGACAAATGAGAGTTAAATATAAAGAGCCATTGAGGCCACCAAAAAAATAAAAAAAATAAAAAAAGGAGAAAAAGAAAATAAAAAGAGAGAAAGGGGCAACACTACTATCCTTTTGAAAGATCCACACTAGTACTCCCTCTTATCCTTGTACTCCATAGAGATGATCATACATGCATATAGCTATGTGGGGACCTTCACACTATAGAAATTGGCTTGCATATTCCAAGGATGAGCCTCCTCAAAACAGCTCTAGGTCTTCATGAGCGAGCAAGTTAGACGCACCCCCACTAGTTCCATTTGAGAGATTTTCTTAGCTCTTATGTGCATCCATTGCATGGCAATCCCTACTCCTCACATCATATCTATCATTTGCCCTTCTCGCCTATGATTGTCCTCATTGATGTGAGCCCTTCTCACCTTTTTGTCTTCCTCCTCCACCATATTTCTCTCTTTGCCATCCTAAGTGTCAACTTTCGTGCTTACGCTCATCCATTGCATGAGTGCTCAAAATATCGAAAAGGAGTGGATCAAATTGACTTGTACCTGTCTATTGGTCTGGGGAAGAGTCAAGATAAGATTCCAAATAAGACCAAGTATGAAAATTTAGTAGATTGAGTTCTCAACAAAAAATACTCTTTTTTCTCGTATTCCATATCCCCTTCTTGCACGCTGATACGTCCAAAACGTATCTATAATTTTTCCTTGCTCCATGCCTCTTTTGTGTGATATTGCTATGATATTGATGAACTTCCATACACTTTTGATCATATTTGGACTAACCTATTCACTCAGTGCACCCCAGTGCCAGTTCCTATTTTCTGCTTTTTTCTATTTAGGTTTCCCCAATATTAAAAGTGCTCCAAAAATTCGGAATAAATCCAATAAAAAACTAGCGTACACGAAGCTTCCGGAATCACCGAGGGGGGGGGGGGGCAGAGGGGACCCACCAAGGGCCCAGGCGCCCTCCCGACGCGCCCCAGGGTGGGGCCGCCTGGACCCCCGGTGGACCCCCTGGCTGCCCCCTTCGCCTATTTATTCCCAGTGACGCCAAAATCCCGAGACGGGAACCCTTTTCGCGATCTCTCCTCTGTTCCGCCGCCGCATCGCTTCCAAGATCGGGAGCACCAGAAGACCTCTTCCCGGCACCTTGCCGGAGGGAGGAATAACCTCCGGGAGCTTCTCCACCACCATGGATGCTTCCCGGATGAATCGTGAGTAGTCCACCTTGGACCATGGGTCTATGATCAGTAGCTATGTGACGTTCTCCTCCCCTCTTTGTTCTTCATGGATAAGACCTCGTGAGCTGCCCTACATGTTCGAGGCACATATGTAATATTTCTGCTGTTGCTATGCTGAGTTTGCTGGGATCCGATGGATTATGAGATTATGTTTAGATTGTGTTTGAGTTATATATTTGATTCTCCTCTTTTATATTTTTGTTCTTGAGTAATTCTTGCATGTTCTCCGTTGTTGTTTATTGATTTGGCCAAGTAGTAGGTAGTTACTCCAAGAGGGAGCGTTATGCATGATTGTGGGTTCATGCCCCCTGATGACTAGCTTGAGTGACAGAAACATGAGTCTAGGGGATGTGTTGTTGCCACAAGGGGGAAAACAACGGTGCTTGTACTTGCGGGTGCAAGGATTGTTTACTTTACGCAAAGTTATTTAATGCAGTTTTCCGTTGCTTTGAGTTTACACTTTGGGTGGGATTCGCAACTTAATACCAGCGAGATGTTCTGGATAGATATCTCAAGGTGGATGATTAGTAGGTAGATGCAGATGGATGTCGGTCTACTTTTCTTGGCGTACCGCCCGTGCTTTTGAGCCTCTTCCTTTCTTTATAGCATAATTAGCATTGGTTTGAGCACATCATCCTGTCAATTGCCCAGCTGTAATTCGTTTACCTCGCATGGCTATTTTATCGTCTTTTGGGAGAGAGACATCACTAGTTAACATCATAGGACCCCGGTCCATATTTCCAATACTGTTTACACCCGCTATCAATTTACTGCTTTATTTACTTTTCCGTTGCTATCACTATCATTATTATCCCGTGCGTTTTATCCTTTGTAAACAACAAGGCCGGAGGGATTGACAACCCCTTTGTACTCGTTGGGAGAAAAGTTATCTGTTGTGTGTGCAGGTCCACGACAACCGCCAATCTCTGGCACCGTTGTCACTATCTTGTCGTTATCGGAGTTCTACTAGAGACAAACCTTGGTATCTTCACCGAGGGAAATTTCCGCTCCTCTACATCTCAACCTTCCACTTTGGGTAAACCAACGAGGGGCGAGAAGTAAAGTCTCATGACATCAAAGCAATTTCTGGCGCCGTTGCCGGGGACTCCGCTCTTCAAGATAGGGGAGTTGCACACTATCTTTTATCTTTGCTTTTTAGTCTTGTTTGTTTACCTTTCCAGTTTTTGCTTTTGCCTTTGTTTCTTATATGAAAAACCACAAAAATAGTTGCTACCTTTTGCCTTTGTCTTGCTTTGCCTAGTGATGCTATCCTCACCATGGGTGCTGAACCACCCAAATATGGAAGGATGGACATGTTTCACTTGGATCGTCTTCGATCAATTTGTGCTCGCGCTAAAAACCCAACCGACTTGGTTGAGGGAAAATCATTGGATGATCATGCTCATTATACGTGGTACCGACTATCTCAGAAAGGGAAACACTTATGGGACCAAATACAAACTTCTTATTGCTATGCTGAGTGTTTATGCAAAATTTATGATTTTACTTGATGTTCTAATATAGATCATAAATACCTTCCTTTCCAATGTGAGTTTAATGAAAATGAGATCTTATCTTCTTATGCTAAAGGTGTTTATGATTACTTTGATGTTGAAAATATTGAAGAGTTTGTTGCTTTTTAAAGGTGCTTATGAGATCGCTTCTTTGATTGAAAAGTATGACGATACTATTTACAAATCTGAAAATTTTGCAGTTCGTGCTTATTGCTTCGAGAATTATACTTCCAATTCTTATATTGAGGATTTAAAAAATAAAATGTTTGCTTCCCTAGAAGAGGCTAATGATTGCTTTGATGAGGAATCCCATGATTCCGAGGACTCACTTGATACTTCCCTTTCTGATGAACTTAATACTTGCTTTGTTGATGGCCTTGATGCCAATATGGATAATGCTTGCGAAGATGAACTTGCTATAGTTCCTTACGTCAAGCATGAAATTGTTGATATTGTACCCACACTTGATGTCCCTATTATCCTTTCGAAATCTCCAAATCCAGAAAATTTTCCTCTTATCAAAGCTCAATGTGATGGGTTGCATTTATCTTATGATCCTAAAAACTGTGTTGAAAACAATACACGTGTGCTTGTAGGTCATGAACAATATGATTTATGTGATAGTTAAATTCTTGATGTTGTTCATGATACTACTGAAAATTACTTTGATAGAGGAAAGTATGATTGTAGAAACCTCCATGTTACAAAAACACCTCTCTTTTTGTTGAAAGTTTTTAAGTTGTTCTTGTTCCACCTTCCTATGCATGTCATTTTGTGCTTCTTCGATTTATTTTCTTATGAGATGCATATGCATAGGAAGTGGGTTAGGATTAAATGTGTTTCATATTTGCTTCTTGATGCTCTCTTTTGCTTCAAAATTCTTATTCTTGTGAGAGCATCTCCTATAATCCTTAAGCCTAGCTAATGGCTTTAAAGAAGAGCTTTCGGGAGGCAGCCCGCAACGAATTTAGGTTTTCCCTTTTGTTTTTCTTATGGTTTTAGTGGTCTTGATGATTTTTACTACTGTAGAAACATCATTGTATCGTTACTTTTCAAGCTTTGTGCCTTTTATAGCCTCATATGACAAGGGAAGTGAAAGTTGTGACATGCTGTCCAGAAAACAGATTCTGTCCTCATGACTAGAAAAATCAGAGAAAAATCCTAGCTCATCTTTTTGAGCTGAAATTCTTACACAGATTTCTCTATACAATTATGGAACTTTCGTATGTTCTGAGTTTTTTGATTTGAGTTGCAGAAGTATCCCTAAAAAATTCTTTGCTACCTGCTGGTCTGTTTTTCACAGATTCTGTCATGTTTTGCCTTTTCTTCGTTTTGCAAACCTTAAACTTGCTTTTTCTTTGAAAAAACTTCTTGGCAATCTTGAGAAACAGTAGACCTTCAAGAATATCTTTATTTTAAGTAGAGGAAAACTTATTTTATTATGGGTACTAACCACGCTAATCAGATTATGATGAGTTATGTATGAAGGGAGTTTTCAAGTGTGCGAGGGAAGATGATGAAAGAAGATTAAGAAGTGTCAAGCGTTCAAGCTTGGGGATGCCCATGCATCCCCAAGAAATATTCAAGGAGACTCAATCATCTAAGATTGGGGATGCCCCCGTGCATCCCCTTCTCCATCAACAATTATCAGTTCCTCTTCCGTTTGTTCTGGCTGCCGATCTTCTGCAATCTGTTGTCAATGATCTGCTGAGGAAAGGGAATCTCAGTTTACCTATTCCATGCAATGACACTGATTTTCCAATTGTTCAGTATGCTGATGACACAATCCTGGTTATGCCAGCTGAGCCTTCACAAGTTCTTAGGCTCAAGGAAGCTCTCCAAAGTTTCCCTCTGTCCACTGGTCTGGATATCAATTACAACAAATCATCCATGATTCCTATCAATCTTGATGAGGTTTCTATAGCTGAGTTGGCTAGTGTTTTTGGTTGCCAAGTTGGGAAGCTTCCTTTCACATATTTGGGGTTGCCTATGGGCACTACCAGGCCAAAAATTGTGGATCTACTCCCCTTGGTGGACTGCATGGAGAGAAGACTTACTGCCAGTTCTTGTTTTTTAACTCAAGGGGGCAAACTCCAGCTACTCAACTCTGTGATATCTTCCATGCCCATCTATTTCCTTTGCTCTTTACACATTCCTGCTGGTATCATCAAGCAATTGGAGAGGATACAGAGACAATGTCTTTGGAGAAAGTATGGACAGGACTCTGGCAAGTCACGTGCTGCTTGGGAGCTTGTTTGCAGACCAAAGAACAAGGGTGGTCTGGGCATCCTCAATTTGCAACTACAGAATCAATCCCTTTTGATGAAGCACCTGAATAAGTTTTAGAATAAGGAGGATGTGCCTTGGGTCTCTCTTGTATGGAAATCTTATTACCATGAAAGAGTGCCTCATGCTACTGAGCTCTGTGGCTCATTCTGGTGGAAAGATGTGGCCAAGTTGATGGATAGCTTTGTGGCTGTGTCCCAAGTTAAAGTGGGTCTTGGAGATTCTGTTTTGCTGTGGAGTGATTTTTGGGCCTCCAACACAAATGCCACTCTAGCTCAGAAGTTCCAAAGATTGTTTTCCTTTGCTAAGGATCCTTTTCCATCTGTAAAAGAGGCCAGGGAGGTGGCTGATCTCACTGAGCTTTTAAATCTACCTTTATCTGCACAGGCTTTCCAGGAGCTCTCTGAGATGCAACTAATCCTTCCAAATCAAAGTGGTGACGAAATAAAGGACTGCTAGATATGGAGGTTGAATGGCAAAGGACAATACTCTGCTAAGAAGTTCTACAAGTTGGTGCATGATCCTATACATGCAAATCCCCTTTTAAATTGGATTTGGAAATCCTATTGCATCTTAAAGACCAAAGTTTTCGCTTGGCTGGTAATAATGGATCGTCTCAATACAAAGGATATGATCACCAGGCGACACTGGAACATCCAGGATGGTCCTGAGGGTGTGCTTTTCCATACCCAACACCTGGAGACCAGAGATCATCACTTTTTCCAGTGCAATTTCAGTGCTAGAATATGGGCATACCTGCAAATTGATTGGAGCCATGGTTCTGACATGATTCACATTGCCAAGAGCGCCAAGGAGTCCTTCAATAAACCTTTCTTCGCTGAAGTGGTGTTTACTGCCTGGTGGAACATCTGGTTGATCGGGAATGCTAAATGTTTCAAGCATGTCAGGCCCTCTTTTTCTAAGTGGAGGGTTGGCTTCATTCATGATTTAACCCTACTTAGTTATAGAATTAAGCCTAGATTTAAGGATCTTTTATTTAGATGGATTGATTTCCTTCCACACTGAGAGGTGTTTTTTTGAAGCTTTTGCTGTACATTTGTAAATATTGTGTTCCTGGTAATAAAATGCTGGGGGGTGTCTTACCCCTCAGTTTGAAAGCTTCAAAAAACAATTATCAGTTCGTCTCCCGTTTCACTATATTTTTATCACTTCATGCATTATGTGCTATGCTTGGAGAGTCTCGCTCTTAGGTTTTATTTGTAGTTTTCTTTAGCTTTGCTTGATGTTCATAAAAAGTTAGAACCCAGCTTTCTTTGTGTGGGAGCGAAACACGCTCCACTTCCAAAATCTAGAACACAACATAGGAGTTTTCGTGCTTATCTTTGCTGTGTGTGTTCTTTATCTTTTTCATAGCTACTGTCATGTTTTGCTCTTAGTTTTCATGATTATGTTTTCAAAGAGCTTTTGTTTAGTTTGTTGCTGGAACTTTCTGAGTTTTCATGTTTATCTTGTTTAGAGAGTTTTCTTGTTGCACTGAGTTTTGTGTCTTGACTTGAAGTAGGTAATTGACACTACTGGAAAATAGGCTATAGATAATATGACAGCTAATAGCGCATTGCCCATGAGGTGCGCCACTGCTATATAGCAATGGCGCACAGTCATCAAGTGCGCCATTAGTATCCACTTTGCTAATGGCGCACTCCTCATCTAGTGCGCTACTACTAAATTGCTCCTGGACCAGCCCCCTCCCCTTACATAGCTATGGTGCACCTCTCTGGAATGCTCCATTAGCAAGTAGGGATGCTAATGGCGCACTTCTTGTGGATAAGCTATTGGTATGTCTCTGGGCTGGCCTGGACAACATACGTACCGGCCCAACGCCATAACCCTAGCTAGCACATCATCCCCCCCCCACGCCGCAACCCTAGCATATCAACCCCGCCCCTCCCCCTCCCCCTCCCGATCCAATCCCACCTCTCCCGCAACCAGTCCCAGTCTACAGCAACCCCCTCCCCACCTCTCCGGCGACTGCTCCGGTGGCCTCGCTCTCCCTCCCGCCCCCTCCCCCTCCCCCGTCGCGGACCCGTCCGATAGTGCCGCCGCCCCGTCTGCTACCACCTACACGTCCCCGATCTATCGACGCGTCCATCGACGCGTCCTCGAGCTATATACGCTCGTCGCGGGAGTCTTCTTCCTCGTCTACGTCGTCTTCTTCCCCTACGGCGTGTTCGAGCTCCTCTCCAAGCCACCCTAGGTGAGTAGTCTACCTTCTGTTGTGGCTTTTTCCTTTTCGTTCGTGCGCGTGCTCATTGCTCTTGATTTTCATTGCAAAATATGGTAGTCCAGTGCTGCACTGAAGCTTCATCATTGAAAAATATGGTAGTCAATCTGAATCTATATTACCATGAGTTTCTAAATGTTGATGAACACCTATCAAATCTTCGGTATGCTATGGACATTGCAACACAAGTAGATCCATCAGCAACGTTTTTGGAACAAACATGGTGGCATAACTTTGAACTCTGGCTAACTCCCCTCACTGATTTTTGTACCCAATAATACTGAAACTGAACATTTTTGTTCAACATTAGAAATCAACTATGATGAAATAATTCAGGCTAATACTACACTGAAGCTGTTCAACAGATCTAGTGAAGCTGTTGTGGAGTCAATATTATTACAGTCTCTAAAGAAGCTACACCAAAATGGAATTTCGCAGAATAAATTACTGCTACTATCCCAGTGGCTTAATTATCCATCCCCCTGTGTTTGTGATACTACACCAAAGCTCATGGTTACTAATTTCTTGGCATATGTCTCTGTTCTCAAGGGACCAAATAATAGTGCTTTCTACAGTCAATTTAACTTAAAAAGACAATATGTTCCTCCAAGCATGGCATATCATAATTCACTATTAAATATTTAGCAGTTTGATTGCAGTAAGTTAGCACAAATACATATGAAATAAACATCGGCTTCTTCCCAGCAATAACTTGATATCAGCATCAATTATGGTTCAGGAACTGTGGAATGAGTTGAGATGAAAAACTAGTCACAATCTGAATGCCAAACATCCTAAGCTATGCGCATTGCTGTTATAGTTAAGGAACAGACAGATTCAGCCAGCTATACTCAAGCCGAACCTGCGATTGTTTTTATTCAGGCTGAACCATTGTTTTTAAAAGTCTTTTGAATGTGAAGCACTCTACTTTAATTGATCTTGTGATTTTCTTATCTTGCAGAAATGGTTCGCTCTCGCCAAACCTGCCGCATCACCACCAGCATCCGCATACCACCCCACCCCCGAGCCGCCACCCCCGAGCCGGAGACCGTGCCTGCTCGCGCTCCCGCGCCCGCACCCGCATTGTCGGGCTTCTCCACGGGCTCGCTCCTCTCTACATCGACGACGTCCTGAGATGTCTCTGGCTTTTCGACGGCAAGCTCTGATATTCAGCCCACTACTTCTGAGTTGTCTCGAAATAGGCGGGAGATAGAAGAGGAGGACGCAGCAGAGGAGGCGGAGTTCAATGCCATTTGGGAGCGCAGGTACCCGGGCGTATTCGATGACCCTCCACGAGACCCGGCGCGCCTAGCGGTTGTATGGGAAGCAGCTCAGGCCGAAAGAGAGAACATGCTCATCTTCATATCTTCTGACGAGGAGTGAAGTAGTGCATGTAATTGATAACATGTGTTGGTTAAGAATTTGTGTACGCTCATGCTATAAATACTTTGTGATTTGCTCTTGTTAATAATGGTGTTGGTTGAATTCTAGCTAATGTGGTTGTTACAATAGTTGTCATGTCATGATGATGTTGTTTATACCTGTGTGTGATGCAAATACAGAAAGAAAAAAAAACCTATATAATTCTTAGTAATGGCGCACTTGGTTCCTTAGTAATAGCGCACTCATGATGCTCCATTACTGTTTTGGTTAGTAATGGAGCACCAAATGTGCGCCATTACTAAGTGCTAGTAGTGGCGTGGTAGTAATGGCGCACCATATGTGCGCCATTAACATGCAAATGAGGTGCTCCATTAATGCCCTTTTTTCCAGTAGTGTGAGGTTGCTATTCTTTTTTAGTAGTAACTTGCAATAATTTTGAGGTATTGTTTTGAGTAATTTTTGGACTTTTCGTGTCAAGAGCTTTAGCCTATTAGTGATAGATGTCGTATTTTGGTCAATCCGTGTTTATTTTCAAAACTTACAAAATTAGTTGAGAACTTTAGCTACTAGATGGATCACTACGCTTCTGAGGGGTCGAATATTAGAGTACACTCATGTACCATGAGTCGAGGATGCGCAAGGATAACCAAACCACCATACACTCCTCCTCTGGGTACTTGTCTCTTTGTGAAACCTTCTTATTAGATTGAGAGTTACCGATAATAAGTGCATGAGTTCTTCGGACTAATGTGAGTATTCAAAAGTTGACACTTCCACCTTCCCATACTTTTCTAGCCTCTCCTGTGCTCTGCATTGCTTTCTTCTCACTCTGAGGGTTGGCGTCCACCTTTGCTGGTACATCCAAACCCTTGTCATGATACGCTCTGTCATCATAAGCCTCCTTATGTCCTTCCTCAAAACAGCCACCATACCTACCTACCAAGGCATTTCCATAGCCTTTCCGAGATATATTGCCATGCAACATCCACCTTCTCATGACTTGATCTTCATTTCATACATGCTACTTGATTGATCGATGAGACGCATGCTAGTTGGGCCTTGCTCTCATCATTGCTACATGACGCGCTAGTATCATTGCATATCCTGCTACACTGGCAGAGGCATACATTTGCATACATCATGATAGTTACATCCTCTTTATGATTTGAGTACCTTGTAAAGTGTGAAATATTTTCTATACTTTTTGTAATATATAGAGTGTTGCCCATAAAGTGAGGAAAAGATCCCGAAGTGGACAAATTAAAAGATCCCAATAAGGACAAATGAGAGAGAAATAGAAAGAGCCATAGAGGCCACCAAAAATACAAAAAAATAGAAAAAAGAGAAAAATAAAATAAAAAGAGAGAAGGGGCACACTACTATTCCTTTTGAGAGATCCACACTCGTATTCCCTCTTATATCTTGTACTCCATAGAGATTATCATTCATGCATATAGCTATGTTGGGAAACGTAGTAGAAAACAAAAATTTTCGGCCAACGAATCAAGAACCCAAGATCATCCAAGAAGATTGCATACAAGGTTTTTAGGTCATGGCTCACCAACCGATGTAGCGGAAGTAGAGTTGGTGAAGCTCGTGGACGTAGTGGAAGTAGATCTCGCAAGTTCTCCCACGAACAGTCCCTCGATCAATCCCACGAACAAGTCCCGCGATCTAGTCCCACGGACAAGTCCCATGAACAAGCTCCTCGAAGAAGGGTCGAAGGTACAACCCCTCCATTAGTATCCACACATCCCGTAGCAGCAATCCAGCAGCGCTCCGCCGTCCAGAGATGAACGCCACCGAGAAAACTAGAGGGAGAAAAGCCTAACGGATTCCGATCTAGAACAGCGTCTAAACCGGGGTCTAATTGTGGAGCAACGGGGTTTAGAGGAGGGAGGGTGGCGCATAGGCCTTGGGGACAAGTTGTGTTGCGCCCCCACCCCTCCCCCACATTATATAGGTGGCCAAGAGGCCCTTGGGGAGCAATAAGGGGGGTGGGGAGTCCAACTTGGACTCCCAAACCTCCCAAACCTTCCCACCGGAAACCTGCCATATTGGAGAGTTGGACTTTCCACCTGGAGGGGGATTCCTTCCCCTTGGTGTGCCCCCACCCCTTGGCCGGCCAGGGCAGCCTAGGTGGCTTGCCCCCCAAGGCTAGGGGCGCAGCGGAGTGGGTGGTACTGTCCGGAACCTTCTGGAACCTTCCATGACCTTCTAGAAGCTTCCAGGACCTTCCGGGACATACCGGGACCGTTTCGGGACATTCCGGACACTTCTGGATCACTTCCAGGACCTTCCGAGACCGTTCTCGGACGTTCCGGAGCCATCCGGATAGTTTCCAAGACCATCCGAGTTACAGTTTAAGCCACCGGATGACCGCGAAGGTTGTCGGGACGCCCAGCGATTATCCGGAAACTATTTCGGTTGATCCAGGACTTCCCCAGTACCATTCTCATATGTTCCGGAACCACCTGGGACTACTCCAGAGTGATCCGGACATAACCTTAAATACCCAGAACTACTTCTGGTGCCCTTATGAACAATTCCATAAATCTCCGGAACTACTTCCGGTACCCGTATGAACTATTCTGCTTTGCTTCCACTAAACCTTCTACCATACTAGTATTCTAACAGACTACTGCTCGTTAAGTGTGTGACCCAATAGGTTCGGTATAATGCGGACATGACTCAGAACATCTTCCGGACATAGGTCAACAGCCTTTTGTCAATAGCCAATAATCAACAGCGGAGCCATGGACACCCATGTTGACTCCCGCACATACACGAAGAAACTTCGAGTGAACCATTATGTTTAGTCATGTACCATTCCCTTTTCTTCGCGATATATGACAAAGTTAGAGGAGAGAAGTTTGGCACCCATGTGTAACAACTTTTGAACACAAGCCACTCGTTATCCTCTTTGCTCGTTTGTCCCTTTTCTCGTTATCGTATTCCGGTATCCCCGTGACTGAATCACAATGCGTCTGGCCAGACTATAATGGATACCGTCATACCGAGTGGGCCCGAAGTGAATATCTTCTTCATCGTGAAGGAGCAAATCCCATTCTTGAACTATCACAGTCACTAGCCACACCATCTGACATACCCAGAACTTATTTTACTACTTCCCATTTACAGGAGGATTCATCTAAGAACCAAAGCATGTCTTCCTGTGTGAAGCAACTCGATACTCTCATGGTCTAAGGAATTACGTATATGAAAACATTTCATGATATGACTTATAACGTAGTTACGATGTGATCTCTAAGTATATCATTCAATACTGGGGTCGGTTCAACATCATTGTTCTGCTAAAAATATGTTCCCATTGCTACTGACATCCTTGTTACAAGAACAATGTCCATGATTAAGAAAACGTAATCATCAGTTAGCACATGAGCTGGTCTTAGAGGCTAAACCAGGAACTCTTGGTGTTTACATTTCCACACATGCAAATGAGTTTTCTTCTGAATCTCACAGTCAGGGTCATTGCAATTATAGCACAGAAATATAAACATTAATTACGAACGTGGAAATATATATATAATAACATTTTATTATTGCCTCTAGGGCATATTTCCAACAGTCTCCCACTTGCACTAGAGTCAATAATATTGTCAGTGCTTGAGCACTTTACACCTATGGCATACCGGTGTAATAAATGCCTCATTTGTGGTATAGACCTCATCTTCGGATCTGACGTTTCAGGCCCGTTTGTATCTTGCATATCTTCGCGTTTTCACGCTATCATAAAATTCACTAATTTTATCAGTTTAGCTTTGTATATGTTTGAATCATTTGGTAGGACCTTGGTTCCTTAGAATAAGTCATGAAATCATTCATCAATGTTCCATGAGCTTCAAGCATCTAGGAAACCATACCATGTTCATAAATGAACTGATGATTCAAAATACCCTCCCTTGTTACTTCTTTAAGCAACAATATACTTAGCCTCTGTTATAGAATTCGCCACAGTATCTAACTTTAACACAGTTCCTTCATACTATGCCACCCTTATGTGTGAAACACATAATCCCAATTAAAATCGAAAATCGATCGGAGTAAGTATGAAGACTGAATTGGTGTAACTGTTTACATCAAAATCCAGCTGGTGTAACTTGTTACAACAAGCTCTTCATTATCTCTATTTTTCCGAGAAACATATCTTATCTATCATAAGTTTAACTTTTCACTGTTTGTCCAATGATCAACATATTGATCACTTTGGTATCTTGCTCACAACCTTTTGTAGCGTTGGACATATCTGGTCGTTTTACATATTATGGTGTACATGATTAATCCAAACACACAGGTGAGTGGAATTCAATTCACGTGTTTTTGCTTATCTGTGTTCATGAACACCGATTTCCGCAAACAACTTTTCACCGTGACCTCGGCAAGAACATCCTTCTTGGCGTATTCATACTAAACTACTTTAGTATCATGTCAACATGTAATGTTGGCTTTAGCATGATCAGGCACTTACTATCTACATAGATCACTGTGCTCAATACTAATGCTATATTAGCCCAAGTTCTTCAACCGAAAACCATTTCCAATGAAGTCCTTATTCGTGTCAAGAAATTTATATCATTTCTAATCAACAATATGTCATCTACATAAGGTTTTAGAAATGTTATTCAGATCCCACTTACTTTCTTGAATATTCAAGCATCTTCGTTATTCCTGATGAAAACAAACTCTTTTGGCAATTTCATCACAACAAAAATTCCAACTCCATTATGCTAGCTTCAGTCCATCACTGGATATCCAAGGCTTGCATCTATTTTAGCATCCTTTGAATCGACAAAACATTCCGTTCGTATCACATATACGTCCTTTGTTATATTTCCGTGTAGGAACTTTGTTTTGACGTTCATTCTACCATATCCTATAAATGAGATATGTAGTAATTGCTAATATAACCCGAACTGACTAAAGCATCTCTACGGTCGAAACTATTTCTCCTTAGTCAACCTTTGAACTTGCTAGAAAACAATTTTTACAACGAGTTGAGCTTTATGGATAAAACAATTTCATCCGAATCAATTATAGATCCATATATATATTATCTAGACTTTTAGTCTTTCAGAGGGTCTACCAAGTTCAAAACTTGACTTACTTCCATGGATACTATCTCGGATTATTTGGCATTTAGCCAAATCCCGGAGTCAGGGCCCATCAACGCTTCTTTGTATATCACAGGTTTATCATTGTCGAACAATAATATCTCGTCTTACATATCATGAATGTTTGTACGAGTTTTGTCTAACCTGTGTGGTTCAGCTGCGCACTTATTTGAAGATTCAACAATCTTTAACAAGTTGCACTGTCCTCCCACTCACTCTTTTGCAAGAAACCATTTTCTTCAAAACACATTGTTCTTAACAGCAAACAGTTTTGCTTTTGTGTAGTGATAGAGGAATACCAAAACTTTTGGCATAACCTTAACAAAGTAGCACTTATCTGATTTGGGGTTTTTGAGTATGTCAAACATATGCCTCATATACCCAAATTTTAAGAAAAGACAACATGGTTTTAACAGTCCATACCACATCTAATATGGTGTCATTTCAACAGATTTGATGGTGCTCTTTTCAGTGTAAAAGCCGTAGTCACTAACGCATAACTTTAATAAGTATAATGGCAAATTGATAAACGTCATGTTTGATCTTACCGTGTCATACATGGCTTGATTACATCTCTCGAACATCTTACTCATAGTGATGTTCCGGGAGACGCAAGTTATGACACTCTTCACAACTCATCAGACGTTCGCTAAACTTGTAACTCAAATATTACTTTCTACAATCTAATTTGCAGAAGCTTTATTTTCTCGTTACAATGAATTTCTATTTCACTCTAAAATTCCTTGAACATTTCAAAGATTTCAGACGTATGTCTCTATTGAACAGATATCCACATATCTACTTCAACTCATGAGTGAAGATAGGGAATCCACTGCACACAACTACACTTATTAGACTACACACATCATCATGTATGATTATCAATGGTTTAGTTCCCCGTTCATGTATGACCTATCAACGGTGTTTTAGTCACATTACTTCGAGACAAAGATCGCAAGCGTCAAGTGATTTCATAATCATATGACTCGAAAGTCCATCACTTATGGAAATTCTACATGCATTTTATGTCACTTGTGATAAACGGCAGTGCCACATCTATGTGGTATTTCTGTCAGTCTTGCGACGTTTAGTGTCAGTGTTATGGATGTTTAGCATTATTATCAAGATTCATAACATACAACCTATTCACAATAGAAGTATGTCCTTTATGTTATTCATAGCTTTGAACAACTCTCTTGCAATAAACATGATTCAAAAATGATGTTTTGCAACAAGGCTAAAGTGTAGTAACAATTTACTCAACTCTAAAATGAATTATGAAGATAATCATAGAGTCAACACACGGTATAGTAAACCTTTTACCGTGTTCCCGATCGTGTCAAAACTCATCATTAGCTAGTCATAAAGGCCATAGTATTTCTTGCATCGAGTTGCAACAATATGCAATCGATGTGATATTCCGGTGATCAACAGTTTAATCACAATATTCAGAATCCACAATTAATTGCTTAATCATGATTCCCAAGAATTACATCTCTTGACCAGCAATGAATTCATCTATAACTCCGTATGATTATCATTTCTGAGCTGGTTATTCCAGTCTTCTTTTGTTTTGCCTTTATACGTATCATAGTTCTGTTTCCAATGTCACTCCTACTCACAGAAGCTCACATATGATCAAGGATGGCGCAGGCCATGGACTTTCCGGCGTGTAAGTCTTACTAACACCATATGGAACTTCCTTTCCCTTAATCCTCATCATCATATGATCGGTGTTCTTCTGGATCCCACACTTATCAGTTTTGTTTGAGCATAATGAACATTTTCACTAACGCTTACAATCAGACATTGTACTACATATCTTATATCCTACATCAATTGTCTTATCACTGAAAACAATTTTTCAGTTCCATGAATATAACATAACTATCCCAAACGTTTCAAAGTTCGGGTTTCATGGTGATTACGACAATACACTTAGCTGTGGTGGAATTCTAGCCTTTTGGATTATGTACATAAGTCACATCATCCATTGCATTAGCGAGAGAGCATCGAAAATTAGCGATAGGACATGGTCCTTCTCGGCACTATTGAGGATAGTCCTCACAATACGGTACCAATCGTAAAGTTTTTACCAGATAATACAGTTAATCAAAAACAATTGGGAAGGTGGTAACGCGAGCCATTATTCTACAACGATAATGCAAATACTAAGACTTTGTTCATAATTAAGTTGCACTTGTGATTAATCAATTTAATTACTAAGTGCGCTCCCACTCAGATCAATATCTCTCGTAATTGATGCTGGAGTGATTCAAGATCCAACCCAATCGTCCGCCATTGATGTGACATCACTGATGACTTAGACTGGACCGGTAGGCCAACTTGCCAATCACGCCAAAGGTGATTCTTGTTCATCTTTCGATGGGCGTGTTCCGGTAGCAAACTTTTATCCAAACCGTCAAGACAACCAAGTGTAATTGCTGTGTGTTCTTTTAACACACCCGTCTTTTATGCGTCACACCGTGTGCACCCATGTGACATGACCTGCTCCGGTGTGAAACATAGTATAGACGGTGCTACAGTTGGAAGAACACTATCAACTTGATATTGTTTTGCGAGAGATCACCCTAATAAAATACGACTACCGCGCATCAAACAAGGGTGCAACAAAGGGATAAACATCACAGGCAGTTCATAAAATTATGTGATATAGTATAGCCCTTTGCTTCGTGAAGTCTTCATTGTCTTCACGTCGTCGTGGTTGAAGTCACCGTGTCCACCAACTTTGTCCTTGGCGCCGGGAACATCACCACGGCTTCCGGCATGTGCGTCGGGGTCCACCTCCGCATCGTAGATCATCACCTTGCATCTATCTATTGCTTTGCCTCGAGCTAATAAACAGTTCTGGCACGCAGGCCATAATTAAGTGACAATCATATGACTCCAGTCATCATGCCGTACCACGACACGCAGGTCGCGAATAAATATTACATAACATATAGCATCTCATACAAACACATTGCAAATCTTGAAGGCTATACCACATCACATGCATACTCTGCAAAAACGAGTTAGATCGCCATCTACACGGGTTGTTGCAACTTTTATCGTGGTTGATTAGCAGGTTACAGGAAAACGTTGTTCCCTATACAAACCAAACACGATACTTCATTGTTGCTAGTTTAACGTTCGGGGTGCGTGTAGCAACTAATGCCACAAGCCAAACTTCGTTAAACGCGTGACCCCCGTGTGGATTTGAGTTCATAAAATCCACAAGACCTTCCATGTTAAATCTTCTATTGCGAGATTAAGATGAGATCCAAGGAGTTTGATGTAGACCATGATCAAGGCAACCAGCATACTGAAAGCAGCATAGAGGGATCGATGGAAAACTCAATCCTTGTAGCAAAACCTCAACTTGCCATCAAGCATAGAAAAAATCACATGACAGGGAAGCAACAAGAAAATCAATGCCTCATATCACACATATGATCTAGACCTAAACATGCATCTAATCAAGGATCGCTCTGATACCACTGTTGGGAAACGTAGTAGAAAACAAAAATTTTCGGCCTACGAATCAAGAACCCAAGATCATCCAAGAAGATTGCATACAAGGTTTTTAGGTCATGGCTCACCAACCGATGTAGCGGAAGTAGAGTTGGTGAAGCTCGTGGACGTAGTGGAAGTAGATCTCGCAAGTTCTCCCACGAACAGTCCCTCGATCAATCCCACGAACAAGTCCCGCGATCTAGTCCCACGGACAAGTCCCATGAACAAGCTCCTCGAAGAAGGGTCGAAGGTACAACCCCTCCATTAGTATCCACACATCCCATAGCAGCAATCCAGCAGCGCTCCGCCGTCCAGAGATGAACGCCACCGAGAAAACTAGAGGGAGAAAATCCTAACGGATTCCGATCTAGAACAGCGTCTAAACCGGGGTCTAATTGTGGAGCAACGGGGTTTAGAGGAGGGAGGGTGGCGCATAGGCCTTGGGGACAAGTTGTGTTTCTCCCCCCACCCCTCCCCCACATTATATAGGTGGCCAAGAGGCCCTTGGGGCGCAATAAGGGGGGTGGGGAGTCCAACTTGGACTCCCAAACCTCCCAAACCTTCCCACCGGAAACCTGCCATATTGGAGAGTTGGACTTTCCACCTGGAGGGGGATTCCTTCCCCTTGGTGTGCCCCCACCCCTTGGCCGGCCAGGGCAGCCTAGGTGGCTTGCCCCCCAAGGCTAGGGGCGCAGGGGAGTGGGTGGTACTGTCCGGAACCTTCTGGAACCTTCCATGACCTTCTAGAAGCTTCCAGGACCTTCCGGGACATACCGGGACCGTTTCGGGACATTCCGGACACTTCTGGATCACTTCCAGGACCTTCCGAGACCGTTCTCGGACGTTCCGGAGCCATCCGGATAGTTTCCAAGACCATCCGAGTTACAGTTTAAGCCACCGGATGACCGCGAAGGTTGTCGGGACGCCCAGCGATTATCCGGAAACTATTCCGGTTGATCCAGGACTTCCCCAGTACCATTCTCATATGTTCCGGAACCACCTGGGACTACTCCAGAGTGATCCGGACTTAACCTTAAATACCCAGAACTACTTCTGGTGCCCTTATGAACAATTCCATAAATCTCCGGAACTACTTCCGGTACCCGTATGAACTATTCTGCTTTGCTTCCACTAAACCTTCTACCATACTAGTATTCTAACAGACTACTGCTCGTTAAGTGTGTGACCCAATAGGTTCGGTATAATGCGGACATGACTCAGAACATCTTCCGGACATAGGTCAACAGCCTTTTGTCAATATCCAATAATTAACAGCGGAGCCATGGACACCCATGTTGACTCCCGCACATACACGAAGAAACTTCGAGTGAACCATTATGTTTAGTCATGTACCATTCCCTTTGCTTCGCGATATATGACAAAGTTAGAGGAGAGAAGTTTGGCACCCATGTGTAACAACTTTTGAACACAAGCCACTCGTTATCCTCTTTGCTCGTTTGTCCCTTTTCTCGTTATCGTATTCCGGTATCCCCGTGACTGAATCACAATGCGTCTGGCCAGACTATAATGGATACCGTCATACCGAGTGGGCCCGAAGTGAATATCTTCTTCATCGTGAAGGAGCAAATCCCATTCTTGAACTATCACAGTCACTAGCCACACCATCTGACATACCCAGAACTTATTTTACTACTTCCCATTTACAGGAGGATTCATCTAAGAACCAAAGCATGTCTTCCTGTGTGAAGCAACTCGATACTCTCATGGTCTAAGGAATTACGTATATGAAAACATTTCATGATATGACTTATAACGTAGTTACGATGTGATCTCTAAGTATATCATTCAATACTGGGGTCGGTTCAACATCATTGTTCTGCTAACAATATGTTCCCATTGCTACTGACATCCTTGTTACAAGAACAATGTCCATGATTAAGAAAACGTAATCATCAGTTAGCACATGAGCTGGTCTTAGAGGCTAAACCAGGAACTCTTGGTGTTTACATTTCCACACATGCAAATGAGTTTTCTTCTGAATCTCACAGTCAGGGTCATTGCAATTATAGCACAGAAATATAAACATTAATTACGAACGTGGAAATATATATATAGTAACATTTTATTATTGCCTCTAGGGCATATTTCGAACACCCCACTAGTTCCATTGGAGAGCTTACCTTAGCTCAGATGTGCATCCGTTGCATGGTAATCCCTACTCCTCACATCATATCTATCATTTGGCTTTCTCTCGCCTATGATTGTCCTCATTGATGTGAGCCTTTCACACCTTTTTTGTCTTCCTCCTCCACCATATTCTCTCTTTGCCATCCTAAGTGTCAACTTTCTTGCTTATGCTCATCCATTGCATGAGTTCTCAAAATGTCGAAAAGGAGTGGATAATTTTGACTTGTACCTGGCGAGTGGTCTGGGGATGAGTAAAGATAAGATTCCAAAGAAGACCAAGTGAGAAACTTTAGTAGATTGAGTTCTCAACATAAAAATACTTTTTTCTCGTATATCCCTATCCCCTTTCTTGCGCGCAAACACCATTTGGAGACATTCGAGTCACGGACAACGAGAGCTCTTGCACCTTTATGTTCTTATGTTGCTTGTTTCAATGCTAAATATAGAATCTTACCTGTTATGACTTGAATTGAATTACATGCCTTGATTGCTTTACTTAAAAGTTCTTATATGGTTGTTAGCATGTCACCACAGAACTTATGTTTTTATCCTTTACCTACTCGAGACTGATACGTCCAAAACGTATCTATAATTTCTGCTTGCTCCATGCATATTTTGTGTGATATTGCTATGATCTAGATACACTTTCATATACTTTTGATCATATTTGGACTAACCTATTAACTCAGTGCACCCCAGTGCCAGTTCCTGTTTTCTGCTGTTTTTTTATTTCAGTTTTCCCCCATATAAAAAGTGCCAGAAAAATTCGGGAAAATTCAGATAAAAAATCAGCATGGAGGAAGCTTCGCGAAGAGCCCGGGAGGGGCCAGAGGGGAGCCAGGGGGCCCAGGCGGCCACCCGGCGCGGCCCCACCTCTGGCTGCCTCCCTTCGCCTATTTATTCTCCGTCACGGGAAAACTTCAGAAGAAGAACCCTATTCCGCGAACTCGCCTCTGTTCCGCCGCCGCCGCGCTTCCGAAGATCGGGAGCACCAAAAGACCTCTTCCCGGCACCCTGCCGGAGGGAGGATTGACCTCCGGGAGTCTCCTCTCCACCATGGATGCTCCCCGGATGTCTCGTGAGTAGTTTTCCTTGGACCATGGGTCCGTGATCAGTAGCTATGTGATGTTCTCCTCCCCTCTTTGATCTTCATTGTTTAGACCTCGTGAGCTGCCCTACATGATCGAGGCACCTTTGTAATATTTCTGCTATTGCTATGTTGAGTTTGATAGGATCTGATGGATTATCAGATTGTGATAGAGTAATATATTTGGTTTTTATCTCTTTTATTTTTGTTCCTAAGTAATTCTTGCATGTTCTCCGTTGCTGTTTATTGCTTTGGCCAAGTAGTAGGTAGTGACTTCAAGAGGGAACGTTGTGCTAGATTGTGGGTTCATGCCCCACGATGACACGCTTGAGTGACAGAAACATGAGTCTAGGGGATGTGTTGTTGCCACAAGGGGGAAAACAACGGTGCTTGTGACCGCAGTTACAAGGATTGTTTACTTTACGCAGAGTTCTTTTTAATGCAGTTGTGTGTTGCTTTGGGTTTACACTTTGGGTGGGGCTCGCAACTTAATACCAGCGAGATGTTCTGGATAGATATCTCAAGGTGGATGATTAGTAGTAGATGAAGATGGATTTCGGTCTACTTATTTTGGCGTACTGCCTGTGCTTTTGAACCTCGTCCTTTCTTTTGTAGCATAGTTAGCATTGCGGTGCGTTCATAATCCTGTCAATTGCCTTTCTGTAATTTGCTTACCTCGCATAGCATTTTTATCGTCTTTTGGGAGAGAGACATCACTAGCGAACATCACGTATCCCGGTCTATATCCTGATTACTGTTTCCACGCTATATTTACTTTACTGCTTTTATTTGCTATCATTATCCCTTGCATTTTATCCTTGTGAACAACAATACCGGAGAGATTCACAACCTCTCTAAACTTCGTTGGGAACAAAGTTATCTGTGTCAGTGTGCAGGTCCGCGTCAGTTGCGCCGCTGGCACCTACTTATCATCTCTGGAGTCCTGCTGGAGACAAACCTTGGTATCTTCACCGAGGGAAAACTGCTTCTGCCATACATCTCAACCTTCCACTTGGGGTAACCAACGAAGGGGCGAGAAGCCATCAAGCAAGTTTTCTGGCGCCGTTGCCGGGTACTCCGAGTGCTAAGATAGGGGAGTTGCACACTACCCTTTACCTTTGTTTTTTAGTCTTGTTAGTTTATCTTTCAGTTTTTATCTTTGTGTCTTTTATCAAAATTTACAAAAAAATTATTTATCTTGTTGTTAGTAGTCCTCCTTGTTTAGATGAACATGTTAGGACTAGGTGCTTTGCGGGAATCGGAAGTTCTCGATTTCCTTCAAAGAGATGGAGAAAATATGAAGAAGGCATGGGACATAATTTCTGAAGCACATAAAAGAATTATGCCTTGGATATCTATAAAAATTGTGCTTAAATTTTTTTACCATGGTCTTTTTAAGTGGTGTAAACACTCTCTTGACATTATAGCTGAAGGAGATTTTCTAGAGTGTGATGAAGATAGGGCTCTTGATATTTTGCATAGTCTATCTAGTTATTTTGTTTATGATCGTAGTGTTGATACTGTCATAGATAGACTTGCCACTATTGAAAAAGGACTGGATGCTCTAGACTTGAGTAAAGTAGAGGAACCTAAGTCCAACAAGAAAGAAATGTTGGAGATAGATGATGATTGGGAGCCCTTTGTTAAGATTAGCATCTCTAACCAAGGCTTCCTTGCTCTTTGTGATATTGGATCCACAGTTTCTACTATGCCAAAAATAGTTTATGATTCTTTGAAACTAGATATGGATATATTATCATCTTATCATGAACATTTTAATGGAGATATTTCAGAGATTAAAGGAAAGGTAAAAGAAGTCCAAGTTGCATTCCTTCATAGGACTGCACCAATGTATTTCTTCATCATGGAGCCAAACCAAAGTAACATTGTGCTCGGAAGAGACTTCCTCCGTGCTATGAAAGGCTTCATTGATATTGGTAATAGGCACATATGCTTACGCGGTATGGCAAAAGGTAAGTATATCTTTCCTAGTAAGAAGAAGAATGAGCTTATTGAAAATCAATTTGAAGGTTTTTATGATTCTGATCTTGGATACCCTTGATTCTTCTTTTTTGCATTATGCCTAGCTAATGGCTTTAAAGAAACGCTTTCGTGAGGCAGCCCGCAATGAATTTAGGTGTTTCTTTTTGCTTTTGTTGTGTCTTGGTGATTTTTACTACTGTAGCAACATCATTGTATCTTTATTTTTCAGCTTTGTGCCAAGTTATAGCCTCTTACGGCAAGGGAAGTAAAAGTTGTGACATGCTGTCCAGAAAACAGATTCTGTCCTCGTGAGCAGAAAAATTCCAGAAAAATCACAGTTCATCTTTTTGAGCTGCAATTTTTACACAGTATGATCTATAGAATTACGAAACTTCCGTATGTTCTGAGTTCTTTTATTTGAGTTGCATAAGTGGCCCTAAAAAATTCTTTACTATCTGCTGTTCTGTTTTTCACAGATTCTGCCACGTTTTGTCTCTCCTTTCTTTTGCAAACCTTAAGCTTTCTTTTTCTTTGCAAAAACTTTTTGGCACTCTTAAGGAACAGTAGCTCTTCAAGAATATATTTATATCCAGGGGGAAAAATTATTTATTAAGGGTACTAACCTCTCTAATCAGCTTATGATGAGTTATGTATGAAGGGAGTTTTCAAGTGTGCGATAGAAGATGATGAAAGAAGATCCAGGAGTGTCAAGCGCTCAAGCTTGGGGATGCCCCCATGCATCCCCAATAAATATTCAAGGAGAATCAAGAGTCTAAGCTTGGGGATGCCCCCGTGCATCCCCTTCTCCATCAACAATCATCAGTTCGTTATTCGTCTCACTATATTTTTATCACTTCATGCGTTATGTGCTATGCTTGGAGTGTCTCGCTCTTAGGTTTTGTTTTTAGTTTTCTTTAGCTTTGCTTTCTGTTCATAAAAAGTTAGATCCTGTCTTACTTTGTGTGGGAGAGAAACACGCTCCACTTTCAAAATTTAGAACACATCATAGGATTTTTCCTGCTTATCTTTTTGCTGTTGTGTGTTCTTTATCTTTTCATAGCTACTGCCTTGTTTAGTTTTAGTCTTAGTTTGTCTTTAGAAAGAGCCTTGGATTTTGTTTAGTTTGTTGCTGGAACTCTTTTTAGTTTTCATGTTTATCTTGTTAAAGAGAGTTGGTTGTTGCACTGAGTTGTGTCTTGTCTTGAAAGTAGGTAATTGAGTTGCTATTTAATTCTAGTAGTAGCTTGCAATAGTTTTGAGGTATTGTTGTGAGTAATGTTTGAACTTTTGGTGTCAAGAGCTCTAGCCTATTAGTGATAGGTGTCGTATTTTGGGCAATCTGTGTTTATTTTCAAAACCTACAAAACTAGTTGAGAACTCTAGCTACTAGATGGATCACTACTCTTCTGAGGAGTCGAATATCAGAGAACACTCACGTACCATGAGTCGAGGATGCTCAAGGATAACCAAACCCCCATACACTCCTACTCGGGGTACTTGTCTCTTTGTGAACCTCCTTATTAGATTGAGAGTTACCGATAATAAGTGCACGAGTTCTTCGGACTAATGTAAGTATTGAAAGTTGACACTTCCACCTTCCCATATTTTGCTAGCCTTTCCTGTGCCGTGCATTGCCTTCTTCTCACTCCGAGATTTGGTGTCCACCTTCGCCGGTACATCCAAACCCTTGGCATGATACGCTCTGTCATCATAAGCCTCCTTATATCTTTCCTCAAAACAGCCACCATACCTACCTATCAAGGCATTTCCATAACCTTTCCAAGTTACATTGCCATGCAACTTCCACCTCTTCATGACTTGATCTTCGTGTCATACATGTTCCTGCTACACTGGCAGAGGCATACATTGCATACATCATGTTAGTTACATCTTCTTTATGTTTTTCAGTTCCTTTTAAAGTGTGAAAGATTTCCTTTACCTTCTTGTAAAATAGAGTGTTGCCCTTAAGTAAGGAAAAGATACCAAAGTGGACACAATAAAAGATCCCGAAGAGGATAAATGAGAGTTAAATAGAAAGAGCCATTGAGGCCACAAAAAATACAAAAAATAGAAAAAAGAGAAAACGAAATAAAAAGAGAGAAAGGGGAAACACTACTATCCTTTTGAGAGATCCACACTAGTACTCCCTTTATATCCTTGTACTCCATAGAGATGATTTTTATGCATATAGTTCCATTGGAGAGCTTCCTAGCTCGTATGTGCGTCCGTTGCATGGCAATCCCTACTCCTCACATCATATCTATCATTTGGCATCTGTTGCCTATGATTGTCCTCATTGATGTGAGCCTTTCTCATCCTTTTTGTCTTCCTCCTCCGTATTTCTCTCTCTTTGCCACCCTAAGTGTCAACTCTCGTGCTTACGCTCACCCATTGCATGAGTGCTCAAAATATCGAAAAGGAGTGGATCAAATTCACTTGTACGTGACTAGTGGTCTGGGGACGAGTAAAGATAAGATTCCAAAGAAGACCAAGTGTGAAACTTTAGTAGATTGAGTTCTCAACACAAAAATACCTTTTTCTCGTATTCCCTATCCCCTTCTTGCACGCAAACACCATTTGGAGACATTCGAGGCACGGACAGCGAGAGCTCTTGCACCTAATGTTCTTTTGTTACTTGTTTCAATGATAATATAGACTCTTGCATGTTATGACTTGAATTGAATCTCTAACCTTGATTGCTTTACTTTTCAAAGTTCTTTTATGGTTGC